>CM074184.1:51641840-52251840 GCA_037179385.1 Holothuria scabra
CATCAAATTTACTTTTGATTATTCCTTTAAGACTCTGCCCTTCTTAGATGTTCTGGTAATGATTGGAGACGGTAAGATCACTACGTCCGTCTTCACAAAACCTTCAGTTAGACATACGTATCTCCACTTCAATAGTTTCCAACCCCGTCATACCAAACGCTCTATTGTTTACAGCCAATTCCTTCGGTACCGCCGTTGATTCTCCACTAACAACATTTTTGTTGAAAAGACCACTGGATTGGTTAACTTCTTTCTCGACAGAGGATATCCCTTTATTTTCCTCAACGGTTACTTTCATAAAGTTCTTGCTACACCGAGGCATAATCTCCTTCGGTATCGCATAATATCGAACTGTGACCGCATCCCCTTAGTCATCACATACCACCCATTCAATCGTACCCTTACCCACAATATCAAGAAATCTTGGGAAATACTCATATCTGACCTCTCGATTTCTGAAATTTTCAGGGACCCCCCGATGATTGCTTATAAACAGCCACGTAATTTTAGAGCCATGTTAGTTCGCATAACCCTTCCCACTGTAGAAAATCCCAAAACAGGCAATAGTAAGAGTAATAAACCCCGGTGCCATGTTTGCAATCATTTAGAGCTTCCCCCCCCCCCCACCATTTACCATCATGCGTCAGGTATAACTCTAAAACCTGGAGACTTCGCTTGTGACTCAAGTAATGTAGTTTATTTACTTTTTTGCACCAAATGTCCCTTAGCTACGTACATAGGTGAAACAACCACAAAATTCAGACTTCGTTTTAATAATCACAAGCTCAGCATAAGAAAGAATAACCCTGGATTCCCGGTTGCCGAACACTTTAATCTCCCTCACCATAAGGTTTCTCATTTAAAGTGTGCCTTGTTGTACGGCAATTTTAAAAGCGCTCAGCAGAGATGCAACCGGGAGTTACAAACCATCATCTCACTTAACAATCATAAATCCGGTCTGAATAGGAATTTGGCGTTCATGGGCACCCAAGCAGGCGATAACTAAGCGAGGAAGCTGTACTAGTACGTATTTCCAGTTTTTTTTGCACTAGTGTTTTTGTACAACTGATGAAGGGTTGTGTCATTTTTAAGCCCGAAATATTTTGTATTCATGGATTTATGATTTAGTTGGAAATGAATGTACCCATCTTCTGTGTTCTTTTGTTGATTGGTTCCTTACTTTCCAACACACGCCACCTATCATGTTATATATATATATATATATATATATATATATATATATATATATATATATATTTATTTATATAAATCAAATTGGTAAAGCTGGAAAATCTGGCTGAGGTGAAATATAAATATATATATATATATGTGTGTGTGTGTATATCTATATCTATCTATCTATCTATCTATCTATCTATCTATCTATCTGTCTGTCTGTCTGTCTGTCTGTCTGTCTGTCTGTCTGTCTGTCTGTCTGTCTGTCTGTCTGTCTGTCTGTCTGTCTGTCTGTCCGTCTGTCCGTCTGTCCGTCTGTCCGTCTGTCTGTCTGTCTGTCTGTCCGTCCGTCCGTCCGTCCGTCCGTCCGTCCGTCCGTCCGTCCGTCCGTCCGTCCGTCCGTCCGTCCGTCCGTCCGTCCGTCCGTCCGTCCGTCCGTCCGTCCGTCCGTCCGTCCGTCCGTCCGTCCGTCCGTCCGTCCGTCCGTCCGTCCGTCCGTCCGTCCGTCCGTCCGTCCGTCCGTCCGTCTGTCTGTCTGTCTGTCTGTCTATCTATCTATCTATATATATATATATATATATATTTATATATATATATTTATAAATATATATATTGAAAAGGTTGCAATAAGTTCTGACAACATAGCTTTACAGAACTGTTTCGTAAGGGCCAATAATGTAGGTCCTCACTCCTCAGAAGCCTGAAGTAGAATGATGTCAATAACGTTAAATACGTATATGTTCGCTGCTTTTGAACGTGTCCGTTTTTAAGCACGTGTTGGTTCCGTGTTCGATGTGAACAGGCACGAACGGTGTACAGCGAGCCAAGGTACATTACCTATTAGAATAATTACACAGTAGATGCTTGCTCCTGTGTCTACAAGAGCTTACAAGTTCGTTTCTTTTATTTAGAGTTGCTAAGGAAGGTTTTAGTATAATGAAGAACTTTTCTTCCAGACAGAGATTACAAGTTTTAGATGAAGTGGAGTATGCTCGAGCTTTGTTCATTAGTTTCCATTTTACGGAGTGTTCTACATTTGTATCCTTTAGTTTCCAGATGTATTCACTGAGTGCAGTTGCGTGTCTTTTGTCTTTGTGTTTAAAGCTAGACTTGTGGGCGGTGTATCTTGTTTTGAATGTGTTCTCTGTTAGGCCAATGTATGTTTCTTCGTTGTTGTTGTCGTGGCGTGTTACAGTTGCTTGGTACACAATGTTGTTCGTGAGGCAGTTGCCTTCCAATGGGCACTCACTTTGCTTTCTGTAATTGCAGTTGCTTCGCGTTGCTGGTTGTACTTCCTGTTTCGCCAGTATGTATTTGTTGTGCGCTGATATAATTTGGTCTATGTTTGCCATGCAGCTGTAACTCAGTTTCACCGTGTTCCTGTTGAGTAAAGTATGTAGTGTGTGCCCAGGTGGGAAGCATGCAAAGTCTTAAGCCTCGTTGAGGAGGTCGGCAGTAATTGAAGGGTAAAACTCACAAATGTCAAAAGCAATAAACGATTGTTGGTGTTTGTCGTGTATTTCACTAAACCAGTCTATGACTTCACTTGTGTTCTCCCATTGGTTGTAACCTGTAGATTGAACCAGTCATAGACTGGTGTGTAGTTTGTGCCAAAGCAACACCAAGGCAAACAGAAAAAATAAAGAAAGAAATATGCAAGATATTCTCAAAAACAAGCTTTCAATAGAAATTGAAGCAAACAAAAAAATAGTGAATTTCTTAGACCTTACCCTTGAGCTTAGCACAAGCACATACAAGCCATACATGAAACCCAACAACTCCCCTCTCTATGTGCACAAACAGAGCAACCAACCCCCACTTATCATAAAGAACATCCCAGAAAGCATCAACAGGAGACTATCCAACATTTCTTCCGACGAAGACACGTTCAACACATCATCGCCCGTATACCAAGAAGCATTACAAAGAAGTGACTATGGGTACAACCTAAAGTACGAGACCCAATCCCCTAGCACCAGTCATTCCAAGGATGCCTCGAAACGAAGACGAAATAGGAACATAACCTGGTTCAACCCCCCGTATAGTGACAGTGTCACAACCAACATTGGCAAGATTTTTTTTTACCTCTTGGACAGCTGCTTCCCACCTGGGCACAAACTACACAAATTACTCAACAGAAACACGGTGAAACTGAGTTACAGCTGCATGGCAAACAGACCAAATTATATCAGCCCACAACAAATACATACTGGCGAATCAGGAAGTACAACTCGCAACGCGAAGCAACTGCAATTGCAGAAAGCAAAGCGAGTGCCCATTGGAAGGCAACTGCCTCACGAACAACATTGTGTACCAAGCAACCGTACCACGCCACGACAACCACAACGAAGAAACATATATTGGTCTTACAGAGAACACTTTCAAAACAAGATACACCGCGCACAAGTCTAGCTTTAAACACAAAGACAAAAGAAACGCAACTGCACTCAGTGAATACATCTGGAAACTAAAGGATTCAAATGTAGAACACTCTGTAAAATGGAAACTCATGAACAAAGCCCGAGCATACTCCACATCCTCTAAAACTTGTAATCTCTGTCTGGAAGAAAAGTTCTTCATCATACTCAAACCTTCCTTAGCAACTCTAAATAAAAGAAACGAACTGATAAGCTCTTGTTGACAGAGGAACAAACATTTACTGTGTAATTATTCTAATAGGTAATGTATCTTGGCTCGCTGAAGACCGTTCTTGCCTGTTCACAACGAACACGGAACAAACACGTGCTTTAAAACGGATACGTTCAAAAGCAGCGAACACATACGTATTTAACGTTATTGACATCATTCTACTTCAGGCTTCTGAGCAGTGAGGACCTACATTATTGGCCCTTACGAAACAGTTCTGTAAAGCTATGTTGTCAGAACTTATTGCAACCTTTCCAATATTTCAGCTCCCTTCACTAGGTTGAGCACTATACCATTGCCTGGTTGACATTATTAATTACTTTTTTACTATTACGGTTATATATATATATATATATATATATATATATATATATATATATATATATATATATATATATATATATATATATATATATATATATATATATATATATATATATATATATATATATATATATATATATAGGCTCTTCATATAAAAATCCACAAAAGCCCAACTTACGAGGATTCAGTTTAATTTTCGGGTAACAATGTACCCTTGAACACAACTCGCACAACACTAATAGAGTAGGCAAAGTATACAGACCCTAGAAACACGAGCAAAGCCAAATAAGAACATAAAGAATACATTACAAGCAAGAGAAAGGGCAAAATACGTATATAATGAACAGATTACAAGCATTAATGCACAGAGTCGGAAAATTGAGGGGGGCTCAGTTGCATTTTTGTCTTTTTCCACGAATTTGGCTGTAGAAAGCCAAAATCCATATATCAAAATTGAATATTTCATTTAAAAAATATTGAAAATCTAAACAATATCCATGATTCCCATTCTTTAAAGATTGACCATTTTACAAACTATTTTCTATTTGCGCTTTAACACGAAAAAATGATCGAAATGGGCATCACTTAAATGGAATTGAATTCCACTTGCATGAAATTGCTAGACTAGAGAAATGTTAACACATGTTGCCATGAACTTGCCGTGGATGCCAAGGCAGTGTTTTCATCGCACGAGATTACACAGTGTTGAAACACCAGAAATCATGGCATTTGTGTACTAGCAATTGCGCTACAATGATAACTTATTGTTCATTACGGTTTTGTACAGGAAGAAGGATCAGTGTGCGCTCCGTAACATAGGAACAACATCACTCTTGGGGAATATATGTTTTTAACATTCAGTTGTCCTGCAAACTTGTGGTCGAAAAGGACATTTTTCACTTTTTCAAATTTAATTGTCCGTGCAGTCCATTTTGTGCAAACTCGAAGACATTTTATGGATCTTTGAGAAGTCATCTCTCTAAAGGTCTTAACTCTTATGGCTCACCGCACTGAACCAACATAACTGCTCTGCAAGACTTCCAGATTTTATGACACAACATCCCAGAGGAAAACAATTCCTCAGAGGAAATAATCTTGTTCACGAGTCTTTGTCTATTTTTGTAGGAAAAATGGATGGAATTTACCATTTTCCGAGGTGTTTTGTCACCTCATACACCCTGACATTATCTTGTTTCATCTGCCCCGCTTCTCTTTTAATTTATACACCAATATTAAAAATACCAGAGTTAAGATTGCAAACAACACTCCTATCACAACAAAGAACAGCGGGAAAATCAATCGCTTCTTGAATTTTCTGTTGTTAGCAACAGAACCTGACCATGTTTCAGTAATGGTATATTTAGTTTTTCGTGTTTGATGGTCACTTCCTTGAAAATCATCCCTGCATGATTCGTCAAATTCTCTTCGGTTTCCTTTGCAATGGTTGTGGCTTGACTTATCTAAGTATGATGAGTAGTTGGCAATACCGTTGTTTCAAATCCTTCTTTGCAAGGTGGAACGTCCCGGTGGGTACCAATTTTAGAAAAGAGACGGCCGGAAAGATTTCTCGGAAGGGAACATTCTGGTATCCCTCCATCGCAAAAGTCAATCCAACCACTACTGTTACTGTTTAAGAACTATCTCACAGTGTAGTGAAGCTGACAATTGCAACCCCAGTGGTTTTGTCCCATGCACACTACCGCTATAGACGGCAATGTCTCGAAGATACGATCCGGTAAACTTTGGAGTAAATTATTGTGAAGGTCCAGTTTTTCAAGCTGATCGAGACCTGCAAATGCATTCTCCGAAAACACCGATATGTGATTTTCACTCAAGTCTAGAATCTTCAGGTTAGTATTGGCACGAAAAATATTGGAAGGAATTTGATAGTGTATACGGTTATTGGACATGTTAAGTACTCGAAGTTACGTTAGCTGTATGATGTTGTTAGGAATACGATCAAGCCGATTTTCTTTGAAGTCGAGGACGAAACATTTGTTGGGATTCGAGGAAGTACTTCTCCATGTAAGGAGGAACAGTTGACGATTTCCCGATGGCTGAATCGATCACGACGTCTTGACATCTACAACCTCGGGGACACCATTGAGCGAAAATTGGATAAACCCAAGCGATCATTAGGCACAAGAAATGACACAGGAAACGTTCGATTGCGAAATCCATATCACGTGATACCTGGAAATAGGGAAAATATTACTCAAATTAGACTCATTGATCACAGTAAAATTAGTTTTCCTTCGTACTATTCACTTTAACTCCTGCCAGGTTGCCACCAAATTAAATGCACCATGGAATGTCTGTGAACCATATGTTATGCCGACGTATACCTTTACTAAAGTTTTCCTGACTTTCTATCAAAGAGTTCTTTTTCCGCACAGGACAAAAAGATAAATACTGAACAACTTCAAGGTCTCCGGACCATTTGCACCAAAAGTCTGTCATACGTGACTCTGGATGAAAAAAATAACACCAGCTTACAAAAAGAGCCCCCTCTAAAGTAGACAAACGCGTGTAAATGATTGTAACTTCCACTAACAACTGACCAAAAAATGTGACTGCACTTCCTCACGAAAGAAGTGGCGGTAGTCTTTATCTCTTGACCGTTGTGCTCCAACAGGGACATATTTGCCCTCCTCGGGAGTGGGCGGAAAAGCGGACGCAGCACGCCCCACATCAGCTTCCGTAGGCCATTGACCCCGTGAACTTAATCCATTGTCTCTCTCGTTGTTGTGGCCGACGTTTCGGGTAGCTACTCGCAGTTTCGAGCTCCGCGTGAAACAGTGACGACGGGTCACAGCCGCGCTCTCCGTCTGGGTCCAAAATGACCCAAACAACGGTCAACGGTTGATGACGAATGCCAAATGCTTTGGCCAACAATTCGTACAAATTTCAGCTTCATCGAACGAGTTAAAATTTAACGGCCAAAACAACGAGCCAAAGCTGGTCAAAATTTTGAAGTGTCATCACAGCTAGGTAATTATTATATGTAATAGATCCACACACTCACCGTACATGGACACAGCATACTATCCGTAGATTGTCACCACCATACGTGTGAATCTAGGCGTAGCAAGAGACAAGATGGTTTTCCTCTTTTGTTTTGTGTGTGAAAGTTTGGACTCCTGCTCAAGTAGTTCAATCAACAGATTTTTTTCCTCCATTTATTAATGAGATTTTATCCTATTATAGTTTCAAGGAACAAACTTTATCAGCACTATATACAATAATTTCAATAATGTTCCATTTTACTAAATCTTGGGCATAAAACAATATAATGACAATCTTTCTTAGCTATAAATATATATTTCCAGTACCATTAAAGGTAATACTAATGATTTTACACTGTGTTGTCGACAAACATTTACAACTTAATTGCAAACTCGTTGTTCATAAATGCCCAATTTGCTCCCCTCAAACAGTACCAATTCTCAAAAACCTACTTACTTAAGCCCCTCCTATTGACCGAAATTTATCTTCATCCCGATACAACCTCAGATTCAGTTGCTTCATGCAGGGTGAGTATAGAAAAGTTCGATATGTATAATCGAAACAATCTCAGTACAGTTCAAGCTGTGTCGTATTATCTTTGGTAACCTGCATTGTTCGGATAAGCAGGCAATCAAAAAGTTTAGCCAATTGAGAGTTTCTGTAACCTTTTACAAGAAATGTAGTTTGTTGTGAGTGGATTAACTAGGAAAATAGATCGTGTCACTTACCAAAGGCGTTATATAATTGCTCAAAATTTACCTTGTTTTTCTTCGCCTTAAAATTCGATCAGTATTAGACCTTTCTATTTTAAGGGTAGCTTTAAACTTGTTGAAAAAAAAGCAGATACTGTCGGTTTACAGTCATTTCGCTCTTAATCAAATAAGAAATATTTCATATGCAAACTTAAAGAATTGTATGGGTGACTAACCCCCTTTCCAAAGCCCGACAAAAAATTTTTTTCTAAAAAAAAAAAATGCTTACTTAAAAAAACTCGTTCTGTATCCAAAATAAAAGCCGAATTTATACTACAATTCCAAAATAAGTGCTCAAGGTCCTCAACCTAAGTGCCGCAATATGAACAAAGGTTAGAATCTGATATCCCGATCAATAACAAAAGCTTCTTTGTAGGGATGATACGGTGGAGGAACTTAAACTGAAAATACTGCATTCTGGAGTCAGAGGTTGTACAGAATGGCGTGTTAAATATTTGAACCCAATCTTCATCCCTGAGATCATTAAATGTAGAATTCTATTTCTCCAAGCAGGCAGGTTAATTTAGCCCTGCTAGGATGGACGTGAAGGTTGCAAGCAAACTTAGATGCAGAGGTAGCTTTTAGTGAATTGTTCCAAAGGACTATGCTGTCATTTATAGTTTCAGTTTTCCCACATCCTAACATCCTCCACCTTTGCGGAATACTATTTATCAAACCCCAGTAAAGAGTTAAAGGAAAATTATTTAACTGATACTTAAAACTAAAATTTTTGAACGATTAAACATTGCCTGCGTCGTCAAAAAGATCACAAACCTACATAACATTGCTTTCAAAAAGTTGCTCATACAATACTGTCTTATTATCAATTCGAACTAAGGAATTGTTCCAAATTCATTGATTACCAAAGTTTTCATTAGGATGAGAGAAAGAAATATCACACCACGCTTTTACAACCTGTTTCATAAATGTGTTTTTAACACGGGATACGTCTTTTGCAGTGCAATTGCTCTAAAAGATGAAATCCTAATTTCCCCAATGACTTTAAGTAAATATGGTAAAACAGTTTCCATGGTCTTTCAGTAGTAGTAAAATATGGTTTGACCTAAGTGCACTTCAAATCATTGATAAAGCTTGGGATGATAATGCAGGACTTTTAAATCATCTTCACTATACGAATTTACCATTACCGACCGCTTAACTTTGTCTGGTTTACCGGACCAAATAAAATGAAAAATTATTGATTCCAGTGGTTTCATGAAATCCTTAGGTGGATTTGGTAAAATCTAAAAAATATATACCAAATGGGAAATTGTGAAAGTTTTTACAATTACGTTCCGTCCAATCCAATAGGGGTCATGTTCCTTAATGACCAGACACGGAGGTAATCTTGAAGTCTGGATATTGACATCTAAGGCTTCAGCGAAAGCTGGAATACTGTTTGAATAAGGACCTACTGGGAAGAGATTGAACTTCTCTATATAAATAAATAAACCAAACCCCTTTTTAATTGATTAAAAACTTTAAGGGCCGCAATAATAAAGCATCTGCTGCTATCTAAAAAAAGGACGGTGCCATCAACATACTGCATAACTTTAACACACAGTTGTTGACGGTTATACCTTTAATTGAATTAGTATGATACATTTTTAAGTCTAAGGCTTCAGCGAATATTTCATCTACCCACCGGGCACGTTTAAGTTGGGATCGTAGAAAGGGAGACTAATTAGGATAACGTATAAAATCAACAGATTGTGCGAGAAACTTGAAATATTTCAAAATAACAAAACGTACGGCAAAAAATACTACACGTATTGCAGGGATATGCTGTTGTTGTTTCTCATTTTATTTTCGTTTAAAATATTACAGAGTCGTCGTCAAATCATAGAAATTATAGCTTCATTTTGCCATCTTGGTGCGCCTTTGTCTCAGGTGGTGGCGACAATCTACGGTTAGGAAGAATGCGTTACGGTATATGCTCTTGCCATGTATGTAGATGAATCCTATAAGCGCTTGTGCTTAGTAACTTTAGGCAGCCATTAATGGGGTCCATCATACTTACATCGTATTATTCATTGTCTACATGAATTTCAAACCATCATATGCAGTGAAATTGAGGAAGTCATGGAGCGTCTCAGCACACAGCCATCCACGGTACAGGTAAACAAAAAAATTGTAAGATTAAAAGGTGATGAACCCCAGTTTTGACCGCCTAAAATCATACCATCAAGCGCTCTCCGGAATCGTCCGCAGGATATCCGTGAATGGATTTCAATGCGAAAAAGCCAAAGATGCATCTTTCACATCAATATCATGTTTACACTTTAAGTTATGATACCGCAAAGTCTGATGGTGGGCGTGAATGGTTTAACGTGTACCTTAAGTAAAAAAATATCCAAATACATGTATTAAACAACATGGAAAATGAGTTCTAACGGTCTAATTTCCATCTTCATAAATTAATTTCTTGGGCCGAGATACTAAATATTGAAGTTTATTTACTTATTACAAATTAGTCCATTGCGCAGTTATTTGTAAATTTCTCGTTGTGCAACTCACACTACCGGCTTTGTTTCCCTTTAAAATAAAAAAAAGTTTCTATGACCTTGAAAACTTTCTGTTTGCTTATTGCATGGCAAGTTTCCCAGAGAGGGCGATATTAATTACATCATCCCATAAGTGTAAGTGTGCTATCACACCTTGGCACAACGTGCAGTAACTTTCAGAAAAACAAACAATACAAAGATTGTAATTTGAGTAGTGCAGCAGTGACCTGACAAATTATTTCCCCCAAAACCAATTTAATTTGAGTCGACAAACTTCAACATTTGATATCTCGGCTCAAGAAAATTCTATGAAGATGGGTACTGGACCCTTCGAGTTCATTGTTCATACTGTTTAAAATATGCATATCTTAATTGTTTTTACTTGAGGTTAACGTAAAGTGATCTCTAATATAACAATAAAAGGGCTAATAACGTTGTAGAAAAGCTAATTGTGAAATTGCTTTTAGCTTGAATTTTCATTCGTCTAAGAGGATCAAAAATCTTTCTTTAGGCATATATATTACGTTATATGTCATGTATTAAAGCACACAGGACTACGTCTATACCCTTGTACCCCGAAATCACGATATGTTCCAGCAAATGGCCCTCTGCTCGTCTCTATTTTACAAAGCCTCCATACGCAATGACACATGTAGACACGTACTTATCCAAGATCCACAAAAAACCTAAATATCGATTTTTTGGCTCTTCCCGCCTGTGAGCTATCGCTCTCCCACCTTCCTGCCTACCTACCCTCCTCCATGCCTACCTTCCTTCATGCCTCCGTAAACAAGCGCACACACACTTTTACGGAGGATCATATATATGGAATTCTTGTTAGAAGAGTTTTTAAACCTTGTTTTATTTTTTACATTATTGGCTAACGTGTGTTTCCACAATATCGGTAATTATTTTACATAACCGGTTCAAAGACTTTTTACATTATCGGTATTTTTGGTTTCCCGAAAGGGAAAACTATGGAGCCGCTCTTCAAGTTCACCTTGCGGGGGACCGCGGATTGCAAAGTCGATATTGACTATTCAAGTCATCCATACAAATGAGCGACGACGGTTACTTATACCGCATGCTTTTACAATATTGCTCGACACAGTGTTTCTACAAAACAAAAGTCAAAGACTTTTTTCTTACCAGTCAGATCGCAACTGCTCGAAAAGAGCTTCCTTCTCTTACATTTTATGCATGACGTTTTATGACGTCATAGGGCTGCGAATACTAATAAGCTAAAAGTTATGATTTTACATGCCGATTATCTCAATAATTACTGACTAATAAATTATCAAATCCATAAAAACTACTGGAGAAGATATGAAAAATACTCTCCGAGTACAGTTTTGGTTACGGGAATAAGTAAAAGTGTGATTTTTTTGCCGATTTATGGAACGTCTAAAATGCGTTTTCAATGTTCCGTAAAATTGTCCAGATTTGTTTGGATGTACTTAAAACTACACAGTTTTTACTTACTTTGAAGACAAATTTTGTTTTCTTTCTATTGGTACCACTTTTTTACCAAAAACTCTCGTAAATGAGTCAGGTACTCGTTAAAACCGGCGGCGAATCGACTGGGGCGTCCAGAGTACATGCACATATAGCAGGCCTATTTACGCGAAACGACTACTGGTTATCTGTATACATGTAACGTTAACTTAAAGCCATTCACGTAAGCAACGTTTAGAAACATTCCCTTGCTCGAAATGTACTGTTTTACCGACAGCAGATTTTGTTTTTGGTATTTGCCACTTCGTGAATATTTGAACCAATGCCAGTTACAAATTTAACAAGAAAGTGTGTACTTTGCAGTATATAGCGTGGTGGGTTGTATACTGTGCACATGTCATAATGTAACAACTGGGCAAAATACAAACTGCTGTATGCCTACCTCACAAAATTGTATCTGCTTGCACAAAAAGGAAAAGGAAAAAACTAAGACAGCTGAGACTTGTTTAAAGCTTAGTGTTAATTTATCACCTTACTTGAAAATTGTGGCACTCCAGTCAAATGTTAATTTAAAAAAAAAACTTGAGCTGTGTGAATGGAAATACCATATCAGCCAGGCACCCACTAGCCTACTTTGCTAATTATTATTTACATTTACTTGTAAATTCCAGCCAATTTACACAGGGAAGCAATGCATTTGACAAGGAGCAAGATAAATTGCAGGCCCTACTAGGCCGACTCGGACACCACAATGTTGGAAGAAAGGGAATTATATTGTGTAGCAGTTTGAAGGTGGGACCCCACTTACTATAATCATGCATGCTCCTGTATGGTCTTACTAAAGTACAGTGCTTTGGACTGCATGCAATGGAAACCTATATAATTAACTTGTATCACTGACAGCAGACCTCATATCATCATTACAAGTATGCTGATAGCTCCTCAGTAATCAATATAAAGAATAATGCAGAAATTGAAACCATGTACTGTACATGTATATGTTGCCCAATAAGCTTGTTAGCCTCCTGAACATCAGAAAATTGGCCAGTCCATTGACGATACAATTGAAAGGCATGAAATGTACAGAATTTTCATATCTTTAAGATCATGCACAAAAATAATTTTAGAAAGCAGCCAGGCTACCATAGTGTGCACATGGAAGTGTGTGTTTTAAGTCAACAGACACAACTCATTCCTGATAATCAGTAGTTGCCACTCTAGCACCACGTTGAGGTCAGCTTTTGTGACTTAAAGACAGAGTAAATAAATTGAAAGGAACATACCTGACATTGTTCTTGGTACACAAGCCTGCATGGATACCAGTTTACATACAATACACCGTCACAGAGCAATGAGCATGCATGCATGGGCTAAACATTCCAGTGACATGTACTGTGCAGTATTTAAAATCATGAAACATATGGTATCATACATCAAATGGCTATGTTTCACTTCTGTGCAATAAGTTTTTTCAGAATATAATACATAAACTTTTGCTGTAAAATTGCCATAGTATCCATGAAGGAGAAAACTAATAAGTTACAAAATTTAAAGGTATGTTTGAATGAAAACAAATCACTGGAAGTACTGATTGACAGAAGCACTGAAAGTTCCCACACTAGCATACACAACAGACATCATAAATTGATCTCCAGTTTGTAATTAACATGTAATTTTAAAACTGGGTGAAATTAAGATTACATGAATATAGCCAATAGACTAGCACTGAACTAGTGTACTAAACATACAGTACAGTATTTCATAAACATCAAAAATTAATTGTGACAACTTTTGTGAACAGAATTAAGAGTCCTGTAACTAGCATACAATATGTGTATATCAGTACACTCACAACATGAAATGTGCACAGTGTGCATGCACCAATAATAGTTGACTAATTAATTCTGCAAAGAGATCTTGCAGCCTCTGACACCTGCAAAACCCCCTGCTGGCCCAAACCATAGGCCTGACAGAAGTGATGATGACTGAGGTTAAGACTGTGTAAGTAGGTGTACCATGTACAATATGCCCATGCAAGAAAGCTGAGAAATATCTAAAAGTATCAATCTGAAATCCTTTTTCAAGTCCACGACTAATTTTATACTCTCAGCATTAGTGAGATGCTCTAATTGTAGCTTGACATGTATACCGGTACATAACAAAATGGACAAAATATACAATTAAACAGCATTTTTGGAGACAGCTAGTTTCTCGATATCTTTTCCCTGCATTATGCACCAGTGAAAGAGAATCCCTACAGTTAAATAAGCTAGACTGAAGAGAAACCTAAAGCTAAACTATATATTTAATCTAAGAATTAGTCTGCTTTATATGATCTTACAGTAGCCTAGCAGCTGAGAAATGGTACTGAAACATGATTGAAATATAGGCTTGGGCCTAAAACTAATTTACGCTAGGCCACTGTACATTACTATAATACTAATATTCGTATTGCCCACATGAAATCTCACGTCCTTCGTTGCTTGACTTGTATTTAACTGCACTAATGCATCTTAAATTTCATGAAGAAAGCTACTCCAGTATTCTCAATTGTAAATGTGATGATGACCTGCGAAATACATGGTATTTGAACAATTTAGGCCTAAGTTAGTACTAACGTTACTACAAATTACAATGATCAAGCAACGTTACGTGTGTATGAGCTGTTGTGCTGTACAGTATGTATGTACATTTACTGTATACACTACACGCACATACATATTGTACAGTAAATATTGCTCCGGGTTTATCGGTGTTTACAAATAAATTCGTAAATTAAACTACGTGATTTTGGTATTGACTGAAAGCCTTTGCTGTAATCTACAAACAGTGATAGAAAAACATCACTTTGAATCGCTAACTGAGTCAGGTACTCGCAAAGTTTGAGGTCCTTATTTGATACATAAGAATCGACTGCCTCTTTTCGGGAGCATATTTTTGTATTATATGTTTGGAAAAAACTAATAAATCTTTAATTTCTCAGAGGAGGAAAGATAAAAATACCCACTTACCGTGTCATTGTAGCCATTTATACGCCTACTTATACATTATTCAACATATAGGGGGAGACCACTTCTCAGTCACAGTTCCGCGAAATCTCATTTGCGCAGATCTAAAAAAGGCGGGAATGCTAGAGAAGTGGTCAATTGACTTCATTAACTACACAGCTGCGTGTATACTGTTACTAAAAAATTTTGGGGTCATCAAGTAGTTAATAATTTAAAAAGTCGTAAATAACTTTGAAGTTTACTGCATTCTTGGAGAAAATCCTCTAAGCCTGCGATTATAAGCCACACTCGTTGTTGTCTTGGATCAGACTTAAACAATGTACACATATACAGCCACTAATGATATAGCAATGCGCAACCCATCCGCTTTGTACTCCATATTTTACATATCTGTAACGCACTACGACTACAAGCAAGTCGAAATGCTTCTCATCTGGCGAAAATCGCAATGGAGTTTTACTGTGTAACTTTCTCCACATACAGTTAACTCAAAGAGGATTTACAGTACATTCTGTGTATAAAACAAGAGACCAGTCGATTCTTTGCGATAGACGAGCTGTAGAGTAATGTGAGGGTACCAGTGTCATGAAGTATTCTGTGTCCTGTGTAGAGCTGTGTTTGCATTTTGTGTATTTGAAATCGTTTATTTTGTTTCAGAGATGTTTTCAGACTTTATTTTTCCTTGTGTAATTAATGTTGCTGCTGCTTAGAGGCGATTGAATTAGCGGAGGTTCCGTAGTAGCTGGTCTTGTTTGTAAGAAGACTTCAAAAAACTAAGTTTTAAACCTGTAACAACCATTGGTAGAGGTAGCTTGATGTTGCTTGTAGAGAACGGCCACAATTAGTTTGAGTTTGGTTCGTATAAGTTAAGGTCAGGTTAGATGAGGTTTTCATGGCTTAAGTTTGTTAGTTAAATCAGGCTGGCCAAGGCTATATTTCAGTTGTGGCTCACTGACATGTTTTCCGGCTTATGCTGAACACCAAGCAGTTTTCCGGCTTATGATTAGCACCAAGCTTAATGGCTGACCTAGGCCACTTGCTACTTGACGATGAGGGAGTTGTCTAGACTCCAATTCATAGGCTTTCTTCTTTTTAGGTCTATATTTTCAGTAGGCCTATGCTAATTACTTGTACTTAGTAAAGTAACCTAAAGAGTGCCTTTGCAAGAATCTTGGTAGGGGCCGTTCAGAATTGGTTTGATATTTTTATATACCTCCGGTAATATGCGGTTACAGCCCTATACTCTACACCCTCATATTCCGACCCCCTTTTGTTCCGACATTTGATCGTAGATGAGCACATGGGTGTCGGAACATATAGGGCTGTCGGAATATAGGGCAGTCACCGTAATATGCTATATAGCCTAGTTCCCGCTCGTAGCCAGAGTGAGAACAAGGCAAAACCTGGGAAAATTTTCAAGGTGACAAAGTGTGTGGGCTACTGCAAGTAATAAGCCAATGAAAATAATCAAATTAGGCCTATCTGGGGAAAATCATGGGGGCTTAGCCCTCTTTGGCGACCCCTTGCATGACTACGGATCTGCTAACATACATGTTTTTATTGACTGGAGAGAACTCTTTGTAGAGAGAACTCTTTGTATTGACTCTCTAAGAGAATTTGCTAGTAGGCCTATAATATTCTCAGTTATTGCCACAGGTGAATACCATAGCCTATTCATTACATACTGGAATGGTTTCGTGGAGCAAATAAACACGCGCAGAATCTTAAGTTGTCAAGTGTCGTTGAGATACTACCCTTAAGGAGATTTTCTTCATTGCATTGCTTTTCGTGGGGATGTTTAAACTGCCAAGCTATCCAATATTGAACCTGGTAATGCCCCACTCAGATGCATGGACATTTTGGTCATAATTTGCGGTGCACTATCATTCCTCAAGGACCAACCGTGATCTCTTACAGTATCCTTTCGGGAAACGTACATAACTGTGGTTTTGATTACAATATCACTTGTTTTTACTTCATTGGTTACTTTTTACAGTATCGATTGTGACAACTGTCACTTTTTGTACAAACAATGTGTTAAATCATTGATACATTAGTTGAGATCTCACAATAACAGTATGCTGCCGCACTGTGTTCATTCTGTGTTGTTGCCCTTAACGCTTTTAAACTTAATATTATGCAAGACATGATCGATCAGTCCCGGCACCAAAATGTAATAAAACTGAAGGGGGAGTAGAGGAAATTTTGGGGTCAAACATTGAGGGGCAAACATTTTCGCGCACAGACGGAGTGAAATCAAGAGTGGAACGCGCAACCCTGAGAGTAGGATCCAGAAGCAAAATCTCTGTGGGGTCCAGGGGAGAGTCCCCGGAAGCTTTGGTGTCTTAGCATTCCCTTTAAGTAAGTGAAAACTTAAGTCTTACGAGAGGTGTATATATTATAAGTATTTTTTCAGTTGACTTAACTACTATTTGACCTAACGTCGGGGGAAACTGGGGACAATGAAAACATCTGAGGGAGCAAACGCTCCCGCATGCACTCCCCAACCCAGGAGCGCCATCACTGTACCTGACCATTAGTTGTTTAACTAAATATGGATTGCGGCTAGAGTGTAAAGAGAAGTTAAGACAAACGGGGTAGCAATTTTCAGGATTTGTTGTGAAGATACTAGTAGCATACGCTCATCGTTATACAGCAGTACCAGTTATGGAACTGATCTGAAACTGTGATCGTGTCTGTGTTCTATGCAAATGCCTATAGTGACACAGTATCTTGAGTTAAGGTGCATTTTGAAAAATACACCTGAATATATTAGCAATTTTATTAACAGTTGGAGCAAACAGGACAAGGTAGAGTGGAGATAATGAGGTAGACAGACTGTATTTCATACTTTGTCTGGCTCGCTGTAGCGATATCAGGACCATTTCTGGACCCCTTAAATCTTTTGAATTGCCGGTTTGCAATAATGGTATGGCCCTCGTAGATATGATTTAAGGCTTATGATTGATATGCAATTTTTTGCTGTTCTTTTTTTCTATTTCGAAAATGTCAAACTACTTTTCATGCTTACCTTCATTTTGCATTACAGAGTTCATGCCACATGCAGTGACAGCGATATCGTACAACATACGGTGTAGATCGATGTCCTCACTTTTTAAGGTCCTGCACAATACTTCCCACGTCAGCAACTGAACACTAGCAGTCAACTGTAGCCGGGCTAATGACTAATATGTTTGAAATGCTACTTTTAAATAATACATAAATGTGACTGAAGTTTGTGAGGGATCCGCGAAAATGGGACTCCATTGTGCCCAATTAAATTGAAGCAATGAAAAGTCTGCGGCACTTGATCTAGTTAGATCAAACAGTCGACAAAAATACCGTGTTTAAAAGAGTATCACTTAACTGCCACCCCTGTTAGTGTGGAGGTTTCTCCCAAGCGGTTTTTTTTTTTCTAGTTACTTTCCTGAGGGACAGCTGACGGTCGACATGATGGCTGCTGATATTTCCACGGCAGTGATGGTTGCTAATCAATCAAAACTTCAATTGATAACAATCTATATTGTACAAGAATAATATGGTAATGTACTTGTCTTGAAGACTAGGCCACTTACAGTACTGAATAACAAAAACAAGCTATGTGATAGAATTGAATGAACGCAAATATTTCGAAAATTATATATACATATTTTTCAGGCTCTGGGGCTTCCGTACTTTCAATGTTAGAAGGACAAAGATCAGGAGTGCTAGTTGTCATTTTTGAAAATCCTCCGCTGCTGTAATCAAACTGAACGGCTCCATGTGGGCCTACAAATTGTAAATAAAGATGTAAGGTGAAGGACTGAGGTTAAATATGTTGTTGGCAAGTCACATAGTCATGGAAGCAGGCTACTCAAATTTCTCCCATCTAACGAGTGATGTGCTTGTAGCTATGTAAGACGCCTTATGTAAAGGTATGACTGTGTTATAAAGAGGAATCTTAAGCAGGCACGGGATGGTTTATCTTTCAAATGAATTAATAAATATAAATCAGTGTATGTCTAGACCAGTGAAGAAACACACTACATAGGCACTTGAAAAAGTCAGGCTTCACATCCGATTAATTGGTTGACAATACTAGACGTTAATTGAAATGCGCAAAAAGTTAACGTTACATTTTGCGGTTAGCTAGCAAGTCAGTTAAGTATGTGTTAATTAATTTTCGCGCAGTGTAAGCATAGATCACTTGAAGGCACAGATCATTTCACAAACTCAGATACCAGTTACCTTACACTCCCTATACGGGGTTATTTTGTTGCATTCTCAAATAGCAACAATCAATGCATGAATGAAGTAGTAGGTACTGTAATTGCTTGATACGTGGAGACTAGTACGGTGTATTTGCATATGATACTGGTCAAATTAATGTGGCAACACTGCTCAAAGTACCACACACTTCATGCAGCATTTTAAGTACAGGAGATGAATCCTTGCGTGGAGTGCGTCGAGCGTAGAGATCTAGAGTTCGACTCGATCCTGTCCGAGTCAGACCGAACACTTTAAAAATGGAACCTAGTTACTGCCTCTGTTCTTGATGCTAGGCATGGATAAGCAACGCAGTAGGAGAAACAGGCGCTCCAGTGAGGGAAAACTGACCGCCCGACTTAAACCAATTTGAAAGAAACTGAGTGGAGAAAACATAATATAACTGACTGCAAAATATGAATTAAAGTATGACGTACCAAGTGCTAATTTATGAGGAGTTCATCTTCCGAAGGATTGTTGCAACTAAGATCTTAACCTTTCAAAACGATTTTTTTTAAAAGGAAACAGTAGTCTCTTCATATATCATTAACTGTGTCTCTCAAGGAAAGGGCGTGATAACGTTTCTTAACGTGATAATGCAATCCGGTTGCGGGGCATCAGACGACAAATATATTGTTACAAGCATGTTTTCAGCGACTGAAAAAAAAAAGAAAAAGAAAAAAAGAAAAAACCGAAATTATGACCATCGCATTAATATCAAAAAAGAGGAAAATAATATATGTGGCACGATATGAACAGTGTTTCATGATGCTTTTCTTGATTTCAAACTGTCTGCATTTATGAGTAGCCGTCATATCATTCAAAAGTGCATATAAACTCCTTTCTCAAACCAATACATTTGCACAATAATGCAAGGAAGCAGCGATGGTTGAGTTCATCCGAAATCCACCCATGTTTTTAGAAACGACACGTCTAGATTTATAATTAGAAAATATAAACTTGAAATTTGAATAAATAACCACCAGATGTGGGGTCAGTTAAATATCACTTTTCGAGGGTAAAAACACCCAGTTTAGATACTTAACATAACGTCGGCACAGCTACACGTTCTTGGGGTAAAGGAACCAATTTATTTTAACAAAGGGAAAAGTCTGTACAAGGAATAATACATTCATAGAACTAGTAAAAACTTTCTTGAATATTTTGAATATTTTCGTGATTATTTGCAAAGAGCACTGATAAAAGACTTTTAGTTGTTTTCAAACTTGCAAGGCTATTATGTGGTTGAAAAAGTCGCAACTACTGGTGCTATGTGCCAGCTAAGCTTCCTTTTCATACGGCAGTCTTTCCTAGAACTTAGGAATAAGTCTCTTGTCCACGCACCGGGTGAAATTTTAAATTAACATTTAGACAAGGTTTTTTGTAACAAATTCGGGAAATAAACGCTTTCGGGGAATTCATTTACCCATCAAGAGAAATATTTCGCCACGGATGCCGCCATTTTCGAATATCTCCCATGGTGCATTGCGATCCTACTGCGTAAATTCAACCGATATAACGTTCAAAACAACCTTGAAAGGTTTATCGATTAAAAGTTTAAACCTTCTTATAAGCCCCTTCATCAAAATGATCCTCACCATGATATCACATCACAGAACGGTCTAATAAACCACTTTAAGTGGTATATTGCAAATATTACTTACAACATATGTTATAAGTACAATACCCATATTTAAAGAATATGAAGGGGGCCCCAAAAGGCATCATATATGGTATAACTTTACTAAAAAATACACAGAAAGGGGTGTAATAGGCCTTAAAAATTATAGGTCTTCATAGAAAAGAATACCTACTGTAAATGAAGACCTAATGCATATTTTCAGAGCATGGAATGTTGACCAAAGGTGGAATACAGGTATACACCAAGGGCTTTTATTAGCCTACAAATCGGGTTCGCATACCCAAGACTTTCAAAACAGGGCCTGCTGCCATCATGTTGTGCTTGGTATAACTAATGGATCGAGTAAAGATGAAGTAATGTGTGCCAAAAGTGGAATAATGCGTGGCCGGCTCGACGTGAACCAATTGGTTGGAAAGTGGGCAGTAAAACTCCATCTAACCTAACCTAACTTGTATTTACAAGTCGAGGAATCAATAAGTCATACACATAGGCCAGGCAATCATTGTCACAAGCCGGGCAATCATTGTGCGGCCAAATATTCACTGGCATTCATTAGTAGGACCCTTTAATAGAACTTTTAAAGGTTATTACTTACCTGTTCACAGGATGATGAACCTTAAGTGATTTTTTCACAGAGGTGCTATTCTCCCATCGCAATAATACCATTTTGAGTTTCGAAGTAGTTGTTACTTTTCCAAAATTGCCATTTATTTTCATACTTTTTAGATTTGAATTGTACAATATATGTATTCAATAACCACCTTGGGATTTTGCCATTATTTTCTTAAATTTTTCTTTGAAACCGTACTCATTCTTTGGAAACGCAGTCGACTACCAACCTAACGGTCATACACATTAATATTAAATGAAATCTGAACTTGCAATCGGTCCACAAGCTGGCATTATCATCAAAGCCTTTTCTCATTTGGTTTCAAATTTCATTCATAACGGCCGTGTGAGATTATGATAACATTTCTGACGGCAATTGATTTCATCATGATTGTATTTCAGTTCATATATTAAAACGTGTACTAACGAATGTTCATGCAAATCGATTAGCTTTAAGTAAGACCACTGACAACGACACTCCAAGTTCTCCAAATTCTTCCGCGTCACTTTCCTTCTGTTAATGATCTGTTACACGTAAAAGACACACGTCATTAAAACACTAGTTACTATCCCAACATTATTTTAAATCAAATGGAAAGCAAAGCTTTGTTAGTTACTGGAAAATGATGCGGTAGCAGCAAACTTATTCGCATCTTATTCCAGTGACAATGTTTTCAAATTTTAGCTATTTACAAAATAGTTTACACTTGGTGCACCAATTCTGTTCTCGTCACTTACGTACTTCAAATATGTGTTTTTCATAATTTTGAATAACCATGAATTGTGAAATTCTAAACTCATATGTTTCATAGTTTTGACGTTACTTCCCATTGCTTTTCGCATTGTTTTGCAATGACGCTATATAAATTTATGAAACTTCAAATTTCACTGCATCGAACATGTCAGTCCAGATGCTGTTCAATTCTAGTGTTTGCTCACTGCTTTGGTGGCATACATATAGATAGAAAAGTCTTTGGAACAGGGTTAATTTTTTGAGGTGTAAATGGAGCTAGAAAATGGAGCTGACACTGATTCAATGGGAAGTTAATCGAAAATGGATTACTCATATATTGTGTTTGGCTTTAAGTGTAACTCAGATTTAAGTAGAGAAAAGCTTGTGCAGTTTAAGGCAGGATACGTTTACAAAGCACTCTTGCAGTGTTCGATTTATATTTGAAGCAAGGGTAATATTTCTCATTTGTTTTTAGGCTGTAAATTTTCATCGACTTTGATCCTTTTTTGCCGCTAATCATGTGAAAGAAATCCTCTAGAGTCAGTTAATCGGCTTCATAGGAACGTAGCCATTGTTTTCTTCTTCTGCAGATGAACCGCCGGTATTTCTTGTAGCACACTCGCTCTTTGCATGGATCTCTTGTCGTATGGCGTTAACTTGTTTCACCATGGTACGATCAAAACCTCGGATACCAGGAATAGTAGTGTTTTCCTGTACCCTACAAATTGTTCCAGTCACCTCGACAGACAAAGGTTGTCTTTGATCGCTTATGTCATTGGTCGGTCTCAGAGACGTCCGTTCATTATGTAGAATCTCTGTGTATTGTTCATCGATTAATGAACTGTTTCTATCGTTCAATTTTGGACCTTTTCGTCGTTCACGAAAACCTGAACAAAGCTTTCTTTTCACAACGGAAACAACAAGTCCAACAAGAAGAAAAGAAAGAAATACAAAAATGACAAAACCGACCAGAATCGGTTCAAACGAAATCAACGGAGAGCTGTTTTGACTCGTTTTTGTGCTCATCGTAGTTTGGGTTTGATAACTATTAGATGGTCTGTTAAACGTTTTCAATAAAGGTGGCGACGATTTAGCTAAGATACTGGTTGAAAAGACTGTAGATGAACACATTGCGGTATTCCTAATGAAACAGTCATCACAAACATGGCTGTTGTCTTCTTCACAGAGTAGGTTAAAGTTTCCCGATTGTACAAATGACAATGTATCATAGCAGGGTAATGGATTACAGCTGAGGGAAAGATTGCCTCGCCACGATCGATCGAATGCAGGGACATGTGAGAAATTGTTGCAATCTAGATTTAAATAGGCAAGTCTTAGTGGCTCTTCCATGGTTACTTCGGATATATTGTTTTTATTTGCTAGTAATATCTCCAGCGCGTCAAAGGAATGCAAATGTAAAGAAGCGAGGGCATTGTAGCTCAAATCAAGGTAGTTTAGTTTTACCAATGAAGAAAAGGAATCAGTTGCTATTGACAATATCCTATTATTACTGAGATCTACGTGGGATAAGTCAGGACACGACTGAAACATAAAGCTGTTCAGATCTGATATTCGGTTGTGACTCATATTCAGCTTCCGTAACGCTATTGCGTCACCCGGTATACATACGTCGCGGACTGTTTCTATCAAATTAAAGGATATGTCCAAACTCCGGACCGATGATGGTATGTTACTGTAGTCATGCTCCCTTGCACTGCCTAACATGTTATAGGACATATTGAGAACTTCAGTATCTTCACATAATGCATCATTGTTTGGCACATAGGTTAGGTTCTTGCCGACGCAGTTAGCTACTTTTAACGACACACAGTCACACTGTAGAAATCGAACGTCAACTTGGCCACTACCAACAGCACATAGTTGATAAAGAAGTATAACGAGTGGAAGTGTTAATATAGTCGCCATCTTGAATGTGGTTTATAGCTACAAAATTAATGAAAAACATACATAATGTTAAATTGGCTTCCAAATTTACATACTTGCTGAAAATGTGTTCTTGTCAATCAAGCAAGAAACTCAGTGTAATTGGCCGAAGAAATAGTATTTCTTCAATGTTGTATCATGAAGGTTTCCATTCTTGCTCCGCGAAAATTTTTATTCAGACATAAATTGTCATAAAACCTTTTTTGCTTGAGACACATGTTTTTGAAGTAAGAATTATCAGCGTACAGGATAATCTCAGGAACAATACATGCAAAATAAGCAATAGATTACTCACGAATGCAAAACGCAAATGAACTTTTGCACTTATTTTAATACATTATTACCTTGGCTTTCTTCTTTGTAGTTTATCTCTTCCAAGGCACATCAATCTTGAGGTAAAATTAAGCCCCTGATTGGTTCTATTCTTGTTGGTTCCTACGCTGAATAATTCTGATTTACATATACATTGATACAGACAACTGCACGTTACTTAATTCTTACAACGGCAGCTTCCCAAGTAAAACACAACAGCCTACGTTTTTGAACATACACTGAGTTTAATCACTTCACCAGAAGGAAATCATTACTTTTAAAAGTTGATGACTACTGATACTTAATCTTCTCATTGAAAACATTGAAACAGAAGTTAAAATAAAAATCATAACATCGTATACGTTACAAAAACAAAATCAATTCTTATATATATATTGTAACAGTGTTGAGTTTGCGGAATTCCTGTGTTTTTAAACGCATTTACAGGCAATTGGTGCACTCTGCAATATAAGAGGGAAAAAATTTTCTGCAGTTACATTCGATGGAAGTTAAGCTACATTTAACCATGAAATGAAAACACGTTTTCTTTACCTCAGTATTGGAGGAGTTAATGAGACTTACATCCCGGCCTATAAGAATCTTAAGAATCCTTGTCTCAAAATGTTCTGGCATAGGCATATAGGAAGCTATGGGGACGCTATATATATATATATATATATATATATATATATATATATATATATATATATATATATATATATATATATATATATATATATATATATATATATATATATATATATATATATATATATATATATATATATATATATATATATATATATATATATATATATATATATATATATATAAATAATAAGAAAGTAAACACTATTGCATTTCAAGATACAAGCTTGTTTCGTATAGGCATACGTTTGTAGCCTACACTCCTCAGTCTACAAATGCGAAGCATTACGGTTATAAAATAACAAAATGAAAAAGAGACGCGCGTGTTATAGACACGTCATAAAGGTTAAGCGCCCATTATGACGTCCACAGAAGAAAGTATTATCTGCAGAACTAAAACGCGCAAAATAGCTTAAGAGTGCGCGGGTTATTTAAATACGCACAAAATCTAAGTGTTTTACAGATCAGTAAGGTAAGCACTCTATGCTTCATTATAAAAGTTATTATGACATAACAGCTTCTTTTTACGGTGCCTACAGCTACTAACAAGTTCATTCCTATTATTCAAGAAAGTTATATAAGGTTTGTGGATGATGAAATATTTCTCAGTTACACAAAGATTACACCTCTTGCTTGATGTGGAATAAGAATTTCTGTGTGCTAGAATTTTCCATTTGATTGAGTATGGTACGTTATTGTCCTTTAATGTCCAGATATATTGGCTGAGGGTGGTGGCATTCCTCTGGGTTTCATTTCTAAAACTACTGTTGTGGCCGTTGAATCTTGTTTTGAAGGGGTTTTCAGTTAATCCAACGTATGTTTCCACCTTTAGGTTGTCCTGTCTTGTTACTGAGGCTTGGTAGATTACACCTGATGCTAGGCAATTACCTTCTAAGGGGCATAAGTTATCTCTTCGACAGTTGCAGGTTTGATTACTTTGATCACTTTCTGCTGTCTTCTCAGCTCTTAAGATCGATTTGTTGTGAGAGGAGATGATTTGGTACACGTTTGGCATACAGCTGTAACTAATTTTAACGGTGTTACGGTTCAGTATTTGGTGTAACTGATGGCCAGGGGGAAAACATTTCTCGAGTAAATTTAGGAATTTCCTACCGACGTTGGTAGCAACGTTTGCACTGTATGGGGGGTTGAACCAAGTTATGTTACGTTTTCTTTTGCGCTTCTCGTTGCTGTTGTTTCGAGAGGGCGGGATGAATCGCAGCTGATGATGATACCCACTTTTGTTGAGAGCGTCCTGATATGGCGGTGCTGCTGCGTTAAATATCTCATCGTTAGACGATATGGAGGAGAGGCGTTTATTGACGGCCTCTGGAATGTTCTTTTTGATAGAGGGTGGGTGGTTGCTTTCCCTATGTACATACAAAGGTGTATTGTTCTGTTTCATGTAGGGTTTGCAGGTACCGTTTCTGAGGTCTAACGTTACATCGAGGAAATTAACGGATTTCTTGTTGGCTTCTATCGTGATCTTCAGTTTATTGGCTGTGAAGATCCTGCATATCTCTTTCTTGATATTTTCGGTTTGTCTTGGTGCTTTGTTACAGATTGCTAGTCCATCGTCTCTGTATAATCCTACATTGATCTCTAAATGTTGAAGTTGGGATAAGATGTATAGTCCTATGAGCTCGCAAGTTTCAGCTCCATCGTAACTACCCATGGTGACATCAAATTCGGGATTTTCGCGTTTACACCATGGGAGATCATCATCGTACAATAGGGACCTTTTGGCGTGGAGTATAATAGACCTATCTTGATCGGTAATAGTAACATACTGGGAGGCAAAATCAATAGCCTTTATTAGAAGGCTTTCTGTGATAGAAGGGTAGAACTCACAAATATCAAAGCAGATGAACGAATTTTCTGTTACGTCGTCGATTTTGTTGAACCATTCAATCACCTCGTTGGTGTTCTTCCATTGGTTTAGTTTAGTCGCAGCTATGATCTTAGAGTTGATTCTGTCGATGATTTGCTTGCTAATGATTCCAATTTCATATTTTCTGGGGTTGATTAGCCTACATGAGGGTTTGTTAACAAAGTTTGGTTTATGATCTTTCAGTGTCACAAAAGCCTGGGCCTTAGCGGTAGTATCGATGCGGTCATCTAGTTTTAAGTCAGTTGCTATTTTCTTGTCCTTCATGTTGATGTGGTTTTCAGTTGATTTCGGTGCTCTTTTGTATGATTTGGTGATGTTGTCAGAAAGGAGTTTCTTGCACTGGCCGGGTTCTAGCTTGTAGAAGTTTGTCGTTTTATCGGCGGCTATTTTATAACCGTTATGCTTCGCATATATATATATATATATATATTTAAAAAAAAAACAATTAAACCGTTAATAAGTTCTTACTCAGTTATTTTTATGTAGGATATAGAGATTGTCTAAATTTGAACATTTGTCATTGGTATGTAAAGAACTCGTTGGAAAATTTGTTGAGTTTTATAAACCAACTCAATGAACCGCTTTAAGATGGTTAGAAAACAAGGTTACATGGAAAAAGGTGTGTTCTAATATTTGTCCTTGGCTGTGACATACAGTAAAGAAACTAAAGTTTTTCCCTTTTCCCTAATTGCATCGCTCGCAGATATCTAATTTAACATTTAATCCAAACATGGGTTAACATAATTCTATCAGTCAATGAAGTAATTTTTTTTTTTTGAAAAAGCGAAGAGAAACTAGTTGGCGGACATGCCCCATAGAATTAGCAAAACTGAAAGTTATTACTATAGAGAATAATTACAAACACAAAAAATTACCGGGATAATGTAGTATGATATTCGGCAACAACGCATTTCACACTGAAGGAAGCAAAAATTTTCAGGGGAGACGGGATTATGTGTAAAAAGTTATTTAGTCAACGGCAAACTTTCTGTTGGGAGGGAAAATGAGGTTTCATCCCTTCTTCTTCTCCCGTGGTCACCGACCTGCATGTATGGAGTCCTACATTTTGATAAATAGAGAGGTTATTACAATACTGACGGAACGAGTAAGTTTTGCAAAAGATGTGACCTTTCACTATTGGATACTTTTACACTTATCATCAAGAGATGTACGAAATGAAATATTAGTTATCAGGATCCCTTTAGGAGGAAATTTCGATCCACCTATTGAATCAGATGACGAGAGGGGCAAACCCCTGGAGGTATTTGGATGTTTTAATATTATGCAGAATTCAATTTTCCAATATATTTCTTGAAGAACGTGGCATACCGTTACTATTTGCTTGTTTTGACATAATTTGGTAAATTACTCGTTCCAATTCCAAGTGAAACCCTTGCAGTACTCCCTAGTATATTCATATTGTAAAATAAACTCTCAGCATAATCTCTAACGAGCAAAAACAATTTATGCTGATTAATATGATTTTTTTCTTTTCCTTGGTTTCAAGCAACGCAGCGTTTCCTTGGGTTTGTTCATACCCTTCAAGGCTTGAGACATTGTGGTAGTTAATATGTTTGGGCGTTCACCCTTTTTGCTAGACACATGTTGCCAATACTATTTTGTTTTACTATTTCCTCTGCACCGCAGCCTAATTGCATATTAAAACATTTACAAACCTGTTGTGTATAGGGATATTCTTTTACTTAAACACAAAGGCAAAACACTGTGGGACATGTACATGCTCAAGGTGGAAGATCAACTACTAAGTGGTGTGAGAAGTCCTGCTGTCGGAGGTACAGTATTTCAGAATCCAATCAGCATCCCAGGACTTGCGCGAAAAATAAATAAAAAAAAAAAAAAAAAACAGGAATTAAATTTGTCCAAGTCCAAAATAAAACTCGTTTTTTCAATTTTGCAACTATAACACATGGAAATCTGAGTTTTTTTATGGCTACTAGTTACAATCATATGACATTAATTTTTACGCTGATGCTTTCTATCCAAACAAAGTAACGTCCTTCTTCTAACACTCTGATCATTCTACCATGATCTCTAGTACAATTCAATTGACGTTTTGAACCAACGGCTTCTCATCAAAATAAGTATAGTTATAATGTGACTTATGCACAATGCTTAATTATTTTAGAAACCAGTGACACAAAGCGGTTACGTAGCCGTAATACATGAATTTAAATTTTCCTCATTGGATTTTGTACTTACAATTCTGGCTAGAACAAGAACAAAAAGGTGTTTCCTTCTAATAAGACGATGTGCTGCACCTTCAAAAACGTTCGGTCGTCATATTCTCACAGAAGATCTTGATATAGGGAGGAGTAACGTCTTATTGAAAGAACTTTCCATTTGCACAAACAAGTTAATTTGTGGTCCTGCTGACCAGCCAGGAAGACTAATACTTTTGATTTTGCAAGATTAGCTCTACCTTAGCCAGCATGCCGGAAGTACCTCGAGAAGTTTCTATTGGTTAATATGAATTTCTACCTGAAAGCGAAAGTATCTAACTTGACTTTTACACAATAACATCGTGAAGGGGTTCAATTACGGCTCCAAGGTTCCATTGGTCCTGATATTCTCGAATAGGTACAAAAATATTTACATAATATTGCGATTAAGTACCACAATTCAATAACATATCTAATTCTGGGCTAATTTCAAGGTTTCATTTTCCTAAACATACCCGTGTATGTCCAAATTAAATAGGATTTGATATATCATATTGTATCTACTAGTTAACTTCTTTATTAGTTATAGCAATTGTTATTACGTGCACATAGAAAGTATAACATAAACTGAAGGGACAGCTTATCATGGAAAAACTATTACTGGATAAGAACGAAATTTGAAATGTGGGATATAAGATATGCCATTAGCCGTAACAGACCAAAACGTAGAACCGTTTCTCGGTACAAGCTGAAACTTTTAAAATTAGTCAAGAAGGAAAACAAGTTCAGCATCAAAACGTTCCAAAACCCGCTAATGGCTAAGGAGTATATCTACTTGCAAAATTTCATCATAACTAAATTAAAGTAAATTATCTTAAAGTGTAAATTTCCCAGTTTCCTTTATGTAACGTTTCCGAAATTTATTTCAAACAATTCATTCCAAATGATGCTCGACTGTATGGATCTTTTATCGCTGATCTGTACAGAGCGGACGAATTCACCAGAAAGCAGTTTGTAACGTGATCTAAAATTTCGTGGACATGAGTCAAGAGGACTTGAACCAAAAGATGTGTTTTCGAAGCTTTGTAGTTTTATGTTATTTTGATTTTGGGGGTTATTATATTATTTTGACTTACAGATTTAAGTTCACGAGATGGTGTTGATTTGTTTCTGCTTAGTCTGTCAAGAACCTTAGTTTGTCAGTCTACCGTTTTAAGAATGCCTACTAGTATTTAGGAACCGTCACTTCTGAGCCCCTTTACTAGATGTATTCGTAAATGACAAAAATATCATGCCCTTTAAATGTTACATATAACGTTGTCAAAGCCATAGTGAGTTAACTATTTTTTCTTGAAATGCAAACCAAATATTAAGGAACGAACTTTGCCATGCGAAACATTCTCAATGTATGTCTTAGATTGAGGGTTCTACTTTACGGTGTATAAAGTCTGTGCTCGGATCCAGAGATCTGGAGGAGCAGATCGCATATGTGGAATGAAACATTGAGAACTATTCCCGTATGACTTTGAACGTGCACGACTATAGTACTGCAAAATAAGAAAGCACATTTTGACCTCTTTTGTTAGAGTGACTTAATTCAACAGCCTATATGATATATGAAGAGTTGTCGCATATAATAAGAAAATTAACAATATTCCCACCGATTATGTAAGTAAAGTTTTTTTTTCATCATCATATAAATGGGAAAAAGAACATTGTTTTTAACCAAAAAAAGGAACAAATAATTCGGTTAAATGACAACATCACCCTTTGTCACCATACTTTAATTGGAAGGCAGTCTGCGTAGCTGTGAGGTAAGAATGATTACACTTGACCTGTTTCAATATGTTGTTTTCCAGCAGGGTGAACCTGCTTATTACAAAATATGCATATGTATACTGTTGTACGTTTTTCGTATCCACAGACTGTATGGTAGCGCTAAAACTCACAACAGCAGGATTTTGTCATACCCTTCATCGTTCACATGTTGCTCGAAAATGCAGGACGTGATCTTTAGGTCTAGACAAGATACACTTCACAGTTATTAAGCTTACTGTAGCCACATGGGCTTCAGTAAAGCCCTTTATAAATTTCGTTTGAGATTGCTGTCGGCTATGCTATCTAGTCCTCATAGGCATGATGTCAGGCCTATGGTGGGTATATACGTTTTTTTCTACACTTGGAAAGTCTCTAATCATTTTGTATACTTTCCTTCTATTTGCGTAAAAGTGTTTTCAATGCATGAACATGTGCAGTGAGTTGGATATCTTATCACTTATCAGTTGGGGAGCAGACCTCACATTTGTGACCCTTATTGCGCATTTTTACACCCTCAGCACTCGCGGTGAAATGCATTCTGGGAGACCGTACTCGAGCTAACCTACCCAGAGCGAAAACGGAAACCCGTTAAAAAAAGGCAACAATTCGTATTCAAGGTCTTACGTAATTGAATATTTTTCTCAATTGAAGAAAAACAGCTTAAGTTAAATGTTCAAAAGAACCTCAGTTAGCGATTGTCAGGGGGTGAACTTTGGTTATAGTCTTGGCCATAAGCTTTCCGAGAAAACCGAAGGAGAGAGCTCACTTCCAAAGTTTAAAACTCCACATTTTCCTTCTTCAAGGTTAAAATATGTAAAAATATCATTTGAAAGAGGGAGAAAAAATAATAGTTTCAAAATATAGTGGTACCTTTCTTGTTATCCTTTTAACGTCACTAAAATGCTGTAAAGAACTCTGTGACTTTGTTCTGCTTATATATTCATTATATGTTCATACTTTCGCGTCACTTACTTATGTGCACGCCCGATGCATGGCATTGTGCTGGATCTTGTATCGCAGTGCTGCAATATACTTTGTGCCATCATGCATTGCGTTTCAAAATGGCTGACTTACTAACAGGTGTACTGCAAACAGATTCGTAGCATAAACAAATCGGGGTTGACCGTCTTCAGGAAAATTGGAATAATTTATCAACGAAACTATGTGGGAAAGTATATTTCGTGATCAGATTTGTTAATTTGGTAATTGTTGGACAACTTCGGGATGATTTCGGGACAAGTTTTTGACCATTCGCCTACTTTCAGAAAGGGTGACCTAAAATCTCCCGGTGATTCTTGCGGCTTTTAGCCGACAATTTTGCCTGAAATTGGTGATATGATGACTTGCGGATTTAGTCTGGTAAGTTTCATAGTTTTTTTTTGTTCGTCATTGAAAGTATACAGAATAAAACAGCCATTCTTTTTTTCAAGTGTACATTTCCATAGGCGGCTAAAATTCAAAATTGTGTGACGTCATTAGAGCTTAATATATTTTGGTAACCCCGAGGTCAGCTTCCCAACTGTTATACGACGTGACTCGTTTTTTCAGTTTTGAATTGCCATCTTTTTGAAGACATGCAAACAAGGATGTTTACATAATTAGGCTTATTGAAGAAAAATATAACTTTAAAAAATAACTAGAAAATTCATTAAAAAAAATGTTAAAATGCTGATTCAAGACCTTCTCCAGAAAATATTCTAGAAAATTGGTCTCTCCGAGATATTTACTGAAAAATTAGTGTGTTGCACTCTCCTTTTATGATTGCCGACGGGAATGGACGTGCAGGGGGTATGAGAAAAGAATACAAATCATTTGAAGTGTTTTCCTGTGGCTTTATCATTTGATGTTGCTAAATGAAATTAAGTTTTGAAAACACCTACTTCCGGAGGCAAATGTGGGAAAACAAACGCTGGAATGCACGAGAATGAAAACTCTATAATAGACATTAAATTGTCTGCATTTACTTCAGAAATAAATGTCACAGCAGTTTATTACAACATTGCCTCACTGAAAGCACTTTCTGTGGCACATTGGCAGAAAGCGCAACTTCGAAATTATTATAGCAACTTTTTGAAAGAATGTACACACTTTTTATTGGAGGTTGATTTCTTGCATGTTGTTGTGCATGGCTCAACAAGCTCCAGGATGCAAGAGAACATTCCCGCAAAGGACAAGAGAAGTGGACCTTAACTCAGTCTGAAGCTATAACTAAATCTCACAATTTTCTTCTTATTTCTCTTCAAAGTATTTTTCATCATATTTTAGAACTTTAATATTGCATATCCAAGGTAAACGAAGCAGCTCCTTCTGGTAAATTTTACTTTTGAAGAGAAATAAATATTAGGAATAGGATAGTCTACTATACCACTTCAAGTTGGGGTGACTACATATCCCCTCTAACGCTTATGTAAAGTTATAACACCAGCATTCAAAAAAGACAGACCCTTCAGGCATCAGAGTAAACTTTCACAAGTCTCCTTTTTACGGAACACGTTTTTGATCTTTAAAACGCTATGCGAGATTTTTAGAGAGAAAGAACGCGGTTAATAATGTTCCAGTACCTCTAAAAAACGAAAGAGATACCTGCCACTGACAGATCCCAAATTGGCAGTTTTTCTCAAGGTTTAAGTAGTTAATGAATAAGCAGAAAAGTTGAAGTTTTAATGTCGTTTTTTTTAACTTTTAAACAGAATATTTTAATGATGAAACAAAAAGTTGTTCCCCGTGTTCATATCAACATATTGAAAGTGAGTTTGTACATACCCTTTTCTGATTCAATATTATGGGCAAAAAACGTCTGGGAACAGCGTGTACCCTAGTTATGAAACATCAAACTCGAACTTAGTCCCGATGAAAATGAATCTTAGAAGCACAAAACGAAGTTAATACAAAAGAAATGATTCTATACAACTGAATAATATATAATGGCAATTGATAACAGTAACAGCCCAAAATTTTCAAAGAGAACTATTGCTAAGCTCTCGTTCATGTGTTGTAAGCAACTCATAATTTGCGCCAACAATAGTTTTAAAACTGCTGTGTGCACTTTCAGTTTTTAAACTATTGAGGAAGCGAAACTATGCATACATAGTTACTTACGCTAGAAGAGAACCGAAGTAAGAGTTATACACAATGAAATGTTGGTGTAAACACATATGTAACCCCTTAACAGTTTTCAATTATCATTGTGCTTTAAGGATGTGAATATATATATATATATATATATATATATATATATATATATATATATATATATATATATATATATATATATATATATATATATATATATATATATGTAGATAGATGGATAGATAGATAGATAGACAGACAGACAGACAGACAGATAGACAGATAGACAGAAAGACAGATAGACAGATAGATAGATATATCTATATAGAAAAATCGTTTCTGGAAAAATAATATAGAAAATCGTCTAAAAAAAGACACATGGGGTGAATTTACCCATGGGTGAAAAAACCGTTCCCACTTTAAGTTTTGACACACCTTTTAAATGGAAATACGTTAAAGTATGGTAAATCCCCACATACCATATGAAGTACATGTAATTACCTCAATGTATACCAACTTACGTACACGTATCCGTCAACACGAATGTATAAGGGACCGTTGAAATAACGTGTATGCATATCTCAAAACGCAAAGGGGAAATATACTCTAATGTATTTTATTGTTGCATTTGCGCCTTAACGTTCCAGCGTTCCAGCGTAGATCCAGCGTCCAGGACGCTCTTTTTCTTTTTCTGATTTGTGTTCCATCTTTCGCACTCATGTTTTCTGACAGTCACTTTCGTTTGGTTCTGTTTTTACAGCGATCGCTTCGGATTTGATGTTTGTCGTGTCCAATTGTTACTGTTAGTTGTTCAGTTTGGTTTTTGCCACCTGATGAAGGGTTTGTACCCGAAACGTCGTGGAGTTTTCCGCAAACTTTTAATCACTTTTTACTACCTCTTTTCGACCTACAAATTTCAATAGTGCTCCGCAGCATTTTGACCTTTGCCTTATTATGAGAGAAGTTACTACCGAAACTGTGCTCCACCCAGGAATCGAACCCACGCAACCTCAGAACCCTTTAGCCGGGAACTTACGCCTTGCCGATCGAGCTGTGTGAGCTGTCGGAAGACAGTCAAATTGAATTAGAGAGACAGTTTATCCATCATTGCGACTATTTCCTCTACTTATCATCTTCCTTCCATTTCTATGCCAGAAAGTGGCAATGTCACACCAATATTTCCTCACATTTCCACGCTTGGCAGGGCGTACTTAGGGGGGAAATTGTTATATCTGCGCGTACATAGGGCGAAAAAATAACAATGAAATACATAGGAAAAAGAATTCGCCCTAAAGTCTAAAAATATAAACAACGTTATTTCAATGGCCAGCCATCCGTTCGTGTTAACAGCTAGGTGTCCGTAAACTTGACAACTTTGAAGTAATTGTATTTACTTTGTAAATCTAGGATTGCGTCCTTGTCCATTTACGTATTCCTATAGAAAAAGTGTGTAGAAACGTTACGGCGAAACTTATATTTCTTCCCCAAAAACTTTTCCCCTTAAGGTCAATTTTCAACAACAACTTTCCCCCTAAGTGCCGAATTAGTGAAATATATAGGTGGAGTCAACATCGTTTTTTCACCTCAGCCAAATTTTCCAGCTTTACCAATTTGATTTATATATTCCACGCAGTTGTCGTCAGCGTTTATTTTCACTTCATCTCTGCTTTCACAGGTTTCTGTATCTCTTCGGAGATCCGCTGGCGAATAAGCAATTGTGTTCAGCTGGATAGCATCAACTTTGATCTTTGGTTGGGTTTGCGTCAAACGAGAACTAGTGCTGTTCCAAAAAATAGGCGCCTGCTCAGGAGGTGAATTGCGAGTTGCTTCATCTGTCATTTGAACAAAGGCCAAACCAACTTGGCTTCATGGCTCAGTGGTTAGAGCGTCCGCACTAGAAAGCGGGAGGTCCCGAGTTCGAATCCCGGTGGAGTCAACATCGTTTTTTCACCTCAGCCAAATTTTCCAGCTTTACCAATTTGATTTATATATTCCACGCAGTTGTCGTCAGCGTTTATTTTCACTTCATCTCTGCTTTCACAGGTTTCTGTATCTCTTCGGAGATCCGCTGGCGAATAAGCAATTGTGTTCAGCTGGATAGCATCAACTTTGATCTTTGGTTGGGTTTGCGTCAAACGAGAACTAGTGCTGTTCCAAAAAATAGGCGCCTGCTCAGGAGGTGAATTGCGAGTTGCTTCATCTGTCATTTGAACAAAGGCCAAACCAACTTGGTTTCATGGCTCAGTGGTTAGAGCGTCCGCACTAGAAAGCGGGAGGTCCCGAGTTCGAATCCCGGTGGAGTCAACATCGTTTTTTCACCTCAGCCAAATTTTCCAGCTTTACCAATTTGATTTATATATATATATATATATATATGTCAAATATATGCTCCACCTAGGATATGGTGTTTTTCCAGCTTTACCAATTTGATTTATATATATATATATATATATATATATATATATATATATATATATATATATATATATATATATATATATATATATATATATATATATATATATATATATATATATATATATATATATATATATAGACAAGACTGAGAAATTAATAATACTGATGACCAACAAGATTGATAGATATCCGAATATATTTCAATCCCACCTGGGATCTTCCTCAGCGGATTAGACGGAGAACGTACAGCGATTACAAATGAAAATGTAAATGATAACGCTTAACGATTTTAAGTTATTGTTCAAAGTTAATACATTGATGCGCGCGTCATGAGTTAGTAATAAATGACGCGTTTGCAAGGATCAAAATAAAGAAATTATGACGCATGGCTACAATATTGTGACGCAACTGTGATAAAGACACGCTTAGAGATGATTACAAAATGATGTGGGGGTAAAATGATAGGAAACCCCGATCTTTGTTTAAGCCATGGGAGACTGTTTTCAAGTAATGGATCATTTTAAGTTCGAAGATTTTCCTCTCCCGGATGTCGGAAAAACCCCTTTAAGAATAAAACACTTAAAATCCCTCGAGTGATTAGCTTCGCTAAAATGCTTACCTACTGGCAGGCATTGAGTTCCGTCTCTAATGCTCTGTTTGTGGTTATTTATTCTTAGGCGAAATTTAGTAGAGGTCTCTCCAACATAAAGTCCGTTATCACAGGTGGGACATTTCAATATGTATACGATGTTGGAGGAATCACAGGTGTAGTTGCCCGGATGAAGGGTCACTGGTCCTCCCGGGCGGTTAAGTACAATCTCTTCATCAGTTAATAATATATCACAAACTTTGCATCTAGGATTATCGCACTTGCGATTTCCAGTGCGCTGATGAGGTTTCGGAATTTCACTGTGAACTAAATGCCTTTTGAGGTTCTTAGATTGGCGGAAAGCGGGGAGAAGGGGTTTGGCAAATTTTGGATCATTGGGGTGTATCCTCGAGAGGGCTTTCCACTCTCTCTTGATCTTTTCATTAGTAGGGACTACAGCTGGGTGATATACCTGGACCATCGGTATTTTATCCATAGAACATTTTGTGTTATAAGACAGAAGATCCTTCCTATCAACAAACGCCGCCTTTTCAACTTGTTTTTGGATAATTTTCCAAGGATACGCTTTATTGAGGAAATGCTGCAAGAGCTGTTTAAGTTGTTCCTGAAAATCTTCTGAATCAGAACATATACGTTTGTAACGTAAGATTTGGCTATATACAACGGATTCTTTCATATGCTGAGGGTGACAACTCTTAAAATGGAGGAAATCATGGCGGTCTGTAGGTTTGTGATATACAGTAGTAGTTAGTTTGCCCCCTTCGATCTTCACAAGAACATCTAAAAAAGGTAATTCCGTAGGTGATGATTCATGTGTAAATTTGATTAGAGGGTGAATATTATTAGCCAATTCTACGAAATTTTTCAAATTCTCTTTACCGTGTTGCCAAATCATGAATATGTCATCTATGAAACGAAGTCGTCATTTATTACTAACTCATGACGCGCGCATCAATGTATTAACTTTGAACAATAACTTAAAATCGTTAAGCGTTATCATTTACATTTTCATTTGTAATCGCTGTACGTTCTCCGTCTAATCCGCTGAGGAAGATCCCAGGTGGGATTGAAATATATTCGGATATCTATCAATCTTGTTGGTCATCAGTATTATTAATTTCTCAGTCTTGTCTATTTAACTATTGACCAATACACGGAAAACATTTTTATTATTTTAACGCGATACATAAAATACCGTGACTTTCGGAGAATAGTATGAAATGTTAAACTCTGTTGCGCCAAGGATTCCATGACGCCACTTTTTATCATTTGGACCTGTGTTGACATCTGAGAACCTAAGAAAACGCCGAGAGATCGAAGGTAACTACATTAAATTAGCAAGGACCCAAAGTGATATTATTTTTCTAACACAGTGTAAAAAATTAGACTTATTCCCAGCAGGACTGAAAATTCATAACCCCTTGCAATACTGGGGAAATAGAGCAGCAGAATACGGGGAACGCATATGTCGTCGTGCATCTGGATTACTTAGAAACGCTGCCATTCGTTCGGCCTATGCTAGACAAAGTCACTTGAAGAACAGAATTTCTTCATTTTCTGAAGAACTTTTACAATTAATCCCCGGGGACTACAAAGGAGTACAAAATTTTCTAAATAAAACTTATGAACACGAAAAGTTAGTGTGTTTCAAAAGGAAGAACAAGAAACTACAAAAGCTCCGTGAAGCTCATCCCTACCTCAGTGAAGTGAGTACAGGCGTAGTAGACGACACAGTAAACTCTAATCACCGCGGGAATAGAACATCCAACGTCGTTAATCTTTCGGATTGTAACCTAACTCAGTCACAAGAATCGGTACTGCAGCTTGGACTTTCCTATTGCCCTTCTACTAGGGGAGTCGATAACATCAGGGTATGCGCAGATAACGAGGACTTCTGTAGACGGATCCGCCTACATGAATACTTCACGACTAAAGAAGAAAATGAGGTCGGCACACCCGAACAAAATCGCGCATCTGCAAGAGTCAAAAAAACGCAAAACACGTGGACCCCACCGAATGGTAGGAACCCTTACATTGACGGTTTCGTAAATTCTGCTCGTCAACACTTCAACGACCTCATTTCGACCAACCAACACAATACACCAAACATCACCTATCAACAAAGGAAGGCAATTAAGGAATTAGCTACTAACTGTGAAATTACCATTAAACCGGCTGACAAGGGAGGAGCTACAACCATTCTGAACACTACTGATTACATAGTTGCTTGCGAGTCTCTTCTGTCTGACCAGTCAACTTATTTATCAGTTGAGGAGGACATTGTTAGGCAACACGCCGTAGAGGCGAAAGAAATGCTAAAGACTTTAGGTAACGATACTCAAGAAGCTGTCAGTAATACCATTCCTAAGACTCCTAATCCAGGTAAATTTTACGCTTTACCTAAATTACATAAGTTAAAGGATATCGTAAGGAGTAACTCAACGTTAAATTCCCAGAATCTTCCCCCCGAAGAAATATTTAACATTGCTAGGACTAGTAAAATATTACCCCCTTTCCGACCTATTGTTTCTTGCTCCGGTACTCTTACAGAACATTTATCCGGATATGTAGATTCAGTACTTCAACCTTTACTTAGTAACATTCCTAGTTTCCTAAAAGACACCACTCATTTCCTGCAAAGAATCTCTGAAATCCCCATTTTAGCAAGAGGTACTCTACTAGTTTCCCTAGATGTTAAATCGCTCTACACCAATATTCCCCAGGATGAAGGTGTTGAGGCTTGTCGCAACTTCCTTCGTATTCATTCAATAGACGACCATGTGCCAGATGACATCGCTACCTTAACTAGGTTCATTCTCAAACACAATATTTTGTCTTTCAATGGGCGTTGTTACATCCAAATCAAGGGAACAGCTATGGGAACCAAAATGGCCCCAGCCTACGCAAACATTTTCATGGGAGAATTTGAACAACGATTGCTACTTGATACTCCCCTAAAGCCTCTCATATACCTTCGTTTCATAGATGACATATTCATGATTTGGCAACACGGTAAAGAGAATTTGAAAAATTTCGTAGAATTGGCTAATAATATTCACCCTCTAATCAAATTTACACATGAATCATCACCTACGGAATTACCTTTTTTAGATGTTCTTGTGAAGATCGAAGGGGGCAAACTAACTACTACTGTATATCACAAACCTACAGACCGCCATGATTTCCTCCATTTTAAGAGTTGTCACCCTCAGCATACGAAAGAATCCGTTGTATATAGCCAAATCTTACGTTACAAACGTATATGTTCTGATTCAGAAGATTTTCAGGAACAACTTAAACAGCTCTTGCAGCATTTCCTCAATAAAGCGTATCCTTGGAAAATTATCCAAAAACAAGTTGAAAAGGCGGCGTTTGTTGATAGGAAGGATCTTCTGTCTTATAACACAAAATGTTCTATGGATAAAATACCGATGGTCCAGGTATATCACCCAGCTGTAGTCCCTACTAATGAAAAGATCAAGAGAGAGTGGAAAGCCCTCTCGAGGATACACCCCAATGATCCAAAATTTGCCAAACCCCTTCTCCCCGCTTTCCGTCAATCTAAGAACCTCAAAAGGCATTTAGTTCACAGTGAAATTCCGAAACCTCATCAGCGCACTGGAAATCGCAAGTGCGATAATCTTAGATGCAAAGTTTGTGATATATTATTAACTGATGAAGAGATTGTACTTAACCGCCCGGGAGGACCAGTGACCCTTCATCCGGGCAACTACACCTGTGATTCCTCCAACATCGTATACATATTGAAATGTCCCACCTGTGATAACGGACTTTATGTTGGAGAGACCTCTACTAAATTTCGCCTAAGAATAAATAACCACAAACAGAGCATTAGAGACGGAACTCAATGCCTGCCAGTAGGTAAGCATTTTAGCGAAGCTAATCACTCGAGGGATTTTAAGTGTTTTATTCTTAAAGGGGTTTTTTCCGACATCCGGGAGAGGAAAATCTTCGAACTTAAAATGATCCATTACTTGAAAACAGTCTCCCATGGCTTAAACAAAGATCGGGGTTTCCTATCATTTTACCCCCACATCATTTTGTAATCATCTCTAAGCGTGTCTTTATCACAGTTGCGTCACAATATTGTAGCCATGCGTCATAATTTCTTTATTTTGATCCTTGCAAACGCGTCATTTATTACTAACTCATGACGCGCGCATCAATGTATTAACTTTGAACAATAACTTAAAATCGTTAAGCGTTATCATTTACATTTTCATTTGTAATCGCTGTACGTTCTCCGTCTAATCCGCTGAGGAAGATCCCAGGTGGGATTGAAATATATTCGGATATCTATCAATCTTGTTGGTCATCAGTATTATTAATTTCTCAGTCTTGTCTATTTAACTATTGACCAATACACGGAAAACATTTTTATTATATATATATATATATATATATACGTATATGGTGTTGAAAGGAATTTTTTTCGAATTTAACTCGGAGGTTTGTATTCAAACAAGCGGAACAGCTATTGGAACTAAACTAGCCCCTAGTTACGCGAACCTGTTTTTATCTGCTTTTGAACGTGACCTGTTAAACCAATGCGCTGTTACACCTTCAATATGGCTCCGGTTCATCGATGACGTTTTTATGATTTGGACAGAGGGTAAGGATAAACTTGTTGAGGTCCTTTCCTTGATGTTTCGGTTACCCTTAAAGAGGATGGTAGTATAACCACGGATTTATATAGTAAGACTACAGACACTCACCAGTTCCTTCATGTGGACAGTTGCCATCCTAACCATACTAAAAAATCCATCGCGTATTCACAGGCTCTCCGGATACTTCGTATCTGTAGAGATTCAGCTACGGCCCACACCGATGCAACGAGGTAGTTGACTACCTCTTTCGGTGTGGACATGGAAGAGAGCGAACGCTACAGCAGGTAAAACGCGCATTGGATGCTCACCACAACCCACAACAGCGTCCCAGCAGTGATGTCAAAAAGACCTTTTTCACTGTTCATTTTCACCCCGGCCGACCATACATAAAGGGGACTCTCGAGAAGTATTTACCTCTGCTTAATACATCTGAACGAATGCACAAATTAGCAACGAGTCCGCCAATAATTTCTTTCTCTCAAGCCAAAAGTCTGGGTCGACTTTTATGTCGGGCTAAGCTTCGTGACGCGGTTGAAGACACGGATGTGACCCTTACCAGTCAATGTAATGGAAAGCGTTGTCAGCTTTGTCACTCCTTTATAGCCTCGGACAAAGTGACTAGTTTCAGTAATGGTAGAACATTTTTATGTCATTTAGGGTACCAACTGTAACACTAAGTGGACCGTGTATACGATCCAATGTGAGGTGTGTGGGAAACAGTATTTGGGCCAAACCAACAACATAAGGTTGTGAATGAAGGTCATAAATCTGACATTCGCAAATTTGTTAACGGAGAAACCTCTAAATTGGGAACATCTGCTCCTAATGCGCATCTTAAATCTCTTGGCGGGGATTACTTTAAATTTCAGATATTAGAAGTTTTGAAAACAGAAGGGTTTGACAAATTAGATATCCGTTAATTAGACAGATTATTAGATGATAAAGAAAGACATTGGATTTGGAAATTGAACACTTTTCTTCCAAATGGCTTAAACATCGCGGACACGTTTTACTCTCAAAACCATTCCAGCAAACAAAAACGTAACTGAGATTTCTTTTTCTATTTCTCCTCTCCCCTTGGTAAAACTTTTATTGTTAATAGTCGATTTTTCCACCTGTGCAGAGTTCCCGTCTTTTTAGGCCTTCTTATTCACTAAGGCGTGAAATCCTGTCTGTATGTACGTATACGTGTGTTCTTCCGTTTTAAGACTTGTACAGTTCGCTTTTTGATTTAGTGTTGTACGAGTTGTGTTCAAGGGTACTGTGTTGCCCGAAAATTAAACTGATTCCTCGTGTGTTCGTTTTTTGTTTACTCTATATCTCTCCCCTACCCCCTCTCTCTCCATTTATATATATACATACATATACATATATATATATATATCTATATATATATCTTTATATATATATATAAATATATATATATAGATGGATAGATACTTATATCTATATATATATATATCTATATATATGTATATATATATATATATGTGGGCGGAAAAATGATGGAGAGTTCAGTTGATTTTAAAATATTTATTTGATGATTTTAGTTCCACATAAAGATGATTAAGTTGAATTAATTTGGCCGGCCTAATATGATTACTACGATATTTACATTATTTACAGAGTTGACTAGGCTATATGTTTCTGTCTCGAGGTCCGCCGCACGATTCTCCAGCTCGCAGGCTCGGTCTTGTGAATCGTGCGAGGTCTGAACACATGCAGTCCCCCTGATTGGTCAAAAGTTATGACGCACCAATATAAATAATTATTATGATATAAATGACCAATAAAGAGTCTGCAGGGGAGGAAATTGGCCACAACTCGAAAATATGGGTTACAGCGTGCACGTGGAGCTACGGTAATGTGATATGTCACGTCCACTGGTAACACGTGACGGGAAACAGGAAGGGCCCTGGAAATCAAGAACAAAGGGAAGGGAGCGTTGCTCGTAAACAACAAGATGGCGTCTGGTTAAGGTCATGAAGAGTGCACCATACTAAATGACACTAAACCTGATTCGTTTAGGCGAAATGAAAAATAATAAAACAATAAAATACATAACTGTATATTTCGCCTTTAAGGAAAAACACATACATGTACGCAGATTCAATAGTCCATTAGTTGTACGTGTTAACAGATAGGCGTCCGTAATTTGGTCAACATTGAAGTCATTAGGTATATTACAAACCCCCATATGTATTTTACTAAACATTAACGTGTTCCCACTAAAACAGTGCGTGAAAACGCAAAGGGGAACGTAAATTTCCCCCTAACGTTGATATATTGCCCCACAATTTCCCCTTATTCCACAATTAGGCATATATATATATATATATATATATATATAAATATAAGAGTTTATACTCTATCTTGGATCGGTATAAAATTCAGGATCGAATTTATCACTACAACACTTTCGACCTACACATTCTAACTTCGATCTACCAACTTCGACCTACTGATTATTCATCCCGCTTGGGAGTACCATGGTAAAAAGGAGAGAAAATTGATTCACGCGGGGTATTTATAGCCTGTTGTCGCTTCTGTGAATCACGAGCTGTTTTAGCATAGCTGTCATAGACTCTACACGGAAAGCGGAGGATGGTGGGTTCGGTCCCCCGTGTGGCTCAATTTTTCTCTCTGGTGTTTTTCTTTAACCGTTCCTTCTTTGATAAGAGTTTATACTCTATCTTGGATAAATATATATATATATATATATATATATATATATATATATATATATATATATATATATATATATATATATATATATATATATATATATATATATATATATATATATATATATATATATATATATATATATATATATATATATTGTGGGAGTGATAAAATCGATTCTGAATTTTATACCGATCCAAGATAGAGTATAAACTCTTATTAAAGAAGGAACAGTTAAAGAAAACATTAGAGAGAAAAATTGAGCCGCACGGGGGACCGAACCCACCATCCTCCGCTCTCCGGGCAGAGTCTATGACCACTATGCTAGAACAGCTCGTGATTCACAGAAGCGACAACAGGCTATAAATACCCCGCGTGAATCAATTTTCTCTCTGGTGTTTTTCTTTAACACCCGAATTTTTACATAGCAGGTATAATGAATATAAAACATACCTAGTGGCTGGGTTTATGATCCGCAGCTGGTTCAAAAGCAGTTCGATAGGGCGGACAAACAAAAAAGATCTAGCTTGCTCAAACCACAAAAAAGAAACTCTTCTAACCACAGGTACCCACTTGTGTTAGATTTTAATTCGGCATTACCCAATATTAGTGCCATTATTCGCAATAACATTCACATCCTGCATAGTTCCCCCAATATGAAGAAGGTCTTCCCAGACAATTCTATTTCACCGCCTACCGGAAATGTTAATCCCTTAAGGATGTGCTAATGAGAACAAAACAACCCAATCAAAACGAAACAACGAATACCACAGACTAAGGGTGCTATAAATGTAACCGATCAAGATGCGACCTTTGCATTAATTTTTTATTACAGGGTTCCTCTTTTTCTAGCTGTACAACAAAGAAGGTGTATTACATAAAGAGTTGTCTGTCATGTACCAGTAAATGTGTAATCTATTTAGCTATTTGCTTAAAATGTCAGAAGCAATATATAGAATCAACAGCCACTGAATTTAAAATCAGGTTCAGAAATCATAAATCGGACCTTCTTAATAATCGAGGTAGATGTGAGCTGGCGGTGCATTTTAATTCTGCCCCACACCATATTTCTGAAATAAAATTTATTATTATTGAACAAATTAACGCCTCACAAAACATTGACTCACTTCTCACCAAAAGAGAGGGTTACTGGCTTGCCCAGCTCAATACTTTACATCCCTCAGGGCTTAACAAAAGGAAAGAATATAATTCATACAAAAGAGTGAGTTACTTACGGTAAAGGTCATGGATCATTTAACTTTCTACATTTTGGGTATTTTGTGTTGAAAAACTGTTCGCCTATTCTGGTTCTAGGCCTTTCTTAGTTCCCTTAGTTTCCAATTACTTTTACTACTTTTTTATCTTGGACCTTTATGCTAGAATTTTTATCTTTTTTAAGTTGGGGTTTTTTGTTATCCTAAGCTTCTTATATGTTTTATCTTCTTTACTCCTTTATGAAGCCAGTTTTTAGAATGTTTTTCTTAATTAGGACCGTTTAACTTGCTTGTATCTTTTTAGAGGGTTTTCTATTCAGCGGTTTTACATTGAGCGTTTTTAGGTTTGCTTCATTCGAGCTGAAGAAGGCTGAATTAAATAGCCGCAAGCTTCTCGATTCAAGGTGTGCTATGTCATCTATGAGTGTGCAGTTGAAATTCTAGTTTTTCATGCTTTGTATATATATATATATATACATATATATTAACCAAATAACAAAAGAACACAAAAAATGAAAAATGGATACATTCATTTCCAACTAATTTTAACTCCATGAATACAAAATATTTCGGGCTTTAATGACACAACCCTTCATCAGTTGTACAAACACACTAGTTCAAAAAAGACTGGATACACGTACTCGTACAGCTGAAGCGGGTTGATCCAACCCTCACTTATTATAAGGAACTAAGTCGTTGGTCCAAACATTTGACATTGATATTAATGATGAGGTTACACCCTTAATACCCACCGTGTCCAAACCAGCTATGTTTTACAACCTTACCAAAGGTCCACAAATTGAAAGATATTGTTGGCACACTCTGGGAAGGGGATGGACAATTTACAAACACAGAAGCAATTGAATTTGAACTTATTGCAACCTTTCCAATATTTCAGCTCCCTTCACTAGGTTGAGCACTATACCATTGCCTGGTTGACATTATTAATTACTTTTTTACTATTACGGTTATATATATATATATATATATATATATATATATATATATATATATATATATATATATATATATATATATATATATATATATATATATATATATATATATATATATATATATATATATATATATATATAGGCTCTTCATATAAAAATCCACAAAAGCCCAACTTACGAGGATTCAGTTTAATTTTCGGGTAACAATGTACCCTTGAACACAACTCGCACAACACTAATAGAGTAGGCAAAGTATACAGACCCTAGAAACACGAGCAAAGCCAAATAAGAACATAAAGAATACATTACAAGCAAGAGAAAGGGCAAAATACGTATATAATGAACAGATTACAAGCATTAATGCACAGAGCCGGAAAATTGAGGGGGGGGGGGCTCAGTTGCATTTTTGTCTTTTTCCACGAATTTGGCTGTAGAAAGCCAAAATCCATATATCAAAATTGAATATTTCATTTAAAAAATATTGAAAATCTAAACAATATCCATGATTCCCATTCTTTAAAGATTGACCATTTTACAAACTATTTTCTATTTGCGCTTTAACACGAAAAAATGATCGAAATGGGCATCACTTAAATGGAATTGAATTCCACTTGCATGAAATTGCTAGACTAGAGAAATGTTAACACATGTTGCCATGAACTTGCCGTGGATGCCAAGGCAGTGTTTTCATCGCACGAGATTACACAGTGTTGAAACACCAGAAATCATGGCATTTGTGTACTAGCAATTGCGCTACAATGATAACTTATTGTTCATTACGGTTTTGTACAGGAAGAAGGATCAGTGTGCGCTCCGTAACATAGGAACAACATCACTCTTGGGGAATATATGTTTTTAACATTCAGTTGTCCTGCAAACTTGTGGTCGAAAAGGACATTTTTCACTTTTTCAAATTTAATTGTCCGTGCAGTCCATTTTGTGCAAACTCGAAGACATTTTATGGATCTTTGAGAAGTCATCTCTCTAAAGGTCTTAACTCTTATGGCTCACCGCACTGAACCAACATAACTGCTCTGCAAGACTTCCAGATTTTATGACACAACATCCCAGAGGAAAACAATTCCTCAGAGGAAATAATCTTGTTCACGAGTCTTTGTCTATTTTTGTAGGAAAAATGGATGGAATTTACCATTTTCTGAGGTGTTTTGTCACCTCATACACCCTGACATTATCTTGTTTCATCTCCCCCGCTTCTCTTTTAATTTATACACCAATATTAAAAATACCAGAGTTAAGATTGCAAACAACACTCCTATTACAACAAAGAACAGCGGGAAAATCAATCGCTTGTTGAATTTTCTGTTGTTAGCAACAGAACCTAACCATGTTTCAGTAATGGTATATTTAGTTTTTCGTGTTTGATGGTCACGTCCTTGAAAATCATCCCTGCATGATTCGTCAAATTCTCTTCGGTTTCCTTTGCAATGGTTGTGGCTTGACTTATCTAAGTATGATGAGTAGTTGGCAATACCGTTGTTTCAAATCCTTCTTTGCAAGGTGGAACGTCCCGGTGGGTACCAATTTCAGAAAAGAGACGGCCGGAAAGATTTCTCGGAAGGGAACATTCTGGTATCCCTCCATCGCAAAAGTCAATCCAACCACTACTGTTACTGTTTAAGAACCATCTCACAGTGTAGTGAAGCTGACAATTGCAACCCCAGTGGTTTTGTCCCATGCACACTACCGCTATAGACGGCAATGTCTCGAAGATACGATCCGGTAAACTTTGGAGTACATTATTGTGAAGGTCCAGTTTTTCAAGCTGATCGAGACCTGCAAATGCATTCTCCGAAAACACCGATATGTGATTTTCACTCAAGTCTAGAATCTTCAGGTTAGTATTGGCACGAAAAATATTGGAAGGAATTTGATAGTGTATACGGTTATTGGACATGTTAAGTACTCGAAGTTACGTTAGCTGTATGATGTTGTTAGGAATACGATCAAGCCGATTTTCTTTGAAGTCGAGGACGAAACATTTGTTGGGATTCGAGGAAGTACTTCTCCATGTAAGGAGGAACAGTTGACGATTTCCCGATGGCTGAATCGATCACGACGTCTTGACATCTACAACCTCGGGGACACCATTGAGAGAAAATTGGATAAACCCAAGCGATCATTAGGCACAAGAAATGACACAGGAAACGTTCGATTGCGAAATCCATATCACGTGATACCTGGAAATAGGGAAAATATTACTCAAATTAGACTCATTGATCACAGTAAAATTAGTTTTCCTTCGTACTATTCACTTTAACTCCTGCCAGGTTGCCACCAAATTAAATGCGCCATGGAATGTCTGTGAACCATATGTTATGCCGACGTATACCTTTACTAAAGTTTTCCTAACTTTCTATCAAAGAGTTCTTTTTCCGCACAGGACAAAAAGATAAATACTGAACAACTTCAAGGTCTCCGGACCATTTGCACCAAAAGTCTGTCATACGTGACTCTGGATGAAAAAAATAACACCAGCTTACAAAAAGAGCCCCCTCTAAAGTAGACAAACGCGTGTAAATGATTGTAACTTCCACTAACAACTGACCAAAAAATGTGACTGCACTTCCTCACGAAAGAAGTGGCGGTAGTTTTATCTCTTGACCGTTGTGCTCCAACCGGGACATATTTGCGCTCCTCGGGAGTGGGCGGAAAAGCGGACGCAGCACGCCCCACATCAGCTTCCGTAGGCCATTGACCCCGTGAACTTAAACCATTGTCTCTCTCGTTGTTGTGGCCGACGTTTCGGGTAGCTACTCGCAGTTTCGAGCTCCGCGTGAAACAGTGACGACGGGTCACAGCCGCGCTCTCCGTCTGGGTCCAAAATGACCCAAACAACGGTCAACGGTTAATGACGAATGCCAAATGCTTTGGCCAACAATTCGTACAAATTTCAGCTTCATCGAACGAGTTAAAATTTAACGGCCAAAACAACGAGCCAAAGCTGGTCAAAATTTTGAAGTGTCATCACAGCTAGGTAATTATTATATGTAATAGATCCACACACTCACCATACATGGACACAGCATACTATCCGTAGATTGTCACCACCATACGTGTGAATCTAGGCGTAGCAAGAGACAAGATGGTTTTCCTCTTTTGTTTTGTGTGTGAAAGTTTGGACTCCTGCTCAAGTAGTTCAATCAACAGATTTTTTTCCTCCATTTATTAATGAGATTTTATCCTATTATAGTTTCAAGGAACAAACTTTATCAGCACTATGTACAATAATTTCAATAATGTTCCATTTTACTAAATCTTGGGCATAAAACAATATAATGACAATCTTTCTTAGCTATAAATTTATATTTCCAGTACCATTTAAGGTAATACTAATGATTTTACACTGTGTTGTCGACAAACATTTACAACTTAATTGCAAACTCGTTGTTCATAAATGCCCAATTTGCTCTCCTCAAACAGTACCAATTCTCAAAAACCTACTTACTTAAGCCCCTCCTATTGACCGAAATTTATCTTCATCCCGATACAACCTCAGATTCAGTTGCTTCATGCAGGGTGAGTATAGAAAAGTTCGATATGTATAATCACAACAATCTCAGTACAGTTCAAGCTGTGTCGTATTATCTTTGGTAATCTGCATTGTTCGAATAAGCAGGCAATCAAAAAGTTTAGCCAATTGAGAGTTTCTGTAACCTTTTACAAGAAATGTAGTTTGTTGTGAGTGGATTAACTAGGAAAATAGATCGTGTCACTTACCAAAGGCGTTATATAATTGCTCAAAATTTACCTTGTTTTTCTTCGCCTTAAAATTCGATCAGTATTAGACCTTTCTATTTTAAGGGTAGCTTTAAACTTGTTGAAAAAAAAGCAGATACTGTCGGTTTACAGTCATTTCGCTCTTAATCAAATAAGAAATATTTCATATGCAAACTTAAAGAATTGTATGGGTGACTAACCCCCTTTCCAAAGCCCGACAAAAAATTTTTTTCTAAAAAAAAAAAAATGCTTACTTAAAAAAACTCGTTCTGTATCCAAAATAAAAGCCGAATTTATACTACAATTCCAAAATAAGTGCTCAAGGTCCTCAACCTAAGTGCCGCAATATGAACAAAGGTTAGAATCTGATATCCCGATCAATAACAAAAGCTTCTTTGCAGGGATGATACGGTGGAGGAACTTAAACTGAAAATACTGCATTCTGGAGTCAGAGGTTGTACAGAATGGCGTGTTAAAAATTTGAACCCAATCTTCATCCCTGAGATCATTAAATGTAGAATTCTATTTCTCCAAGCAGGCAGGTTAATTTAGCCCTGCTAGGATGGACGTGAAGGTTGCAAGCAAACTTAGATGCAGAGGTAGCTTTTAGTGAATTGTTCCAAAGGACTATGCTGTCATTTATAGTTTCAGTTTTCCCACATCCTAACATCCTCCACCTTTGCGGAATACTATTTATCAAACCCCAGTAAAGAGTTAAAGGAAAATTATTTAACTGATACTTAAAACTAAAATTTTTGAACGATTAAACATTGCCTGCGTCGTCAAAAAGATCACAAACCTACATAACATTGCTTTCAAAAAGTTGCTCATACAATACTGTCTTATTATCAATTCGAACTAAGGAATTGTTCCAAATTCATTGATTACCAAAGTTTTCATTAGGATGAGAGAAAGAAATATCACACCACGCTTTTACAACCTGTTTCATAAATGTGTTTTTAACACGGGATACGTCTTTTGCAGTGCAATTGCTCTGAAAGATGAAATCCTAATTTCCCCAATGACTTTAAGTAAATATGGTTTAACAGTTTCCATGGTCTTTCAGTAGTAGTAAAATATGGTTTGACCTAAGTGCACTTCAAATCATTGATAAAGCTTGGGATGATAATGCAGGACTTTTAAATCATCTTCACTATACGAATTTACCATTACCGACCGCTTAACTTTGTCTGGTTTACCGGACCAAATAAAATGAAAAATTATTGATTCCAGTGGTTTCATGAAATCCTTAGGTGGATTTGGTAAAATCTAAAAAATATATACCAAATGGGAAATTTGAAAGTTTTTACAATTACGTTCCGTCCAATCCAATAGGGGTCATGTTCCTTAATGACCAGACACGGAGGTAATCTTGAAGTCTGGATATTGACATCTAAGGCTTCAGCGAAAGCTGGAATACTGTTTGAATAAGGACCTACTGGGAAGAGATTGAACTTCTCTATATAAATAAATAAACCAAACCCCTTTTTAATTGATTAAAAACTTTAAGGGCCGCAATAATAAAGCATCTGCTGCTATCTAAAAAAAGGACGGTGCCATCAACATACTGCATAACTTTAACACACAGTTGTTGACGGTTATACCTTTAATTGAATTAGTATGATACATTTTTAAGTCTAAGGCTTCAGCGAATATTTCATCTACCCACCGGGCACGAGATCTAATTATGGTTCCCTCCAGCTTATAATTATAATAGGGTACAAGTTCATTTTGAACATCTTTAAGTTGGGATCGTAGAAAGGGAGACTAATTAGGATAACGTATAAAATCAACAGATTGTGCGAGAAACTTGAAATATTTCAAAATAACAAAACGTACGGCAAAAAATACTACACGTATTGCAGGGATATGCTGTTGTTGTTTCTCATTTTATTTTCGTTTAAAATATTACAGAGTCGTCGTCAAATCATAGAAATTATAGCTTCATTTTGCCATCTTGGTGCGCCTTTGTCTCAGGTGGTGGCGACAATCTACGGTTAGGAAGAATGCGTTACGGTATATGCTCTTGCCATGTATGTAGATGAATCCTATAAGCGCTTGTGCTTAGTAACTTTAGGCAGCCATTAATGGGGTCCATCATACTTACATCGTATTATTCATTGTCTACATGAATTTCAAACCATCATATGCAGTGAAATTGAGGAAGTCATGGAGCGTCTCAGCACACAGCCATCCACGGTACAGGTAAACAAAAAAATTGTAAGATTAAAAGGTGATGAACCCCAGTTTTGACCGCCTAAAATCATACCATCAAGCGCTCTCCGGAATCGTCCGCAGGATATCCGTGAATGGATTTCAATGCGAAAAAGCCAAAGATGCATCTTTCACATCAATATCATGTTTACACTTTAAGTTATGATACCGCAAAGTCTGATGGTGGGCGTGAATGGTTTAACGTGTACCTTAAGTAAAAAAATATCCAAATACATGTATTAAACAACATGGAAAATGAGTTCTAACGGTCTAATTTCCATCTTCATAAATTAATTTCTTGGGCCGAGATACTAAATATTGAAGTTTATTTACTTATTACAAATTAGTCCATTGCGCAGTTATTTGTAAATTTCTCGTTGTGCAACTCACACTACCGGCTTTGTTGCCCTTTAAAATAAAAAAAAGTTTCTATGACCTTGAAAACTTTCTGTTTGCTTATTGCATGGCAAGTTTCCCAGAGAGGGCGATATTAATTACATCATCCCATAAGTGTAAGTGTGCTATCACACCTTGGCACAACGTGCAGTAACTTTCAGAAAAACAAACAATACAAAGATTGTAATTTGAGTAGTGCAGCAGTGACCTGACAAATTATTTCCCCCAAAACCAATTTAATTTGAGTCGACAAACTTCAACATTTGATATCTCGGCTCAAGAAAATTCTATGAAGATGGGTACTGGACCCTTCGAGTTCATTGTTCATACTGTTTAAAATATGCATATCTTAATTGTTTTTACTTGAGGTTAACGTAAAGTGATCTCTAATATAACAATAAAAAGGGCTAATAACGTTGTAGAAAAGCTAATTGTGAAATTGCTTTTAGCTTGAATTTTCATTCGTCTAAGAGGATCAAAAATCTTTCTTTAGGCATATATATTACGTTATATGTCATGTATTAAAGCACACAGGACTACGTCTATACCCTTGTACCCCGAAATCACGATATGTTCCAGCAAATGGCCCTCTGCTCGTCTCTATTTTACAAAGCCTCCATACGCAATGACACATGTAGACACGTACTTATCCAAGATCCACAAAAAACCTAAATATCGATTTTTTGGCTCTTCCCGCCTGTGAGCTATCGCTCTCCCACCTTCCTGCCTACCTACCCTCCTCCATGCCTACCTTCCTTCATGCCTCCGTAAACAAGGGCACACACACTTTTACGGAGGATCATATATATGGAATTCTTGTTAGAAGAGTTTTTAAACCTTGTTTTATTTTTTACATTATTGGCTAACGTGTGTTTCCACAATATCGGTAATTATTTTACATAACCGGTTCAAAGATTTTTTACATTATCGGTATTTTTGGTTTCCCGAAAGGGAAAACTATGGAGCCGCTCTTCAAGTTCACCTTGCGGGGGACCGCGGATTGCAAAGTCGATATTGACTATTCAAGTCATCCATACAAATGAGCGACGACGGTTACTTATACCGCATGCTTTTACAATATTGCTCGACACAGTGTTTCTACAAAACAAAAGTCAAAGACTTTTTTCTTACCAGTCAGATCGCAACTGCTCGAAAAGAGCTTCCTTCTCTTACATTTTATGCATGACGTTTTATGACGTCATAGGGCTGCGAATACTAATAAGCTAAAAGTTATGATTTTACATGCCGATTATCTCAATAATTACTGACTAATAAATTATCAAATCCATAAAAACTACTGGAGAAGATATGAAAAATACTCTCCGAGTACAGTTTTGGTTACGGGAATAAGTAAAAGTGTGATTTTTTTGCCGATTTATGGAACGTCTAAAATGCGTTTTCAATGTTCCGTAAAATTGTCCAGATTTGTTTGGATGTACTTAAAACTACACAGTTTTTACTTACTTTGAAGACAAATTTTGTTTTCTTTCTATTGGTACCACTTTTTTACCAAAAACTCTCGTAAATGAGTCAGGTACTCGTTAAAACCGGCGGCGAATCGACTGGGGCGTCCAGAGTACATGCACATATAGCAGGCCTATTTACGCGAAACGACTACTGGTTATCTGTATACATGTAACGTTAACTTAAAGCCATTCACGTAAGCAACGTTTAGAAACATTCCCTTGCTCGAAATGTACTGTTTTACCGACAGCAGATTTTGCTTTTGGTATTTGCCACTTCGTGAATATTTGAACCAATGCCAGTTACAAATTTAACAAGAAAGTGTGTACTTTGCAGTATATAGCGTGGTGGGTTGTATACTGTGCACATGTCATAATGTAACAACTGGGCAAAATACAAACTGCTGTATGCCTACCTCACAAAATTGTATCTGCTTGCACAAAAAGGAAAAGGAAAAAACTAAGACAGCTGAGACTTGTACAAAGCTTAGTGTTAATTTATCACCTTACTTGAAAATTGTGGCACTCCAGTCAAATGTTAATTTAAAAAAAAACTTGAGCTGTGTGAATGGAAATACCATATCAGCCAGGCACCCACTAGCCTACTTTGCTAATTATTATTTACATTTACTTGTAAATTCCAGCCAATTTACACAGGGAAGCAATGCATTTGACAAGGAGCAAGATAAATTGCAGGCCCTACTAGGCCGACTCGGACACCACAATGTTGGAAGAAAGGGAATTATATTGTGTAGCAGTTTGAAGGTGGGACCCCACTTACTATAATCATGCATGCTCCTGTATGGTCTTACTAAAGTACAGTGCTTTGGACTGCATGCAATGGAAACCTATATAATTAACTTGTATCACTGACAGCAGACCTCATATCATCATTACAAGTATGCTGATAGCTCCTCAGTAATCAATATAAAGAATAATGCAGAAATTGAAACCATGTACTGTACATGTATATGTTGCCCAATAAGCTTGTTAGCCTCCTGAACATCAGAAAATTGGCTAGTCCATTGACGATACAATTGAAAGGCATGAAATGTACAGAATTTTCATATCTTTAAGATCATGCACAAAAATAATTTTAGAAAGCAGCCAGGCTACCATAGTGTGCACATGGAAGTGTGTGTTTTAAGTCAACAGACACAGCTCATTCCTGATAATCAGTAGTTGCCACTCTAGCACCACGTTGAGGTCAGCTTTTGTGACTTAAAGCCAGAGTAAATAAAGTGAAAGGAACATACCTGACATTGTTCTTGGTACACAAGCCTGCATGGATACCAGTTTACATACAATACACCGTCACAGAGCAATGAGCATGCATGCATAGGCTAAACATTCCAGTGACATGTACTGTGCAGTATTTAAAATCATGAAACATATGGTATCATACATCAAATGGCTATGTTTCACTTCTGTGCAATAAGTTTTTTCAGAATATAATACATAAACTTTTGCTGTAAAATTGCCATAGTATCCATGAAGGAGAAAACTAATAAGTTACAAAATTTAAAGGTATGTTTGAATGAAAACAAATCACTGGAAGTACTGATTGACAGAAGCACTGAAAGTTCCCACACTAGCATACACAACAGACATCATAAATTGATCTCCAGTTTGTAATTAACATGTAATTTTAAAACTGGGTGAAATTAAGATTACATGAATATAGCCAATAGACTAGCACTGAACTAGTGTACTAAACATACAGTACAGTATTTCATAAACATCAAAAATTAATTGTGACAACTTTTGTGAACAGAATTAAGAGTCCTGTAACTAGCATACAATATGTGTATATCAGTACACTCACAACATGAAATGTGCACAGTGTGCATGCACCAATAATAGTTGACTAATTAATTCTGCAAAGAGATCTTGCAGCCTCTGACACCTGCAAAACCCCCTGCTGGCCCAAACCATAGGCCTGACAGAAGTGATGATGACTGAGGTTAAGACTGTGTAAGTAGGTGTACCATGTACAATATGCCCATGCAAGAAAGCTGAGAAATATCTAAAAGTATCAATCTGAAATCCTTTTTCAAGTCCACGACTAATTTTATACTCTCAGCATTAGTGAGATGCTCTAATTGTGGCTTGACATGTATACCGGTACATAACAAAATGGACAAAATATACAATTAAACAGCATTTTTGGAGACAGCTAGTTTCTCGATATCTTTTCCCTGCATTATGCACCAGTGAAAGAGAATCCCTACAGTTAAATAAGCTAGACTGAAGAGAAACCTAAAGCTAAACTATATATTTAATCTAAGAATTAGTCTGCTTTATATGATCTTACAGTAGCCTAGCAGCTGAGAAATGGTACTGAAACATGATTGAAATATAGGCTTGGGCCTAAAACTAATTTACGCTAGGCCACTGTACATTACTGTAATACTAATATTCGTATTGCCCACATGAAATCTCACGTCCTTCGTTGCTTGACTTGTATTTAACTGCACTAATGCATCTTAAATTTCATGAAGAAAGCTACTCCAGTATTCTCAATTGTAAATGTGATGATGACCTGCGAAATACATGGTATTTGAACAATTTAGGCCTAAGTTAGTACTAACGTTACTACAAATTACAATGATCAAGCAACGTTACGTGTGTATGAGCTGTTGTGCTGTACAGTATGTATGTACATTTACTGTATACACTACACGCACATACATATTGTACAGTAAATATTGCTCCGGGTTTATCGGTGTTTACAAATAAATTCGTAAATTAAACTACGTGATTTTGGTATTGACTGAAAGCCTTTGCTGTAATCTACAAACAGTGATAGAAAAACATCACTTTGAATCGCTAACTGAGTCAGGTACTCGCAAAGTTTGAGGTCCTTATTTGATACATAAGAATCGACTGCCTCTTTTCGGGAGCATATTTTTGTATTATATGTTTGGAAAAAACTAATAAATCTCTAATTTCTCAGAGGAGGAAAGATAAAAATACCCACTTACCGTGTCATTGTAGCCATTTATACGCCTACTTATACATTATTCAACATATAGGGGGAGACCACTTCTCAGTCACAGTTCCGCGAAATCTCATTTGCGCAGATCTAAAAAAGGCGGGAATGCTAGAGAAGTGGTCAATTGACTTCATTAACTACACAGCTGCGTGTATACTGTTACTAAAAATTTTTGGGGTCATCAAGTAGTTAATAATTTAAAAAGTCGTAAATAACTTTGAAGTTTACTGCATTCTTGGAGAAAATCCTCTAAGCCTGCGATTATAAGCCACACTCGTTGTTGTCTTGGATCAGACTTAAACAATGTACACATATACAGCCACTAATGATATAGCAATGCGCAACCCATCCGCTTTGTACTCCATATTTTACATATCTGTAACGCACTACGACTACAAGCAAGTCGAAATGCTTCTCATCTGGCGACAATCGCAATGGAGTTTTACTGTGTAAACTTTCTCCACATACAGTTAACTCAATGAGGATTTACAGTACATTCTGTGTATAAAACAAGAGACCAGTCGATTCTTTGCGATAGACGAGCTGTAGAGTAATGTGAGGGTGCCAGTGTCATGAAGTATTTTGTGTCCTGTGTAGAGCTGTGTTTGCATTTTGTGTATTTGAAATCGTTTATTTTGTTTCAGAGATGTTTTCAGACTTTATTTTTCCTTGTGTAATTAATGTTGCTGCTGCTTAGAGGCGATTGAATTAGCGGAGGTTCCGTAGTAGCTGGTCTTGTTTGTAAGAAGACTTCAAAAAACTAAGTTTTAAACCTGTAACAACCATTGGTAGAGGTAGCTTGATGTTGCTTGTAGAGAACGGCCACAATTAGTTTGAGTTTGGTTCGTATAAGTTAAGGTCAGGTTAGATGAGGTTTTCATGGCTTAAGTTTGTTAGTTAAATCAGGCTGGCCAAGGCTATATTTCAGTTGTGGCTCACTGACATGTTTTCCGGCTTATGCTGAACACCAAGCAGTTTTCCGGCTTATGATTAGCACCAAGCTTAATGGCTGACCTAGGCCACTTGCTACTTGACGATGAGGGAGTTGTCTAGACTCCAATTCATAGGCTTTCTTCTTTTTAGGTCTATATTTTCAGTAGGCCTATGCTAATTACTTGTACTTAGTAAAGTAACCTAAAGAGTGCCTTTGCAAGAATCTTGGTAGGGGCCGTTCAGAATTGGTTTGATATTTTTATATACCTCCGGTAATATGCGGTTACAGCCCTATACTCTACACCCTCATATTCCGACCCCCTTTTGTTCCGACATTTGATCGTAGATGAGCACATGGGTGTCGGAACATATAGGGCTGTCGGAATATAGGGCAGTCACCGTAATATGCTATATAGCCTAGTTCCCGCTCGTAGCCAGAGTGAGAACAAGGCAAAACCTGGGAAAATTTTCAAGGTGACAAAGTGTGTGGGCTACTGCAAGTAATAAGCCAATGAAAATAATCAAATTAGGCCTATCTGGGGAAAATCATGGGGGCTTAGCCCTATTTGGCGACCCCTTGCATGACTACGGATCTGCTAACATACATGTTTTTATTGACTGCAGAGAACTCTTTGTAGAGAGAACTCTTTGTATTGACTCTCTAAGAGAATTTGCTAGTTGGCCTATAATATTCTCAGTTATTGCCACAGGTGAATACCATAGCCTATTCATTACATACTGGAATGGTTTCGTGGAGCAAATAAACACGCGCAGAATCTTAAGTTGTCAAGTGTCGTTGAGATACTACCCTTAAGGAGATTTTCTTCATTGCATTGCTTTTCGTGGGGATGTTTAAACTGCCAAGCTATCCAATATTGAACCTGGTAATGCCCCACTCAGATGCATGGACATTTTGGTCATAATTTGCGGTGCACTATCATTCCTCAAGGACCAACCGTGATCTCTTACAGTATCCTTTCGGGAAACGTACATAACTGTGGTTTTGATTACAATATCACTTGTTTTTACTTCATTGGTTACTTTTTACAGTATCGATTGTGACAACTGTCACTTTTTGTACAAACAATGTGTTAAATCATTGATACATTAGTTGAGATCTCACAATAACAGTATGCTGCCGCACTGTGTTCATTCTGTGTTGTTGCCCTTAACGCTTTTAAACTTAATATTATGCAAGACATGATCGATCAGTCCCGGCACCAAAATGTAATAAAACTGAAGGGGGAGTAGAGGAAATTTTGGGGTCAAACATTGAGGGGCAAACATTTTCGCGCACAGACGGAGTGAAATCAAGAGTGGAACGCGCAACCCTGAGAGTAGGATCCAGAAGCAAAATCTCTGTGGGGTCCAGGGGAGAGTCCCCGGAAGCTTTGGTGTCTTAGCATTCCCTTTAAGTAAGTGAAAACTTAAGTCTTACGAGAGGTGTATATATTAAGTATTTTTTCAGTTGACTTAACTACTATTTGACCTAACGTCGGGGGAAACTGGGGACAATGAAAACATCTGAGGGAGCAAACGCTCCCGCATGCACTCCCCAACCCCGGAGCGCCATCACTGTACCTGAACATTAGTTGTTTAACTAAATATGGATTGCGGCTAGAGTGTAAAGAGAAGTTAAGACAAACGGGGTAGCAATTTTCAGGATTTGTTGTGAAGATACTAGTAGCATACGCTCATCGTTATACAGCAGTACCAGTTATGGAACTGATCTGAAACTGTGATCGTGTCTGTGTTCTATGCAAATGCCTATAGTGACACAGTATCTTGAGTTAAGGTGCATTTTGAAAAATACACCTGAATATATTAGCAATTTTATTAACAGTTGGAGCAAACAGGACAAGGTAGAGTGGAGATAATGAGGTAGACAGACTGTATTTCATACTTTGTCTGGCTCGCTGTAGCGATATCAGGACCATTTCTGGACCCCTTAAATCTTTTGAATTGCCGGTTTGCAATAATGGTATGGCCCTCGTAGATATGATTTAAGGCTTATGATTGATATGCAATTTTTTGCTGTTCTTTTTTTCTATTTCGAAAATGTCAAACTACTTTTCATGCTTACCTTCATTTTGCATTACAGAGTTCATGCCACATGCAGTGACAGCGATATCGTACAACATACGGTGTGGATCTATGTCCTCACTTTTTAAGGTCCTGCACAATACTTCCCACGTCAGCAACTGAACACTAGCAGTCAACTGTAGCCGGGCTGATGACTAATATGTTTGAAATGCTACTTTTAAATAATACATAAATGTGACTGAAGTTTGTGAGGGATCCGCGAAAATGGGACTCCATTGTGCCCAATTAAATTGAAGCAATGAAAAGTCTGCGGCACTTGATCTAGTTAGATCAAACAATCGACAAAAATACCGTGTTTAAAAGAGTATCACTTAACTGCCACCCCTGTTAGTGTGGAGGTTTCTCCCAAGCGGTTTTTTTTTCTAGTTACTTTCCTGAGGGACAGCTGACGGTCGACATGATGGCTGCTGATATTTCCACGGCAGTGATGGTTGCTAATCAATCAAAACTTCAATTGATATTGTACAAGAATAATATGGTAATGTACTTGTCTTGAAGACTAGGCCACTTACAGTACTGAATAACAAAAACAAGCTATGTGATAGAATTGAATGAACGCAAATATTTCGAAAATTATATATACATATTTTTCAGGCTCTGGGGCTTCCGTACTTTCAATGTTAGAAGGACAAAGATCAGGAGTGCTAGTTGTCATTTTTGAAAATCCTCCGCTGCTGTAATCAAACTGAACGGCTCCATGTGGGCCTACAAATTGTAAATAAAGATGTAAGGTGAAGGACTGAGGTTAAATATGTTGTTGGCAAGTCACATAGTCATGGAAGCAGGCTACTCAAATTTCTCCCATCTAACGAGTGATGTGCTTGTAGCTATGTAAGACGCCTTATGTAAAGGTATGACTGTGTTATAAAGAGGAATCTTAAGCAGGCACGGGATGGTTTATCTTTCAAATGAATTAATAAATATAAATCAGTGTATGTCTAGACCAGTGAAGAAACACACTACATAGGCACTTGAAAAAGTCAGGCTTCACATCCGATTAATTGGTTGACAATACTAGACGTTAAATGAAATGCGCAAAAAGTTAACGTTACATTTTGCGGTTAGCTAGCAAGTCAGTTAAGTATGTGTTAATTAATTTTCGCGCAGTGTAAGCATAGATCACTTGAAGGCACAGATCATTTCACAAACTCAGATACCAGTTACCTTACACTCCCTATACGGGGTTATTTTGTTGCATTCTCAAATAGCAACAATCAATGCATGAATGAAGTAGTAGGTACTGTAATTGCTTGATCCGTGGAGACTAGTACGGTGTATTTGCATATGATACTGGTCAAATTAATGTGGCAACACTGCTCAAAGTACCACACACTTCATGCAGCATTTTAAGTACAGGAGATGAATCCTTGCGTGGAGTGCGTCGAGCGTAGAGATCTAGAGTTCGACTCGATCCTGTCCGAGTCAGACCGAACACTTTAAAAATGGAACCTAGTTACTGCCTCTGTTCTTGATGCTAGGCATGGATAAGCAACGCAGTAGGAGAAACAGGCGCTCCAGTGAGGGAAAACTGACCGCCCGACTTAAACCAATTTGAAAGAAACTGAGTGGAGAAAACATAATATAACTGACTGCAAAATATGAATTAAAGTATGACGTACCAAGTGCTAATTTATGAGGAGTTCATCTTCCGAAGGATTGTTGCAACTAAGATCTTAACCTTTCAAAACGATTTTTTTTAAAAGGAAACAGTAGTCTCTTCATATATCATTAACTGTGTCTCTCAAGGAAAGGGCGTGATAACGTTTCTTAACGTGATAATGCAATCCGGTTGCGGGGCATCAGACGACAAATATATTGTTACAAGCATGTTTTCAGCGACTGAAAAAAAAAAAAAGAAAAAGAAAAAAAGAAAAAACCGAAATTATGACCATCGCATTAATATCAAAAAAGAGGAAAATAATATATGTGGCACGATATGAACAGTGTTTCATGATGCTTTTCTTGATTTCAAACTGTCTGCATTTATGAGTAGCCGTCATATCATTCAAAAGTGCATATAAACTCCTTTCTCAAACCAATACATTTGCACAATAATGCAAGGAAGCAGCGATGGTTGAGTTCATCCGAAATCCACCCATGTTTTTAGAAACGACACGTCTAGATTTATAATTAGAAAATATAAACTTTAAATTTGAATAAATAACCACCAGATGTGGGGTCAGTTAAATATCACTTTTCGAGGGTAAAAACACCCAGTTTAGATACTTAACATAACGTCGGCACAGCTACACGTTCTTGGGGTAAAGGAACCAATTTATTTTAACAGAGGGAAAAGTCTGTACAAGGAATAATACATTCATAGAACTAGTAAAAACTTTCTTGAATATTTTGAATATTTTCGTGATTATTTGCAAAGAGCACTGATAAAAGACTTTTAGTTATTTTCAAACTTGCAAGGCTATTATGTGGTTGAAAAAGTCCCAACTACTGGTGCTATGTGCCAGCTAAGCTTCCTTTTCATACGGCAGTCTTTCCTAGAACTTAGGAATAAGTCTCTTGTCCACGCACGGGGTGAAATTTTAAATTAACATTTAGACAAGGTTTTTTGTAACAAATTCGGGAAATAAACGCTTTCGGGGAATTCATTTACCCATCAAGAGAAATATTTCGCCACGGATGCCGCCATTTTCGAATATCTCCCATGGTGCATTGCGATCCTACTGCGTAAATTCAACCGATATAACGTTCAAAACAACCTTGAAAGGTTTATCGATTAAAAGTTTAAACCTTCTTATAAGCCCCTTCATCAAAATGATCCTCACCATGATATCACATCACAGAACGGTCTAATAAACCACTTTAAGTGGTATATTGCAAATATTACTCACAACATATGTTATAAGTACAATACCCATATTTAAAGAATATGAAGGGGGCCCCAAAAGGCATCATATATGGTATAACTTTACTAAAAAATACACAGAAAGGGGTGTAATAGGCCTTAAAAATTATAGGTCTTCATAGAAAAGAATACCTACTGTAAATGAAGACCTAATGCATATTTTCAGAGCATGGAATGTTGACCAAAGGTGGAATACAGGTATACACCAAGGGCTTTTATTAGCCTACAAATCGGGTTCGCATACCCAAGACTTTCAAAACAGGGCCTGCTGCCATCATGTTGTGCTTGGTATAACTAATGGATCGAGTAAAGATGAAGTAATGTGTGCCAAAAGTGGAATAATGCGTGGCAGGCTCGACGTGAACCAATTGGTTGGAAAGTGGGCAGTAAAACTCCATCTAACCTAACCTAACTTGTATTTACAAGTCGAGGAATCAATAAGTCATACACATAGGCCAGGCAATCATTGTCACAAGCCGGGCAATCATTGTGCGGCCAAAAATTCACTGGCATTCATTAGTAGGACCCTTTAATAGAACTTTTAAAGGTTATTACTTACCTGTTCACAGGATGATGAACCTTAAGTGATTTTTTCACAGAGGTGCTATTCTCCCATCGCAATAATACCATTTTGAGTTTCGAAGTAGTTGTTACTTTTCCAAAATTGCCATTTATTTTCATACTTTTTAGATTTGAATTGTACAATATATGTATTCAATAACCACCTTGGGATTTTGCCATTATTTTCTTAAATTTTTCTTTGAAACCGTACTCATTCTTTGGAAACGCAGTCGACTACCAACCTAACGGTCATACACATTAATATTAAATGAAATCTGAACTTGCAATCGGTCCACAAGCTGGCATTATCATCAAAGCCTTTTCTCATTTGGTTTCAAATTTCATTCATAACGGCCGTGTGAGATTATGATAACATTTCTGACGGCAATTGATTTCATCATGATTGTATTTCAGTTCATATATTAAAACGTGTACTAACGAATGTTCATGCAAATCGATTAGCTTTAAGTAAGACCACTGACAACGACACTCCAAGTTCTCCAAATTCTTCCGCGTCACTTTCCTTCTGTTAATGATCTGTTACACGTAAAAGACACACGTCATTAAAACACTAGTTACTATCCCAACATTATTTTACATCAAATGTAAAGCAAAGCTTTGTTAGTTACTGGAAAATGATGCGGTAGCAGCAAACTTATTCGCATCTTATTCCAGTGACAATGTTTTCAAATTTTAGCTATTTACAAAATAGTTTACACTTGGTGCACCAATTCTGTTCTCGTCACTTACGTACTTCAAATATGTGTTTTTCATAATTTTGAATAACCATGAATTGTGAAATTCTAAACTCATATGTTTCATAGTTTTGACGTTACTTCCCATTGCTTTTCGCATTGTTTTGCAATGACGCTATATAAATTTATGAAACTTCAAATTTCACTGCATCGAACATGTCAGTCCAGATGCTGTTCAATTCTAGTGTTTGCTCACTGCTTTGGTGGCATACATATAGATAGAAAAGTCTTTGGAACAGGGTTAATTTTTTGAGGTGTAAATGGAGCTAGAAAATGGAGCTGACACTGATTCAATGGGAAGTTAATCGAAAATGGATTACTCATATATTGTGTTTGGCTTTAAGTGTAACTCAGATTTAAGTAGAGAAAAGCTTGTGCAGTTTAAGGCAGGATACGTTTACAAAGCACTCTTGCAGTGTTCGATTTATATTTGAAGCAAGGGTAATATTTCTCATTTGTTTTTAGGCTGTAAATTTTTTATCGACTTTGATCCTTTTTTGCCGCTAATCATGTGAAAGAAATCCTCTAGAGTCAGTTAATCAGCTTCATAGGAACGTAGCCATTGTTTTCTTCTTCTGCAGATGAACCGCCGGTATTTCTTGTAGCACACTCGCTCTTTGCATGGATCTCTTGTCGTATGGCGTTAACTTGTTTCACCATGGTACGATCAAAACCTCGGATACCAGGAATAGTAGTGTTTTCCTGTACCCTACAAATTGTTCCAGTCACCTCGACAGAGAAAGGTTGTCTTTGATCGCTTATGTCATTGGTCGGTCTCAGAGACGTCCGTTCATTATGTAGAATCTCTGTGTATTGTTCATCGATTAATGAACTGTTTCTATCGTTCAATTTTGGACCTTTTCGTCGTTCACGAAAACCTGAACAAAGCTTTCTTTTCACAACGGAAACAACAAGTCCAACAAGAAGGAAAGAAAGAAATACAAAAATGACAAAACCGACCAGAATCGGTTCAAACGAAATCAACGGAGAGCTGTTTTGACTCGTTTTTGTGCTCATCGTAGTTTGGGTTTGATAACTATTAGATGGTCTGTTAAACGTTTTCAATAAAGGTGGCGACGATTTAGCTAAGATACTGGTTGAAAAGACTGTAGATGAACACATTGCGGTATTCCTAATGAAACAGTCATCACAAACATGGCTGTTGTCTTCTTCACAGAGTAGGTTAAAGTTTCCCGATTGTACAAATGACAATGTATCATAGCAGGGTAATGGATTACAGCTGAGGGAAAGATTGCCTCGCCACGATCGATCGAATGCAGGGACATGTGAGAAACTGTTGCAATCTAGATTTAAATAGGCAAGTCTTAGTGGCTCTTCCATGGTTACTTCGGATATATTGTTTTTATTTGCTAGTAATATCTCCAGCGCGTCAAAGGAATGCAAATGTAAAGAAGCGAGGGCATTGTAGCTCAAATCAAGGTAGTTTAGTTTTACCAATGAAGAAAAGGAATCAGTTGCTATTGACAATATCCTATTATTACTGAGATCTACGTGGGATAAGTCAGGACACGACTGAAACATAAAGCTGTTCAGATCTGATATTCGGTTGTGACTCATATTCAGCTTCCGTAACGCTATTGCGTCACCCGGTATACATACGTCGCGGACTGTTTCTATCAAATTAAAGGATATGTCCAAACTCCGGACCGATGATGGTATGTTACTGTAGTCATGCTCCCTTGTACTGCCTAACATGTTATAGGACATATTGAGAACTTCAGTATCTTCACATAATGCATCATTGTTTGGCACATAGGTTAGGTTCTTGCCGACGCAGTTAGCTACTTTTAACGACACACAGTCACACTGTAGAAATCGAACGTCAACTTGGCCACTACCAACAGCACATAGTTGATAAAGAAGTATAACAAGTGGAAGTGTTAATATAGTCGCCATCTTGAATGTGGTTTATAGCTACAAAATTAATGAAAAACATACATAATGTTAAATTGGCTTCCAAATTTACATACTTGCTGAAAATGTGTTCTTGTCAATCAAGCAAGAAACTCAGTGTAATTGGCCGAAGAAATAGTATTTCTTCAATGTTGTATCATGAAGGTTTCCATTCTTGCTCCGCGAAAATTTTTATTCAGACATAAATTGTCATAAAACCTTTTTTGCTTGAGACACATGTTTTTGAAGTAAGAATTATCAGCGTACAGGATAATCTCAGGAACAATACATGCAAAATAAGCAATAGATTACTCACGAATGCAAAACGCAAATGAACTTTTGCACTTATTTTAATACATTATTACCTTGGCTTTCTTCTTTGTAGTTTATCTCTTTTAAGGCACATCAATCTTGAGGTAAAATTAAGCCCCTGATTGGTTCTATTCTTGTTGGTTCCTACGCTGAATAATTCTGATTTACATATACATTGATACAGACAACTGCACGTTACTTAATTCTTACAACGGCAGCTTCCCAAGTAAAACACAACAGCCTACGTTTTTGAACATACACTGAGTTTAATCACTTCACCAGAAGGAAATCATTACTTTTAAAAGTTGATGACTACTGATACTTAATCTTCTCATTGAAAACATTGAAACAGAAGTTAAAATAAAAATCATAACATCGTATACGTTACAAAAACAAAATCAATTCTTATATATATATTGTAACAGTGTTGAGTTTGCGGAATTCCTGTGTTTTTAAACGCATTTACAGGCAATTGGTGCACTCTGCAATATAAGAGGGAAAAAAATTTTCTGCAGTTACATTCGATGGAAGTTAAGCTACATTTAACCATGAAATGAAAACACGTTTTCTTTACCTCAGTATTGGAGGAGTTAATGAGACTTACATCCCGGCCTATAAGAATCTTAAGAATCCTTGTCTCAAAATGTTCTGGCATAGGCATATAGGAAGCTATGGGGACGCTATATATATATATATATATATATATATATATATATATATATATATATATATATATATATATATATATATATATATATATATATATATATATATATGTATATATATATATATAAATAATAAGAAAGTAAACACTATTGCATTTCAAGATACAAGCTTGTTTCGTATAGGCATACGTTTGTAGCCTACACTCCTCAGTCTACAAATGCGAAGCATTACGGTTATAAAATAACAAAATGAAAAAGAGACGCGCGTGTTATAGACACGTCATAAAGGTTAAGCGCCCATTATGACGTCCACAGAAGAAAGTATTATCTGCAGAACTAAAACGCGCAAAATAGCTTAAGAGTGCGCGGGTTATTTAAATACGCACAAAATCTAAGTGTTTTACAGATCAGTAAGGTAAGCACTCTATGCTTCATTATAAAAAGTTATTATGACATAACAGCTTCTTTTTACGGTGCCTACAGCTACTAACAAGTTCATTCCTATTATTCAAGAAAGTTATATAAGGTTTGTGGATGATGAAATATTTCTCAGTTACACAAAGATTACACCTCTTGCTTGATGTGGAATAAGAATTTCTGTGTGCTAGAATTTTCCATTTGATTGAGTATGGTACGTTTTTGTCCTTTAATGTCCAGATATATTGGCTGAGGGTGGTGGCATTCCTCTGGGTTTCATTTCTAAAACTACTGTTGTGGCCGTTGAATCTTGTTTTGAAGGGGTTTTCAGTTAATCCAACGTATGTTTCCACCTTTAGGTTGTCCTGTCTTGTTACTGAGGCTTGGTAGATTACACCTGATGCTAGGCAATTACCTTCTAAGGGGCATAAGTTATCTCTTCGACAGTTGCAGGTTTGATTACTTTGATCACTTTCTGCTGTCTTCTCAGCTCTTAAGATCGATTTGTTGTGAGAGGAGATGATTTGGTACACGTTTGGCATACAGCTGTAACTAATTTTAACGGTGTTACGGTTCAGTATTTGGTGTAACTGATGGCCAGGGGGAAAACATTTCTCGAGTAAATTTAGGAATTTCCTACCGACGTTGGTAGCAACGTTTGCACTGTATGGGGGGTTGAACCAAGTTATGTTACGTTTTCTTTTGCGCTTCTCGTTGCTGTTGTTTCGAGAGGGCGGGATGAATCGCAGCTGATGATGATACCCACTTTTGTTGAGAGCGTCCTGATATGGCGGTGCTGCTGCGTTAAATATCTCATCGTTAGACGATATGGAGGAGAGGCGTTTATTGACGGCCTCTGGAATGTTCTTTTTGATAGAGGGTGGGTGGTTGCTTTCCCTATGTACATACAAAGGTGTATTGTTCTGTTTCATGTAGGGTTTGCAGGTACCGTTTCTGAGGTCTAACGTTACATCGAGAAAATTAACGGATTTCTTGTTGGCTTCTATCGTGATCTTCAGTTTATTGGCTGTGAAGATCCTGCATATCTCTTTCTTGATATTTTCGGTTTGTCTTGGTGCTTTGTTACAGATTGCTAGTCCATCGTCTCTGTATAATCCTACATTGATCTCTAAATGTTGAAGTTGGGATAAGATGTATAGTCCTATGAGCTCGCAAGTTTCAGCTCCATCGTAACTACCCATGGTGACATCAAATTCGGGATTTTCGCGTTTACACCATGGGAGATCATCATCGTACAATAGGGACCTTTTGGCGTGGAGTATAATAGACCTATCTTGATCGGTAATAGTAACATACTGGGAGGCAAAATCAATAGCCTTTATTAGAAGGCTTTCTGTGATAGAAGGGTAGAACTCACAAATATCAAAGCAGATGAACGAATTTTCTGTTACGTCGTCGATTTTGTTGAACCATTCAATCACCTCGTTGGTGTTCTTCCATTGGTTTAGTTTAGTCGCAGCTATGATCTTAGAGTTGATTCTGTCGATGATTTGCTTGCTAATGATTCCAATTTCATATTTTCTGGGGTTGATTAGCCTACATGAGGGTTTGTTAACAAAGTTTGGTTTATGATCTTTCAGTGTCACAAAAGCCTGGGCCTTAGCGGTAGTATCGATGCGGTCATCTAGTTTTAAGTCAGTTGCTATTTTCTTGTCCTTCATGTTGATGTGGTTTTCAGTTGATTTCGGTGCTCTTTTGTATGATTTGGTGATGTTGTCAGAAAGGAGTTTCTTGCACTGGCCGGGTTCTAGCTTGTAGAAGTTTGTCGTTTTATCGGCGGCTATTTTATAACCGTTATGCTTCGCATATATATATATATATATATTTAAAAAAAAAAAACAATTAAACCGTTAATAAGTTCTTACTCAGTTATTTTTATGTAGGATATAGAGATTGTCTAAATTTGAACATTTGTCATTGGTATGTAAAGAACTCGTTGGAAAATTTGTTGAGTTTTATAAACCAACTCAATGAACCGCTTTAAGATGGTTAGAAAACAAGGTTACATGGAAAAAGGTGTGTTCTAATATTTGTCCTTGGCTGTGACATACAGTAAAGAAACTAAAGTTTTTCCCTTTTCCCTAATTGCATCGCTCGCAGATATCTAATTTAACATTTAATCCAAACATGGGTTAACATAATTCTATCAGTCAATGAAGTAATTTTCTTGAAAAAGCGAAGAGAAACTAGTTGGCGGACATGCCCCATAGAATTAGCAAAACTGAAAGTTATTACTATAGAGAATAATTACAAACACAAAAAATTTTTATAAATATTTATACTCGCTCCCATCGGTTGAGCACTGTATCCAGTGTTGTTTCGCTATCTTTAACCATATATATATATATATATATATATATATATATATATATATATATATATATATATATATATATATATATATATATATATATATATTCTATTTTTAACTATATATATATATATATATATATATATATATATATATATATATATATATATATATATATATATATATATATATATATTTGGGTCTTTCTTTTAATTCGGGTACCAATGGTAAAATATGCTGTTAAAGGCAACTCTCTTGCCATTTTAGTCCACATTGTCTTTGCTTTACTTTAATTTTGTCCTCACAAAAAAAAAAAAAAAAAAAAATATGTACCATTGAAGTTAATCCTTCCAGTTTTTATGAAAAGTGCCTAAAATCAGCAATTTTGGGGGAAAAAAGTGTGACATTTAAAACTACCACAGCAGGAGTTACAGTTTCCTTTTTAACACTTATTTTGCTCTGTTATTTTAACTTAAATGGTTGATGAGGTATCAATTTTACTCTCGTAACTCATATTTTATGAGAAACTGACATTTTTCTTTTTCTCGGGATTCGACTCAAGAGGACTTCCACGTGTAACACTTGGTGTTACAGTTAAAGTGTGAAATTTCAGTATCTTATTTTCCAGAGATGACCTACAGTAAACACTAAATCTTTCTTATTTTTGTGGTTAATTGAATTGTTGAATGAAGATTTGGGCAAAAGACCATTGTAGAGAAAGAAAAACATTCATGTAACCATTTCTTTTATTTTGACAGGCTACTTTGGTGTTCCTGAAATATGTTACAGTGTGAACATTCGAAGTAAAAATACCACTACTTCCTACATTTAATATGTTGTCATTTTTAGCTGAACTATACTTTTTAACATGGCTTTTAACTTACAGGCAATAAAGCTGTGCCAACTTGTTTATGATTTGAAATATCATAAAATATCACTTTGGTGTTCCCCCAATCTCAGTTACACGTGAAAGGTATTGTTTGTACCACAGAATTGAGATGACACCCTTGACTAAGTTATCAGAAAAGGTTTCAGCTTCAAATTGCTATGATTACCTAAATAAAACACATTTATGATATTGAACAAATCAATGTGTAGTCTAAGTGGCATAAACCTATTTCTGGTGTTCATGTTACACATGGAACTTGAATCTTCCAATGAATGTGGCTATTTTGGGGTCAAACGTAACCTGAGCGTTCATAAAAAACAACTTGTACAGTACAACATCATTTAGGCCTAAGCCTACAATAAAGTTAGTAAATATAGCAATTTCACCAATGGTTTGATATCATAAATGATGGTACATGATTTTAGGACTCTACATGTCATGTCACAGTCTGGTACCCTAATTTAAATAAAGGCCCATATATATATATATATATATATATATATATATATATATATATATATATATATATATATATATATATATATATATATATATATATATATATATATATATATATATATATATTTATATATATATATATATATAGTAGGTCGACCTTTCTAACTTCGACCTATATATATATATATAAGTAATGATTAAGTAAAAGATCCACGTGTACTCCTGAAGATATAAAATTAAAGGAAAATCCGAAGAGACAAAGATGGGCAAAAGAGAGAGTACTAATTTTTTGTAGTCAGATATTTCCGCCCCACCTGGGGCCTTCCTCGGTGACGGTCCTAGGAGAACGTGTATCCAGTCTTTTTTGCACTTATGTTTTTGTATAAACTGGTGAAGGGCTGTGTTATTTAAGCCCGAAATATTTTGTATTCAGGATTTTATAATTTAGTTGGAAATCAATGTATCCATTTTTTGTGTTCTTTTGTTATTTGGTTTATAAATATATACATATATATATATATATACACATATACATACATGAATATATATACATATATATATATACATATACATATTTATATATATATACATATTTATATATGTATATATATATATATATATATATATATATATATATATATATATATATATATATATATATATATATATATATATATATATATATATAGGCATTCCCTTTGTAAAGAGGTTGTACGCTTGACGTCGGCGCGTTTTGGTTTGGCTTGCTGGATGGATGTTGTCATGGGGAGTGCGTGTGTTACCAGTGCGTCCGCACTACAGGGACTTAGAAACGAGTGTAAGGAGTTGATGGGGACATAACAAGACACACAACGCGTTGACGTAGGTGCATGGCCTTTGTACGCGCGCCGATCGAGTTGTATCGGCACGCGTTTGTTGTTTCTTTTGAATATATATATTTTTTTTTTTTTGATCAGGTATTATTTTGCCGCTCGATGAAGGGTACATACCCGAAACGTTGCGGAGCTTTCTTCCGAATTTGGGCACTTTTTATCATTCCAATCTGTTTACCTTTATATATATATATATATATATATATATATATATATATATATATATATATATATATATATATATATATATATATATATATATATATATATATATATATATATATATATATATATATATATATATATATATACACTCAATATATAAACTTGTTACGTCTGCTTGTACTTAGGGCTAAAAAATAATAAAATACATAAAAAATAGAATTCACTCTAACGTCTAAACATAAAACTAACGTTACTTCAATGGCCAGCCATCCGTTCGTGTTAACCGCTAGGTGTCCGTAAATTTGACAAGTTTCAAGTAATTGGATGTAGTCTGTAAATCTAAGAGGACGCCCTTCTACGTTAACGTATTCTTGTAGAAAACGTGTGTGGAAACGTTAAGGCGAAACTAATATCTCGCCCGAAAATGTTTCCCCCTAAGGTCAACTTAGTCAATTTCGTTATCGTGCATTATCTCCTTCAAAGTGTTTCCAGAACTGCAATACCAAGTCTGTATATACTGAAAATTCTACATTGGATTTCTAAATGAAGGGAAATTAAAGTTAATCAGTCAACATCATCTTGTTTATACTCACTTATCTAATCTAATCCACTACTTATTTGCTCTTTATCTGAAACTTGTTACAAACAAAAACATTTCAATTTCCGTTTGCAGTTTCAAAGTGAATTCTAGGTCAATGATATGACTTTTAATAGAATGTTAGTATCATTAGTTTTTTCCATTTCATGCACAAACTGGTGTTTGCATAGGAATATTTTCAGGGCAAGTGCAGTCACCCCAGGTTGAAGTGGTATATTTGACTGTCCTGTTTTATGGCTGCTTGTTGAGAGTCATTTTACAATATCTTTCTTTTCAAAAGCCACTTTTATAGGAGTTAATGCTTATTTTACCTTGAATATACAATACTGAAGTCGGAAAATATGATGAAAAATACTTTGCAGAAAAATAAGATTAAAATTGTGATATTTAGCTGTTGTTTCCTAATCACTGCTCGTGACCTCTAAATAGAAAACTTTCTTCTTTGTTCTAAATCCTTAAGCATGTGGTGTGTCCCATCAAACTCCATGAGATAGAAAACACCCACTGTTGTCAACGGTAAAACTAACACTTAACCCTTTACCGTTGTGCTCCGATCGGGGCATATTCGAGCGCCTCGGGAGTGGGCGGAAAAGCGGACGAAGCCCGCCCCGCATCGGCTTCCGTAGGCCATTGACCCCGTGACCTTAAACTATTGTCTCTCCCGTTGTTGTGGCCGAATTTTCGGGTAGCTACTCGCAGTTTCGAGCCCCGCGTGAAACAGTAAAGATGTGTGACAGCCGAGCTCTCCGCATGGGTCCAAAAGGACCCAAACAACGGTAAAGGGTTAAATGAATAAAATAGAAGTGCATTTCTGTATCAACCTTTGAAGTGCAGTCCCCTATGGCATCTCCGAAAAAATGAATTGAATACTTGATGAGACTCAGTTGGCTTTCTGTGGTATCCATGTAGAAGGTAGCTTTTTTTTACATAGTTATGTATACACATTTGTTTGTTCCTTTTCATATAACAAGGGAAAACAGTTGTTTAAATAAACCTGAAAAGTTGATTAAAAGGTTTCAAAGGTGGTACATTCATTAGACACCCATTTTGATGAAAAGGTTTATAAGAAATGATTTTTTTCTAACAAATAGACAATTCGACAGTTAAATGTCCATTTAATTTTTAAGCAAATCACGATTATAGAAGGTATCAAATATTCGCTATTTTGAATTCTTCTTTATTTAACCCAGAGACTCAGTTCAGCACACGTCATCTATTTTCAAATATTTCTGTACTTTCTTAAAACTGCATTCCACATGCAAAGTATCAACTGATTATCAGTTCGGGAGAACTTTCGGGGAAAATGAGGTTTCCCCGGATGGCGGGAATATTTGCTTGTGTGAATGGTATGATTATTCATGAGCACTGAGTGTCTACCTCTTCACAGTCGTCGACTTGTTTAAGAAATGTGTATGTAGTCATACATAATATCGTAGTTAAGACACAAAGATTGAAACCACAAGGTTCGATATCCCCAAATTGGCGCGGTGAACAACAAAAGATGACACTTTCCCTATCAACAGGGACTTTAATAATTTCCAAATTTTTCCACCCTTAAATCGATAAAACTTTTAAAGTTGTTTTGATCTCCGTTGAATTTACACTGTATGATTGCAAGGCGTCATGGGAGATATTTGAAAATGTCTGCATCCGTGGCAAAATTTTCCCCAGATCGGGTCAATTAGTTACCCGAATGCGTTTATCTCCCGATTTTGTTATAAAAACCTTGTATAAATGTTAATTTAAAATTTCACCACTTGCGTGGACACGGGGTTTTTATGTCTAGAAAAGACTGCCGTATGAAAACGACACTTAGCTTGCACATAACACCAGTACTTGGGACTTTTTCAACAACATAATAGCCCTTGCAAGCTTGAAAATTAAAAGCCTTTAAGTCATTACTTTTTTCAAATAACCACGAAAATACTCAAAATATTCAAGACAATATTTACTAGTACCATTAATCTATACAATTACTTGTAGCGATTTTTCTCCTTATTAAAATGGACCTTTTTCAACCTAATAATATTCCCATGTAGATAGAACAAGGCAAGCGTCTGTTGAAACTGCTAGTGTAACTTTTACACTCTGAATCAAAATGGATTCCTTTACCCACAAAAAAACGTGTTGCTGTGCCGGAGTTACATTTTGTATCTAAATTGGGTACTTTTACCTTTGAAAAGTGGTATCTTAACCCACGTGCGCTATTCATTTATACAAATTATCACAGAAATATACTCTTTTCTAAATATAAATCTAGCGTGTCGTGCCTAAGAACATGGCTGGATTTTGTAAGTATTCAACCATTGTTGCTTCATCAATGCATATACTGGGCAAATGTATTAGTCTGACAAAGGAGTTTATACGCACTATTGAATGATATGACGGTTACTCATAAATGCAGACCGATTGAAATCAAGAAGAGTATCATAAAAAACCACAAAAACACTGTTCACATCGTGTCACATACATTATTTTCCTCCTTTTTACATTAAAACGATGGTCATAATGTCGGTTTGTTTTTCTTGTTTTTAGTCGCTGGAAACTGGTGCTTGTTATAAAGTCTTACGTTTTCGTCGTATCATGTCCCTCTACCGAATTCCATTCTATCTAACGCAATGCATAGCATTCAGGAAATACGTGAGAGCGCGCCAATGACTACAGCCACATTGTGCTGCTGACTTCTTTTGATGCAACATCAACTCTAGCTAGCAGCCTAGGTGAGTGTACATGTGCTTTCAGTTAAGTCGACAGCACCTGTAAGACATAATTGTCTTCTCGTCTACAGTACTATTAGGAGTAGACATAATTGTCGGTACTCCTTCACTCTAGTATAGGCTTAACCCTTTACCGTTGTTTGGGTCCTTTTGGACCTATGCCGAGAGCTCGGCTGTCACCCATCTTTACCGTTTCACGCGGAGCTCGAAACTGCGAGTAGCTACCCGAAAATTCGGCCACAACAACGAGAGAGACAATAGTTAAAGGTCACGGGGTCAATGGCCTACGGAAGCCGATGCGGGGCGGGCTTCGTCCGCTTTTCCGCCCACTCCCGAGGCGCGCGAATATGCCCCGATCGGAGCACAACGGTAAAGGGTTAATCTGAAATATATGACTCACTCGGCTAAAGGGTTACGTGCACACACGCAGATACAGTGGCATCAGCTTTGCAGTAAACACTCCACGGGCTTATTTAAAGAGCCAGGGATTTTGGGTTGTATTTTATTACGTTAAGAAACGTTATCACGCCCTCTCCTGGAGAGACACAGTTAATGAAATGTGAATAGAGCCATGCAGTAATACTGTTTCTTGTCAAAAAGAATTCGTTTTGAACGATAAAGAACTTGGGAGCGACAAGCCTTCTGAAGAGGAAGTAACCATACATTAGTACTTGGTACGTCATTCTTTAATTCATATTTTGCAGTTAGTTAGATGTTTTAACGACTCGGTGTCTTTCAAACTGATTTAAGTCGGGCGGTCAGTTTTCCCTCAATGGAGCCTGTTTCTCCTACTCCGTTGCTTATGCATGCTTAGCAATAAGAACAGAGGAAGTAGCTAGGTTCCATCTTAAACGTTTTTGATATCACCCGGAGAAAACCGAGTCGAACGTTAGACCTCCAAGAATATTTTACACGATTTAGGGCCCAAAGGCTCTCACCCACTCGACACAAGGATTCATCTCCTGTACTAAAATGCTGCATTAAGTGTGTGAAACATTGGCTAGTGTTGCCACATTAATTTGACCAGCATCATACGCTTGTAGACCGTACTGGTTTCCACGGATCAAGCAGTTACATACTGTACACTACTTCATTCATGCAGTGATTGTTGCTATTTGAGAAAGCAACAAAGATAATACAGTATAGGCGGTGTGAGGTAACTGGTATCTGAGTTTGTGACATGATCTGTGCCCTCAATGCTCACACTGCGTGAAAATAAATTAACACATACTTGACTGGCTTGCTAGCTAACCACAGAATGTAACGTTAACATTTTGTGCATTTCAATAAACGTATAGTATTGTCAACCAGTTAATCGGATGTGAAGTCTGACTATATCAAGTGTCTATGTAGTTGTGAGTTCCACTAGTCTAGACGTAAACTGAACTATTCATTAATTAATTTGAAAGATAAACCATCCCATGGCTGCTTAAGATTCCTCTTCATAACTTACAGTCATACCTTTACACCAGATGTCCTACAGCTACAAGGCACATCACTCGTTAGAGGATAGGAATTTGAGTAGCCTACAGTACTTCTACTATGTGACATGCTTACAACACATGTAACCTCAAACCTTGACTTTACATTTTTATTTACAAATTGTAGGCCTCCATGGAGCCGTTCAGTTTGATAACAACAGCGCGCGGTGGCTTTTCAAAAAATGACAACTTGCCCTCCTGATCTTTGTCCTTTTTGATTCCTCGCCGAAGGCAGGCAAGGAATCTATGCGATGATGACGTCGGCGTGTGTATGCGTGTGTGTGTGTGTGTGTGTGTGTGTGTATGGGTGCGTATGTGTTGGTATGCGTTTTTGTGACGCTCCTTGTTATCGCGATATCTTGAGATAGGAATGACCGATACTTTTTATATTTGGCATAGATATTTCCCATTGTGAGAGAAAGAACCCTATCGTTTCTGGTTGAGGTAAAAGGTCATTGAGGTCACTAGAGATCAAAGACCGGAAACCTTGTACTCGCGATATCTTGAGGCAGGAATGATCGTTACTTTTTATATTTAGTACATAGATTTGTCATGTTGTGAGGAAGAATCCTATTGGTTTTGGTGGAGGTCAAAGGTCATTTGAGGTCACCAGAGATCAAAAACCGAAAACCTTGTAATCGCGATATCTTTAGAAAGGAATGACCGACACTTTTCATATTTGGTATGTAGATTTGCCATGTTGAGAGAAAAAACCCCGTTGTTTTAATTGGAGGTCAAAGGTCATTTAAGGTCACCAGAGATCAAAGAAAAAACGTTGTTATCGCGATATCTTGAGTTAGGAATGACCGACACTTTTCATATTTGGTATATAGGTTTGCCATGTTGTGAGAAAGGACCCTTTTGTTTTAAGTGGAGGTCAAAGGTCATTTGAGGTCACCAGAGATCAAAGACAAAACCTTGTTACGCGATATCTTGAGTTAGGAATGACCGACACTTTTCAAATTTGGTATATAGATTTTCCATGTTGAGAGAAAAAACCCTATTGTTTTTAGTAGAGGTCAAGGTTATTTGAAGTCAACAAAGATCAAAGACAAAACCTTGTAATCGCGATATCTTGAGTTAGGAATGACCGACACTTTTCATATTTGGTATATAGATTTGCCATGTTGAGAGGAAGAACGTTGCTGCTTTTGGTGAAGGTCAAAGGTCATTTGAGGTCACCAGAGTTCAAAGACCAAAAAACTTGTAATTGCGATATCCTGAGATAGGAATGACTGACACTTTTCATATTTGGTATATAGATTTGCCATGATGAGAGGAAGAACCTTATTGTTTTTTGTAGAGGTCAAAGGTCATTTGAGGTCATGAAAGGTCTATGATGGAAAACCTTGTAATAACGATACCTCGCTTTAGGAGCGTCTCAAAATCCCGGATCCGCCACTAGCCCTTCCTCCACCCCTTCTTGAACCATTGCGTCAGCCCACTCTAGATGAAAAAGTCTCGTCATATAACCCACCTACAGCAGTACTGCTCCCGTCTGAGGTTATTACTGATAACAAATATTGTAGATCATTGGAAATTTGCTGCCCAAATTGTAACTCTTTCGTTCACCTATGATTTAATCATAGAGCTACTACGAATGGAGTAAAACCAGCTTATTTCCTTTTGAGGTTATCATTCGTTCCAACATTCCAAAGCTAAAACCCTCATTAGCTGCTACAAAGGGCTATGATCCGGGATTACTGAGTGAGCAGTGACAGTTGTAGGCAAGATCTTTCCCTACCTGTTAATCCTAGTATAGCCATACTGGTGGTTTCGTAGTAAGTTTTATAATAGATTAAATGGAATTTTCGAGAATGCGCACTTGTGTGCACATATGCCGTCAAGTTTGTAAAACTAAGTAAAGATCAAGTTTTATGATAAACTACGTTTTTGTTATTAGGAAGGATCCGGAAAGGTGGGAAATTTAATTCTGAAAAGTTTCCTGGTTTTCATAGCCTTGAAATTTGTTATAGCGCAGTAACAGAATGTCCATTTCTCTTTATTTTTGCGACTTTTGATAGGTATAGAGGTGATTATAAACTGCGCATCTATTACTATGGAATAAATCGTTAATTAAGGAACCGCGCATTGTCTTTTTGTAACACTCACATGACTTTCCAGGACATTTTATTGAACTTTTTAAGGACTTCTCAAAGTTATGTTGGCTAGAGAGAGCTTTTACCAACTTTTATACAGTGCTGTCGTGCCCATTGCCGCCCGGGGGGACTGGACCCCTCAATTTTTTCAAGGGTATCATAATGTACCTACATGCTCCTCTTCATTTGAACTGAATAAGCTTAACAAGCTATATAACCCTGCAGCTTTAGAAATATATAGATCCAAATAAGAAAATTTAATCCACAAATGAATGCAGAAAACTTGGGTTTAGTATAAAATTTGTATAATCCACAGAAACCCATTAACCAAAGCAATTCTTTTTTATCTACAAAACTTGATTCCATTTAAAATACCCGTTTTCAGTGGTTTATGAAGACAACGAAGCACCCCTTTTCGGCCAGGAATCACTAGGCCTTTTGGCTATCTGATTTACATTGAAAGCACGGAAGCCCCAAAGTATGAAACATATGTATAAGTATTTTTCGAAATATTTGAACGGATGCAAAAATTGGTTTTGTTATTCAGTACTAACATAATGATTTAGGCTGTGTATACATTGTTTATATAAAAGGTGACTGTTGTCACAATCGATAATGTAAAAATCAACCAATGATGTAAAAGCAAGTGATATTGTTAAAAATACCGATAATGTAAAAAACTCTTTGAACCGGTTATGTAAAAATTACCGATATTGTGAAAACGTAATAACGTAATGCAATAACGTAAAAAAGAAAAAAAGAAAAAAACTCTTCCAGCAAGAATTCCATATCGTCCTCCGTACAAGTGTGTTTGTGAGCTTGTTTACGCAGGCATGTAGGAAGGTAGGTGGGAAGGAAGGCGGGCAGGGCGGTAGATCATAGGCGAGCTGGGCAAAAAGCTAATATTTAGATTCGTGGAGCTTGGGTGCGTAGGTGTCTACATGCGCAAGTGCCTATAGAGGGCGTTGGAAAATAGAGACAAGAAGAGAGCCAATTGCTGGAATATAACCTTATTTCGGGGTATAGGGGTATTCAGAACCGCTACAATATATCTGGCCCAGCTTTAAACTGGTTCATATCTTACTTTAAAAACCGTTCACAAGTTGTTACCATAAATGGCAAGGAATCTGCTGTACATGTTCCCTTGGAAGGTGTCCCTCAAGATTCTGTCATCGGTTCACTGGCTTTCACAATGTATTCGGTCCCATTAGAAGACATCATTCAGTCCCGTGGTATCGACAGCATGATTTATGCAAATGACATTCAAATTTATTCATTCATGCCAAAATCTCTTGAAAGCTGTTCCACCCTATCAAAGTTGGAAGCTTGCATAGAAGACATCCGATCATGGTCCCTTGCTAATGGTCTGAAATTAAATTACAACAAAACAGAACTTATTCACATTTCTTCAAAATTTCGATCCGTATCTCCCGTTCAGTCATTCCAGATAGGACCTGCTCACATTGAACCTGTTTAACATGCCAGAAACTTGGGTGTAGTTTTTGATCGTCATGCACCTCACAATGGATCTACATGTTAACAATGTTTGCAGAGCTGCATCTCTGGAGCTCCATAAAATTGGAAAAATCAGAAAACACCTAGATCAAAGAACCACTGAGACTCTAGTTCATGCTTTTGTGTCTTCAAGACTCGATAACTGCAACAGCTTACTCTATGGGCTTTCAAGTTCTCGTCTTAAGAAATTACAACATATACATAACTCAGCTGCTAGATTAGTTACACTTACAAAACCAAACGATCATACAACTCCAGTCCTCCGTAGCCTCCACTTGCTTCCTGTTGCTGATCGGATTAAATACAAAGTCCTCTTGCTGACATTGAAATGTTAACACATTTCTGCACCTGTTTACCTACAAGATCTCATCCAAAATTACACTCCTACCCGCTGCCTTCGCTCCAGTTCTAAACTGCTACTCTCCTCTCCTCCAGTTTGTACTAAATATTACGGTTGTCGTTCTTTCCAGTACTCTGCTGCTTGTCTCTGGAATGACCTCCCTATTACAGTTAAAGAAGCAAGAACACTCGCCAATTCCGCAAACATTTCTGAGCCGAGATATCAAATGTTGAAGTTTAATGACTCAATCAAATTAGCGTATTGGGCAATAATTTGTTATGTCACCGTTGTACACGCCTAGGAGGTGATGTAATTTATTACGCCCTCACTGTGAAACATTCCATGCAAACAAACACTGAGGAAGTTTTCAAGGTCATGTAACGTTCTTTTTTTTTTTTTTTTTTGCTTTAAAGGGAAACAAAGCAGGTAATGTGAGTTGTTCAACGAGAAATTTACAAAAAGCATTTGAGTAATTTTTTAAAGGCAGTCATTTTCACCCCAAACCACATTTACCGTTTACATATATCAAAACTCTCAATTGGTTCAGCTCTTTGATTGGCATCACATTCAAACAATGCATCATAGCTAAATTACACAGCATGGGCACTGAGAGTGTCTTGATTACACTTTATGGACTTGTATGGCCACTGGGACAAACCGTGAAGTAATAGACTAGGATTGTGTCTGGATAAAGATGAGTTTTAGATAAATGTGGGAGGGGCTAGAACTAGTAGGTAGGTTGGGAGAATTGGAACTGTTTGGGATGATGAAAATATGCCTTTAAGTTAATGTATTTCAACCTAAAGTATCTCGGCTCAAGAATGTTCTTTGAAGATGGGAGTTGGACCGTTAGAACTCATTTTTCATGCTGTTTTATATATATTTGGGTTTTTTTTTCTCGGGGTACACTTTAAGCCATGCACGCCCATCACCAGACCTTTGCGATATCATAACTTAAAGAGTAAACATGATATTGACGTGAAAGATGCATCTTTAGATTTTTCGCATTGAAATCTATTCACGGACTTGCTATGGACGAATTCAGAGAGCAAGTGATGGTCTGATTTTGGTCGTCCATAACTGGAGTCTTAATCCTTAGTCCTTTTAATCTTTCAATTTCTTTGCTTACATGCACCATGGATGGTTATACACTGAATGTTATGATAAGTCCCTCAATATCACTGAATATGATGGTTTGAAATTGATGTAGACAATAAACGAAAACAATGTAAGGCTGGTGGACCCCACCAACCACTTAGTACAAGTGAGTACCGGATATATACATGGACAGAGCATGCATACGTCCTATCCATAGATTGTCGCAATCGACTGGGACGAAAAAATGAGCACCAAGATGTCCGCCGTGAAGCAATAATTTGTATGATTTCAGCACCACTCTGTAATATTTCAAACAAAAGTTTAACTTGAATGAGAAACCAAATCATTATTCCTGCAATACGTGTAGTGTATTTGCCATACTTTTTGTTATTTTGAAAATACTTCAAGCTCCTTGCGAAACCTGTTGGTTGAACTACTTGAGCAGAAGTCCAAACTTTCACATACAAAACCACATAGGACAGCCATCTTGCTAAGCCTATACTCACTCGCACGGTAGCAAAAATCTACGGATAGTATGCTGTGTCCATGTATAGGTAGTCCGTGAATCTTTTACATATATTAATAGCCTAACATAGCCGTCGTGACACTTCAAAATTTTGACCTGCTTTTGGTCGTTGTTTTGGCCGTCAAATTTTAACTCGTTTGATGTGGCTGAAATTTGTACCAATTGTTGACCAAAACTTTCTGGTCATTCAAGACTACTTTCAAATCTTGCATGAGTATATGAAGCCACATTTGTGAAATATCAAATTTTGAATACTTGAATTCAAATTTTGAATTCTTGAGAATGAAAATAAGGCAGTCCTTTAGATCAAAGGCGGAGTGGGTTGTTGCTGATATCTGAATTTGTAATGTAATATGTGACCTCAATTTAGTCCATGCTTTGATTGTGTGCACATTGCGTGAAAAAAAAACACTTAACACACACTTGGTTGGGCCTTTAGCTAAACCAAAATGTCACGTAACGTTTTGTGTATTCTGGTACTGCCAATCCGTTATGCAGAAGTGAAATCCGAGAATACCAAGTGAATATGAAGTGTGTTTATTCCTTCAGAGAGTTGATTGTATGCTATAAGGCAGAGGGATCCAGGGTGTGGCTTCTGTTCTATTCAGCCAGTCTAGAACAGGACCACACATGTTTGCCCTTTAGAGGGCGTACTTGTCCATTTGGGACGTTTAGCTCCTTAAGGGAGCAGAACTCCTCCGGGAGTAAATGTTTGGTTTTCGCCCCTTGGCTCTTCGCCAGAGAATCTAGGGGACTTTTAGAAAAAAGAGAAGGATGAAGTTGTGAAAAGAAAGACATTTTTATCATGTCGCGTTGAAAGACATTTTTTCGAGGCGGTATTTCATTAGGGTTGTGCAGCACTATTGAATACTTTTAGAGCTTCATAAAAACTGTTCTTTTAGCATTATTACCGTTTTTATCATCATTATTTTTATAAATAGAGTACATAGTCTCAACATGCGTGACGTATTTGAAAATTAAGTTTAGCGTTTGACCTTGTAATAAAGGCCACACGTAATTATATTACTAGCTGAAATTGATCGGTTAGTTAGTTAGATAGGGATTTACGGCCCAGTTGCGGTTCACTGGCTTGTTTCCCTACGCCATTGCTTATGCTGAGCACCAAGCACAACAGCAGTAGGTTACATTTTTAGTGTCTTTGGTATGAATTGACCTGGGAATCGAACCCGGGCCTTCCGCGTGAGAGGCGGATGCTCTACCGTTAGACCAAACACGCGGACATTGATCGGTGCAATATAGTTTCTTAAATGTAGGGACGGCCCAAGGGTATTTTGATTAGGGCAAAGGAGTTGAGTACTCCCCCTTTCTTTCCCCCTTTTTCCAGCATTTTCACATATTTACTTCGAAAAAAAAAATATTACGGGGGGGGGGTGGCCAACTGCTGCCCCCCCCCCCACCCCCTTGTCGCCGTCCCTGCATTAATGCAATTTAAAGCATTTGGTGTGTGGCGCCTAAAAACTTCATCATATCGCTGACTGCATCATTCACCTTTCGGAAAGGGGGATACTTGTATCATATTTCGTACATATCTAAGTAAATTTGATAAAATTCTCTACGTGCAAAGTATTACCACAGGGTTCACGCTGATTTCGGAAAACTGCGATTTTATGATGGACCCAAACTCTGGAACGACCTCGTAGGCCTATTCTATAAAAAGTTATTGTCTCTTGCAAAATTAAAGTCGCGTTTAAGGAATAATTTATCGGCAATCGTCCTTTTGTCGGGTTGGTGTTTCGTTAAGTTTGTGTCGCCAATTTGAACACTTTGTCGATTTTAGCGCTCTACAAATTCATTTATTATTTTATGGAAACTAACTATAGATCTAAACTTTTCAGGATACTAATCTCCAACTATAAGCGCTTCACTGTCTTTCATCATTTAAGTTTGTTTTGGACCCGATTTGACCTTTTCCTTGATCCCAGATTTATACAATCTTTTCGTCTTTTAAAGGTCGTGCCCCACATGTGTGAAAAATTAAAAAATGAAATAAAAATAAGAAGTCCAGAAAGTTTCTTTCGGTTTTTGCTCAATGGAATTTCCCCGTCTAGGCAAGTCACGTGGCTAGAGGAAGGAAAGGGGGACATGGACCCTAATCGAAATATGAATGAAAAGCAGACGAAAAACATTTCGTAATGGAACAGCAAAAAGGACCGCAAATTACGTTGAATGTTTAACCAGATTGCGTTTTAGGCCTTTTTAGAGGAACTATTGCGTTTGCTTTACAAGGAAATTTCGTCTTTTAAAAGTAATATTTATTGGAGTGATAAACAATAACAAATAGGACATTATGGTAGCTTTCTTTTCAAGAGATAAATTTCCTTCAGATAGAATTCATTTGTTTGTTTCTCAATAATAATTTGTTCACCCAAACTTTCAACACTTCAAAAGATGCAACTTCCATAACTCTTCTTGTGCATAAGATATGGAGGATACAAAGATATTGCTGGGGTTTATTGTTGAGACCGAATGACTTGAAAGTGACTAGAGCTTTTTACTTTTGATGCTTTATTGGAGCATGTTAAACGCAATATTTTCCCTTAAATATTCCAAACTTTCTTACATCCCTCCACTAAGACCCCGTCAAATTAGACCCTTCCTCCGGATGGCGATCAGGCCAGACAGTGGGCCACCCAAATAAAAAAACCCTGGCTACACCATCAGTTCAAAGAGTCTTTTACATTGTGGGGTTGTTTTTATATTTTCGGTACCGTTGTTTTTGTCATTTAATAGTGGAAGTTACAATCATTTATACTCGTTTGTCTCCTTTAGAGGGCGCTCCTTCTGTCAGCTGGTGTTATATATTTTTCATCCAGGGTGACGTTTGACAGACTTTTGGTGCAAATGGTCTGTAGGTCTTGAAGTTGGTTAGTGCTTATTATTGTCCTGTGCGGAAGCAGAATTCTTTTCGGAGAAAATGTTTGGTTTTGTCGAACCGCTCTTTGATAAAGAGTCTGGAAAACTTTAGGAAAGGTAAACGTCGGCACAAAATATGGCTCACAAACATTCCAAGGCGCATTTAATTTGGTGACAACCTGGAAGGAGTTAAAGTGTACAGAATGGAGGAAAACCAATTTACTATCATCAATTAATCTAATTCGAGTAATGTTTTCTGTATTTACAGGTATCACATGATATGGAGGTAACAATCGACCGTTTACTGTGTCATTTCCTATGTCTGATGATCGTTTGGGGGAATCCAACTTTCGCGCAACGATGTGCCCGAGGTTGTAGATGTCATGACGTCGTGATCAACTCAGAGATTGGGAAAATAGTCAACTGCTCCTCCTTACACGAGGAAGTACTTCCTCGAATCCCAACAAATGCCTTTGTCCTCGACTTCCACGAAAATCGACATGATAGAATTCCGAACATCATACAGCTAACAGAACTCGAGTACTAAACATGTCCAAAAACCGAATACACTATCAAATTCGTTCCAACATTTTTCGTACTAATACTAAACTGAAGCTTCTCGACTTGAGTGAAAATCAAATATCAGTGTTTTCGGAAAATGCTTTGGCAGGTCTCAATCAACTTGAAAAACTTGACCTCCACAATAATTTACTCCGAGGTTTACCGGATGGCATTTTCGAGCCATTTCCGTCTGTAGCGGTGGTGTTTACGGGACACAATCATTGGCGTTGCGATTGTCAGCTTCACTACACTGTGAGATGGTTTTTAAACAGGAACAGCAGTGGATGGATTGAGTTTTGCGATGGAGGGATACCAGAATGTTCCCTTCCGGCAAACCTTTACGGCCACCTCTTTTCTGAAATTGACATTCGCCGGGAAGTTCTACCTTGTGAAGGGGAATTTCAAAAAACGGAATTGCCAACTGCTCATCATGTAAGGTTAAGTCAAGTCACAACCAGTGTGAAAGAAATCGAAGGGCAATTGACCAACCATTCAGGGATCATTTATAAGGACATAACCATCAAAAACGAAAAACCAAACAATAGGTCTGCCTATATCACTACTGAATCATCGTCAGTTTTCCTTGCTAGCGGGAGGAAAATTTAGAAGCGATTGATTTTCCCTCTGTTCTTTGTAGTAATAGGAGTGTTATTTGCCATCTTAACCACGACTTTTTTAATATTAGTGTATAATTTGAAGAAGAAGCGGGGGAGAAGAAACAGAATTGGTGTATGAGGTGACGAAACACCTCGGAAAATGGCATATACTCCATCCATTTTGACAACCCCTACAAAAATAAACGACCTGCGACAAAGACCATTTCGTCTGAGATATTGTTTTAATTCCTCTCGGATACTGTGTCACCAATCTGGAAGTCTTGCAGAGCAGTTCTCTAAGTTCAATGCGATGAGTCATAAGGGTGAAGATCTTTGGAGGGATGAATCCTTGAAGATCTATGAAACGTCTTCGATTTGCACAAAATAGACTGCACGGACAATTAAATTTAAAAAAGTGAAAATTAACGAATTTTGATGAAAATTTGCTAAACAAAGGCGGACTTTTTCCAGATTTTGTGACTACCAGTTGGAATGGTTCATTCCTTTTCGACCACAATTTTGAAGGACAAATGAATGCTCACAACATACACTCCCCAAGAGTGATACTGTTACTATACTAAGAAACGCTCACTGATACTACTTCCTGTACAAAACCATAATGTACAATAATTTATCACTGTGGCACTATTGCTAATACGCAACAAATGCCGTGTTTGCTGGTGTATTTACACTGTGTGATCTAGTGCGCTAAAAAAAAATCTGCCCTGGCGAGACACGACGACTCTATCACAAGCTGTTCAAACATTTTCCTAGCAATTTCACGTTGTTACGGCTTGGTCGCAATTCAAACCAACAACAGCGAAAGACCACAGAAGAGCGAGATTAAAATCAACAACTTAATTATTATTCACCTCTTACTTCCTTAAATTCACAACAATTAATCTTAAATCTACTCACAATCTTTTACGGCTTAAGGTATCACTCTTTGTCCAAGGGGTAGTGTTGTTAGCGTCGATTGTACAGCAGCACAGCGTAGGACTCGGTTCCACGAAGGGCAGGATGAAGACTATAGTGATCGGTAAATGGCGACACAATTACAACGTTAAGCGGCAAAGCAGGCGTCTGGTCTCTGTATTATCTGTGTATCTTCTGTTCTCTTCTCTCCCGTCACACTGCTTGCATGACCTTTTATATATCTGGCAATTCTTCCGGAAAAGTCTGGAACTCACTCTAATGGAAACGTCTCGTTTGATCTCGTACAAAACAAACAGTGAAAGTTCTGGGCTCAGTAACCCATAGCCACAAGTTGGCTATTATTAGGCCATTACATCATACAGTAGTTTCCAGTAGGTGATCGTACATTCTCGTAACCGTGCGAATGTTCTCTGGGGTTACCCGTTCAATATGCTCGAGAGAAAACGCCGAAGCTAGCACTTTCTAGAACTTTTCACTCGCTCGTCCAAGGATTCAATCTGGTTGATGTCGTCTCGTAACACCCCCCCCCCCTTGAAAGAGTTTTGGACGTCTAGGACAAAACTTAGGTTACAATATCTACAATATCACCTTATAGTGATAACTATAGTATTACAGTATGCATTCCAATATCAAGTGGAAGGTGCTATCATAACATACAACTTGTCTTACAATATGATAATACATGAGTAGTAACATCATTAACACATACTGTGCTGCAGGCAACATCAAAATTTCAAAATTACAGTACGACTTTTAATCTACTCCATCAGATTAAGTTCTTGACAAAGCATCACGCACAACATTGTCTTTCCCTTTAATGCGCCTAATATCTACATTATATGATTGTAGAAATAAACTCCATCTCATCAATCTCTGATTCTTGTTCTTCATCTTAGACAGAAATGTTAGAGGATTATGATCAGTATATACAATAACAGGGAAACTAGTAGTCCCCAAATAAACATCAAAGTGCTGAAGACCAAGTATCAAAGCTAATGTTTCTTTCTCAATTGTAGAATAATTTTTCTGATGTCTGTCAAATTTCTTTGAATAATAACACACAGGGTGATCAACACCATGCTCATCAGCTTGAAGCAAAACTGCTCCTATACCATTGTCACTAGCATCAACTGCCAGCTTAAACTGTTTTTCAAAGTCTGGAGTAATCAACACTGGCGAACTCATTAGTGCTCTTTTCAATGATTCAAATGCTGCCTGACAGTTTTCTGTCCAAACAAAATTCTCATCCGAGAACAAGCATACATATTCATTGATTAATGGTTTCATTTCTGATCTTTCTTTGTTATCTAGATGACTTAACTTCTGATCAAGATTACTCAATACATCAGAGTTTTTTAACTTAATACACATGTCAGGAACATCATCAGCATTAATCTCATCATTATCATTGAATTCTTGATCAACACTGATGATACACACTTGGTCACATGCTTTATTAACTTTGATATTCACATCATGTTCACTTTCATCCTTAGAAATGTCACAATCCTCTCTTTCATAATACTTTTTCATCATATTAATGTGACAAACTCTCTTCGATTTACGCTTGTCAGGTGTCAAGATGACATAGTCTGTGTCATTGACCTTTCTTTCAATGACATAAGGTCCTTGAAAGCGAGCTTGAAGTGGCTGACCAGACACAGGCAAAACACCAACACCTTCTCACCAGGCTTACACTCTCTTTCTACAGTGGTCTTATCATACCACGCCTTCATTTTCTTCTGAGAATTCCTCAGATTTTCTTGAGCCAGTTCACATGCTCTGTGAAAACGCTCTTTAAAGCGGGATACATAATCAAGCAGATGTATGTTTTCACCTGGATCTGATAACCACTTCTCCTTTAATAATTTCAATGGTCCACGAACTGTGTGTCCGAAGACGAGTTCAAATGGACTGAACCCAAGTGACTCCTGTACAGACTCCCTGACAGCAAACATTACAAATGGAATGCCTTCATCCCAATCTTTCTCATTGTCATGACAATATGTTTTTAACATATTTTTCAATGTTTGGTGAAACCTTTCTAAAGCCCCTTGGCTTTCGGGATGATAAGCCGAAGACTTAATTTGGTCTATGCCTAATTCATACAACATCTGTTGGAATACAGTTGACATGAAATTAGACCCTTGATCTGATTGGATCTCCTTAGGTAACCCAAACAATGTGAAAAATTTAAGTAAAGCTTGTAAGACTGTCCGAGCCTTAATATTTCTCAGAGGTATTGCCTCTGGAAACCTTGTCGAAGCACACATTATGGTTAATACATACTGATGTCCTGCCCTACTCTTAGGTAGAGGACCTACACAATCAATAATGACTCTACTAAATGGCTCTTCAAAAGCAGGAATTGGCTTTAAGGGTGCAGCCGGAATATTCTGATTCGGCTTCCCAACCATTTGACATGAATGACAAGTCTTACAAAATTTGGCCACATCACTCTTAAGCTTAGGCCAATAAAAGTGATTTAGAATTTTGTGGTAAGTCTTACTGACCCCTAGGTGCCCTGCAAATGGCATTTCATGGGCAATACTCAGTATTTCCTTTCGATACACCCTGGGTACCACAATTTGATGGTAAATGCGCCACTCTTCATCTAATGGTGCATCAGGTGGTCGCCATTTACGCATCAAAACACCGTTCTTAAGGTAAAAACACACTGGGACCCCTTTCGAGTCATCCTCAGTGAGGGCACCAGCAAGTAGTGGCTGAAACTCTTCATCATGTTGTTGTTGGACTGACAACTGGTCTCTATGGAGTGTGTCAGACATGTTTCTTTCCTGTTCTATCCCCTCACCATGTGTGGGGACAGGAGACTCACAATCCTGAAGATTGGCCATAAAAGTTTGGCTGAGATCAAAACAGGAATCTTCACTTTCATCAATATTCTTTTTAGAGTCCTCTTTGGACTCTGACTCCACTTTTGGGAGTGCTGTTCCATTTTTAGGAACTAATTCCTCAATTTTAGAGGGCGGAGGCTTAAATTTACCATCCTTCTTTTCAGAAATCGTACCCTCACTTTTAGAGAGTGGATGTTCAAGATTATCATCCTTACATGATTCCCTACTTGTTTCACTCTTGGAAACTGTATCCTCACTTTTGGAGGCTGGATGTTTAAGATTATCATCCATAACAAGCTTTTGTGACATAGCTCTCGTGACAGCACAGGCTGGGAATAAATCTGGAAATTCCTTTTCTAATTGCTCTGTGTTGCTATAGTCACATGGTTTATCTGTCAAAATTGCATTGGCGACTACCTTTCCACCAGCTAGGTCATTGCCTAGCAACAGAGATACCCCCTTTACAGGTAGAGTAGGTCTGATCCCCACTATGACCGACCCAGAAACTAAATCTGACTTCAAATTAATTTTGTGAAGAGGGACAGAAATAAATCCACACTCAACCCCCTGAATTAGTACATTTGCCCCTGTGGAAGTAGAGTCCGTTAATGGCAAAACTCCATCAAGAAGCAATGACTGAGTTGCGCCTGTGTCACGCAAAATTTTAATTTTGACGGGTGGATGAGCTGAATCCCCATCTAGGGAAATAAAACCCTCAGACACGAATGGAAGGTATTCTTCCTTAATTTGGTCATTAGAATTAGGCCGTAAAGTCACGACTACCTCTGGAGAATTTTCTGCATTGGCTAAGGCATTTGGAGCTGTTTCAGTCTCCTTTAATTTTGCCAATTGAAAGCAATTTGCCATCATGTGGCCCTTTTTGTGACAGAAACCACAACCTATGTCTTTAAAGGCAGCTTTATTTGAGCTGACCTGGTCGTTCTTTTGACGACTAGAATCTGGTTGTTTTTTACCAGAATTTGTTGGAGAGAGGGAACCAGACTGAGATCCACTAATTTTACCTGCTGTGTCACCACTAGTACCATTGCCATATTTTTTATTTGGCCTATTAAACTGACTCTTGTTTTGAGTCTGACCTACTTTACCAAACTTATGGGTAAGTGCATACTGATCAGCCAAATTTGCCACTTCTTTCAATTTGTTTGCCTTTTTTTCTTCAAGGTGAGTCTTTATGTCATCACTGACACACCGTTTAAATTCCTCGACCAGCATCAGTTGTCGTAAGGCTTCAAATGTGGAAACCTTTTTAGAATCACACCACCTATCGAAATGCCTTTCCTTTTGATAGGCAAACTCTACATATGTTTGTGTATCCGCCTTACGATATTTTCTAAATTTTTGGCGATACGCCTCGGGTATTAATTCATAGGCTTGTAATATGGCCTTTTTGACCTTATCGTAATCCATGCTGTCCTCTATTGACAGAGCGGAATACACTTCCTGGGCCTTGCCAGTAAAGTTACTCTGAATGAGTATTGACCATTTATCTCTGGGCCACTTTAATTGTTCACCCAGTTTTTCAAAGTGGTTGAAGAATTTCTCCACATTATCCTCCTGAAATTTGGGCACAAATTTTACGTGCTTAGAGACATCAAACAGCTTAGTATCCATGCCTATTTTAGGTTCTGGGCCCTCTATGACCCCTAATTCTAGTTGTTTCAACCTAAATTCATGCTCTCTAGCCTCTTTCTCTCTTTCCCTTTGCATTTCCAATTCTTTCAATCTAACTTCTCTTTCCTTTTCTTCCCTTTCTTTTTCCAATTCTTTCAATCTAACTTCTCTTTCCTTTTCTTCCCTTTCTTTTTCCAATTCTTTCAATCTAACTTCTTTTTCCAATTCAAGCTTTCTCAGTTCAAATGCATTGTCAGTTGGCACGGTCATGATTGTCTCAAGCACTGTTATTAGCAGAATACTTTCATCTACCAGATATTCTACAATGTATCTCTTAATCTCGTCGTTCCGCATTAATGGCTGAAATTCAACACCATAGTGTTTTGCGACTTTTACAATCTCAGACTTTTTTAGTGAGTTAAGCTCCTCAATTGAGGGGCTAGCAACGAATTTATCTAAATCGAATGGCATTTTGAGGTTGTGTCAAACACTCACAAACAACTAAGAAGTCTGGACAATACAGTTGCAAATTACAACGAAATTTCTCGAATTTTCTACCTGGTAGTATAATTCTTTCCCGGATGTTAGGCCACCAATTCTGTTACGGCTTGGTCGCAATTCAAACCAACAACAGCGAAAGACCACAGAAGAGCGAGATTAAAATCAACAACTTAATTATTATTCACCTCTTACTTCCTTAAATTCACAACAATTAATCTTAAATCTACTCACAATCTTTTACGGCTTAAGGTATCACTCTTTGTCCAAGGGGTAGTGTTGTTAGCGTCGATTGTACAGCAGCACAGCGTAGGACTCGGTTCCACGAAGGCAGGATGAAGACTATAGTGATCGGTAAATGGCGACACAATTACAACGTTAAGCGGCAAAGCAGGCGTCTGGTCTCTGTATTATCTGTGTATCTTCTGTTCTCTTCTCTCCCGTCACACTGCTTGCATGACCTTTTATATATCTGGTAATTCTTCCGGAAAAGTCTGGAACTCACTCTAATGGAAACGTCTCGTTTGATCTCGTACAAAACAAACAGTGAAAGTTCTGGGCTCAGTAACCCATAACCACAAGTTGGCTATTATTAGGCCATTACATCATACAGTAGTTTCCAGTAGGTGATCGTACATTCTCGTAACCGTGCGAATGTTCTCTGGGGTTACCTGTTCAATATGCTCGAGAGAAAACGCCGAAGCTAGCACTTTCTAGAACTTTTCACTCGCTCGTCCAAGGATTCAATCTGGTTGATGTCGTCTCGTAACAACGTACATAATGAAACGTTTCTTCCTACGTTTTGTAACATCTTCTTTCTCTACCTGATTACCTCTTATCGCTCTAGGGAGGAAATAAAGCTCACTAAACGCAACTTGATATAGTCACATTTTACATCTGATTAATTGATAGACAATGACAGATGCATTTGAAATACACAAAGAGTTACGTAACATGTGGGTTTAACTAACAGATCAGTCAAGCAGTCTGAACACAATGAAAGAAAGGATCATTTGAAGGCACCGCTCATGGAAGATATTCACGTATCGGTCTCACCCCAGGCCGCCTCATATCTACTGGGATGCCTATGTTGCCTTTTCAAGAAACAGAGTCACAGCATGTAAGTGGAACTCAATTCCATGAAAGTGAACTACTCAATTTTGTCTCTTGACACCAGACCTCAGATAATGAACATAAAGATATGATGTAAATATCTATCATCAAGTAACTCTTATATCTGGCTTTATTTGTGCTCATCCTGACAAGAATTGTTTTCTGGACTTACAATATATCAAAATAAATTATGTTGATATAGTATATTAAAAATAAAATCCAAGGGAGTTCATTGTTAAACCAACAAACTGCAGCTAAACATATTTGTTTGTAAAATAATCAGTCGGGACGGCCGGAGGACCATTTCATGATCTACAGCGTAATGACAAATAAAAGTTTGCAAGACCGACGTATGTATCACCGGTAAATGTTATAACAACGCTAAATGTTACACCTACCGTAAATGTTATAAACGTTAGCGCTAAATGTAATAAACGACTCACCCTAAATGTTGTAAAACTTAACGCTAAATGTAATAAATCGGACTCACCCCAAATGTAGTAAAAATGAACGTTAAATGTAATAATCCTATACTTTCGATCCTTTACAGTGTAAGGCCTACACTCGCTATGACAGGTGTTGACGATAACATTCATGTGAAACAAATATTTCTCAGGAATATTATGGTTTATCTTTCATCCATCGTCTTCTCCGGATCTGCCCGCCCGACTGAAGACTCCACTGCCGCATTTTTTTGCTTATTTCGCCTTTCGGAGCGTTTTTAACCATTTGCAAGGCTTTTTGCATCAAACATGTCCTTAGCTGTGACCATGGGCAATTTATCTGTAAAACGCCTTTGTTTAAACAGCCACGGTACTGAGCCTTTCAAAAAATTCTCTCCCCGGAGCTTTCTTCGCGCATTAAGACTTCTGTTCGGCGGCCAGTTCATATTAAAAATGACCCATTTTTATTCCTTTCTTTACACATTTATTAGGCATATAAGCCATTTCGAGCAATAATGCCAGCTACTTATAGTGTCTCTGAGGACATTACAGTCAGTGCTGCAAGCGTCGTCTGATGTCTAGTTTCTATGGACAAGAGTTGAGTTCTGAGGACCCTTAAGCTGTGTATCAGATTATGACACTAGTTTAATGTTACATGCATGCTTAATTAGTGGTCTAAACTGGTCATGAAGGTTGAAGGTTGTGGCTTCTGTTCTATTCAGCCAGTCTAGAGCAGGACCACTTAGTGTTTGCCCTTTGGAGGGTGTACTTGTCCATTTGGGACGTTAAGCTCCTTTAGGGAGCAGAACTCCTCCGGGAGTAATCGTTTGGTTTTCGCCCCTTGGCTCTTCGCCAGAGAGTCGTGGGGACTTTTAGAAAAAGGTCATGAAGGTTGCGTGACACCCAGTACAACTTCTTTACGAATGCATATCCATCACTGTCATGCGTACTCGAGTTATATAACTATAGAAATTAGCCATCTACAGAAAAGCATAACTCGATAATCGGAACAGCATGCTTTGGTAAGGAATTGTATTTTTTATATTTTTTTTTTTTTTACATTTAAAAGAAGTAATAGGTCCATGGTAGTTTCATGTTGCAGTGGTAATGAAAAGGTTGCTACCACCCCCGTCAGCATTCAGCAGAAGTGGCTCCATGTTTCACTCACATCTATAAGATGGGGACAAAAAGTGACTGTCATTGGAACAGAAGGGATCGGTCAGTTACGGTACATGCCCGACTTGTTAATCCCTGGGCACTGTTCGAGAAGAGAAAGCGGAGGGAGAACTTGAGAAGTAGAATCAAGCATTGTACCACATGCTGATACATGCCCCAAAATTCGTGATTTTAACCTCTATTTCTTCTTCACTGTGGAATAAAAATTGAAAAAAAAATTATTACATTTAGCCTTGATTTTTTATTTCATTCTAGGGTGAGTCCGATTTATTACATTTAGCTTTAATTTTTACAACATTTAGGGTGAGTCGTTTATTACATGTGGCGTTAACTTTTATAACATTTACGGTTGGTATAAAATTTATTTAGCGTTAATTCCTATAACATTAACGCTGGGTATAATATTTAGCGTTGTTATAACATTTAGCGGTGATACAGACGTATACAAGAAAGTATAGGGAACAGGTTTTAACGGATGTGCCTCAGAAAAGGTGGCGATATTGTTAGGTAGGACCTCTCCCTTCCCAAGGTCGAACGGTTGACTCAACGGTTGACCATGGCTTTGTTCTTCCAGATGAAACCCCTTAATTGCAAAATCGGGAAGTAAGAAAAAAATTAAGGAAATATTATTAACGACTTACCCTGAAGAGCATCATGGGAAATGTGAACAGGAAAAATAAATTCGCAACGGTTGACCATTAACTGAGAGGAAAAAATCTTTGACCACCTTGTCTTTAAAATGTAAATGTGCCGGTCAATTTTAACTTCCATTGACTAACCGTGTAGTGGTCAAGTGATCAACCACGTCATTTACTGTGCAATCGAGGAGATTAAAGCACGAGTTACTCATCGTACATTTGACATTTAAAAAAAAAAAAAAAAACAAGCTGAATCTTCAATTCTGAAAAAAATTCAAGCCTAGGACACTTTCTGACCTTACAAATATTCTCAGTATGTTTTCCCGGCCACCCTTTGAGAAAAAAGAGTGCGCTCGTTGCTTTAGCACGCAACTTAATTTTACTATGGAATCCAACACTGACATTGGACGCGGAGGATTGGATTCGTTACTTTTTGCCCAGGATTGAAAGGTTTAAATGTTTATTTTTCAATTTTTCGCTTTTCTTTTGTCGTACAGTGGAATATCAAACGTTTAATCCTCACTTCACTCAGGTTGTAAACAGTTGCACCGTGAACTAGACAGGATGGTACTCAAAGCTCCTTTTCTACTCTAATGTGTTTTGTTTCGTTGAACTGCACTGAATGGTTATGCATAAGTTGACTCCACAAAATACTCCAAAGTCTTTCGGTACAATTAAAAGCAGTCACTTTTTAATCTGTTAGGCATACATCTTGTTTAAATGGTTTGAAATTATTTGGATCTCTTTCTTGCTCTTCTTATTCCTTTAAAATGTTGTTGTGGCTTGAAAGCATCAAGTTAAAAATGCACAATACAATTTGATTATTTGCAATTAAATTATCAGTAAATGTGTTTTGTTGAAGAAACTTCTGTGTGGTATCTATAGCACGTTGTACAGGTGGACCTTGAGAGGTCAGTCTTAAAATTAAGTGGTGCTGAAGAAAACATTTCCCAATTCATTGAAAAACGTTCCCAATTCATTGCCAAATCGTGGCAAGGATATCGTAGGCCTACCATAAAATTCTGTAGCTGGACGAGGAGGGAACTCAACGGGCATTTAAACATGACCAGCTCATTGTGAACTTTTTCTTTTGAACTGGGATAATTTGGTGAGTTTTGCACCAGGTTTTTCAGAATTGTACTGAAAAACAGCTTTTCACTGAGAGAATACCTTAATGTATAACAGCAGTGTTTCAATCTGCCAAAGACTGAGAGAATTTTCCCCGAGGCAATAGTGTGGTTGACATCCGACAGCTGGGCCCACCATAAAAGTACAGAAATAAACTTTATCCTTAAATGTAATACAGACACTGAGGGGCCCAATAGAGATTTGGGCCTACTCAACCATTACACGTTCTACAATGATTCTTGACCAATTGATGTTTTTTGCCTATTCAACATGTTTTGTGTGTTTTCTTCTAATTCACTCTTGCATGTAGGCCTGCTAGCTAGCTCGAGTCTGTCTTGGTCTACCTCTACCGTTACACTCACTACAATAACTATTGTCCAAATTTTGGATTTTTACTCTTAACTGGTCAGTATAGGCTGTGCAGTTAAATTTACTTTTTCATATGTTAGTCGAATGTCTGTCTTGGCCTACGAAGGCTTCGGGAGAAGCTGAAAATTTCCAAGTTTAATTAAATGAATACTTCATCGTACTCCTTTTGTCAATGCTGACTTTGTTTTTCAATGTTATCGTTTTATTGTTATTCTTTCGGAGTACACGTGGACATTTCAATTCTTAACACATAATATATATTGTTAAAAATAAACAACCTTTAAAATAAAACAATTTGATCCAGGGAAGGTATATCTCGACAAGGTTCACTACACGCTGTCTTTTTCATAATTTTTTAATTTGAATAGTAAAATTCATTTATTCAGTAACCACCTTGGGAATTTGCTATTATGTTGTTAAATGTTTTTTTTTTCAAAAGCGTACTCATTCTTTGAAAACGCAGTCGACTACGTACCAAACGGTCATGGTCATACACATTTACATAAAATGACACCTGAACTTGCAATCGGTCTACAAGCTGGCATGATTATCAAAGCCTTTTCTCCATTTGGTTTCAAATTGCTTTCAGAACGGCCGTGTGAGATGATGTGATGGCAATTGCTTTCATCATGAATGTATTAGAGCCCAGATATTAAAATGTGTATTAACCCTTTACCGTTGTTTGGGTCCTTTTGGACCCATGCGGAGAGCTCGGCTGTCACACATCTTTACTGTTTCACGCGGAGCTCGAAATTGCGAGTAGCTACCCGAAAATTCGGCCACAAGAGCGAGAGAGACAATAGCTTAAGGTCACGGGGTCAATGGCCTACGGAAGCCGATGCGGGGCGGGCTACGTCCGCTTTTCCGCCCAATCCCTAGGCGCGCAAATATGCCCCGATCGGAGCACAACGGTAAAGGGTTAACTAACGAATATGCATGCAAATCGATTAGCTTAACCCTTTACCGTTGTGCTCCGATCGGGGCATATTTGCGCGCCTCGGGAGTGGTCGGAAAAGCGGACGTAGCCCGCCCCGCATCGGCTTCCGTAGGCCATTGACCCCGTGACCTTAAACTATTGTCTCTCTCGTTGTTGTGGCCGAATTTTCGGGTAGCTACTCGCAGTTTTGAGCTCCGCCTGTAACAGTAAAGATGGGTGACAGCCGAGCTCTCCGCATGGGTCCAAAAGGACCCAAACAACGGTAAAGGGTTAAAGTGGGATCACTGACAATGACACTCCAAGTTCTTCCGAGTCACTTTTCTTTGATAATGATCTGTTACAAGTAAAAGACTCACGTCATTAAAACACTAGTTGCTATTCCAACATTATATTACATCAAGCAAAGCTTTGTTGGTTGCTGAAAAAGGATACTGGGATGCTGTTGCTTTATCATATCTAATTCCAGTGACAATGTTTTCAAATTCTAACTGCTAACAAAATAATTTACTATAGGTGCATCAATTCTGTTTTCATCACTAACATACTTCAAATAAGTGTTATTCATTATTATGAATAATAATAAATTACGAAATTCTAATCTCATATGTTTCATAGTTTCGACGTCACTTCAAATGGCATTGTTTGGCAGTGACGCCATATAGATCTATTAGACCTCAAATTTCACTGCATTTGAACATGTCAGTCCAGATGCTTTTCGAGAAACTGCAAACTGTTACATTGGATGTTCTTCTTAAAGTACGGTTAAGGTACAAAAGCTTTATTAGAAACCAACGCATGCCTCGAAGATTGTTTAGAAAAATCACCGAACTCATCACAATAGTTAAAGAAATTAGTTGTATTAGACACCGTAAGTCAATGACCTGAAAAGTGTGATAAGTCGTTGAGTAGGAACCAAGGGATATAGAGACGACAAATTTGCTTCTCTAAACGTTAGGATGGTGTACTTTTATGATAACCAGCATGAACGTTAATTATTCTGTCGACCTATTATTTTGGCGCTATGAATGTATCCAAGTGCTAATTTAACTTGTTCAATTCTAGTGTTGGCTTACTTTTTTGTGGGACTAAGAAATGGAGCTTACACTGATAAAACAGGCAGTTGATCTAAAATGGGGTTACACATGGACTACGTTTGGTTTAAAGTGCAAATGAGGTTAAAACAGTAAAAGCTGCTTGTGCACTATAAATCCGGACTAGTTTGCAGTATTGCAGGGTTCGATTTAGATTTGAAGCAAGCGAAATCAAACTAAAAAATTACAGTAGATTTACAAAATAATGAAGTTAATAAGGATGACAGAAAACTTCTCGTTACAAGAATTCTTCTGAAATAGTTGTGTTTCTGATTCGCTTTTATTCTGTTAATTAACATCAATTTTGAACCATTTTTACAGTATGTATATGTCCATAGCTGTAGCTAGACCCTCTAAATAACAAAGTAGATAGACCGTGTCCCTTTTAAAGGCAATTAACAACATAAAGGCTGTATTTTAACAAAATTTCTTTTCATTTAGGGGTTTTAATCCAGTTTTAGAAAAGCGTTTATATTTTTTGGAAATAAAACTGTGAGTGTTTGTATTTATTCTGTTTTTGATTAAAACAAATGAATTCGTCTCGAACATGAGGAGCTGATCCCACACAAGACACAGTCTTACATTCCAATAACACCATAAATCAGCTAGTCATAAATCCAGTCTACCTGGTAAGAACTTGTTGCAATGTCTTGCTGTCTTCTTCTCCTTCATTCACAACGTTTGCAGGGGATTGAGTTTGAAAAAAAAACTAGCTTCAAGACAACTCCTTTACATTTTGCCTAAAATCTGATTTTTAACAAAGCATTATCGCAGAATAAGTTAAATGAGTAAAATGAGTTAAATCCTGTGTCAAAGAGTACCAATTACGAATCAGCATTGAGCATTCCATAAAAATAGACAAACAAACAAAGAAAAATCACCCAACTCGTTTGAAGACATTCCAAGTTGATTTAAAAAAACTATCACTTCTCTGGCACCATTTGAACAACCTGAATTCGATCCCTCTACTTAATGCAGAACTTGAGTTCTATCCCCCTTCTTAATAGATGGCCATTCAATTATCATATCAACCAAGTTACCTGCTAATCATGTGAAAAAAATCCTCTAGAGTCAGTCAATTGGCTTCATAGGAACGTAGCCATTGTTTTCATCTTCCGTCGATATTCCTCCGGTATTTGTTGTAGCACACTCGCTCTTTGCATGGATCTCTTTTCTAATGGCGTTGATTTCTTTTACCATGGTACTATCAAAACCTCGGATACCGGGAGCAGTAGTGTTTTCCTGTACCCTACAGATTGTCCCAGTCATCTCGACAGGGAGAGCTTGTCTTTGATCGTTTATGTCATTGGTCGGTCTCAGAGACGTGCGTTCATTATGTGGAATCTCTGCGTATTGTACATCGATTAATGAACTGTTTCTATCATTCAATTTAAGACCTTTTCGTCGTTCACGAGAACCTGAACAACATTTTCTAATCAGAGAGGGAAAAACAAGTCCAATAAGAAAAGAACAAAATACAAAAATGACAAAACCGGCCAGGATCGCTTCAAACGAAATCAACGGAGAGCTGTTCTGACTCGTTTTTGTGCTCATCGTATTTTGGGTTTGATAACTATTTGATGATCTATTAAACGTTTTCAATAAAGGTGTGGACGATGTAGCTAAAAAAATGTTTGAAAAGACAGTGGAGGAACACATTGCGGTATCTCTCATTAAACAGTCATCACAAACATGGCTGTGGTCTTCTTCACAGTGTAGGTTAAAGTTTCCCGATTGTACAAAGGACAATGTATTACAGCAGGCTAATGGATTACAGCTGAGTGAAAGATTGCCTTTCCACGATCGATCAAATGCAGGGACATGTGAGAAATTGTTGCAATCTAGATTTAAAAAGGCAAGTCTAAGTGGCTCTTCCAGGGTTACCTCAGATAGATTGTTTTTATTTGCAAGTAATATCTCCAGCGCGTCAAAAGAATGCAAATGTAAAGAAGGAAGGACATTATAGCTCAAATCAAGATAGTTTAGTTTTACCAACGAAGTAAACGAATCGATTGCTATTGACAATATCCTATTATTACTGAGATCTACGTAGGATAAGTCAGGACACGACTGAAACATAAGGCTGCTCAGATCTGATATTCGGTTGTGACTGATATTCAGCTTCCGTAACGCTACTGCGTCACCCGGTATACATACGTCGCGGACTGTTTCTATCAAATTAAAGGATATGTCCAAACTCCGGACCGATGATGGTATGTTACTGCAGTCATGCTCCCTTGTACTGCCTAACATGTTATAGGACATATTGAGAACTTCAGTATCTTCACATAATGCATCATTGTTTGGCACATAGGTTAAGTTCTTGCCGACGCAGTTAGCTACTTTTAACGACACACAGTCACACTGTAGAAATCGAACGTCAAGTTGGCCATTCCCAATAGCACACAGTTGATAAAGAAGTAAAATGAGTGAAAGATTTAATATATTCGCCATCTTGAATGTGGTTTATAGCTTCAAATGAACAAATATATTAATATATTTAATATTAAATTTTGCTTCAAACTTAACATACTTGCTAAAATGTGGTTATGTCAATCATAGGAAAGATCCAGTGTAATTGACAAAGAAATATTAGTCTATTTCTTCAATGTTGTATCATAAACCATTAAGGTTTTCATCCTTGCTCCGCGGAAACTTTTATTCAGGCATAATTTGTCATAAAACGTATTTTGCTTGAAGCACATGTTTTATTTTTTTTTAAGTAAGGAGTCTCAACGTAGAGGTTACTCTCAGGAACAATGCCTACAGAATAAGCAATAGAGTGTCCTTGAATGCCCTAACGGAATTGAACTTTTGGACTAATTTAAATATAATATAACCTTTGTTTACTTCTTCGTTGTTTCTCTCTCCACAAGTACATTCCTGTTGAGGCAAAATGAATCCCTAGATTTGTCCTTTTCTTGTTGGTTCCTATACACAATAATTCTAATTACGTTATGCATTGATACAAACAAATGCACTTTTCCTAATTCTTACAACAGAGTGAAAGCAACAACCTGCATTATTAAACATACAGAGTGTAGGCCTAATTACTGCACTCGAAGGAAATCTTACTCTTTAAAAGTTGATTACTACTTTTACTTTCTCTTTTTATTTAACCAGAATTTAAAACAAAATCATTACATCGTATACAACACAAAAACAAAGCCAACTGTTACAAATATATTGTTACAGTGTATGGGGTTGCAAACTATCAGTTGCCTTTTTTATCCATACAGACGAAAATAGATTACTTCCAAATAAAATTACTCGTCAAATGGAGTTTCATTTTTACTTATAACTTATGCAACATAATTTAAAACTATCAAATGACGGAAACTGTTATGTTTCCTCATTTGCCATTAAGGCTTCCTAGATTTGTAAAATTTATGAGGGGTTGGACAAAATGATTCCTCAAAACGTTATTTTCTATAGTTAAGTAACTAGATGGGATTAATATGCCCAGTTCTCTCACCCCAATCAGTACCAATTCTCCAAACCTTTTTACTTAAGCCCCTCCCACAATTGTCTGACATTCATGCTCATCCAGATACAATTTTAAGTTTATTGTTTCAAGGTGAGTAAATAAAAACTCAATTTATATAATTAAAACACTCTCATTACCGTTCATGCTGTGTATTTTAAACTTTGATATACACTGCATGGTAAGAACTAGCTATCAACCAAAAAGCTGAGCGAATTGGGAATTTTGGTACCCCGTACTAGAACTGTAGTTGTGGGTGAGATGTTTGGCCCTTAAACGACACACCAACACGAATGCTATAAAGTGTCGGCCAACTCCATAAAAAGATCAAATTTTAAGTTTAGTTAACTCTAGTTCAATTTCAAATTTGGTTCACTTAGTCGCTTTTTATCGCAGGCGGGAAATATCGTGGGCATATTCTACAACCACCAGCCCAAAGAGGGCGTTACTTTCTGTAAGACATATACAAGTCTTTCTGTGGGAGAAAGATTTTTTGGGGGTTTGATATGTGATCGCTGGCCTTGGGGAGAGGGATGAGGGAGGAGACGGGGGCCCCCAACTGTTGGAATTTTTTGAAATTTCAAAGGTTCTGACATGCAATAAACCAGTTCAGTAACTCGTTTTGGTGGCTATGCACATGCGCACTTCGTCTAAATCCTCGAGATAAACAAACCAATTACGCACGCATACCACGTATTCCAAAATTTGAATTTTCATGAGAATTTGAAATCATTCTTTCTTAATCCATCCAATTACATAAGGAGAATTCACATGAGTAGTTTTGTGCAGTGAATTGGTTCTAAATTGTCTTTTTAATTTGGTGTTAAAAATTTGCCGTAAAGCAGCACCGAGATTACTATTTTCGTTCGACTTGGCTAGACACTTAAATAGTGTGGTATGCACGTACTGGCGAGAACAAGGACACGCCGTGCGCTGCCTGCCGATCTCGGTTTGTATATCCCATGCTGTTCCCCACGATACCATTCGGCAACAAATTACTGAACCCAGGTATAAATGCACCCTACCATATGAAAGGATTTTTTTGCAATGAGATGGGATGGAAGTTGAGCAAAATTTTACCATGAAATAAAAACAGTTTCAATTCACCTAAGTATTGGGGAAATAAAGGAGTTTAACATTTCCATAATTTTCACTTGAGGAGGGGGAATTAGGCCAAAACCTTAGGGTAAAGTCGGCTAGGTAACTGCTATACGGGAGTGCTTCAGTTAGACTTTAAACCGACTTTTTCAGCTACTGGCAACCGAATTAGCGGCAAGTGAGACTTCGTCAGCTGGGCAACCGGATTAGTGGCAAGTATAATGCCAAGTGAGAAGAGAGTCAGGGTAACCGGAGAAAAATAAACAAAAAAAGAAAAAAAAAAAGGAAACACGAGGTGGAGTATTCTGGAACCCAATCACATGTGAATTACATTGTCCCACACTAGAATTGACCACTCTGCGACTCCAGACCTGTAGGTCTTGATTTTTAAGCCTCCAAGGTGGAATTTTGTCCCCAAAGGCAACCACGACTTCTAGTGACCTTAACCAGCACTCACATGGTGATGGCAGTATACAGTTGTGCAACTTTGATATGAGGTGTACACACTGTAGTAACTTAATTCAATTAAAAATTACAATACTTGTAAGAACAAACGCCCTTGTGACGCACAAGTTTAAAACTGATGTTGCAAATTTTTTGGTGGACGGGAGGAGGGGTCGGGACCCCGTTAATAAGCGTCTGCTAGTATTGCACAACATTAAGATATCTTTTGCTTTCTTGATGATTTAGTCTTTAATAATTATGAGACACCGAGGGTTATGACCGATACTATTTCAAATTACAAATAAAAACACCCAGGGCATACAAATTTATGTTAAAACTGTCCTTGAAATTTATACACTGGAATGTTTGCGTTTTAGCTGACACAGTAAGTCACAAGGGAAAACATTTAGTGACTACCACGTACTAGATATTTAGTAGGCAGGGATATGCGAAATAACCATGGGCTACTGCATGTTTTTACTCAGATGGACCTATCAGTTGACCCCATGGACAGATCGATTTTCCAAAAAATTTATATGGATCACATGGGTTGGGCGATATTGGCCCCATAGGAATCTTAGGTGTAGACCTACAACGTATTGGACAACATATACTGGTCCGTCTGGTGCCCTGAAGCCTAAATAGCACATAAGATGTTACCTGAGAACCTCTCCCCATGACTTCCTCTATTCCTATATGCCTATGACAGAACACTTTCAAGACAATGATTTTTAAGGCATTTTCCATATGAGTACAATAAATACAATAGGCTGTTACTTATCTGGGATGCAAGAAGTGGTAATGGGATAAAAAAGACAAATGTACCGAGAGCACGTAATCACTGCACCAACACTTGTCAAAATTCGTTCACTACACAAACCACACAGCATCCGCGTGGCCTTATCTCTCCTCCATCTATGGACTATGTGTACGGTCAGTCTGTCATTAGTGACAGCATACATAGAGTACTACCTTTCAGGGAACGTTTTCTCAAGCCCACCACGGATAGCTTAACCGGAATGGGGAGTACATGTACAAATGCGCGCGAAACGCGCCCAAAATTTCGCTTTTCTCATTATTTACAGTCTTAAGTGAAATTCCTTTCCTTTCCTAGGAATTGGAACACTAATATGGAAAATCTATAGATAATATGAATTGCTCCTAGAATTCAGATAGAAGTGAAAGTATCAAACCATGGTGAGAAAGATTTAATTTAATGTCTTTATAAACAAGTGCACGGTAAGAATAAAGTCAGATTCGAATCGAAAAAAAAAAAAAAAAACCGTGTGGTACATTTCGGGAAACCTTTTGAAAATGCACGCCAACTAAATTTGAGCTTTTCCCTGGCTTTGAAGCTATTCTTTACCAGGGCTTGTGTCCTCAGACTGTTTATAAGTGGTACAACTTCCATTGTATTGATTATGACTACAGCATAAGAAGTGGGCCAGCATTTGGGAATTTGGTGTATTTGTCTTACATGGCGAAACCTGATGAACGGACTCGAGAAGGGATAGTCAAATAATTAGATCGACGAGGAGGCCAGCGATTGAGCAAACCAAAGTTAGCGAGAAACGAGAAACGTCGACAGCTACGAAAAAAGAAAAGTTGGAGGTGCCGTTGGGAAGTTTGAAAAATTTGGGTTTTATGAAGGAACGTAGTTTTCATCCCCAAAATTTTAATTTTCCCCAATACATTATCTCTAACCCTGAAAACTCAATCTCGGCCCGAGTAATTGTATAATTGCAAACCCCCTATTATATTATCTTTGCCCAGGGCTGGCATTGCATAGGACGCCAAAGTAGTATGTGATCAAGATTCTGTGAATATCGTTGTATGTGTGCGGTGGCTTGAACTGTATTAAAGCCGAAAGGTGCAAAGGTGGATAAGCCCCTCACACTACTATGAAATAAGATAATATTTAACGGCACGCCAACACGAATGTGTTATATAGTGTCATAGAATTCAAATAAGGTGCAAGTCCTCCCGTTTAGTCGCCATTTACGCAGGGCAAGGAATACCGTGGGTATGCTCTACAACCCCCAACCCACGGGGGCTACCGTGGACTTAGTATAGAGTCACGTAACGTTTCAAACGAAACATGATGTTTTATTTACGCAACCACTTGGAAAATCGTTATATAAGCTTTATACATACAGGAACACTTTTCCACAGTCCAGGCAGCCGGACGGATGTACCGATAAAATCAGCCAATATATCGAGAGGGACAAAACGTCCCGGAGCAATTGAACTGAAGAAAGTACATTGGTCTTTACTATTTTTAGTATTATTTCTCACATGTTCATTCAATTTTTCCTACAATCAGTGATAATTATTCCCCATTTTTTTCTCTCATACCGGACGTGTCACATAACATGGCAAAATAAATACCATAAACTCCTACCACAAACCTTGCAATGAATACCTAGCACACCACAGCAAAGTACTTTACCTCGGCATTCTAACACCACGAGGTATTACGTACTAATACTTCCATTCTTACACTTTTTAAGCGAAGTCCAAAGTTAGTTTCACCGGCAATTTTTTTCCTTGATGTCAACTGAGATCATTCACGCATTTATAGACTCGAATATCAGTGATGAAAATTTATGCATCGTTTCAGGTCGTATTTCACCATTTTATTTGTTGCACCTAATGTAGATATCCTTTCCTTTCAGTTTGTACTTTTGTTCATTTTCTGCGGACCTATTACCGCGAAAATGAGATTTTCTTTCACCTTCCTGATAGATCAAATCCTTTGAATTATGTTTTATTTTATACCACAACTTCATTTGAGATGGTGAAATACTCTCGCAATTATCAAAAACAATGTGATGTCATATTTCATAACTTTTCAAACGTACGGACGTGGTTCTCTAATTTTCCAATGTTCCCTGTGCTTTCAAGAAAGCAGTTATGTATCATCATCAGCGCGGTATCTCTTTGTCTTAAATCTTTAAGTAAGTCCTATTTAAAACTGTAAAACATCCAAACGTACTCAGTATGAGCCATGGTTCATATTGTTCATATACTGGAATGGAAAATAGTGGTCACGTTCAGTGAATAACGCTAATGAATTTTGTTTATTTGTTATTTGTTTCAGAATATTCTTATGATTACGTTTACGTGGCGAAAACAGGATTTTCTCGATTGTGGAGGGTTCTGAAAGAAGGCTGCACATTTTCGTGGGGCTGCTTTGATTTCTGTTACCACCGGCTAACTATCTAAACTGAGTGCCGGAACGTACATTTTTTTGTTTTAAGCCCTAAGCCCCTTAGACTTTCGTACATGGCATTTCTAACGCCTGTCGTAGAATCTTGTAGTCATTATTTTGAGCTTTCTTTGGAAAATGGCTTTATCAAAAGGGACGCGACTCAATACCCAAGTATTCTACAATCACTTTTGATTCCTACTTGAAAAAATAGAAATAAATTAAACATTGTTTGGTGTTTCATCTGAGATGACAAAATAAAATAAAAAAAAAACTGTCTGGCCGTGTGGAATGAAGTCATTGTGGAATCACTTTTTCACAATAGTAAGTTGTCACAAGGGTTATCCCTTTTATAGACAAGAAGAGTGGACCCGAATCTAATTGACTACAAGGTCACTACTACAAACCCTCAGACTATGCAGCGAGTGCCAAATCTTTTCATATTGGCTTCTTATTCAACTAACGTCCCAGCATAATTTAATTTATTAAAAGAAGATTTATCGAGAAAAATTACGTTGTTTTTAATGTTTTGCTCACCTTTTCTAAGCTGCTGAGAATTTCCGGCTACAGTGTCGACTAATGGTGAGGTATGTCACGATGCCATGTGTGAGATACTAGCTTGTAGTGGCTCTAAAAAATTAGCAGATAAGCCAACGGAAAAAGTCAAGAACACACCTATACTAACTGGGACCTAATTTTTCACAAAGGGATGTACTTACACCTTCAGGGGACTTTGCTCCCTATGCCACAGCCTGAAGAGCCTCTCGTTTAGTTTCTTATCTTCGTGCACAAACTTTGGCCCCAACGTTTCTTTTGCAACCAGTGTGCCCGCTCCGCATCTTGGCACTATTCTGCTAGGTTAATACCATGAACTGATCAAAGTGAAAGTTAACAAAAAATTCATCTGAAATACTTCAAACGCTTAATTTTGAAATATAACTGTATACTAATGTATAACAGGCTTCTTGCACTGAAAGCCATCCTTCATCGTAAGTTTACAAGGTCAGCCCTGTCTTCTGATAGAGCGCCTTAATTTTGGGTTACTCTGTAAAGGCAAAACTGATACTTTTTGTTAACATATATTTGGAAGATTTTCAAGGAACAGTTCTCATATAAACATGAATATGGGACTCCATATTCTCCCCAGGTCTGGCATTATCAGATCCAATATAAACAACATGATTGATTCAGAAAGTGAAGGAAGGGCTAGCAAACTTTTAATTGTTCATATATTGTGACGAAACGTACATTGCACTCAACGATTGCACAAAAGATATCCACACAGAGGTGCCAAAAAGCTAGGAGGGAAGGGAAGAAAGGATTGATGGATCTTGTCTTCAGTTACGTCCACTACCTTCTCCAAGACCTGTCACTGAAACATGGTAAACACGGCTACTTAGTGTATTGCTTGAAATCGAAGGAACCTGTAACACTCTACTCTTGAAATGTGCTTCAATTTCTTCCAGAGACTTTCCTTTAGTCTCCGGAACGAATATGAAAACAAATAGAACCCCGACACCACAAATTCCAGCAAAAATCCAAAAGACTCCTTGTACTGTAACACTATTCTGTTGAATAAGAAAAAAATGGGATTAATGTCCCTTCTTCGATTTGACGCATTTTTTATTTTTTTCCATGTAATTGTCATTTCGAACTGACTGATTAAATTAGGAATTCTAAATGAAATAAGGATTAAATTAGGGTGAATTCACAAACTCAGAATTCCGTTGGAATGGGATGGGCCAGGTGGACATGTTATTTCAAACGGATATAACTTTTAACCAGAAACACCCACAAGCGTCCTTAACAATAGGGTATACCGGAGGTGGGATGGATTGCTTTGGAGTGAAGGCTGATCATTTCGTTCAGGGAGTAAGATTTAAAATGCGTAAAGTAAATTGTACCTTGAAATTTTCAGGGGCCCCAAGGATTTGAGCCGAAAATATCATCATTGAATCCGTTGTGTACTGCTTACTGTACGAATATAACTCGGAAACTGCTTTGGACCCCACCACTATAAACATTGTGATTGTGTTTGGTCAGTATTGACCAAATTTGTAGCTAGATGCATGTATGAAAAACGATGTTGAGTTCAAAATTAAACCCTACTTCTGGCAAATAACGGTTCTCTGTTCTTTTTATTTCAATTTTGTTAAAAGCGGTAAAAGTGATCACCTGGTGGTATTTGTTATATCAATTGGACAAGTTTTTGTCACAACGAAATGCAGCTGACTGGCGCCGACATCTGACTGTTTAAAGGGGTATATTGACTAGATGTCGACAACTATTTAGAGAGCATATTAGGGAGATTTGCAAAATGGAAAAGATTACCTGAAGCATGATTTGTCAAGTTTGCTTCCAAGAGATACTCAAAAAAGTTTTTTATTTTATTTGTGTCCTGACTTGAAACGGTTTTCTTGCAGAATTTTTCAAATGCTTCCGAACACATTTTTTCAAAAAATCGAATTTATTTAATAATTACTTACTCATGACACACTTATTTGTATGTAGAATACGTTGACTATCCAAATTTAACCAATTGTCATTATTTTGTGAAAACAACTTACAGGCTGTTTGTAAGTCAATTTTAGGAATCAACTAGATGTATCCGTTTTGAAAATTGCTCCAAATTGACAAACTATATTTGCATCCATCAGTGCTTCAAAAATTAAAACGAAAATTAGGATTAGGATTTTTTCGATCGCTTTTGATCGCTTTCGCACTATGTAATTTTGTATTGTAGCAGTCCCACTAATTAGTTATGAAATAAAGCAAATGTTAAAATATATGTGGTACTTTGGGGTGATACGTCTATTATTGAAGACAATTTTTCTGTAAATCAATCGCTTTGAAAAGCGCTTTAAAGAAATCCTTGTGAATTTGTGAACGCAGGAAGAAAAATAAACTTATAACTTTGCATGCACAAAGGCCGATAAACTCGAATCGTCAATGCGACCTTAGCGACTATTTAAGGCAAGTTATGAAGGTAGTCTGTCAAAAGCTGTTAATTTTGCTTCCGTCTGGCGTCAGAAGCAAGTTAATAACATTTCCGCTTTCAAAGGTGCATACTGAATAAACGATGTCAAAATATTGCAAAATGATGGGTCTACTAGTTATAAAATTAACGATTCTTTTTAAGCTTTACAAAAGAGAAAAAAGAAAAGAAAGTGAAAATCAGCTTCGTCGATCAGGCGATTTGTGCGTTATATCCTTATGTTTAGTCTGCAGATATTAACAAATATACTCAGTTAGGTTTCTTCATTTACTAGGGAGAAGTGCTGATTTAATGTGATTTTTTATAAGGAGAAAAATGTGCTGCTTTTTCTCTTCAAATACGAAATTAGTATTGATGCCTATCAATAAATAAATTTAAATAAAGCTCTAGTTGTGGAGAAAACACAGTATAACTCAGAATTAAATGTAAATTAATGTTATCGCTGGATGCACTCTGACTTCTTGTTCATCGCTGGCATTAACCCTAATCGTGTATTATCCTAGTATTATTGCACGATTCACGGTTGTTAATTCACTTACCTCGAGTATTTTGAATTCCTTGGTGACAACAAAAGCACACGTCCAGTTGAAGGCGATAGCAATGGAACTAGCCACTCCTCTAGTTTTGGTTGGAAATATCTCAGACATAACCACCCAAGGAATCGGCCCGAGTCCCACTGAAAAACCTGCGATGTAGGTTATCATACTGACTAAGGATAACCAGGCAAGGTTCGATGTTGCTGAAAGTGAAAAAAAAATATTGAGCGCTTTCAAATCTCAACGTGAAAAAAAATTAAACAAAAAATAGCAGCGGGGTGAATTTTTCTAATCGTGGTTCTTCTGCGGATAATGCACTCTCTCTGATACCGGACAGTGCTAATTAAAATGTGTGTTATGTTCTTCCGGGTTACGAAGAAGGCGTGTGTCAACGGTCTTCAAATGTGTAGTCAAAGCAACCTTAAATGTGTAACATAGATGCGCTTAGTCACTGGTAAATAAAGTACATTTAAAGAAAAGACAGTAACTTTTTTCTTATAAGAACTTGTAAGAACTAAAATGCAGTCCTACTTTCCTTTTCTTTGTACTTACATTCAAGTGAACTGAGGTGTTCATTTGTAAGTGTGTTTGGAGATTTTGTAGTGTTGCCGAAAGATACCTCAGAAAAAGTACAATAAAGTCCGAATGTCGTTGAGCTGATTGCCATTAATAACCCTGGAAAAATATGAAGAATTGAAACAAGAAACAAAAAGATATTGTTTTTTTTATCACATTAATATAATTATAATATGAACATACAGTTTCCATATGCTGCAGCTATTTGGGATTTTAGAGGGGTAAATTGTTCTAATTTTGTTACCTCAATTAAAAGAGAACCGTAAGAGATCAAGTAAAATAATGCTCAAGATTACTAATATTATCTTCATCAAACTTCTCTGCCAATTTTTTGCTCTCAAATGAAAACTTGAGGGATTCCGAAGCTAGATATTTTATTCCAATTATAAAGACTTAAATGCAAGGCAAAGGGAAGTAAACACTCACAGCTTCGTTTGGTCCCACTCCGATGCATAACACAGAACGACCTGATAAGAGATGGGCTCGTTTGTTTTGTTTAATAGAGGACGCAGTTCATTCATCCAGTACATTGCGGTCACACAAAGAATTAGTGCATTCATATCAATTTTTCAATATTTTTTCATACAGAGCCCTTCATTAAGGACAAGGTTGGCCTATTATCCCATTATTCCGCTCACTGATTTTAGATTCCCAAAGTTTCCTCTTGTATTGTAACCGCTGATCTGAGATAGGTCCATGACCCGAGGCAATCATATCATTACCACCGACCTGAGTGATCCTCTGAGCACATGTGTTTCCGAGTCATTTATTTTTCATTGACACTGAAAATAGAGGCTATGTTCAAAAGTACAATACCCTTTTTGTAAATTTATCATAGAGACAATTGCAATAGTGACAGTTCAATTGTTGGTGCAATATAAACAATCCCACAGGCGCATGGACCTTCTTCTGCAACAGGGAGGAGGCGAAGCCGGGTCTGACCGAAAAATAGCAACAGTTTCCAAAAATAATGACACATCTACCAGTTCGAGTAAAACCACTAAGTATGTAATCCTGCCCGAAAGACTATTTTCAGATGGCGCGGAGTATCCGCAACATTTTGAAAAGCATGCTACCCAACAGATGACAGAACAACATCTGCCAGGTATGCAACCAGGCCATGAGAAGTCGTTATATTGGACTTTTGTTTTGCAAATCGTTCCGCATTGCCAGAAAAAGAAGAAGAAGAAGAAGAAGAAGAAGAAGAAGAAGAAGAAGAAGAAGAAGAAGAAGAAGAAGAAGAAGAAGAAGAAGAAGAAGAAGAAGAAGAAGAAGAAGAAGAAGAAGAAGAAGAAGAAGAAGAAGAAGAAGAAGAAGAAGAAGAAGAAGAAGAAGAAGAAGAAGAAGAAGAAGAAGAAGAAGAAGAAGAAGAAGAAGAAGAAGAAGAAGAAGAAGAAGAAGAAGAAGAAGAAGAAGAAGAAGAAGAAGAAGAAGAAGAAGAAGAAGAAGAAAGAGAAGAAGAAGAAGAAGAAAAAGAAGAGGAAGAAGTAAAAGAAGAAAAAGAAAAAGAAGAAGAAGAAGAAGAAAAGAAGAAGAAGAAAAAGAAGAAGAAGAAAAAGAAAAAGAAGAAGAAGAAGAAGAAAAAGAAGAAGAAGAAAAAGAAGAAGAAGAAAAAGAAGAAGAAGAAGAAGAATGAGAAGAAGAAAGAGAAGAAGAAGAAGAAGAAGTTATTCATATGTCAGTGGACATTCTGCCACAGACAGCGACTTTAAGGTAATCTTTTGCGTATTAGAACACTGTTTTAGTTCCTTTATACTTCTCACCAGAACTTATCAGCAAGGGTTTCCTTCCGAGATGATCCGCTAAAAGCACGGCTACAAAAGTGAACGCAACTTGAACAGCAGCGAGTATGATGGAAGAGATATTAGGACTGGATGATGATCCCGTACTTTGAAATATTTCAACTGCATAAAACATAACGGCGTTTATCCCACTGAATTGTTGAAAGAACATTAAAGCCATGGTTATTACAAACGGCCAAGTTATGTCGCGATCAAGCAGCGCCCTTAATTTCGTTCCTTTAACGTCAATCTAATGGAGATGAAAAGGTAAAATTCTGTCGATTATTGCCAGATGTCAGCCTGAGGGTAGATGAGTGTTTGGTCGTTGGATGCTGGGTAATATTTTTTTTCAAATTTTTGGGAAACATTTTCTGCAGTTTGTACATAAAATTCTTTCGAACGAGGTTCTGAAGGTTGTGGAAGATGAATAGTTCCCAGAGGCAATAACCCATGAAAAAAATAGTCCAGAACTTTTTTTTCTTTTGATACTACGGATATAACCTTGGCATTCTGGTGAAATTTCTTTATGATTTCTCATGTTCGGTTCTCGAAATATAAGCAACTGGATGTGGCAAATTTCAACTATGAATGAATTTGAAGCAAGCAAGCATGATAATTTGGATGCACACTGTTGGTCAATCTTTTATTTTATTTATAATTCATAGCCAATTTTATTTTTTCCTTATTTGAACTTTGATATACCGATACCACCGCCGCAACTTGGGCAATGCAATTTTAAAAAATTTCCATGCCTAAGGGAAAAATACCATTCCTAATCAATTGACGTCAAACTGATAGGATGAAAAATAAGGAAAAAACAAAATATTAGCAAAGAGTATAACTCCCTGGCATCACACCGGCTTACTTCAAGTTCATTTTAATGTGTCAACTTCAATTGGTAATATCTCGAAAACCTTACATGAGAAATCAATGTGCTTAGAATGTAAACCTGTTTAACACATCAAAAATGAATTAGCTCTGGACTATTGTTTGAATCGAATTTTATCCCTTTATAAGAATGAACTACTGCTCCTTCTACAACTTGAAAAAAGTCCTGAAAAATTTCGTTCACTGATACGTCTGCATAGGTAATGTAAATGTTATATAATATTTGAACGGAGTAATATAATGTTACGAAGAAATTGGCGTACGAATAAATAACCTAGTTCTTGCACTTTAATTTCAGAGGCACATAGGCAACTTTGGAGGGTGTGATGAACTGACTAGCCCGGACATAAAAAGATACATTTCGTGTTTCGGAAAAACTTGATTTGTAACAATACTATACACATGGCACTTTGTATTTAAGGTGGAAAAAAAGATTTAATATGGAAATCAAGATGTGGTATTTAGAATTAAACGTATTTCAATTAATCTCGTTGAAATATTTAACATTGAAATCAACGTTTCATTCCATTGGTATCAGAATTTGAGTTGTCACGTTGAAAAGACAAGGTGAACTTGAATCAAGAACATATGGCGTCATATACTCACATTTATGAGCGGTCTTTCGTTTTTCCTTAAACGTTACGACAGACCAGCCTACATTACGTGTTTTCAGGATGTAAAAAACATAGGAGACAGGGGAACTTCCCTAACTTCACAATGAAAATGGTGACGTCATATCTCTAAGATTGAATGTCAATATACAATAAACAGAAAATAGAAACATAGCATTCTTTTTAACTCTAAAAAGGGATCATTCCTCTTTGCCACAAGCGATCACTTTCGGTCACAGGTTTCAAACTTAATATGGTAGTGCCATGTAAATTTAAATTTCCGACTGGGTAAATGTTTTACCAAATTGAGAAGGTAAAGTGTTTGCATTAATTTTTAGAAATTTTCTTGAATCAAAAAGAGAAAGAAGAGTAATATCAAAGAAATCTAAAAGACGAATAACAAAACAGTATAAGCACTATACCGATGTTTCCAACGAAATTTCTATTTCGTAACACTCTTCTTCAATGTTGGCCGTAGGTCCGCGTAGAGTACGTAGTACAGAGAGCGCCCTTTCTCTTTGATGCCTCATCATCAAGAATCTTGGCGTATCCGGCATTGGTAGCATGAACACAGCCAAGAAAAAAGAAAGAAATCCGGGAACCACAGCGAGCCACAAGTATGATAGAGGCATTCCTATAGTAAAATTATCTATATTTAAGTTAATAGGAAGTTAACAGGAATTAAAAAAAAAAACAACACACACACACGAAAGTACGAAAACGTGTTTTCACTTTCTTGGCCTAGTACCAGGATTATTGCCAGGTGGTATGTGTTGTGCATTCGGAAAGTCGAAAACACTTTTTTCTTTGGGAACGAAATATTTTCGGGACGTGAGATATTCCAAAAGGCAATTGGGTTTTTTTTTATCATGGCGGGAGAGGGCGAGATATGGCACTAGGGGATATTTCACCCCCTGACTACCAGCTTATACTTTGTGAGCACAGTTACGTGCATGCTTTATAACATCAAATAGTGAGAGCCGTATAGAATTCTCATAACAAGCGTTTGTTTTCCTCAATGCTGTACATTTTGATTAAAGTTTTGACAAAAGGAAGTTACTACGCTTTTAATTTCAGTTTCATTATGTGTGGCAGTGAGAACAGTGACAGAGGCGGTTTTTGTAGAACCAAGCTATCTGAATAATAAGAGGAAGAATACTGTCAGTAAGAGTCTTTGGAAATACACCTAGTCCATGGCGGGGTTCATTATCTACAGAGTTAATAAAACCTCTCAATTTGAACTACAATACATAACTATTCACATCCTGAGAAACAAGATGTGATCGCTGATACTGCACTTCTTACTAAAAGTGTAAATACAAACAAATGGCTTCATTCTCGATTACATTCACATCATCTTTTAAACATAAAACAATCAAAATTTAGTGGAGAAAGAGTCTCAACTGTATTTTGGAATCTTAAAGACTGGTCGTGTTCACCGTCATTTTGATGTAAAAATATAATATTTTTTTTAAATTATGTGCATCCTTCTTGAGTTTTTCCCCAGCATGCACTATGTTTTTCACTGCTACAACATTAAACAACTCATGTAAACTTACAGTTTTGCCAAATCCTATTGTGCAAAGCTTTGATGAATATCTAGGTTTTTAACGTGGAAAAGGGGCCGGATTTACCGTAAGTACGTGGAGGGGCTGGGGGGGGGGCTAGAGGGGCTGGGCACAAAAAGAATCCGGTTTCGATTTTAATTTTCCCGAAGGCAACATTCAAATGCCGAAAAAAATGTCGAATGTTGTCGTCACATCAACACACCCCCATAGTACGTAATGAACTCCGCTCAATCATTTCGAAAAAACCCTATGCTCAATCTCGTCAAGAACTCTTCTCAGTATAAATAATATGCCCACTTAAGCATTATTTTGAAAATGGCCATGAAGACTGACACTTAACAGCAGTTTATCTCAGCATAATCTAAGAGGGGATTTAGCCTTCAATGCACCATAAGTAATTTGACCCCCCTCTGTGCCATATCTTATTTCTGAACGTGTCGTATGTTTTTATTTGGACACAGGAAGTTGTTTGTCTTCTATTGTGTCGGAATGGTAATCAAAACTAATGCTCATTGAAACAGCTAATTGGAGTAATCAACCAGGTCGGGTACTAGCCATGGCGGATCTCCTTAAAGGCTAATATTCCGTAACGTCTGCCACATATAACAATTTAAGTCTCACTCAGGCGGTCCGGGCATCGATACACCGTCTCATACCAAAAATTTAAGAAATGGAAAAAAAATTGCGGTGGGTACCTTCACATTAGACCTAAAGGTGATACGTTGACACACAAAACCCTATCTTCCCTACATCCTTCATTTTTAACAATTCGACAACCTTTGGATGTAGTCTGGAAAGTCCCCCCTCCCCACACTATAATAAATAATGAAACTTCGTAGGGCTATGGGACCCTTGACATTGCTTAAATCTGGCCCTGGCAGGAAAGGACTTACCTAAAGTAAACACCAGCAAAATACTGCTTGTGCCAACAAGTTGAGGTAAGGACCCTAAGAATCCTCTGTTATCTGGGTTTGTTATTTCTGCAATGTAAACCTACGATGGAAGAAAAGAAATGTATTTAGATACACCACGCCCGAAATCCTGTATATGGTTCGAGCTTACGTCTTCAAAAAGGAGAAATAGGAAGCATGGTACCTGAAAGTAGCTCTGCCTCAACAGGTCTCCATGGGGATGGGGGGATGGGGGTGGAAACGAAGCTCGTTGAAATTTTTTTCGCCCACTAGATGGAGACTTTGAAGTTTGACTGTTTTTCTATACATTGACTGCAAAACATCTGTACACATTTGGCTTCCCTGAAAAAAGAAAATGCCTTCAAGAAAAGTTTTGGCCCCCCTTTGGGGCCTTGTAAGGCCTCGGCCCTGATTTTAAACCAATATATTCACAAATCCTTAAAATTATGAACAGATGAATTGCTAAGGATTACTATCAAAAGTATGTAAATTTGGTTACATTTCCCTGCATCTGCGCATGTAACTGGCTTTATTCACATTCAAATTACCAGGCAGGCACCTTCACTCAAGTCCACTCTCCAAACCAAATGGAACCCATTGAGGTTAGTTTAGCATTCTTTCTTCCAAGTTTCTTTGTGAGTCTAGGTATCTCATGTTTTGGTCATATCTAGCAATTAAACTGCTAACAATGAGTATTGGGTATACTTACCGGGGAACAAAGAGAGACCATGCCGACTCCGATTCCCGTTAGCAAACGACCAAGGTATAGTCCCCAAAGGGACACAAAGCTAACGATGAACACCCATCCGACTGCAAAAGGTACAGCACATGACATAAGCGTCACCTTGCGTCCAACGCTCTCCATCAGCAACCCCGCAATTGGTCCTCCAAGGATTGCACCGACGTTTAGGAGCGACTAGGAGAAAGACAGATGCAAGATATTAACGTATCAGGTTTAGTGAGAGCGGTGGGGAACAGAATGAACGCGACTTTGATCTGGCAGCCACGTATGGGTGCAATTCCGTACCCATAAAAATAAATGAACCAACAAACAAAACTTTTAGTTAATAAGTCTTTTCATCTAATGTACAACTAGTGAAAAGAAATATGCTTTCCTATGGCGCGAAAAAGGGAATATCATACGAAACAAATTTATGTTATAAAAAAGGAAATAATTATGTATTTAATAAAAAATGCTTCTAAAATTGGCTGGCAACAAAAATGTTTTTACAAATAGTATATTCCAATAAAAGATATTTCTTCAACGAAAAATATATCCTACTTCCAACCAAAATATTTGTAAAAAACTCATTTATTACGAAAAAAAAAAAAACATTTGCAACGAAAAAGTATATTATCAATGAAAAGTTTTGTTATGAACGAAAAGATATATCATGAACGAAAAAATACATTTGCAAGGAAAAATTTATTTGCAACGCAAAAATACATTATCAATGAACAAATATATTTCTAACCAAAAAAAATATATTTGCAACCAAAAAATATATTATCAACGTAGGCCGTGACGCGCTCTGCGATCAGCTCGTACACGTACGGCCTGAAAGTAGGCCTAGAGCCAGTGGCGTAGCTACTGGGAGCAGGGGAGGGGGAGCAAGTTGCCCCCTGGAAAATTATTTGGGGAAATGTGAAGAAATTGGGGGAAATCGATGAAATGATATGCCCTTTTCCTATTTCTCAAAGTTTTTGTTAGAATAAGAAACTGTGAGACATTTCTCATACATAATTCGTATTTTCATGCTACAATTTAACTTGGAGTAGTCTATTATTACTCCAAGACAAATAAACCCAGCACAGGAAGCTGTTATTCAGGAATTTAACAACAGCTGATACAGTACAACTAACACTGAAATTCTGTAATTCCGATATATATGATAACCTTGAACCGGCTTATGAAACGAAACAAACGAAATAAACTAGTTTAATAGGCTATTCTTGGAATAGGGAACCATAACAGGTTAGGGTGGGGGGGGGGGACAAAAAACAATCGGTCAAAGTAGGTATGTACATATTTTTTTGCTCTGTTTCGCAAAATATCATTAGCGTGGTGGGGTATTGATATTCTGCGAAACGAAACGAAACAAACAGTTTTTTAATTTCTTCAAACAGGGATATTCTGTGAAATTCCAATTCTAACAAAGGCAGCCTCTGTATCCCACTGGTGGAACTGATTGCATAAGTCACCTACCTTTTTTAGAATTTTAAAAGGGAGGACCCATCCCATAGATTCCTTCCCCGACCGACATAGTAGTACAAGACGGGGATAGAGGAGCGCATGGTGTTTAGATGCGCTGAAAAATAGTTTGCTATATATCAGGCAAGAGATGTTAGGGGTAAAATCATTAACAGATGGGATTTCGATCAGTCACAGACAATTTCATCAATTCAGCGGATCTTTAATTAAACTGAGTTAGTTAGGGAGTTCGATTTAGTTTAATAGCCTAGTTTCCAACCCATTGCATCAAGTCGAGCCGTTCACGGTCTTTTTGGAGTTTCCAATTTAGCCAAGAGTTACAATAGAGAGGCATCAGCATATTTCTCAATTCGTTGTATAGTTCCCCGAAAAGAATCAAGACCATTTCATGTAGGAGTGATTGTACATTTTATGTATCTTCTGATCACTTAACATGTTCCTGATTTTTTTTTTTTTTTTTTCGTATCGTAAAATGAAGACTTTCGTATCGTAAAATGGAGACTGCATGTTTGGACTCTCTTTAAAAGCATGAATACGCAATTTTTGGCCATCTGAGGGATCTGCTTTTTCGAAATTTTCTCTACGCTCCCCGCCAACCAAAGGTGGTGCTTCGCTCAGTCTTTTGGGCAAATTACATTTTTGGGGGTCAAAGTTGGATTCTTCGTGTAAGTGTGATTGGGGTCTGATTTTTCGAAATTTTCTTTGCGCTCCGCGCCAAATAATGGTGACGCTACACTTACAATTTATTACAGAATATTAAAGTTTTATGGCCAAGACAAAACCGCAAATTAAAAGTATGCAAATTAAATGACATGTTTACTTCCGTAAGGTAGCGTAAATGGCATAAGAAAAATCTTGCACCATTTTGCATCTAGGCTCCTTGAAAACGCCAAAAAAAAAAATTCAAAGAGGAGAGGTGTCCCTCTCCCCTTGACCCCTCCCCCAGGCTGGCGACCACTCAACATATACCGCATGCCCCCCCCCCCTTTAGAGAAATCCTACGCACCCCGCTGCGTTGGTACATACAAAGTAATCAGATATCGTTGACTTAAATTAATGTACTAGGTATAAGAGTTCTTATTTCCAATTGCTCTATGTTATTCTTTAATATTAAAAAACAGTTAATCTTACATAATGACATGGTAATGTTGTTATACCTTGGGGAAAATTTCATACCTTTGCCCCCTTTGGAAAATATCGTAGCTACGCCACTGCCTAGAGCAGGTGTCTCTGGAAGCCAATTTGGACTCTGCTTCCAACATGAGTTATAATGGCTTTTCAGGCCCGCAAGATCGGGAAACGAGTCCCCAAGGGTCAGCACCAACCAAAGACCTGCGCCGTACAATGCTAACTTTAGGCCTTCAAAATCAAGGCCGAATAGCACGAGTAGGCCCAACAACTCAACCAACAACAGTTCATCAAATTCACGGAGCAGGTCAAGGGGTAAGTCTTACACCACAGTTACACTCAAGTTACATGCAGACCACTTAGGCTTCTGAAACATATTAGTGGTGGTAATTTAGAATACTGTAACTTTTATAAGTGACAGGTAGTGTCGTTAGGCTTCATAAAATGTATATTTAGTGTGTTAATCCCACTCTAAACTTTGGCCCTAATGTCAGTAAGGACTAGCCTAGCCTAACCACTGGTATGTTGACCCACATGCAGTCCTCAGCTGTACTAAATCTTTGGTAAAAACGACTATGTTGGAGACTACGTTGATAATATATTTTTTGGTTGCAAATATATTTTTCCGCCGTGTAAAAATATACTTTTTCCTTGCAAATATTTTTTTTGTTAGAAATACATTTTTTTATTGCTAATATATTTCTCGCTGAAAATATGTTTTTCGTTGCAAATTAATTTTTCCTTGCAAATGTATTTTTTCGTTGCAAATATACTTTTCGAGAATAACATATTTTTTATTTCAAAAATACTTTTTCATTAATGACATATTTTCGTTGCAAATAAATTTGTTCCCTGCAAATATAGTTTTCGTTCATGATATATCTCTTCGTTCATGTCATAAATTTTCGTTGATAATATATTTTTTCGGTGCAAATGTTTTTTGTTGCTTTGTCCGTTTTAAAGAAGTTTTTGGTTACAAATACTTTGGTTGGAAGCAGGCTATATTTCCCGTTGAAGAATTATCTTTTATTGGAACATACTATTTGTAAAAACATTTTTGTTGCTAATCAATTTTTAGCAGCATTTTTTGTTAAATACATAATATATTATTCATTTTAATATGATAATATAAATTTGTTTTGTAACATATTCCCTTTTCTCGCGCCATACTTCCCATTTTTTTTTTATTAATTCTAATAGAATAAATTCCAATAATCAGACTCCTTGTCTAAACGTATTTTACCGGACTCAAACAATGCACGGTATTTTCATTATTTCTAGCAATGTTTACGAAATGGAATTGTCCAGTACCTAGAACAAACTTAGAAAAGCATCTCTTCTAACGTCCTTTCGACCCTCTGACAAAGAGCTTTTCGGCGAAACCAACCTTTAAACTACTTCGGATCCCAAAGAAGTTATACGTCCACAGAAGGACAACACGTAACCACCCTCACGGCCCTCAGACCATTTAAATTATTAGTCTGTCATGTATGACTCCATTATAGGCTGGATGAAACGAACAGATACAGTTCATGATCTTAGCCAAAAGGACGAGAATCGCAAGCTTTTAAAAAAGTCTTCACGGCCTTCTGGCAAATGGAAAGCTTTTTTCTAAAAGTCCCCTCGACTCTCTGGAGAAGAGCCAAGGGGCGAAAACCACACATTTACTCCCGGAGGAGTTCTGCTCCCTTAAGTAGCTAAACGTCCCAAATGGACAAGTACGCCCTCTAAAGGACAAACATGTGTGGTCCTGCTCTAGACTGGCTGAATAGAACAGAAGCCACACCCTAGATGCAGTTTAACGTCATGCCCAGGACACAATGGCAAATGGAAAGCTTGATGAGCGTGCATAGTAAGTGTAGGTGGGTTAATGAAATCCGGATAGACCATGGGTAATGAATCAAAGACACTTACCCCAAACCAGGTTTCTTCCTGTAGGACACCCTCACTTTGCATCTTTGGTAAAGCAGAAGAAGAATATCCGATGCAGTACCCCGCGTTTAAGTTGCCGAAGACGGCAGCAACAACAGCCAGATATAAGAAAAGGGAACTTGATGTGGTTCTGTGTAAGAAATACAACGGATAATTATAAACCGATAAACCCATAATTGTCTTTTTAAATCCAAATGTTAATGTTTGTACATTAAATCTGCAAGTCAATGTTTGCCTTAAGTTTGTTTACACAGCTGGCTGTTTTAAAGCGTAACTTACAGACTTTGCTTCATTGTACACTGGTGCAGCTTATGTTGTCAATATGCCTATAAGTTGGTACACTATCAGACTATATTCATATTATTATCACATAAATCATAATATATATTACACGTAAAACATTTCGGCAACAAGACAAAGACTAAAATGCATTTTGTGTAAGTAATATCTATGTGTGATCTAAAATGAAAGAAGTGGCAGACAAATAAAACAACATGCTCAAATGACTTGTTTCGTTATTCCTCGATTTGTACTTTCACTTTTCACTTCGCATTGTAAACGTATAAGGGGCTATTGGTTATCATAAGTCTTTGGCCATGACAACCACTGCCTGGATTCGTAAAACAAGATGGACTCTGCCTTGTTTTAATATGCCTTCTTAGACGTTATCATGAAGCCTATAATTTTCGTGATATGCACAGATGGAAATAGACTTATAGATGGCCCTTGATTTTACCTTCTTAAAATTTAGCTAACCTTGTAATAGACCGCTAGGCATCTCATCCCGTTGTCCGGTTAAATACGGTATTCTCTCCTTTAGACTTAGGCTTGTTAAAGAGTGTATGTTTAACAGTTATATTTATATGATAGACATTACTACTTTAAGTTGATGGACAAACTGTGCTCGATCCAGGACTTGAACTTGAGCGACCTTGGAACCTACGCCTTGTCGATCAGACTGTGCGAGCAACTGCAATTGTCCGAAGGACCGGTCCAACTATTTTTAGTGACAAGCGACACGGTTTTTCCATCATTGCCTCACAAGCACGCTCCGCCAAGCGTGTAAATGTAAGGTAGTATTGATGTGACATTGTGATTTTTTCACATAGAAACTGAAGGATGATGATAAATAACTGAAATACTCATATAATTTTGAAACATTTGACATCTGACAGTGGCAACACTTGCATTATTATGATAGACTTTACTAATGAAAGATGATGGGAAAACTGTGCTCGACCCACGACTCGAACTCAAGCGACATCAGAACCCTTCAGCCTGGAATGTACGAATCTGTACGAGCAGCTTTTCGCTAATATACGAAATTGACTAGACGCTCTTAGAATAAAGCAAACCAAATTCTCACCTTGATTTAACTGTTGGTAGTAACATCGCCTGAGCATTGACAATTGCTGCATTTTCACTTTCGGGACGTATCTCTTCCTCGAATGACGTCATATTGAAGCTAACTCTCTTCGTGCTACAAATCAAGAGCAAGAAGTCAATTATCTTGTTTTAACTCGGCTCGAATTTATAATTCATTCTACATGACAAAAACCCAGTTTGGATTCATATAAAACGTTCTCTACATAAGTAACTAGACACAACTTAATTTGATAGGTAATGCACTACTGCTCTGTTCTTTAGTTCCTTATATGTGTGTATAAACCCTTACCCTTATACTTACTTGTGTTCATTAGAACATCGAATGTAATCAGTTCTGTCTGAAAAGTTTGTCGATAGGACGTTACACGACAAAGCACAAACATGTTGATAACTCCATACGCAAACGAATACAGAAAGTGTTTTGTGTAGCGGTAAGAAACGAGCGTGGTAAAGGAAATCTACTTTTGCAGCGGTAGCATTTAAAAATTGAGGCAATTGAGGGTCAGAGAAAGATGTTGGAGGTCCATTTTTTTTCTCAACTCGAAACCGAGCACAAATTGATATTTCCTGATTGTGTGGTCCAAGGAAAAAGCCACGGTGGGTATCCGGAGGAAAGGCCCCGCATATTGTGAAGGTTTAGGATATCACTTAGAAAAATCTCAAGAAAAGTATGTTGCATATATTGGGTTGAATATCAGATATGAAGTCAAAAATCCGTTGGACAAATTGCCCCTCCCTGCCGTGGTGCCGCTTCTGTTTATCTCGTTGGTTCTAGGGTCGTCGAATTAATTTTCAGAGTTGGAGCGGGGACTTGGCCTTTATTCTTTCCACCTTCTGCCTTAATAAGGTGTTTACAGCGGTATAGCTTTGAAACTTCTGCCCTTTTTCAAATATAATATTTGAAAAAGGGCACAAATTTCAACGCGAAGTCCCTAGTACAGTCGTGTTTACATTTAAAAAAATCGTAAAATTTTGATGTTGCCACCCCCTTCCCTCGCTCCCGCTTTAATGTCTAGCTGTGCCTCTAAAGGCACTTTTATTGCAGAAAAGTTTGAAAAGTTGGGGGATTACTGATTATTCAGGAATCTGAGATTGGGCGGGGACCAAAGATCGTTGTTTCTACATATCATTATCCAACGCCTACAATATGAGGCTCTCCGACGAGTTTTTTTTTAGCCAAGAGCCTTTGGAGAAAAGTTTCAAATTTAAGTAAGAAAATTTATGAAAATAGCACTGTAGTTCCTGGTGTCCCTTGATGATCTGATATGACATTTAGCAAATTTCCAATTTTGTCACTTTCAGAGCTTGGAAAATTACCAAACTGAAGGCAGAAGAATTGCAACTTGAGGCGCTCAAAGCTTTATGAACCAAATAATTACCAAAACCACAAGGGAGACTGTTTTCACAAATGCAAATTTCCGAATTGCTCATTTCTCGAAGCCGCCTTTTCTTTCGCTACGCCACTGGGTGTCTAAGGGAACGGGGCCCAGATGCAAAATGGTGCTAAATGTTTCAATATTTTGAGTTACTAAGAAAGTTTGCAAAACATGTTGTTGAAAGTGTGTGTAGTTACTTTAACGGACTATACGGTAAATGTGAATGTAAAAATCGGGTGAACTTTATAAGAAATTAGAATCACAACGGGAATTGTGATAGTTTGCGAAGGATTTGTGAGAAAGTTCTATTAGTAAGGAACCATTTCAAATGAGGGAAGGTAATATAAATCCATGCATTGATCAAAAGCACTCTTGAAATCTACTGCGGGAAAATCACAGATCGGGGGAGGGGAGGGCGGGAGTGGCACTCACTGGTGCTACGAGACACCGCTGCATAGGCCTACCGTTGTAAGACTGTTGATAGAGAAACATTAAAATATGTCCTTTCGAACGGCATCTCATCATACACTGTCTGCAGACAGAGGATGGAGGTGTCCCTGTACTCTCGGCAGACTAAAGTCTCTTTGTAGCAAACGTCATTGTGTTTGATTTCAATCTGTGATAATGGTATAATTACGAAATGGTCGAATTGGCGCTATACGAATGTGTGATGTGCTCGATGTGCCCGAGTCGACATTTTGCTCCAGATATCATTTATTTTTCTGAAAAGTTGAATGCAGATTTGCGTTGAGACATTCTGAGTTTCTTTAAAATGTGTTTGCCAATTTCAGCCTTCCAGGCTTGTCGTTCCCTAAAGATTAGAGATATCATTTAAACATAATAGAAGACGATTCCTCTTTTTCAAATTCCTAAATGTTGTGCTCCTTCATAACCACACTTGCTGCGCTATGCACATGAACAAACGGCATAACCATAGGGAACGATGAATAATGTGATTATTGTAAGGTTGTAGATGAAAATTAATCTGACACCTTCACTTGGTTGTTAACTTTGAATCTCAAACTGTATTAACGCCTTGTGTATAAAAGACATTAAGTCTGGTCTTGTTCGAAATTTCGTAAGCCCTCAAAACAACCAAATAGTTTTCACAACTTTATCAACAAAAGTTAATGCGAGCGTCCATTTTGAACAACTAACAATTGATGGCGCTCTTCAAAAATATCTCCAACGATACACTCCCCCCACCAAAAGTACTCTAATTTACACCCACGGGAACCAATACAACCAACCTTTGGGCAGCCCGCTTAATACTAGATTGACCACCATTGCCTTTACATACTTTCACCTGAACATTGCGGACTTTGCCAGCTTCATCTGGGTAGACTTCAGTAATAACGCCCAAACGCCATTTACCCCTAACAACGTTGCTATCCTGAACCAACACAACATCCCCCTTTTGGAGATTGCGTTTAACAGTATGCCACTTTTGCCTAACTATTAGCGATGGAAAATAATCACGTGCCCATTTTCTCCAAAACCCATTCACAAGACTTTGAATGAATTGCAACCTCTGTTTTGGGCTCACATTGTCACTAAATGGCCCATCTGGTACCCTAATAGATGACCTTCCCAGCAAAAGATCATTTGGACAGAGATATGAACCATCCTCAGGCTCTGTCGGATGTCGCTCAATTGGTCTTTCGTTTATTAAATTTGCCACCTCATACATTACAGTTTGAAGTTCACTGTACATCAACACCTGGTCTCCAATAGAATGTTGCAGCGCTTTCTTGACCCCTCTGATTAAGCTCTCTGTTGCACCATTTTGCCACGGGGCGTCTGGGGTGGAAAACTTCCAAGTTATCCCATTCTCAGCTCCAAACCCTTTAAGCTGAGTTGCTGCGGCACTAAGCTGTGTGCCGGAGTCACTGAAAATCTCCTTTGGATATCCTCGAACCGTCACAAACCTCCTCATTACTTGCAGAAATGCATCTGCCCCATAATCAGCTGCCACATCAAGGTAAACGGCTCTTATGACAAGGCAGTTGAAAATAACACCATAGGCTTTACCTCTGGCCCGCTTGTTTACTTCTCCTCTGGTTGTAAATGGACCAAATAGTTCTACGCCCACATACATCCATGGTGGAGATGGCTTTAGCCGTTGTATTGGGAGAGGTGCCATCTGTTGTCCAGCCAGTTTCCTTTCATAACGTCTGCATGTCACGCAATGGTATTTAATGCCTTTGACCATTCTCTGGACGCCTATAATCCAGTATCGGGAACGAATCTTTGAGACTGTTGACTGAATGCCCAAGTGTCCTCTACCATGTGCATTCATGGCATACAACCTTGAGAAAGGGTGATTTTCTGGCAACAATGCTACCTCCTCCTTGTTGTAGCTAAAGTGAACATGCTCTTTAATTCTGGCCCCAACAACAATAATCCCATCTTCACGTTTTCTAGGGCCAAGCCGAGCATACAACTTGTTAAACTGGCTCAAGTTCTCTTCAAATAGTCTCAACATTGGTCTCTAGGCTTCTCTCACCCAAAACACTTCTGCCCTACATATCTCCTCGGCAGTAGGTTCACCCACTGGACCATTGAGCTTTCTTTTGCTGTATAGTGACAGAACTCTGGCCGTTACCCTTAACAGCCTGTTATAACTGCTGTATTTTCTGATGTTGATTCTGTTTGCCAGTGTATCAATTTCATTGACATCTTCAACCATTACGACCTTCACTCTCTCTGGCAGGGTTTTTTCGTTACATCCCTGACTAATAGGCCACTGTTCAAAAGGAAGTGTCAGGAACTCAAGACCCCTTTGCCATGTACTACTTGTTGAAATTTCCTGCGGCATTCTACCCCTTGTAACGAAGTCTGCCACATTCAATTCACCTTTGCACCACCACCAGTCATTTGGTTCAGTCTCTTGACTAATTTCGCCAATTCTGGTTGCAGCAAATGTTTTGTATCCATAACTTTCCTTTTGTATCATCGCCCTGACAATTTCACTGTCAACAATATAAAACACTTTGTCAAAGTCAATCCGCATCTCTTTCAGGATGTAACTCGCCAATCTCTTGCTCATTACTGCTGCACTAAGCTCCAATCGAACGACACTGACAATTTCGATTGGTGCCACCCTGCTCTTGCTGGACACAAGTTGTGATGCATACTGACCATCTTGCATCTTGTATCTAATATAGGCTGCCGTCCCAAGGGCCTGTTCCGATGCATCAGAGAACATAACCAGGGTAGGTAAGACTCCTGGCTGTGCGTTGAGCGGCTTTACACATCGTTTGAACTCCAGTTGTGAGCTGTTACTCAAATCTTCAAACAACTTAACCCAGTCTGCCCTTGCTGTATCACTTAGGGGTTCGTCCCATTCCAATTTCGCTCCCCATAATTTTCTGAGCAGGATTTTAGCTCGAACTGTTACTGGTGTAAGCAGTCCCAAAGGATCATACACTGAATTTATCTTGCTCAGACAAATTCTCTTCGTTAATATCTCTGGCACTTCCTTGAATGTCTCTACATTGTCACTGAATGAGAGCACGTCTTCTCCTGGCTCCCAGCTGATGCCCAGCACCTTCTCGTTCTTTGGCACCCATGATTCCCCATCATTGCCCTTGCCTGAGAAGGTCCATTTCTTAACGGAGAAGTTGCCATGTTCAAGCAGCTCTTCTATTTCGTGAGCTCTTTGCACCGCTTTACTTTCTAACGGTACGCACTCAAGAATGTCATCCATATACACATTTTTCAGAATGGTTTCTGCTGCCTCTGGAAGTCGTGTTTTCTCTCCCTCTGCTGTCTTTCTCAGTGCCACTGTTGCTATAGTGGCGGATGGCTGATCACCAAAGTTCACAGCAGTTACACAAAACGTCTTAGGGGGTATGGCAGGGTTCATTCCCCTCCACAGGAAACGGTGACAGTGTTGGTCCTGCAACGAAATTGCAACACTGTGGAACATCTTTCGTATGTCCCCCACAAGAGCATTATTTTCTTCTCTGAACCTCAAGAGCACGGAGAGAAGGTTGTTCACTAGATCTGGCCCCTTTGCCCAATATTCGTTCAAGACATGACCTCTGTAATTAGCACTGCTGTTAAATACAATACGGAGCGGAGTGCTCTCACTTTCCGGTTTTTCCACAGCATGGTGTGCAATGTAATGTACAGGTCCTTTATAGTCCTTTAATTCTTCCTTACTGATTTCTCTCGCCACGCCCCTTTGTAACATGTCATCTATCTGCATACCATATGCTTTGGCTTTGTCTGGGTCTCTCCCCAGCCTCTTCTCCAGTGATTTTAGGGTTGCCACAGCCACCTCTCGATTATCTGGAAGGTCTTTTGGGTTTTTTATCCAGGGGTATTTTGCCACCCATCTTCCATCAATACAGGTCATGTTGCTTTCAATAAGGTGTAGCTCCCTCTCTTCCTGCAGTGTAAGATTCCTTGATCCCACTGGACATTTGCCACATTTGCAGCCACCACACCTTGGTACACAACTGATACCCATGCTTTCGATGGAAAGAAATTCATCAAACTTCGTAGTTTTGATATGATGGATGTGGATCCCCACGGCTTCTTCCCGCTCCAGTGAGGGATGAGACCCACTAATACATCGGCCGAACTGGTTTTCTAGTAGGACAAGGTGGCCACACGCCTGTGACTTCACTGGGTGGTACCCTGCATACTCATATCCCACCAACAATTCCACTTCTCCACTTGGCCTGCTAACTTCTTCTGCAGAGACTCCTTTAAACAATTTTGCCAAGTGAGTTAAATCTTTGTTTGCCACCTTTGCAGTAATGCAATCGATCCCATAGGCCTCAATATTGCATGTATTCCCCTTCTTGTCGATAAGCGGGACCCTGTATTTGAGGCTGTCAATAATTTCTGTCGTGCCCCCTACTTTAGTCATTTGAATTCTGACTGGAGAACCCTTGGCATTAATTTTGCCAGCTGCAGCAAAGGTAATAAGTGATGCAGTTGCACAACTGTCCCATAAAGTTACAAGACATCCATGCCTACTCTTAACCTCCATCAATTGCAGCAAGCATGGGTCAGTACTTGTCTGCATTCCATTCTGAACAGAGAACACTAAAGGTGTGTTACCTTTCCCACCCGAGGTGTCTCCTCTCTCCATTGTACCATCAGATTCCTCCTTGCGGTGAAGACTGTTGTGGTGAAGTCTAGTACATCCCTCTACACCACACTGCCTTTTTCTATTGCACCTGGCCACTGTGTGGCCAGTGCCCAGACAACAGAAGCAAGCTTTATTCTCTCTAATTACCTTCATCCTTTCCTCTGCAGTTTTTGCCAAGTATGTACGACAAAGCTCAGTGCTATGTTGCAATCTCTTGTGAATCACACAGCTTGTCACTATCTTAGGCAATTCAACTTCAACCGCATGCAACACAGCCTTTGAGGTGTGGCTACTTCTTATACCCTCCATCGAGTATTCCGAACTTCTTCTCTCCTTAACAAGGAACTTTAACAGATCTGGAAGCCTGTCAGTCTTATCAATATTATTCTTATCCTCGTGCATATGTCTTACCCATCTGCCAAATACTGAAGGTGGCAACTTGCGTTCAATTTCTCCCACTACTCTGGAGTTGGACATCTCCTTCTCAAGTCCAGCCCTTTTTAAGTCGTTGTAACTTGTTTCGACATCATCTATGAATGCCACCAACTTTCTACTTTCCCCATCTTTGACCTCACGTTTCCTTTCGATGTCATTCACTATTACATCTACTAATTTAATTTTGTCATCATACTTCTCATCCAGCCTTTCCCACATTTTACTGATATCATCTTCAATGGGCCCAATAACTTTTCTGGGTTCTGGGCCTAATGCTTGTCTCAAGGCAAAGTTTACCTGATCAGTGTTGGTGACCGGAATGACAAATTTGGTGAAGTCTTCCTTAAATCGTGCATATTCTCTCAAGTTACCTTCAAATTTAGGCAAGTCCATTTTCTTTAGCTGCAGTCCTATGTGGGGTAGGCCGACCTTTGGCCCCTTGCTGGGTTTGTCACCCTCCTCAGGAACGTCTTTGGCCCTATACTTTATTACCTCATGGCGAGACTTGTTATATCTATCTTCCATTTCAGTGATCCATTGTTCTTGTTCTTCATCCTCAGGGTCACCTAGCATAAGAACTGCTTCATGTGCATTTTGGACCTTTTTCCATCCCTCTAATAAGTCATTATGGAGTATGTTCACGTACTCAACAGAAGCTCCTTCTTGGATGGCAGTTTGCAAAGTCCTGATAATTCTGGTCATGGCTCCCTTTTGTACACTTCTTTTCTTTTTAGCCTCTTCCATGATGAGACTACACAGTTTCCGTTGAAACTTAGCATGAAATTTCGAATGTAAGGTTGTAGATGAAAATTAATCTGACACCTTCACTTGGTTGTTAACTTTGAATCTCAAACTGTATTAACGCCTTGTGTATAAAAGACATTAAGTCTGGTCTTGTTCGAAATTTCGTAAGCCCTCAAAACAACCAAATAGTTTTCACAACTTTATCAACAAAAGTTAATGCGAGCGTCCATTTTGAACAACTAACAATTGATGGCGCTCTTCAAAAATATCTCCAACTATACAATTATGTTTGATATGTAAGTGAAAAAAGACATCAGTGAGACTGTAACGGCGTGGAGCGCGAGAGAAGATTCTAGACTTTCAAAGTAGACGTGTGGAATTATTGATATAGAAAATCGATCGTAATCGATAGAGGACACCATACATAACCTACATGTATAATCTTTTTGGTAGTACCTTACTTCTAAATTTATGGTCACAAAAAGTGTGTTTGTGTATGTGTAAGGGGGGGGGGCTTTTACGTTAATTTCTCCTCCACTCAAAAAGACTGGGGGACAATGCCCCACAATCGACCTTTATGGTTGGATCAGGAAACCCAATTGATCGCCAGACCCAAGAAAGACATCGTGTACGTTTAATGAGTTAACAGATGAAAAAATTGTGTATGACATATTTATGAGCCCTTAACTGTATAGTTATGGCTCAAATTTGTCGCCAAACGGACATTTTGTTTTTCGCTACCCTACCTTATGTATAAAGTAAAACACGAGAGTAACGTGATTGCCTGCTTATCTGTTATGTCTGGAGGAGTATATTTCAGGCGAAAGTACAGTTGTAAGGGATAGATCACAGTCAGTTGAAAATAAGTATGAAATTTGTTCAAATTGTATGTAAGTATGTATTCTTGTTTTCAAAACTTGGGGGTTCAAAACTTTTCCAGATATATCCAGATATCAATTTTGAGTAAGGGTTGTTTATCATGCTGTTCTTTTTACTATCCTTTCCAGTGTCCAGCAACATTTTTGAAAATGGGGGTTGTTTTCCAAAAAAGAGTGATGAAAACGTATTTTTTCATATGGATTAAGGCCTAAACAACAAACAAGGAGATATGTTGCCGGGACAAAGGGAATACAAGTGTCTTCCGTCGATTTGTGGGAGGGAGAGCGATGCAATGTTTCTGGCGGAAGGGAATTTAGCTTCATTACAAAAGGAAACTCAACAAGCTAGTGCTTCTGTTCCACTTAAAATTGTCAACATGGTTACTTTTGGCTACCTGTGTGTCTTGTTTTTTCTCAACTATCCTCGACAATTATATGGCGTTAAACTTTTGTCACTTTTTGCCAAGGTTGTTCATGCAAAAATCCTCTACCCTCTCAGCGGACATGGAAGTTTGTCTATTTTAAAACAACCTTCCAACTCATTTTCCTAGTTCTATACGAACATATAGGCATGTTATTGTTTGCACGCAACCCTGATAGAGTACACACTCATTTGTGGTGATGGGCTGTAACTTTGATAACCGTACTACTACAATACGCACGTTCGATGATTAGTTGAGGCATTGAATTTGGGGGCAGAGTAATACACAAACGGAGCTCAGCACATTGCGTACTGCGTTCCCTTGCTTCCACAGTACGTGCATACAACACAAAGTGTCTAACCAACTCGAACGACCTGGAGATCTCAGTCCTATTTCCGACTCACATTGAAATGTATATTTTTACCCCCAAAAGACATTTCTTAGACAATCCACTCCAAAAAGTCAAAACATGAGGTGGAAAAGTGCTTTGACATTTACAAACAGTGATTAATGAAAAATAATTCCTTTCAATCTTCTGTTTTTTCCCATCAGCTAGCAGGTAGATTGTTTGCTCCAAAAAGCAGAGTAACGGGTTTCCTTGTCTTTGTTTATGCTTGGATGATAATTAACTTCATTAGGTAGTTGATTGATACCAATCCAGGGTCCCCGTCCAAATGCCTTATTTGGACATTGGAAACGAGGAAGAAATAATGAATCCTCTGCATACATATTTCAATTTCGTCGTCCTTCATTTTATCTTGTGTCATTTCGTATAAGTATTGGTTTGCTTTCAACATCCTTGTCCATCCTGTTTGTAGATTTTTTTTTTGTGAAGCTTCATTTCGTTTCTCTTAGGAAGATTTGTTGTCTTCACCTTCAGATAAACCTAATATCACGCACACATTTACTACACGTGTTCACACGGTTTACCGGGTATAGGTAAGACAAATTGAAGACGATTTTTCCTTAGATGTTATATTGAGATCATTTTCATAATTTCTGCAGCTTACACTTTTCATTTTATTATGTTGAGATTTGCTTTTTCCTAAGAACGGGCTCTAGATAGATGTGTCAATGGCATGTTTTAATATCAAATTCTCCCCACACCTAGCGATTACAGTTCATGAGCATTTTTGAAAGTTTTGTAATAGTGGAAGTACGAAGCACGTTAATTATCATGGCTTATTCCTGATATACGTGTAAAAAGACCTTGCAACTATGATTTCATTATCATTCAGTTATTTCCGTTGCTAGGTTACGCTTTTAAGGTATTTTATGTAAGCATTAGTTGACTTATTCATTCACTAATGACGAGGAGCAACAGCAAAGTATGAGGGTAAAAATGATTGTGTAGGCATAATCAGATTTGATTCGTTGGTATTGATGACGAACAACCTATATCGCAGTAAATGCTGGTTTCTTCACCTCGCGCAGTGCATTTTAAGTAGTTACTATGGCTACTGTTGTCAGGGACAGCACGGATTACTCGACTCTTGAGTGTTCTGTGGTGGTTGATTTTAGCTCTTTCATTATCACTACTTAAATAAGAAAATACAATAAGCCTATACGATGTGCTTCTTCGATCTTGCAATCCATTTTTGAAATTGTCACGTTTTATTCTGCCTTTTGTCGTTCCTGTTTTTCTTCACAGAAAATTCTGGTTTCTTACTAACGCAACAAATTACGAAACTTTGCATGTGACGTTGAAAATTCTTCAGCTGATACGCTATTTTTAACAATTCATCTTTTGATTGGCTGTTGTTGAGGTATTGTACCGATTGTACTCTTTGCTAGAGTTCGGGATAAGGTAAAGGATTAGCGCTATCCTTACTAAGTTGGGAAATTTCTTGTTAAACAATGCAAATGGGCAAAAATTCTTAGTCTTTCAAAAATATCAGTGCACTAGATTCGTTAAAGTTCTGGACTAACCATTACCGCAGAAGCATTTATATTAAATGGAGCTTGCCATCTGTTTCACACGTTAAAACAGTAAGTGTCGCAAAATAACCACGCGATGCAATGTCTTTGCTTCATTACAGTGGCATAGCTGGAATGATGAAAATTTAGGAGGGGTGGTAAAGGACGTGGTTGGGGAAGAAAGGAGTCTGTCCGAAAGACTATGAGGGCCGAGTGCCACAACTGGTTGTCGAGGATCTTAAAGGACATGAAAAAATTGTGGAAGCTTAGGTAACCCGAGATGGCATTTCCTTTGCCCGTATTTGATCCTAAACCGTGCTTCGTCAAAGGTCATAATTGGGAATTTTAAAATTATAAGAAAGTCAAAACACAAAATGTCAATTTGGTATATTTGAGTCAACGAATCGCACCATACTGTGAATTTGAAGGATGATCCCTTTTCTTATAGCTTTCATTGTTCATTAAACAATAACCGTGACCATGACATTTTTTGTTTTTTAAAGCAAGTCGTCAAAAAATCTGACCTTACGTTAGAATAACTTTTTTTTTTTGCTTTTTCGGTTAGATAGTGGCGATGCGCAATACTGTGACTAGGTACACTTGTCAAAATACTTTCACTGATATGATTGGCGCGGCTTTATCGACGTTAACTAATTTAGCCCTTCTGCTGTTGTTACGGGTTTTGCCTACGGGTATTTAATCGATTCTCTTCATGAAATACAGAAGGGGGGTACAGAAGGAATTCCTGTCATAAGACCATCAATTGTTCGTTGTTTGGTTGTAAAAAGCAACCTTGAAATAAATTTTCACACCCAGCAAGTTAAAAACCATTTAGGTTTTGCACGAGTGATTATTTCGAGCCTTCCTTATAAATGATAGAATATGTTAAGTGCACCGACTTATAGATAGTGGCACTGCCTACCCTTCTCACAATATCGATGGGCCAAATGCAAGTGTAAAGATAATAACAATAATATAGTGTAGTTATAAACTTTGCATAAGGGGGATATATCGGCATCTGTTTCCGACAAATTGCATTTCGTTGTATGAAATGATAGTTCAGTATAGTGACCAAGGCGAATGAGAAGCCCGGATATTCTTAAAAATGTCAATCTAGCAAATTGTAATGAACCATTTAGCAGTGCTTAGCGGTAACGTCACAGTTTCTTGACTATATACTACACTTGTTTTTTCTAACATGACAGACTGCAGCAATCTTGGATGTAGAAAAACTAAACGATACCTTAACTATGCAACGTTTACCACACAGATTGGTCCCATTAGAGACAGTCAGAATGAACACTATTTTCATCACTCTAGTACATTTGCAGCCAGTATATATGACACTTTATCCTTTTCTTAATTGTTGCAGGCAGACTGCAGGTACTGCACTTTAATGTACGTCAAGCTCATTCAAGTGGAATTTCCCCATTTGGAATAGTCGAAATGGATACTTTATCGATCACTCTTTTACATATTTGGCACTAGTTATATGGCAATTAGTTTCGGCCATTGCCAACTTTCCTTCAGAACCACCTTTTCCCTCGTCTAAATTTGACAGATTGTTTCCCTGTTATTCATTTTTCCAAAGAAACAGAAAACACTTGAGGGACCTACACTGCGAACGGGTAACTTACGCACAACGCCTTTGTGACGATTGATAAGGTTACTTAGGCTGATTTCAATAGAAATAAAATTTTCAGTAAGGATAAGATTTTCCCAGACAAAATAATGCCATAACTTGTAAAGTGCATTGGCAGACAATTCAATGCCCGGGTGAAATGTGCTAAAATAAAAAAGGTCATTAGCCATTAAGAATTTCCTTTTAGGGTGGCTACTGAGTTTGCTGCAGGACAGTGTTAAATTGTGTGTAATATGGGCCCTTTTTGAGACTGGTTGGTTACCAGTGTTTGTCGTAGTGGCTTCTGGTTTTTCACTAATAAGTAACACGATCCAACTTCAAATGAAGCTTTAATATCTAATCAGGTATAGCTTGAGGTTTACATAGAAACTAATTTGGTAAAATGATGCCATAATATTGCAAGAAATTTCTTGATCTGGGTAATACGAGGCCAGGACAGCAAATCACGCGGGCTTCAGTTTTCATATGAGTTGGGTCAATACGCTGAGTTATCACGGCAGAGGAGTGATTGAGTGTGACTTTCATGTGTCATTTTGTGTTCGGTGCTTTTTCTCACATCATTGTCCTCTGTTCGGAATCTTAAATCTACTTTTATACTGCAGACTGATGTATTCTGAGGCATGGTGTTTCAACTTTTCATGCCTGGTTATTGCCTCCAGGAAATGAATAGGCCCATTAATTTTTCGATACTTTTTGTCCCTGACGTTTCCGTACTTTTTTGTAGTTTCTAAGAATATGTCCCATGAGTTTTCCATGAAACCATCATGACGTCACGATTTTTCTAAAGAATTTAACACAGACACCCCAAATGACGAAATCTACATGATAAAACGTTCCTTATCATTTTCTGTTTCATCCTCCATCTCTGCCTGATTACCAGCTATCGTTTCAGGAGGCAATGAAGCTCACTACACTTACGGTGGATATTTTCTTTTTCACTTCTGATTAGTAGACTTGTAGTATCAAATATATATAAAAATTCACAAAAAGTTACATAACGTAAGATTTTAGCCGACATGCAAGTCGAGCAAGTGTTACTTGCTTTTCGCAGTGTGAACGCAATGAAAGCAATGAAAAGTGACCCGTTATCGAGTTTTATTGTTTTTGTAAAACACTTTATTTGGTCACTCAAAAAATAACCCCAGACTTAAAAGCAGCCACGTCTGTTTCTACTGGCACTGACTCCACAACCACGATGTCACAAATCTCCGCTTTTTGAACACGCTGATCAGCCAATAAAATACATCGAAGCGATTCAGCCTAGTCTGCGAATACAAAATGCTCAAATCTGCCACAGGAACGTCGAAAAACCGTCTGTTGACTTCTTGACAGATAACTTTTTTGCACAATGCATGAAGTTGAATTCTGTGGATTAACATTTTAACATTGAGAAGAAAACATGACAGTCAGTCTGCTTGTTTAGGGTAACACGTATTCAATTGCAACTTGAATTCAAAATTTTTAATTTTCCGCCCCTTCTCATACAATAGTCAGTAGTTGCTTGCAAGTACGAACCTTGTAATAATAAATACATTCTGCATAATGAATGGGTCTTCCATCACCTAACTCATTGGTAGGTTTTCAATATAAGGCTCTGATGTTTTTCGAACCCAAATCACCCGCTACCCGCTATCTCTGGAGAGGTATATTAGTTATTTTTTTCTGTTAACACAACTCCCAATTGACCTAATTGGATGCGGAAGTGGAGGCAAGAACGAAACGTTGCTCTTTTAACCCACCGTAACGCCGGCAATTTTAAAAGGTTAATAGGCTCAAAAGACCCCTTGAAAAGCGAGTTAATGATATAATGCTATCTTTGAAATATTTATTGAAGTAATTTCTTCTTCATGTTTACTTTGAGATGTTGCCGATTTGTCAAAGATAATTCTAATGAACAAAGGTAATGTATTTACAAGTAAAAATATAATTAAATTACTGGATAATTCATCGCTCAACGAAAATTCGTCCTTGCACTTTTTAAAAATTACAATAGGAATCAGAATTTGCTTTTACATTTTTTCACAACTTAATTTTGCACCACGTTAAAAAGTTGACTTTAGGCTTAAAACTGATGATCCGTCATCTTGGTATTATGTCGGGATTGGTTAAAATTTAAAGGAAACTGTGAAGCATTGCCTCTTTGTGGAATTTTGTTAACCGACAAGAGACAATGTCAAAGATCTTCATTTAACAAAACGTACCACAAAAGTAACGCATCTTCTCATCAGAGTTCATCTTCAATGTTTCTGTATTCTGATACACAGTCAGGTAAGAAGGAGAAAACGAGGCGCTGTACCAAACGGAAACTATTCCCTGCCAAACTGTGATTGCCCCTTTAAGAATTGTTGTTATGTGAGTTGACGATATTGAAGATTGTTTGACATTGAGGGTGTGAGATATTGATATATCAGGTATTGCTATCGAAGACAATGATATTTGTTGATCTACTTTAATAGATATTGGTGTATTAACATGAGTTTATAGGACATTGATATGTTACATACTGGTGAATTAGATATTGGTATATTCGATATTGATGTATTGGATATTGGTATGTTTGATACTGGTATATTAAATCTTGATATATTAGATCTTAGAAAAGTAGATATTACTAAACCAGGTCTTGGTTTATTAGAATTCAACATATTGACCCAACATTGCTACATTAGATATTGGTTCATTAGGTAATGATACATTAGATATCGGTATATTACATACTGATATATATTAGATCTCGGCGTGTTAGTTATAACTGTATTGGAAGTTATTAAATTAAGTCTTGATATATTAAAAATCGTCATATTTGGTATTGATGGATTTCATGGTGAAATGTTGGAACATTGGATATTGACATTTTAGACATTGGTGTATAGATATTGATATATTAGGTATTCAAATATTCGATAGGGCTATTTAAGGTTCAATTAGGCCTTTAAAACGGGTGACTTGATATTGATATAAAATCATTCACGAAATGCCTTACAAGCTATAATAAAAAGAACGACAATAAAAAATTCCACTTTTGGGGTAATTATTAAATGTAAAACTTGACTAATTATGCCCAGAGTAAGCATTGTTAAATGGCCATGCCCTCTTTAACCCTCGCTAAGTCATCGATATCAACCCACTGTGCTGAAAAGATTGTTGGACGTCGGATATATTGAATGCATTCAAGAGCTTTTGAAACACTCACTACTGTATGGCCCAAAGAGGAGGGTACATTTTAAACCTTATAGAGGCTTTGCAATTACGTCACGGAACCGCCATGCTGGAGGACAATCATGCCAAATACACGCGGTCTTGTGCCGAACGCACTGCTCAGTGTGCACTTTGGTATGCATGGTGTGTACACATTCAACGAGCATTCGTGTCCCGTGTGGTCAACTACGTAGTTACGTGTACTCCAACATGGCTGCCGGAGAGTATTATGACGTCATGTGAAAAACCTCTATAGGTGGCCCAAATGCTCAAACACTTACTTTCGTAACGTATATCTCCGTGTATATGTAATAGATTGATGTTTTATTGAAGTGGATAACATGGTTAAAACTAATAACGTATCAAATCATTAGCCTATAAGTTAATGAGCCGAGATGTTAGAAGCAAAACTAGATCCCACAAATTCCTACTTTCTTCCAGGCCACTTGTGTTGACAACAGAATTACCATCCTGTTGTTATGCTATTAGAAATAAGGAAATTGTCAGAAATTAGACACAAAGAAGAAGAGCGGATTGAGAAATGTATTTCAACTATTTTATCCCCTTTTGAATGATCATTGCGTAAAACAAAACTCCAAATTGTGTAAAATACATCAAGGTGTGTTTCACAAAGAATGTGCACACAACGGTCATCTAGCGCAAGTGGGGTGTCAAATGTCAAGGGGATGGGATACAAAATATCTAATCAACCGACAGAATATAGTGAGTTTACCGACACTTGCAAACTTCAAATGTCACCTCACATCAGTGTGAACCTAACCCCCACACACTCATCCATTAGGGCAGACCCTAAGTCAGGAGTTCTGATATCGGACGGCAAACTTAAATGTTTTATTTTAAAAATCACTCTATGCTGTCAGTTGTGAAACCATAGGGTTAACACTTGGGGAGAACCACATTACCAAATCCAGTCCAGCTAACTTCATTATCTTCTTTGATATATTCGTTCACGGTAAGTGCAAAGTTAGCGTCAAATCCACGCAAGCTTATAGTCATCAATTTTATCATGAAAATCACTGATTCAGTATTTTTCAGGAAGCCCTTTTGTGATGCACGCCATCTAATTGTGAGCTCTATCTTTGCTATAGCTATAGTTCATTGGAACTTCTGATAAGGCTGCAACTTTTTATATGTCCTAAAACTAATTGCCATTTCATCGATTGTGAACACACCAACAGCGTCGACATTAGGAAGTTGGGAGTATTTCATAGTATCGCACATGTAGAAGTCTGTTGACCAGAGCTCTATCAACAAGGGGTATTCAAAGGATATGCCTACCCTTCGTAAGGGATACTGCAATCTGATGCAAGGCAGGTTTTCCATAAAAACTGTCTTGACCCCGGTTTAGCAGCTGAAAACCTTATTATATTAATCACGTCCTGAGCTCATTCCCTGAGCTCATTCCCTGAACTGGCATTGGATATATCTTCTAAGGGTACTGCGGAGTACCAGCGTGTCAGTTTCGTGTCCCCTTCGCGGGAGTTGTCGGCAACGCACAAAATTTACGCGTGCCGATTACGCAACTTCCTCCCTTCCTACCCGTAAAAGTGACTCTCTGAACGTGAGTTGGCAGTTCTTACAGCGTTTCTTGTTCTTTAAATGTACGTTTCATGTCCGTAACTGACACGCGCTAGAGCTAAACTGTCACATCGTCCTCGACCAACCTACGTTCTTCTAACGAGTTAACTGCTGGTGCCTTGCTGCCTCCTGTAGGTGTTCTGCAGGAACCCTTGCAGTCAAATTCCCGCAGTTCACCCGAGCATGTTCAAAACTGGGCTTTTGGCAACTTTCACTTCCGTTGGCCTACTTAAGGCTTCCTTAGAAGTACTTACCTGCGGTCAAGTACGGGTAAAGTCCGGATGCGATACGGGTAGGTACACGAGCTGCGAACAGCAAGCATTGTCACCCGCAAGTTACACGCTGTGCTTGCCAAGAATAGTTTGACAGGGTCGTACGGTGTATATACAATGAGAATGTGCCAGAAAACTAGGAATCACTTTAAACGAAGGAAGGTAGCTTTATAGCTTCAAGGTGTGATAATATTTTTGCTTGATTCCATTACTAGATGCTAAGCCCCTACTCTAGTGTTAGTTTAGTAATCCAACACTCAGAATTGGCTAATATCGTTCTTTTTGTATTTTGTTGTATTTTGTAGTATTTTGTCCATGGTAACAATGGAGCCGAAATGAAAACACCCTTTAGACTGTGATTCAATTAGTTCAAACAGACTACGCGTAAGAATTCCCAGCTCCTAGTGGTCCATCGACGCAACACGTTAACTTGATATGGCCCTGTCATTCTTTAAGTTTGTGTTATGAAAAAAAATTCTCTCTGATTTGTAAAGCTTTAAGTGTTGAAAAGGAACAACATATTGGATTTTAATGAAAACTAATCCCTGTACACACAAAACGTTTTCTAAACTTTCCTGAAATGTTAAAAAGGTCTATACAACATTTTTTAATGTTTTGTAAAACAATTTATTAAGATTTTGTTGTTGGGGACATTTACGCTCGATTTAGCTTTCTTTTAAAAAAAGGTACGGAACTGCCTTAAAGAAAAAATATATTCTCCCTGTTAATAAATTAACTTAGTTACTGGAACATCATATACAAATTGAAGCTTTTTAATTTCTTCAATTCTTCAATAGTAGAGGATAACGGATACACCAGATTTGGACCATCATCGACAAGAGCCGTTAATGGCAAATAAGTAGGACACACCTTAAATAAATTCTGATGATTTATGAAAAATGCATAAGAAGTAATAAAGAGCTAGACATTAAATGTGTGACTCATGGCCAATGTGGCTGGGGCGAAAGGGGGCGAAAACACCCTGAAAAAATCACCCCAGGCAGTTTCAAATTTGCCTTCGACTCCGTACATTTTTACACATTTAGCCTCTGGAACAAATTTTCGCTACCATCAGAAAGTTTTCTGGCTACTGACAATTCCCCCCCCCTTTTTTATCTGCATTTGTGTTGGTTATCTCTAAAGATGCTGTGAATTATCAAAATTCGATACGTATTATTGTTGTTATTTTCTTTGAAAAAGCAAAAAGGCCACCAATGAAAAGATAAAAAGAATAGCAAACTGAAGGTGGGATGTTTCCTAAAATGCAACATTGAAAAGAGTTAATATACAGTTTGAATATCATATCTTATGTTATGATCGGAACATTTTCTTGAAGAAGGGTGTTCAGGGCGTCACCAGAACGTACCACCAGAGCTAAATTTGACACATTTTGAAGAACATGTAAACTGGTTTAAGGGTCAATGGGGAAACGCATAGCTGTTGTTCCCGCTTTTATCCCCAGCGGACCTGAAAAGGAGAATACGAGAAGCTTTTTTTAGACCAACTTCTACTTTTGGACCATGTGAAAGACGACTCAGGTTTGAAAGGCACCAAATACTTGTATCAAACACAAACACAAAGCGTCGTTTCAATATTTAGATAAGGTATAGTTCCGAAGTATGACACATTCAGGGTCATGGTGGCGAAAAATCGGTTTTGTGTTGGATCGTCAATGCACAAACAAATGGTGCTGGCAGTACACATGGACGCGGAGTTGAAATTAGTTGATTTTGTGGTAACCGACTTATTACATTTTAAAATTGCCTGGTGGATCATCATTCAGTTTTCACTCGGGTGAAGATCCACACGAAGACACGTATATGCCTGACCAACCAAGCCCTGAACAATCCCATACATAGATAACTACCAAAAAATTTCCACTTTTGACAGTTCCATATTTTTCTGATAAAAGGGGTTGATTGCAGCTGGTGAAATTGGCAAAGAGACCTATCTATTCACCCTGATAGTACTCTCCCGTACGATCACGGCCAATGTTCGGCAACGCCGCGTGTGATGAGAAGTCAACGACATATGTGTTTCGGGTGAATGCATACCTGCAAAAACATACTCAAACTTTACGTTGAATGTATTTCCTGGATTTTTCCGAATGCTACACTATCTTCTTTTAAAATTTTCATAAAGTGCTAGCTGTTCAGCAGTTCTGATAGAAAGAGTTAAATATAGGTATTGATGAAAATTGTTTGTTGCCACTTGCAAATTCCACTTATCCTTTTTCGAAACTCCCATTTTCAGTCTCGACATGTCCCGGCAAAGCGTAACTCGTCGTGGTGGTGACTGTGTACCCAAGGCTTTGCCGACGAGTTTCTTTAAAAGGGTAATTACTTCCGCCAGTATTGTCATTATCTTCCAAGGTTTCAGATGTAGTAAGACCCCTAGTGTACGACGATGGTGCAAAAGAAGTCACAGCTTCCGACATGACGTCCTCGTTTAATAGTATAGCAGCTTGGACAGTGACCAACTCTGTGAGAAGCCTCTTGGCATCATAAGGCTCAGCGGCCCCGACTTGACCACTTGTGCATGTTGCGCAACTGGTGCCGCAACCCATTTTAGCTGAAAATCAATCAAAAGAACAGTACTTCAAGTGGTTAAGAGGAAAGTTATAGCAAAGATTGAATTTCAAAATGCCTTGATTCTCTAATGAACTGGATGTGATTAAATCTCATTACATCTCAGCAAAAAATGTGTGTTACAAAGTGAACATGAGGCAACAGGGAGTAATATCGGTAATAAGAATTCTTTTGTTTCTTTTGGGGTTTCTTTCAGTCTCTTAAGATGACTTTGACATCAATAGGGAGAGGATCTTACTTGCAGATAACAACATCTGTAAGTTCCCTTGCGACTTGTGATATCGTGTTCTGATAGTACGCAATTGTTGAACAGAAAATTGGTTGTTAATTCTGAAGAAAAATGTTCATTAATGTGAGGATATGATGTCATATATGCTCACCTCGAGTGCACGAATATTAAATTTTAGTGCACGTTTTATCACTGCGGTATGCTTCAAATGCCCCACTAACATGTGGGATTGCTCATTTTTTAGTTTTTCACTTTGAGAAATAAGAGGTCCACTGTCATTTACAGCTGTCCCACTTGTGGCAGTGACACAATGCAGTGACCATCGATCCCACAAAGATGTTTAAAATTGGATTAGCGGGCGTGTTGAATATGCATACAAATAAAAAAACTCCTGTGGGTTTGTGAGAGAGGCTACTGCTGCTAAAGATGAAACTATTCATTTAGGACTTTCTGTATTAAGCTACATAGAGTCCAGACACCACTTCCTTTGGACCAACATTTGAGAGGTAGCTCATTCTCTTGATTTAAAAAAACATAAAATACCAAGAAATATTAAGAGGACTATTCTGGAAATTTTCTGAGCGTTCCTATTGTAGAACACTACGAAAGGAGACTGACTTTGTTTGTTATCACAGATAGTTATCAGGATTTGAAGCTATTTGGACATAGGGTCAAAGCCGCTGTTTCGCATTAATCCCAGTGGCAAAAAGTCTCTTGGAATTATCGTTTTGACGATATGCTCTGTGTGTGTTTGTGAAATTATTTTTTGAGGAGATTATTATTACACGGTTACCGTTTCTTTTTCCTTATGTTACATTATAAAAAATATTTATGACAGTACTACATACTACTTAACTCTTGTTGAGCTTCATGCTTAATGGAGGACTCTTAAAAAGTCTCATGTTAAATTTAGGACGATTGAAATGTCCATATCAACACCGCGCTCCGGTATTCCCTAAGTGTGGAATAGCAGAATTTTGACCCACCGTCGGATGTTCATTTTAATTATCACTTCAACATTCAAAGCTCAGTCCACAAGATGAGATCCGTTGTGACGGTTAATTAAGAATATGTTCAGACACAAGAGAAAATTGAAACTTGCAAACAAAAATCGGGGACTCGTGAAATGGGGCCCAGGAAGGTCAGTTAATCGAAATATGATGTACTAATCCATTTCTTTCCGACATTTAAATGAATAGTACATTAAATGTCACATCACTGTGCGGAAAATTTCTTCGATATGCCATAATTTGCAGGGTTTGGATGCATTGCTCTTTAAACTAGTAGGCGTCAGTCACTCGTCGGCCTCTCACCGCGACAAGACATTCTGATAATAGTATGTCGCGCGTCGTATGCTTTGAAAGGGTTTGATGGTTTATTATGAAACAACCAAAGAAACCTGCACTGTAGGTAGGTCTGTAGGCAGAATTAATTGCACACAAACACTTCATGACCTCACTATGCACTTTGTGGCTAACAAGTTCTGAAGCTAGGTGGAATATCAATGCATGAAATACCACCGCCTGCGTTTTGTCAAACTGTAGTAATGGACAAGGGAGAAACAGAAATATTACATGAACAATTCAGCATGTGGATATAAATCAAATCGGTTGCCACCGAAGCACGTAATGACTTATCACTGTTACAACTACTATTGGAATAAAGTTTAAGCATATAAGTAATAACACTGACAAAACATCCAAAAATCCTTCACGGGTTATGCTCCCAACGTCACATAATTTTATATATAGCTAGTGTTTATTCATATATACGTATTAATTAAGCAATCATACTCTAGTATAATTGTAAAGATGAAAAAGTGACTGCAATTGTAATCTAGAAGAAAATTATGACACAACTGAGATATGAATTCTATGGGTTTGGCTTTCTTTAACCCCCCTCCTTACCTTACATATATTTCCTCATTAAAATGGGTAATAAACAGAGACTTATTTATAGCTTTATCCACAAAAATTATGTGGCATGCCTTGTGCGAACACCGGTAATCATGTGGCAGTGCATACGAAAATATATGAGGGAAACATGTGGTAGAAGGAGGGATACATGTGGTACCGGGACTAACGGAAATTCCCTTTCACATTTGTCACACCTGAAAATGAAAGTGGGTTAAGCTTTATCAAGTCTTTACACAACTTTCCTACTTCACCCCACTTTACCACATATAATGTAGGTCAAAATTTGTTTCACGTTTTTCTTGCATAACCGCACATTTAACATAGAGTAATGGCGGAACGGTACGAAACTTTGAAAGGGTGGGCTAAATTGTTATTAAAGACCAACATTGCCGTGCCTACAGTGGCCAATTTCAACACCCCATAGAGGCTTTATAATGTTTCAAATGGTATTTAGAGTGTGGCATTAGTCCTTTTTATCATCTTTCTTTCTGAAAGGTGAGTCTAACATTATTCTGTTCTCATAGCTAATTTCAGAAGACAAACATACACACTGGTGTTCCCAGAAGTATTTGACAAAAACATTAATGTTATGGATCCGAAATAAAATGAAGATTTTATCAAATATAATCATGTTGCACAACCTGGTAACTACATTATATTCTGCTCCAATCATTATTAATGAGAACATTCATCCCCTAAAAACTGGGCATCATGACTTGGCCGATATTTTTACGATAAAAAACCGCAAACAACTAATTGACCCTGAGATTGCCATTTGGTTTTCACAACCCAAAAAGTGACTACAGGTGTACGCCACTGTTGAAAATATCAAGAAATCATGCGCATTTGTAACTATTTACACTTTGTTTGTTGATTTTGGATCATTGAGTGCCTATGTGATATGCTTTTGTCCCAAATATCAATTATTTGACAGATTTGTCTAGAAATTTTTAATTTTTCCCCCATTTTTTATTTCTTTCTGATGAATAACTTTACTAACTCTGAACTCATTTGCTAACTACTTTTAACCACTTATTTCGATTCTAGTTGTATTACACTTGAAAAGAACAGATTAAACCATTAGAAATTTTCGAAGGTGGATGCCCAGTGTCTTGAGGTTTCACTCAAAAAAACGTGATTTGGAAATCAAAGTCCAAGAATCACTCACCACCTTTGAAGGGATCGGATTCCCTACTGTATTATTTTAATTATCTTTTGCCTACCTTAAGAGTCTCATCGATAAAGGGCAGTTTTTTGGACTGGGAGAAATAGGGCAAGCCTTGTATTATCGACAAAAAGTTGTCATCTACCATGGAGAAAAGTTAGTGGATGGAAGGAAAACACTTCACCCCCACCCATAGTATATCCCTACTAGGTATATCCTGGAGTACGTTAATCGAAACACCTCGGATCCGCCAGAGAGTTGACGACCTGGGAATGTTGTTTTCAGTTTTTGCGATTTTGCTTTCCAAATTTGAATTGATTGATCTGAATACAACACAAACCAGTTTACCAACTCAAAAAAAAATATGTTTTCATTTCCTAGGGTTTATTCACATTAAATGTGATCCGTTCGATTGCAGCCTGAAAACCTCTTTTAAATGTCGATTTTTTTCCAAACAATCTCTGCGGTGAGAACAACTCCTGGAAAAACAAATATAATGTTCCTACCACAGCATTGTGAGAATTCTGATTTGAGAAATAAACTAAGTCTTTGGCTGCTTCAAATAATTACCGCCCATGCATTTAAGTTGACACGCTTGATCCTAAGATATTCCCAAAGCTCAATCGTAAGGCCAGTACATGGTAAAGACGTTCCTTAAAAATTTTCGCTTTTAATACCATTATTTTCACTGGTGGCGTAGGTCTACTAAAAAGCGAACAGTTGGATGTTAAAGTTTCGTAACAACTACGGAGCCATGCGAATGACCGTCACGTGCAGTAAGCTTGATTCTAAACCTCTAGCAACAAATGGTGTACTATGGAAACAAAAAATAATGAAGGGGGAAATTAAGCCATAATGCAGTGATTAATCCCTAAGGTGAAAATGCGGGACACTTTTGGACAGCAAATTGATATGCGCTCTTCGAATTTTTCATAGGATATTAGTTGAGATAACCCTCTGGGAAAATAGTGTGAGTTTACTATATGACTTTGCACTAGTTTGCTACTGCAAATGTAACCCAGGGTCTCCGTTTTATATAACAAAAAGTTTCCGTCTCCAAAAATAAATGAAAATTAAAAATGTTGAGTTACTTATTCGTGTGCATTTTTGTTTTAATTTTGTTAACAACGGGATGGTAAAACTTGGTTAGTACTTAAATAGCATTGACTGTGGCAGTGAATTAAAATATTTCTGCTGATTCGCGGTAAAGGAAACTCACATGGATCCAGTTGTCTAGCTAGTGAAAGAAGAGAGCGAAATGTCAGTTTTGCATACGACTTTATTGTTGCTTTACTTGGAACTAAAATTTGAAGATATTTTAATGGGGGGGGGGGAGGGGAGGTTGGGCTGACCGTAAAGACTGCTGAGTTGAGGCAAAAAATTTCGTGCCCTGAGTAAAATTCAAAGCCAGAACGATTGTGGCACAATATCTCGCAAGATTTTGAGTGCAACCACTGGAAGATATGGAATTTCATAGCACTTTGTGCCTCAAAAACTCCAGTAGATTATGTCACGGGTTGAAATATTCATACTTCTGGAATATTCACATTGGACTGAAGAAAGGCAATAATACAAGTTACACCCTCCTATTCATATCCAAGGTTTGATAGTCTCGGAGGTTTTGAAGCATGAGCAAGCGCGAGGGCTTGCAAAATTTCCCAAGCCGAGTGACAAATATTTCTTTTGAATGCCATACAGAATAGTGATTTAGAAGAATGAATGTGATTATGCTTTTTTCTATTTTCCGGTCCACCAAGCTCAGTTCAACTCAATTGCTGTCCTTCTTTCACCGTGCACAACCGCAGTCAGTTCCATTTCAAAAGCCTGATTTTATCCGTCAAGAGTCGAATTCTAGACCTCCCGACCGCAAGTTGGATACTCAACCCACTCGATCATGCTGAACAAATGCTACTCATGATTCGCCTAGAATTCTTGTTTGAACCAAAATAACAAGTGCTTTTTTGTTCTCGTTGCATTTTTTCTTGTTTTTGCAAATTTTGTTTTGCTTTTCTTCTGCACGTCACTTTTCTTTCACTGCACCTGCTTATTTTACCTTAGTTGTTTCCTTTCAAGAACCCTCAAAAGATTTCATTTCTTCCCCATCAGATTAAAGTCACTTTCACCACGTTAATGTAGTCTTTCTCATATATTAGAGCACACCTGTCAATCCGTACACCTCGCGCTTTCAAACCTAATATATGTTGGTCTGACCTGCCCATCCGCCTCGTCTAAATAATTATTGTTAATGGGTGCAATACTAGCCCCAGGTGGTTTCTATAGGCATTTTTACAATGCATCAATTTATTTGATCCTGATTTTTGTTCCATAAGGGTGGCGTTATTCCGTCTAATCTTTTTTCTTGCTTATATCACTTGCCATGTCTGTTATTTCCACTACCTACGATGCAACAGTGTTTTGTTTCGTTCAAGGCTACGTTATATAATCCATGCACATTAACTCAACGACGGGGGAGATGATCGAAAGATTCTGGATGAAAATCGGTGAAATCATCAACATCTTTAATATGCATTACGATAATTATAATTAAAGGTGATTATGATGAAACCGTACCTGAGACATCCCATCACGTGAAGGGATGTCAGAAACTGAATAAAACTAGAAATTTACATTTTTTGAGCCAGCAAACAGATTGAAAACTGCCGAAGTATAGAAAAGTACCGGTGTCTGTTTCCTAAATCATATGGCTCATGAATAAAAGATGAAAAATGTATTATCTAAGGCAATCGTGCTGAGCCTGGAATGGGATTTCAAAACATTGCACTCCAAAAATTATTTGAATTTCTTCTAACAGGCCTGTAGCGACGGGAAGATATGCCAGGTGGAGATAGTTGGCAGATGCAGTCGATAGTTTTGATGTCAAAAATCTTGTCACTAAGCCTACCATTTCCCTTCTTGCAGCTGCCAGATCTGTGATGCAATGTCTGGACAAATATCTAAAATCGATAACTATCATGCTCATTTGAATATGGGAACGATAAATTATGGTTGGTTCTTACCTTTGACGAAGGTCCGGAGCTATGAAATACCGTTTTAACATTAATTCAGGAATTTCAGATATCTGTAATTAATTTCAGATATCTGTAATTCAATTCCAGATATCTCTTAATAATTGCAGATATCTTCAGATAATCGCATATATCTTCAAACTGTTTGCAGATATCTTTAAATAATTGGAGATAGTTTGGAAAAATTTAAGATATCTCTAATTCAATTTCAGATATCTCTTATTCTATTTTAGATATCTCTAATTCTTTTTAAGATATCTCTAATTTATTTTCAGCTATCTCTAATTCTATTACAGATATCTCTTATTCAATTTCAGATATTTGAGTCAATTTCAGATATCTCTAATTCAGTTTTAGATATCCCTAATTCTATAACGGATATCTTTAATTCAAATTCAGATATCTCTTATTCTATTTCAGATATCTCTAATTCTATTTAAGTTGTTTCTAATTTAATTTTAGATATTTCTAATTCTATTACGGATATCTCTAATTCAATTTCAGATATCTCGATTTAGTTTCAGATATCTCTTATTCTTTTTCGGATATCTCTAATTCAATTTAAGATATCTCTAGTTCAGTTTCAGATATCTCTAATTCTATATCAGATATCTCTAATTCTATTCCAGATATCTCTAATTCAGTTTCAAATATCTCTTATTCTATCTCGGATATGTGTAATTCACCTTTAGATATCTCTAATTCTATTTCAGATATCTCTTATTCAATTTTAGATATCTCTTATTCTATTTCAGATATCTGTTATTCTATTTCAGATATCTCTAATTCTATTTCAGATATCCCTTATTCTATTTTAGTTATCTCTTATACAGTTCCAGATATCTCTAATTCTAATTCAGATATCTCTATTTCAATTTTAGATATCTCTTATTCTATTTCAGATATCTCTCATTCTATTTCAGATATCTCTTTTGCATTTGCTATCACCCCAACCTATAAAGGACCAATCATCTCACACGAAACTAGAATACTTGTTGGGGGCTACCAAAATCCTCAATTGGTTCAGTTCTTTGACTGATAGCTAATTTAAACGATGCACAGTACCACAGATCACTTCACAGCATGAACTGTACTGAGTGTGTTTTGATTATGCACATTGACCGTTTTACTCACCCTGATGCAATACACTGAAATTCTGTCTGAATGAGGATGGATTTTAGACAGTTGTGGGAAGGGCTTAAGTAAGAAGGTTAAAGTTAGGAGCACTGGTACTGTTTGGGGTGAGAGAATTGGGTCTTTAAGGATTTCAGGAAGGCCGCGATAGATTATTAGCGTATCCCATTCAAAAGCTTAGAAACAAATCGTTTTCCGGGGAAACACCGAATATCGAATTTCCGGTGAATCAGGGTGCAGTTGCGACCGGGGGAGAGGGTAGGGTAAAATGGGGCATTTACCCAAATTTGGCCTTGTCCTAAGTTGCCCCCAACTTTGGTCAGTTAGGAGTTGGGTTAACTGAAATTAATGTATAATATAGTTACCCAGCCACTTAATTTTTAATCAAGAGATATTCTTAAACCTCTGAGCTTCCGAGGGAATCACCCATCTGGACTCCCGCCTAAGGAAAGAGCGCTTCAGGTTTGGTTTCGCCCTGGGCCGGAAAGTGTTAGCCCACAACATTATCATTTGCCCATAGTTTGTGCACCCAAATTTTGACATTCTTGCTCCGCTACCGTCTGGCTGACCCTGGTGGCCCCGTCATCGATCAAATCCAAGTGTGAGGCCAAGAGACGAGCCTCGGAATGGTCTCCCAATGAACCCAATAATTAAAAATCTGGCTAAAAGTAAGCATCAAACTAGCAGCAATTCTTTATATACAATCATGTAAATGTTATAGGAGTCATATACGTATTTATATATTCTAGTTGTGTAAGCAATTAAGGGCATCTCAGTTATTAGGGCCAGACTAGAAAAGCTTGCAAGCTTCATCTGGTTCCTTTTCTACTGTCTTCATACTCACGTTTCTTGTTAATATTATTACGTATTGTATCATAATAATAATGATAATGAATGTACGTTTGTATGTAGTACAGTTGAAATAAACAACAACAACACAACCTAATTTTTACATAACGTTCATTTCTTTAAAACAGTGAATGGGCTCTTGTCCTTCTATGTAAAAGGTATTCTCTTTCATTTCACATTTTATGATAAAGATTTGTACAGGATTCCACTTGGCTTCGTCTATAAATTTGCATAGATTTTTAGTGGGTATCTGGTGATATCTTAGGCAAATCTCGGTAAAACTTTCAAATGTGGACACTTGAATGGACTGTAAGTAGGACGATAATAAAGTTGTAGATATACACGAATTTTGAGCAAATTACTATTTTTACGGGCAGATATTATGCAGCACGTCTAACAAGATCAGCTAGATGTATTTAAGTCATCATAAAAACAGAATTATACAGAATGGCCGCATATTTGCTTTAGGCGGCTTGCGATATCCACACTTAATTAGGTATTACACAAGTTAAGAGCCCTCACACTGTTAGAACTCTTGTTCGACTGATTGTAAGATTTTGCATTTAACATTCTAATGTGTCGAAACTCTCAAAAATCTGAAGCTGAAGGGGAAAAGGTACGATTACATCCATATATATTTTCTTTTCATCTGTATTATGGAAACTCTTTTCCAATATTGTCTCAGTTTTTAGAAATTGAATCCTATTAACATTAGAATACAATAGTTTTATTACATTGCTAGGTTTGCCAATCTGCCAGTGGGTGGGTTACTCGACTTTAAAAACGGGCAACACTTGGTCGGGAGTAGCTTTTTTTCTGAAAATGGGTGTGAGATAACCATAGCTGTGCATTTGTAATTTCGAAAGCGTTAAACAAAGCAAGTTAACCATTAATTGTATTTCGTTCTACCATTCAGACCGTCGCTACGTCTGGCAACCTATCAGCGAGAAGCGCAGCTCTTTCTGAATTTCGCCCTTTGTGTCCCCCTACATTGTCTATTAGATCATTTCTGCTCACAATAAGTATATTAATGACAAATATTCCATCACTGAAAAACAGAACCTGGCTACAGAAGAGCTACTATTTGGGTAGTGGGTAACTGTTCGAAAAATATCCGACTTGTCCAAGCTTACAGTTTATACCGAAAAAATTATTAGAATTCGGACTGTAACAATCAATAACGTGGGCAAGAGTTTCAAGGTGGACAACTAAATTGTAACTCCATCATATGGAAGCCTAAAAGAGCCTTTGCCTTTTAAGTTGCATCTTCCTGCGACATGCATATGTGGGTTTGTATTTTAAAAGCAGGGAATGTTGTTTGTTACACCTTCGTTATAGCGACCTCTTTAAAGGAAGATTCTACGCTGAAATAACATTTTGCTACGTTTAAGATCAGTGTACTTTTTTAAGAAATTGAGAGGGGGGAGCCACCATTGGTTGGTGAGGTGGGTACAGAAGATTTTGAAAAATCGTACCCCTAAGACCGCCTGAAATGGCATTTCCCAGGCCCACATGGAAGATCTAGGCAGTCACTTCTTCCAGATTTATTTTGCAGAAAACCTTTCATTCTTATCTACGTTTTAGCCAGAAAAACTAAATGGAGCGCTATCATTGATCATCACAGGAAATTTATAAAAAGCGACCCTTAGAAGGTCGAAATTGCATTTTATAAGCTTATATGGGCAACCTTACAAGTGGCGGTTGCTTCTTGAGTTCTTGTTTGTTAGAAATGCTCACTTGAAATTAAAATTCTCTCAGGAAGACTATCTGAGCGAAGACCGGAAATGGCACTTCCCAGGTTAACAACTAAGGAGGATCTGATTAGCAGTCGCTATTTTATGAAAAATATTTTACGTTACAAGGTAAGTGACAATAATACATGACTCTCATACTGAACCATTATTCTATTGAAAAAAAAATTATCCGGTTTTCTTTTTTTTTCATAACTATTTTCCACATTCAACTCTAAGGGCAACAAAGATGGCAAACTATTGGACACTGGACCTTTCCGTTGAATTAACTTGATGTCTTCCTCTGCCCCCGCCTCCTGCCAAAGTGATGAAAATTAAGTTAATGCTAACTATTTCGTGTCGTCACATCGACAGACAGACTTAAACAGCATATGCCATCTAATAAAAAATGTATATATGCTGTTTCTATGTCACAAAAGTCAGTTCGCATGTCATTTATATTGAAGTCAGACTCACATCACATATTAACACTGGTTGACATATTTTTGGCTCTTTCCGACCAGAGATGGAGAAGATTTAAACAAAACTTGAAACCACAAAAATCGGATGGGGATCTACTCTAAATTCGTTGTAGTGTGGCCCCGGCTAAAAGCTCTCATTGGGTAACACTTTGCTTTACTCAGCAAATGTGGAAATTTCATTTGCTGATATCCCGAAACATACATGTCTGGTTTGAGCAATGGATATATCACCAAACTGTGTAGACTTGGTTCCCCATTTACATGTCCGAATTTGATTTACATTTCAGCCCTTCCAGTAATTTTACTCCCGTCGAAGTATTTTTTGCAATCGTAACATTTCTATGACCTTTTGTATCTGATTTTGTTAAGTAGAGTTGTGCAATGGCTGAAGTTGCTTATGTCAAATAACCAAAGGGATATAAACTTCTTAGAAACCGCATTATAAATGAAAAGACTTAATTTTACAACACCTTTCTGGAGACACTTATATATGTAAAATTTGTTCAGCAGCTGAAAGACCAAGGACAAGCCGAGGAGCTCATTTCATCACTACCGATGGCTAACCTCCCAGTGAACTCACCGAATACAACGTAGTCACGATGAAACATATTTTAGGGCATTTAAAGTATTTAGAGGGAACACTCAAACATGTATACATATTTTGATACGAGGTTTTTACATCTTTAATAACAATAAAACTTTACTATGTATATGAAAGAAGACTAGGAAAACCTGGTGAAAAAATAATACGAACTCGTCAGTGGACTAAAAGACAACGTTTTCGAACATTTAAAAAAGTGCACAAATAAAATCAATAGAAAATTTGATCTAATAAAAGCAGGATAAGTCTGCTTGTGTTTTGCTCAAATAACTTACACGAGAAGCATTTTGTGCTTTGCTGTGAAATTTAACAATACACAAAATAACTTTTGCACAAGTAAAAGGGTTTTAAATTTAGGTATATTTTTAAGGTTGAATTTGACTTCTAATAAAAATGTTAATCCTGGGGGCGTTCGTTACAGGAAATGCTTTTGGTCATTAAAATGATAGCACAAATTAACTGTTACACGCGTAACAAAATGCTCATCAGTCTTGTCATCGATATGAAACTGTGAACAGTTTTTTATTCTTTTTTGAAAAACATGGACTTTGATTTTCTTAAACTCTGTTAAGGCTTTAAAACAATTCCTCTTGAACTTTGCTTTGTTGTGTCTAGCGCCTCGGTAACTCTGCATTACTGGAAACCGTAGTAAAAAATTGACAAATGAGAATGCAAATATGAGTCTGTAAAAATATATCAAGGATAGCCTGCGAAACTTTAACTACTAGCTTCTTTCAACTGGCTTGTCAGAACAGGAATGTAACCGATGACTTTAAGAAATGTACAACAAACCCGCAACGTGGGTTACCTCAGTAAAGGAATTACAGTTCATAGTTTAACATTAGGCCTACACTTAAAGTAATGGCAGTTAGAAACGGCATGGAAAATGTTTAGATGAAATACATAATAACATCTTTAAGACACATTGTTATATTTTATTATCGAATACTAAACGACATCTTATTACCGTGACTAATAAAACACATAGATTATTTGATTGGGGGGGGGGGGTGCACATAAATGTGCGTTTCCACAAGCTTTCGGGAAAACGAAAACCTTTCGGCACCTATGGCAAGCTTTCAAACTGAATTAACTGGACATAGACTTTACATAGACTTTACCTGAATTGCCTACTGTGCTAAAACAAGGGAACACAGTAAACTGTATCGAGTTATCGCACCTTCTTATTACAACTTCCCATAAACTGGTGAGGACAGGTAAGTTCTTTACATGGTAAATAATTTTGTTTATGAATATACAAGTATGAATGGATGTTTTCTTTGGCAAAAAAAAAAAAAAAAAGATTTTCATTTACCTACAGCAAAGTCTAAAACCACAAGACAATGCATTGACTCACGGTAGGCTACTAGAGGACGATGTAAATATTTCTATTGTTCACAGTGCATGTAGATTTAAAAGGGTGTTGAGCACTCAAACGACCTTCTAAACACTTTTTGACCCCACTTTGTAAACACGTTTAGATGATTCTCAGTGACGTCACAACTAGGCATTATCAACCACCATGTCTAAGGTCAAGACTGTGTGTACATAAAGGGGTTTCCCTCAAATATGGCTGAAATACGATACGTGAAAGGCTGCTATGACGTCACGTGAGAACCATCAATAGGCGAGAAACAATTCTATTTCATTATCATTACATTTTTAAACAAGTCTAATTGCTAAGCACTACTAGTGTTCTTTAGCTCGAAATGCTAAGAATTTAAACGTGACTGCTACCAAAGTTGGGGCCAAATAAGTGAATTGTCAAACACGTTTTTGAGAGTGTACGGCACTATATTTATTTGTCGATTTGGAATTTGTTTTGCAATTTCTTTCCTGACCAGCACTCTAAAATACGAAGGAAAAGTCGGAGCACAAGCACGAGTGGAATCATTATTTCAAGCACGATTGCACTTGGAAGTAAAAATGAAATTCATGCAGTGCACGCAGACGTACGTTGGCTGCAGCTGGGTGGCTAAATATCGTGAAAAACAAAGATGAAACCAGTTTACACATATCCTACATTTTAAGTTAATAGGACTGTCATCATGAAAAAACACGTTATTTTTTCATTCGAGGATCACTTAGTAAATTCATTTTTGAAAGAAAAAAATACAGAATTCAATCTATTTCTTTTCAATGTCAAGTCAAATCTTTCGTTTGGCAAGGGCTTTACAAATAGCGAATATTGATGTTAGCGAGAAATTCCGCAGGGAGTAGGTCACAAACAAACAACATATTTCCTGTGACCGTGCGTAGAGGCTTCGGTCACTCAAGCCATCCTGCGGTCAGTTTTGCATACTTTTGTCCCAGAATGTAGCGCGTACCTAAAATATAACGTTCAAGTCACGATGTGGCTTCGTTCTGGCATGGTGTCTCAAAAAACAAAACAATAACAAAAAACAAAACGAACAAAAAACAAAGCCATGAAACAACAACGTTTTTCCAATTCGGCACTCAAGCGCGACAACGAATTATCGAACATCTCCTTTATTGGATTGGCATCCCTTTAATAAGAATTGTTGCCTGAGACGCTACGTTGCCCGATGTTGATAGGACTGTTATGTTGGTCATGTATTTACGAAACGTTGACCTCAAAGATGCATTCTAGTCCGTTTTCAAATTTGCAGCCACAAAAAAGATGACTTGTATGTTCATCTTTTGGAACGTTCACACTTCAAATGTGTGTTTTGAGTCACGCACCCGGGCCGACAAAACTCATTTCCTCGACAAAGTTAAATCGCCCCACGGCTTTTTTGTTATTTTGAAACGAATGTTAGGGATGAACTTCACCGTAGGGATACGTTTGTCACATTAGAGGCCTGTTCTTTTGTAATGGGATGTCAGAATAACAAAGAAAATGTGCTGAGAAATTGTATTTTCGTGAAAGGAGTATGGCCTCATCCCAGGACTCCGATTCGTCCATTGGGAGGATTGAAGTACCGAAATTTTACCGTAAAATTGTAGGTATAATAAAAAAAGGAAGAAATATATTTATTAACAGGGCCTTCGTACATTAAAATGTTAGGGGTGTAAAGGTTTACTTTTTCACAATCACAAAATATATGCGATGTTATGTCGTTTTACATGATTATCATTTGTTTCAACTCAAGGACAATTCTCCTGGTAATTAGTTTAGTTGCAGCATTGTTCACTTTCCACATAAGTGCATTAGTTTTTAATGTATCTCTTGTATGAAATCTATGTTTATTCCTTGGGCGGGCTTTTCGTTATGTTTTCCTTATTGCACTTTAAAAAGTTCAATAGACTTGTATTTTGAACACCGCTGGTGCTTGGCCTTGGTCTTTGGCCTCTTTGTTCAATCAACGGAAACACAATGGCTTGCAAATTTTAAGCTTACGTTATTGACCAAACAGAAAGGGAAATTCGATTTTGTATGGCAAATTAGGTTGTGATTTAAAACGTAACGATGTTAAGATAAAGGGAATAAAGTAAGTAGCCAACTAATACTGATGCCCTTGTTAGCATGTCAAAATCCTGGCATTCTCAGCTTAATCTCGTGGAAAGCCCTGGAAAGGAGGAGGTTGCCATAGTTCCCGAATTAAAGGGAGGATAATAAAAAAAACTAAAAAGCAAGTGAACGCGATTATTTTACTTTGAAGTTATGTTATTCTCTTTCCAGCGGAAGCCACTCATCTTCCAGTTTCGTACGAATCCTGTAAGGCGATTTCAGTGAAAACAAGTATCACTTTGTTCTTTAAGGTTAAGATGTCATCTGCAGAATTATAATCCATCATGACAGTCTCTGCCCTCTAATTTTAATATCGACATTGACATCAAATGGTACAAAAAAGTGCTTTTCAAGTAAGACTTGGTTTTCTAACAGTGATATTTCTTTACCGTTACCTGGTTACAGCGTGTACTATACATGTCAGTTAAAGAATCCTAAAGAAAAATGTCTAAATATTCCTTGGGAAATCTCATTCATAAGATCATAACTTTTCACTAGATAACGGAGCTTTACATAAAGCAATCAAAGAGCTACACTGTTCGTCGGGTGTACTGCATGCGGATAAGACTGTTGCTGGTATCTTTAGAAAACAACTGAAATCAATCGAACCGCAAAAAAGAGGTTAATTGACAATTACTTCTACAAGTTCAAATGTCCATACTTATTTCGACAAAATGTTTATAATTATATGAAAAGCACTTAACTGCTTTTGGGAACGTGTTTCCCTCGTGGCGCAGTTACCTTCGGCCAAAACGGTGATTTTTCATCACTTTATTTCTCAGACGCCTCAAAATTCGGTAGTCAACAAACTCTATACGGTAATTTTTCTTTCCGTCTGAGAAAAAAATCTCTCTCGGAGAAAAATCATATTGATTAAATATGATTTTGCAAAGAGGGTAGACATGATTAAATGCAACGGTCTGAGCTTAAGTGAGTGAACGAGTGACGAAAACACTGTATTACTTATCCATCATAAATTAAAACTATACTGAAGAATAATTTGTACTTTTTCCATGAGTGCATACTATGCATGTAAGATTTTTGAGTTGAAGAGGCTCAGCTTTCGTCAATTCATTTTTTATTTCTAAAATTTGTTTCTTGCTAATTAAAATCATGTAACTTGAAGTGTTCTACACAAAATTCAGATATCATTCATGTCAAATTCATAGTTTTAAATATATATTAACGGATGAAGAATCATACATTATTCAAATTAAAGCAGTTAGAAACAAGTTCCTCACAGAGAGAAATTCAGCTATTTATTCATGAAGAACACATTGTTTGCCCAAACATTCAAAGGTTCAAATGATTCAACTTCCTCTCGCAGATTCAAGAGGAGTGGTGAGGGCTTTTATGACCTCAGCCCTCCCTTTTCGCCATATCACACCCCCCCCCCCCCCCTTGAAACGTCTGGATCCGCGCCTGACTTCGGTAACTCTTTTAATACATCACGGTTTGTGGAACTGAAACTATTGCTGGTGTTTTTTGGATGGACTAAAATGTTCGATAATGGTTGAAATTATTTTCTTGTTAATCCATGTTGGTGTAATTTCAAAAGCAAGGTTCTCTTTTAGCACCTTACAGATGAGGTGATATATAAGTACTAACAATAACAGAATAAACGCCCCAAGTAATATCACAGTAGATTTACGGCCCGTGCCAAGGAAGTTTGTCAACTAAAGGTCGGCGGATGACATCACACACATCTCACAAGTCCCTCAGTGCCGCATTAACCATTAGCAAATAAGGCACAGCCTTGTGGGTCAGGCGAAAATGATGGGCCATCAGAAGTTGGACTGCAAATTCCTATTCATTTTGTCTTTTTCATTTAAGAAGATGATTTCACCCATTTTATTTACGGTCGCGGTATTTCCGGCCTGAAAGAAAGGCAAGTATATTTGACATTGTGCGGCAAAGTGCCCCAAATGAGAGGTTGCAGTGCATTTTAGCTACCGTATGTTTTGAATGTGTATTGATAACAATCTACGTTTCTGGAACAATGCTGAACGATACCACATTTAATCATTATAATTTATACTCCTATTGGTTTTCAAACATTTATATTCCTTTTTTAATAAAGACACTAGAATAATACTGGAATTTTTGCAATTCTGGAGTGGATGAACAGTGGTTTTGGATAACAACATATGTTAACGCCTCACATTAATTGTCTACCCAGAGTTATCAGAGCAAAGCATTTACAGTGGTATTTGTTGCAGGATCAATGCACTTTGCAAAGGGGCAATCGTAATAAAGAAATACGGTCAACACAATTGTAACAATAACAACAAAGGGATCTGTCAATGAAATTATGAGAGCTATGAGAGGATTTAATTATCTTCAAGTACATAATGTCTGGCATATTTCGTCAAATTGTTTCCTAATCCCTTACAAAATAACTGGTAAAGAAATGGCCAAGAAATCAAAATAATGATGATGGTAATCTATAAAGGACGACGTACCGATATCAATTTAAAGTAATAAAAATGGATCAGTTCAAAGCATTGAGCAGTTCCCCTGTAACCAAAAGCCTATCAAGACTTTTTTGTGTATTTTGTAGATAGACTAGTCTTTTATACTGGCGTCAGTTAGCAGTCAAACATTATATTGTTCAAAGATACACATGTTTCATCACTTCACTTATCAACGGCTTTTTTTTCCCTACAAATCCGCACATCTATCATAAATTGAGCCATTTTTACACATAAAAACACCCCTAAGTTCACGTCAGAGGAGGATTTCCCGGTTGAATTATAGGAACACGTCTAATATATCAGAATAGAAGAACTCGAAGCTATGTACAGTAAGTGACTTTTAAAACATTATCCCGGCATAAGCCAACGGTTTTAGATGCATTAGTTGGGGCGCTTTAAAAGCTGTGGGTGTGCTGTTGTGCCATTTACTGTGAACATTAAACGAGGCTGATGGAGATATTGCTCTTAGCACATTGTCGTATCTTGCCAGATAAGGGGAACATAAGGAAATGTTTATACACCAGATAGGTGGAATTTCTCTTTATTCATCACTGCTGGAATTAATTATCCGGGATTAAACGAGACTATTGTATCATCTGTTCGTCCAAAGGATATAAAAGGTCAATTGATTTGTTTTAACTTGTCTATTAAGATAAATAAAGAATAGAATTTTGTTATACCTTACAATTGTGTATTTTTTATGTTAGAAAAGATAGTTTGAATGAAAACGGTGCACATTTTACTTAAAGGTTAATAATCACTTTAGATACTTCTTATTCCGTCTTCAGTATTCGGTATCCACTGGGAATTAGTTCATTATGCTATACCAAGAGATTGGAGAGTTAGCTGGAGAACACCAACAGTTCGGGAGATAACCTTTTTTTTTTTTTTTGGAGAAAAACGTTTTTCTTTCGATCGGGGGAACATATGGTAATAGGTGACGCCATTTTCAAATTCCCCCCTAGGCTTGATGCTTTGCAATTCTTCTGCGAAAATCAACGGAGCAGAACGTTCAAAATACGTCGAAAATTTCATAGACCTTTGGAAAGAGTAATTTTGGAATCTTTAGAAACTGTGTTGTTAGGAAAACAAGCAAGCCGGATCATGTTTGGTAGTTCACAGCGCAGATTTAAGATATCGAGCAATTTCGCCACGTTCTATGTCCTAAACTTATATTAAAGACTCGACACAGCCTCAAGAGGTATCCATTTTTTATCGAAAATTACAGTTACTCGTGCTTGCAATTTGGCTCACTAATAAGTTGTTGAAAGTGTCTTTTAACTTCGATCTGTGGTGGTAAACATTTACCTTGTATTTGAATATATAAACATATATAAACAAAGCGACGACTGTTAAGAGGTATACACTAAGTGCCCCTGAATATTCCCGCTGCAAATCTTCCTACGTTAAGGTGTAGTCTCATTTTCACTCGAAAATGGTGTTATCTACCGAATTGACCAAAGAATTTACTTTTAAAGGAAATCGACGTTTTGAAAAAAAAATAATTATGCCGTGACGTTTCTTCTTGAGAGAACAACATAGACACCCCAGTACATCAAAGGCGGTGTGGGGTGTAACTGATATCTGAGTTTGTCACATGATCTTTGCTCTAAAATGAGCTAAGCTTTCATTGTATTCACACTGCGTGAAAAGCAATTAACACATGCTTGATTGACCTGTTAGCTAACCTCAAAGTTACGTAACTGTTTGTGTATTTTAGTATATCTGTAACTGTTAATCGATTAAGCAGACGTGAAATGTGACTATATCAAGTGTGGGTGTAGTGAGCTTCATTTCCTCCCTGAGGCGATAAGAAGTGATCAGGCAGAGGAAGAAAATTTGAAAAAAAAAGTAAGTAGGAACGTTTCATTATCTAAACAATAATTCCCTCCGGTAGTCTACCAATTAAATTTATAAGCCATAAAATAAGAGATTGGAACAAATCCCCCCTGTTATTTCAAAAGAAAATTCTTCTTTTGAAGCATAACAAAGTGGCAAAGATTTTTCAAGTTGAACTAGGCCTCAGTTTATATTACAAATGTAAGATAAACTGTCATTTTTGTCGTTTTTGCGTGAGGACTTAGCTGCCAAATGGCTGTAACATTTGATAAGAATCCTAGATTCCCCGCTTGTTCCTTTTGCAATATTGAGAAAGACGTTTTGGAACACTTTATTTCGGATTTTTCTTACACTTCTACTTATTCAGGATGTCGAGATAAATGTTCTGCACAAAATTTTCTTTAAAAAAGAGACATTTTTTGGAGGGAGGTTACAATAACTTAATATGCCATCCCATAATTTCCTCATAAAGCATAAGAAATCTTTTCTTTTCCCAATTCAAACAAATTAACTGGAAACCTTTTGTCATTTTATTTTTCAAGTCGAAATGTTTATACATGCCAACATGCGTAAACATTGGGTAAAAATCTTTGAAAAGTATATTTCAATTACATAAAGAAAAGGTACGCCTTATTTAGTTAGAATTTTTCGAATAATGATTGACTACATTTGTTCCACATTATGAATTGTTTAATCTTCACATGCCCAAAACGATATACAGATGAACTTAAAATTTTTAAAACTTAAATTTCCGTTATTTTTGTTTATCATGGGGCAAAACGTACATTTTACCCACTTTTATGTTTAGGTTGAATGACGCAAAACATTAAACATGTTAAACTTGCAAGATCTGAAAGGAAACAGATAACTGTCTTATGGATATTTTTTTAGGCGTTTTCCAATTTCGTGTTTTGGATAAGTATAGACATTCACTGTTACTTTGGGGGGTTTTCCCAGGTAAAGTTTACGTGAGATAGGCATATATACAGGCAGGGTGTCGCTGGTGTGGGGTGGGGTGTTTTATCCCCTCCTCCGATGTTAATTCTGAGTGCAAGTTCTGCCGTCAATTCGAGGGCCCTATTGGTCTACATGTTTGTTAAATCTTGATTAAATCAGGGCTAGAGAGGGATTTGAAAGTGTAATACATTTGTGACTGATGTGGGGAAGGCGTCCAAGGAAAAATTCTTGACTATGGCAGACTTATGTTGCGATCGCCAGAACCCAGCGGTTCGGTCCTTTTCCCACTCCTCTTATCCTGGGGCCATCCATCTTGCAGAAGTGAAAGGGTACCTGCTTCACACACCAACTATAATGAGCTCGGATGCTTCTTTCGCATACCAAAATTCCAGTATACATTTCATGATACAAATTTCCTTCTCACTTTTTATTAAATCGTCCATCTCTGTCTGATTAAATATTTTGCACTTTTTGAGGAAAAAAAGTTCAGGGTACACAAACTTGATATAGTCAGATTTCATTCTGATTAATTGATTGAAGTTACCATATGTCCAGGTTACACAAAATGTTACAAATCATTTGGGCTAAGCTAACAGGACAGTCAGGTGTAGTGGTAATTGCTTTTCACGTAGTGTGTACAAAATGAGTGCAAAGCTCATTTGAAGGCACAAATCATGTAACAGACTCGAATACTACTTACACCTCACACCGTCTTTGATCTACTAGGGCGTCTTTGTTGCATTCACAAGAAGCAATGTCACTGCATTTTACATTAAGCATAAACACTGTGTAATGATTTTCCTCTTTTCTTAGTATTTTTTCAGTAACTGTTATTCTCTGTTTTTGTGTCTTTCCCTTCTTAGTTCTGCTTATTCTTTGCCTGTGTTTGGTTTTTTTTTTTTTTTTTCTGTTGTTAGAGGGTGTTAATCTCATCATCTTATCTAGTATTTCCCCATTTTCCACAAATGTACCAATATTAATGTTAAAGACTGTACTTCAGTCACACTACGTTATCTTCATAAATTTGATTCGAGATTGAAATGAAGTTATACCGAGCACTGTAATTGCCTGATCCTGACCTAGGAGACACGTAAATAGGTAAGACAAAATGTGACGGCATGTGCTTTCCCTACCCTCCCTTGCAAATTTCTTTCACTTATAGGTCCCCAGACCAAATCAAACCAAAGTTTTAAAAACTTGATCATACTGCAGTTGTGAATGATGTCTCGCTTAAGCAACGGACCAGAAAGAACAACCCAGGACCCTATAACTGAAAGAAAATGCAATGAATGGCATTATAGATTATAACAAAGGTCAAAGCGAATTCACCCACCTGGGGAAGCCCATGCTCCTTTGTACAACAGCTTGTTTACAAATAAAGAACGCCAATGTAAGAAAAATGATTTTAAAGTTCTAAAGGAAATCAAAATGACACAGTTGTTTATTTGATTTTTTTAAGCCTTAACTGCTAGAAATAACTACAATTTTCATCAGAACTTGACCATTTTACAAGGTAATTGTTGGTTTGAACATATTCATGAATAAACATTAGCCCGGTATGCAAGTCGTATGATATCGATAGAGGAAAATGTCGTGCTTGCTTTTTGCAATCTTCAAGCATTTCAAGAACAGTAAATAAGTTTTTATGTCCTAGGAGCTTCATTTTGGAAGAGTTAATAATGTTCTTGTTATTCATAAGTATCCAATGAAAAGACCGTTATCTATTTGGTGAGAAATTATAAGAAAAATATTAATATAGGATAAACAAAAGAAATTCTGTCACTGTGTAACACTCCATACCACTAGTTTTGCATAAGCAACACATTTACAGTAACAATGAAGAGACATTTAAAGGCAGTCATTCGTCACCCCATACTACAGTTTCAGTATACATATATCAAAACTCTCAATTGGTACATCTCTTTGATTGGCTTCACATTCAAACAATGCATCATAGCTAAATTACACAGCATGGGCACTAGGAGTGTCTTGATTACACATTATGGACTTGTATGGCCACTGGGACAAGCCATGAAGCAATAAACTGGGATTGTGTCTGGATAAAGATGAGTTTAAGATAAATGTGGGAGGGGCTAGAAGTAAGTAGGTTGGGAGAATTGGAACTGTTTGGGATGATGAAAATATGCCTTTAAACTCTGATGAAGTATGTTTTGGGAACAAACAACTAAAGGCAGGAGGTTTTGCTAACATGTAACACTAACTTAACTGAAGAATTTAATGTTCTAATAAATCAAAAAAAAAAATACAGATGCGCAAGGAAATCCGAAGATTAAAAGGTGATGGACTCCGGTTAAGGCCAACTGAAATCACTTCATCAGTTGTCCGGGTTCGTCTATAGATAGATTCCATATACTAGGCAGTCCGGGAGATTCTCCGAAAACGGAGAACTTCAAATTCTCCGTTTTCGGAGAATATTTAAGCGCCATTTTGAAATTTACCCACAATGCTGCACTATTTACACAATAAAAAACATAAGGTTCGATCTTTGAAACCATTCTGGAAAATTAGTACCTGCCTAGGAAAGGTCAAAACCTGAATATTCGTGTCGCTGAAATTGTTATCTACAACTTTTCCGTGCACTAAATGGAAGTCCACCGTGCCAATTTTGAGAAAATACCGATTAAAGTAATGACACTTTCCGATGACCCTCATTAACAGACGCAGTACAGTCGTCGCTGCCGTTGCACATGCCGTTATTGTATGATCGTTAATTGGTGTCCGCACAAAGAGAACGCGTTCCTGCATAACCCTTTGTTTGAGAGCTCAGTATATTACACGAACTTGAAAAGAGTTTCCATATGCTTTAAACTTTCAGTTTGAGTACTGCTCATTTCCTCAGTCTTCATGAGTAATTTTAGGTGTAAGGAATTCAACCCCAGAATATGGCACATTGACGAGTGTAAACAGTACTAATCCTACACACTAAACAGTTCAGACTACTGTTCCCAGTTCACGTTACTCTAAACTGCAGCTGTGCGGCATTTGAATGAAACACGAGATAAACTTACAACAATAAGAATGAATCACTGAGGATGAGTTCTTGTTACCCGTTCTAGTTATCTTTTCACACCTTACTGTATAAAAACGGTCCTACGAAACATCACAGTGTGCGTTCGCTTCGTTAGTGGTATACTGTTACAGGATGCATCATATTTGTTTGTCTGAGAAGCAACGGCTGTTACGAGAATAAGGCTCTAAATATTTATACAACACTTTGCATAGAAATTCTCCAGTTTTGGAGAAAGTGAAGTTCTCCGACAACGGAGAATCTCCCGGACTGCTAGGTACACTCTAAAACGCTTTGGTTAATTTGACTATTGGTTTAGTCAAATATGCACCGACCTAATTTATCTTTAAATCGTTGACCCAGACCATGGTCAAACGTTACCAATATATGGTCAAATCCGACCACTAATTGGTAAACTTTGACTATATGGAAGGTCAACAATTTCACCATAGATTGAGTCTGTGCATAGATAACTATTTTTAGGGTGTGTCACGCAGGGAGCTGAAAGAGCTCCTTACTTCTCTGATGCCTTTGGTCATCATATACTGACTGTATGCATATTCATGCATAAGCATATTCAACAAGCTGCCCCATTTACAAACGGCAAAACTTTTGGGATATCAACCCTGGCCCATGTTTCCCACCAGAGATTATACCCTGCATTAAATCTCATTGGAGAAAGTTGCACCCTTCTCACCAATGCTGTAGAATGAAAGGCGGATAAATTTCCTCTGTGACATCTGACATGTAAAATTTTAGTTCTATTCTTCTTAATTTTGTTTTCTTTTTGACTTAGCATGGAAAAGAATATTGATACAAAATTAAATGAATACGACATACGGAATATCTTTGTACTAATTGACAACCCAAAAATTTAATGATCCAGAGTGTCTTCAAGGTGCAAAGCTAAGGCTGAATCTCAGTAGCAACAGCACTATTGCAAGCCATGGTATTGTAAGCGTTTCTAAACAGGCATTCGACTATCTGACTATGGCGATATTCTTTTGTCGTATGGCTTAACTGCCTCTTCAAATTTTTTATTTTCAAACCTTCTTATGTACTCTCTAAGAGAGGTTATGAAACATCCAAATCAACTGAGAGAATGTGAGTGATATTGCCACATCAATCTTCTTTTCTTTTGGGCTTACACGGTGACTTGGACAGGAGTGTGGCCAAGACATGATTTCCTGAAGACTGATTAAAACGTCTATGCCTTTGGGATAATTTCTGTCTATCACCAAATTGTGCAGTTAGGAGGGTTAGGAACTCAATTGGATAATTTACGATAGGAAAATTTGTCATGTACGGTTTAACTAAACGCTATCTCCGTTGTGGGAAGTAATTTCTCCAAATTATGTCGATCGCAAGCTTGCAGTTTCGAACATAACAGCCATAGCCAATGGCGACGTTACTTTTATAATATGCACGTAAACGCTCCTTGCACAGTCATAAAAACGTGAGGAAGATGCACAACCAAATATTACATTGCTGTGGCTTTAGTTGCAGTATTCTGGCTAGTCTTTTTTTTTTTTTTTGCATTTTGTAGTTGTTTCATTTTGACTTATTAAGTGACAGCTTTCCTAAGATCACATGGGCCTTCGCGACCTATCTTCCTAAGATCCCTAGACATCATGCATTAATTGTTAATATTTTTCCGCACAATAATCAACCGGTTTGTGTTACTCTTTCAAGTTCGATTAGACGTATTCGCGCTTGAGAATTCGAAATAAAAAAGAAGTAATTAGTTATTTCAAGTTTTAATTAAATACCCCGAGGCTGGAAAACGTAATTGGTTATGGGAACCGGGTGCGGACAAATGCAATACAGGCTAATGCCCGTGCACCTTTTTTGACTTTCATCTTCTAGAGAGTACCCCATCGGACAAATACCCTGCAGAAAACTACCACTTGGACTTCTACCCCAGGCAAAAATACCCACTGGTTTTACACTTTTCCGGCGGACGTAACATGCAGTAGTCTGCAATCGCAACTGCGAGTTTTGTTCACCTTTTCACAGTTGTGCCGTATCACTTATCAATATCGCATGAATAGGGTCCTCATGGGCACTGTCCCATGTAAATCCCATTTCACCCATTTCTAAAAAGGTTTATCTTTGATAAACCATCATAAGTCATGTCCCACCTCCTCCGCCTTGATCACAAAGTCAGTCAGATATTCAGTTTCGGATTTCATCATAAGGTGAACGGTTGAGTAATTAGTCAAAACCAGTATCGATGCAATCTGTAATATGCCTTTTTATTATAAGGTTAAATAATGAAACGTATGATTCGGGTTCAACAGACCTTTCGTATGCTCCCCCAAACTCATAAATGGAAATATTCAATTGTGGTATATGCTTCTGGGGGTGAATTGCCTGATTCGGGGAGGTCATTACCTGATGTGTACTCCTTTTGGTTAAGCGCAGGTCTTTCTATAGGGATATCGGATCGGACTTCTCTTCGATTTTTGTGAGTTCTACTAAAAATTTCCTCCAACTTTAGTCAGAAAAAACATTTAATTTACCATCCTGTGCACTAAAAGGATTTGTGTTCCATGACTACGAAAAAGGAAATTCTAGTAATTATTCCGTAGCGTCTGATCCACAGACATCTTTCATCGAATAAGCCCCAGCAAATATCCCCAGTTGGGCCACGATTGTCACCCTACTGGCCTACTAGTTGGGCCTCAGCTAGGACCCATTCATGTTTTTCAGGTGTTCTCACGTGAGGCCCAACTGGGCTAGCTTTTCCCAGCTGATGCCCAGTTGAAGCCCAGTTTATCCTAACCTCAACGACTGAAGCCTAGCTCGGCATCAGCTGGGAAAGGCTGGCTCAGTTAGGCCCTACGTGGGAACACCTGAAAAACACAATGGGTCCCTACTATGGCCGAGCAAGTAGTCCAGCTGGAGCGCAGTCGGTGCTACTTGAATTGAAGCGAACAAACCCGCGCAACTTAATTCTCACGTAACCTGTAGCTATCCGTAGAAAGTGACTTTTAATTAATGGTTGTGCCAGATGACGATGGATTAATTCACCTCTGCATTTTTGTGTCCCCAATAATTACACCCTTTTTATGTAACAATCAGGACCATACACGGCTCCAGACATTACAAAAAGGTGTGTGTGTGGTGATGGGGGGGGGGGTTACCGAAGAGAAAGCAGGGGGTGAGGCAGTTGCACTCCCAGTTAATCGACGTATGTTTTATTCTTGATGGGAGAGCTGAGGCCGTAAGACCCCCCCTCCCGCCCTCCCTTAGATCAGTGCCTGAGGAAGGGAGCATGCGTTCTGAATATCCGCAATAAACGGTAAACTTATAATGTAATTATGATTTGTGGTACAGTAGGTGCTTCACGTTTATACTTAAATGTTTCATACTCACTAGACTGCATATTTAAAGATGAGACTTAGCCATTTTCACATTCACATTGTACTCAGAGAACATCGGTAATTTGCAAATGTAATAAAGTAAGCCTCCTGCTAATATAGGACACGTTTCAGCAAGTTGCTCTGCTAAGCATACACTATCACTGCAGTTGAATAATATGCCAACATGTCTATAGATCACTGAACCAAGTCTTGTGCAGTTATCTTTATATGCATAATGTTTTAACAAGAGAATTCTCTCAACATTTTTCATACCCAGCAAAGCTTTAAGGGCTCCATCTCCACATAATGAAGTGCTATTTCTGTAGCACGCAAAGATGTCATAATTGCTGCCATCATTTCAAATACTTAATGGATAAATATCACATGATTACTAGGTTGAAACTGGCATTTAGTTTGGCAAGAAAATGAAACGCACATTTGCTTGAAGGATGCTTTCGATCATAAGATCTTAATCCCCTGGCTTGTATCTTGACAATTAGAACGAGAAAAACCACATTTTTTCCAATCAAACAGCGACCCTTTTATCATCTTCGGAAAACATTTTATTACGCCAACATCATCTACAGAACATTAATCAAATCCAACTCTGAAAATCAGGTTTCACTCCATCACACTTTGTAGGAACTCGTCAACATTCTACTATCAAATAACTGAATTTTTCCAGATGTTTTCTATTGCGATTGGCACTTAGTTCTATATATAAATATGAGCTGCCTCACTTGTACAGATAACACAGTCTCTCTTCGTCACGGAACTTTTAAAGCAAAAGAACATTTACATTTGCGATATTTTGCCACTTCGTTCATTATTTTGTTAATTCATTCTACTAAAAATTGCTTCCTGCTTGAATTAGTTAACATGTTCTTTATTGTAACATTTAAATAAGTGAAACTGTTGAAAAGATCATGCAGAAACTTAAGAACAGTGCGCAAAAATTAAAACTAAGGGCCATCAATTGTCCAAAATTCCAGTTACATCCCATCCCCATAAAATCACAAATGTGCTCCCCTTGCCATCCCCTGTGCCGTTCCCTTTCTTTTACTATTTTGTGCAAGTAGAATTTTTCAATTGAGTAGAATAAAAATAAGTATTTAATGAACCCGAAAACCTTAAGACTACTGATTATTTGACAAAAGGAAAATTTGGACATAAGTGCTTTTTGACCTATTGTGAAATAAAGTAATGATAGCTGTATGATCATGTTGGGAAATTTTGGAAAATTTTACCGTTTGATGGCTGGTGACCCCAAATGACTTCTGTTTTTCCTCAAAACAAAAGGGATCTTTCCTTACAAGTACTGCATACCCAGACCAAATTTGAAATTGTTTTAGCTTTCCTACTGAAATTCAGGTATGTTGTTAACAAAGTTTGTAAATATGATATTTGACTTTTGGTGACGTGGTATGACTTCTGATCTCCATCAAAAACAAAGTTCTTCGTCTCGTTGTGTTTCTGTGAAAATATGTTAATCAATCTATAAGTTATTTCTGTCCATATTTGTTCAAGAGATAGGAGACCGACTGCACAAAGTAGTAACAACAGTTGACTTTCAGCTGGTTTGGATTTCGACCTCTGCCAAGTCCTATCAAAGACTCTAAAACAAAACTCATTGTGCTTGGTACTCAGCATATGCAATGGAGTAGGGAAATTAAACCAGTGAGCCACAACTCGGAGAAGGCTGTATCCGTTCCAGCTTTACACAATTGGTTAGAAACTGAACTCTGTGACCTCATTGAACTTACTTATTTGTAGGAGATGAAAGGAGAAACCCGATAAAATTCTAAATATTTATTATGAAAGAAACTGAAACATGAAATACAAAAGTGGGTCAGAACTTCATATCAACAAACTGACAGAACTGATGCATGTAAGTTGTCCTTCGGTAAACCATTTCATGGGGTCGTGAAATGACTTATCTTCCATCAGTTTGACTGAGCGTTAGTGTGAAGCTTATATTAATAATTACTTTGACTGCCTCAAAAAACCTACTACATCTGTATCATTTTAGCATTGCCTTCCCTCAGTACAGTTCCATGACCAGGATTGTGTAATGAGGGGGTGGAGCACCACATGAGGAAAAGGTCTAAGGGAAGAAAGAAAAACGGCAATTTTAGGTATTTCTTGCAATTATTTTTTCAAGACTAGGTCTTGGATGCAACCCCAAACCCCCTTAGTATCTAAGGTAGACGAAGCATTACTACCGGGTGATTCTTTGCCAGAAGAAGCCCCCTATAAAAGTGCAAAAAGTGACTGCAAATTGTTTCCACCTCAAAGACATCGGCATAATTTGAATTTAATAAGAATGGTCTTATAATCTGACATACATTATCTATACAGTACCAAAATTGCGGTACCTATAAGGCAACTACACTGAAAAACCGACATTGACTTACATGGTTATATTGAGACAACATCATCTTCGCCACCAAAAAGTAAGTTTATTTAGTCATTAATGATGACTTAAGGATGTGTGCATCGTTTGATGGGGAATGAAAGTATCAGTGGTCTTATTTTCAATTTCTTGTTACTCCATAGTTTTAACTTTTGACGGAAATTTGATACACCACATCATACGAAAGACTTAAACGTAACATAACATGGAGCGTGAGATGTTACATTTTGTCACAATTGTAGTCAAGGAACATTTTACTGATTTTTGGTTTTGCCACGCCGCTGTTAAAAAAAAAAAATAAATAAATACTCTGAAAACATGTGAAACTTCCATTTCCTTAAGAGCCCCTTACAGATTTATTCATTATTCTGAAGTACTATTTCAGCCTTAGTTTCAACCGTCACCAGCCATCTTTTCGACCTACGCCGTTTTTCTCTTGGATTCTGTTCAGTCGATAACGGTGAAATTTTGAATGTTATGGTAAATAATGTGAAATTACAAATCTGACATAGTTAGGAGTTAGAGATTTGGGTGCTTGTCAGGTAATGAAACTTGTGCTGTCTGTTGTATTTAACACAGTGCTTCTTTTTTCAAAACATTGAATGACTTTGAATCGACAAAAAAAAGGAAAAAAAAAAAAAACCTCACTACGTGTTTCAAAAGACGGGTGGCAACGATGTGACCATTTTAAAAATTATTGCAGAAGGGTATGGAACCTCTCTGGTTACTTCAGAAAATGTCACAATTAGGTTTCTTTTGCAAGAACATGGTGAATGTAGCACACTAAATGAGTCTCACGAATCGAAACATATTTTTCAACTGGCACGAAATACATCTTCCAATTGAACCAGTTGCAGATACTGGCCCTTAGCAAACGTTTCCAAGTGACTGTGTACCGAATATTATCAATTCATCTTCAAACTAAGGGTCCGGTGAATGTAAGCCCTTGTTTTCCAATCCTGATTTCAAAGACACTTGTAGAATTTGTATGCTTTAAGGGTTGTGGCTGAAGCTTGTAATTGAATGTCTATACATTAATATCTCTTACCACACAAGGAAACATTTAATGAGGATTTCATGCTGGTAACAAGGAAAATGTGAATACTGAGCAACACTTTACATTATTATTTACGCATGGGCATTCAAATAATTCAGAAAATCTTCAAACATTGAAACTTAACACTTCAAATTTTAAATAAACTAACACCAAAATTTTGACAATAAATCTGTTGTTTCCTGTTAAAATATCAAAGTTGACAAAACCGCGAGCGTGAAATTTCGTACAAAGCCCCAGTGCGGTTTAGTAGCCTGACTATGCTTTTGTCACGATAATTTACTACTATAATTTACTATAAAAAGTCACATATGCCAATTTGGAAGAAAACACTAAGATTTCATGCTAAAGTTGATTACTCTTCCTACTTAAAGATTCACAGACAGAATCCGATCATCAAGGGAGTAACATTGCGAAAGGAGATGGAACGAAAAATGTAGGGCACTGAATACTGAGCAACTTCAATATACGTGTTACCTACTCGAATGTTGCTGGCAGTCACAACCTTACCTCACCCCTATGTTGCCCTTAGTCAGATCCTGGACCCAATTAGGAAAGCTCGCTGTCGGGTTCGCTCTTCGATTAAAATAATTTTACCTCAGGATTTTTATTTATCTTGTCATTAACAGTCCACTTCTAAAGTTGCTGTACAAATACAATGCATAAGATATGTATCGAAATGTTTAGGAAAGCCCCTACTGAGCAAAGTAGTAAAACTACTTTACAGTTAATGTTGACAAAAGTGACTGATCAACATAAACCAAAATGTACATGGTTGACAGAATTATGATCAATGCCCTTTTTATTACACATTTAAGAAAATTTCATTGGCAATCTGGAAATTGTCTGAGTATTCGCATGTTTTCAGCAGTTTTGCAAAAGACCTCTGCAGTGAAATTCAGGAAAAATCTGAATTATATGTTTAAACTGTACGGTTGGTTTGTGGTTAGGTCTGTTTGATAGGCCTACATGAACAGTAAAGTGTGTGTAAGTGCAACTTGAGTTTTATCAAATAATTTATTTTAACTCCTACAAAAACAATGTGCCACAAATTTCAATACCAAAGTAAAAAAATCAAACGTCATGCTATGTAAAATTAAGGTTGACTGGTGTGGATATCTGTAAAACTGGCGTGGGATTTTGCATAGCTATGTCTGCCTTACTGAAGAGTTTAGTCCACTTTTCCAAAGTGCAATGTGAGAGTTCGAGCATAAGCTGATCAATGGAAAAACAAAAGCCCGTTTTGACACAGGTAGCATGTGGCGAAGTAAGTTGTATTGGGTAGATGCTTAATCTATATTTGGTCCATGTTTCCCACCATCGTCACGATATGTTAAATCGTGACCAGTGAGAGGGTTGTTGGACAGAATCATGGTCTGCAGTGAATTTATTGGCATCGTGATGATCGTGAAAAAATTTTGGACTGTCCAAAAATTGTCTCGATGATTGTGGTTGTACGACAAACCGTGGAAGAGTGCGATAGAACTTGGGAATCGTAGTCAATAATAAAAGGAGGTGCGCCATCGCCTGAGACTTTGTTCGATTTTACACACGATTCCTTCAAGCTTCACTACGATTTACATAAAGTGATGAAAACGGTCTACAATGCTACGTCAGTATGCTTTGCGAAGCGTGATTGATTTATTCACGTCCTGAAACGACCTATTACGGTCTACCAGTGTGGTTTCTACGTGAGATCTATCACGCTATTGGGACGGTTCCCGAGAGATTCTTACTCTGTGAATGGATAGGACTTTAGCGCTCTCTAAGACTCAACGCGCTTTCCATACTCTTTACAAAATAATTCTGATATTTCTAGAGGGAATGCGAGAGGGTGATTCTCCGTCTCCTATTTAATACAGCAATCTTGATCAATGTGTGGTACTCTCGCTCAAATCGCATTCATAAATTGTAGGACATCTTAACAGAAACTGATAAACGTATACCTAGGGTATTGTCTGTGTTAAACGGTGTCGTTCCAAAAAAGGAATCTTAATATTTTGAATTACTTCACCTTTATTTTTATTTGTCACACTTTTCAATTTGTGGGACGTTTCGTACCGTATTCATCCTAAGATCCATTTATTTAAAATATACCGCTTTGTAATCTTTTATTTCCATTTTGAACGGAACTGGCGTTTACAACTCTCTGTTTGTGCACATTAATTACTAAATCCCAACAGCGATACGATAAAATTTTCTAAAACACCTAATTAGTCCCTCAAGGACAAATCAGACCTGATAGATATAAGATGTTTGACGTTAGCGCCAGCCGCGGAAAGGGTATTTTATAACGGTATAGTGATATGGATGTAAACATTAAAGGATTCAAAAAGTACTCCTAATCAATCGAGAACGGGTTCAAGATGGGAAAATTCTCTCAGTAAAAATTAGTCAAGGGATGTCTGTATTGACTAACCACGTTAGCCACTCATTTTGCACTTATTCGTAATGATATCTGACCAATTTCGTAATAATGTACAAAAGAATATCAGTCAAAACCCAGTCAAGAAGGTTTAATATTTATTTGTTATAATTATACAACTGGGTCAAATATCAGTCAAATAGTAGTCAATATTCTTCACTTAGTTGTTTGGTCAACTAGGGCACTTTTTTTTACTAATGTGTGTTTAAAGTGCACAGATTTTTGTTATAATTTTAAAATGTTTAGTGAATGTATTGTATTAACCGAAGGTTAAGCTTTTCCTTAGAAATCTTCAGTGTTGACGTTGAAGGTTACAAAAAGACTAAATACAAGTGAAATTCGTGTAACTTAGTTATGGTTAAGAACTAAAGGAGCCACACCAAAAATATTTGAAACAACAGCTCGGTGGCAAAATTTCCTTTTCATTTCTCAATTTTGTAAATTTAATGATGTTTCAGCATTTGAAATATTTCATGTTCAGAGTAACCAAACAGTATACTGTCATCAAGTTTTACAGTTGATGAGAAAACTATTGTCATGTGATTATCAACAGCCATTAATGAAACAGGACAATCTACGACTAGCCAATTAACGTTTGGGTGACTTAACGTTATCTTTATACCATTATTTCGGACATGCAGACCTTTTTAATCGGAAACCTAGAAGATAAGTTGTGATTGGAGTAGGCCTATTTCTAAAATATGAGTAGTGAGCAGAAAGGGTATTTGCTAAATTAAACCTGCAATGATTGATTTTTTTCTTTCTGATGAGGAAATGCTGCAAAACAAGTCCATTTTAGTACAAAACAGATTGAAAAATGAGAAGGAGATAAAGATTTACATAATGAGGATTGTAGTTATAACATACCTTATGTCTTCAAAACATTTACGTCGAAAAGCCCATCTTCACGTGAACACAACCAACCACTTTTAGTCTGAATAAAATAGCTAAATAGCTCTGTCAACAACTTTCAAGCAGAATGGTTAGTAACCTGTCCCCTCTGATCTTTATTAAAGGAATCCAAGAGTTTCTTAACAACCCATCTTTCGGAAACGGTGAAAAAAGCAACAAAAACAAATCCTGCGGTTATTGGTTCACTGTCTGATATCTCCTCTATTGCACGTGTGGTCGTTAAGCGTGTGATATCTAAAGTAAAAGCCGTCAGCATCAATTATGGAGCAGCGAGGGAGTTGTAGCGATATGTGACCTGGAGAATTATCGCCATTGGTTCGCTGATGAAGCGAGTAGTTTTGCAATTAAGACCTTCAAGTAAGCGAAAACGCCGAAGGTAAATAAACACAAATTCCTGTATATAACATGTTGTTAAAAAGGCTGAGTTTATACACAAGCAGTTAAACAGACGATGAACTGATAACGAGGTTGCCAGGAAGTTGAAGGATGTAGGATGTAAGAGTGACGCAAGTAATAATACGGAAAACATTTACGGTAGGATAAGAATTTAGGGATGCATTCATTGCCTTGAGTTTCATAGTGACGCCAAGAAAGAACGTAAATCATGCGTTTTATTGCTTACTTTTTTTTATGTTTTGCCAGATTCAAATCCTTTGGGAAGCAGGAAATTTAAGGAAGTGCAAAGAACATTTAGCACTTTTTTAAATTTTACTATGTACACAACTTTGCATACGTGCATATTAGTTGCGCTTATTAATAATGTGGAAATGTATCTTGATGAGCGTTGATAAACGTTACCTACTAGTTAAACCAAGTGTTTTCAATGATGTTTAAATTGGTTAGCCACACCCTCTGCTATGCAAAAGTCAACAGTTGTGTCTTTTCTATCGATATGTCAGCACTACAATGTCTGTCGGCAGTCAAGGGAAGAGGCTGGACTTGTGATGGCAGGCCAAACACTCTTTGTAGTATTGCTGTTTACATATGTTAAAAATATAAAAATATAAAATAAAAAAGAATCAAGAACTTTAAACCCCTTACAAATTCTTTTTTCTCTAAAGGTTGATTATATTAAGTTAACAGAAGTGTGCTGACATTTGAAACATGACGTCACACAACGTGAAAGCAAGCCACTGTTGACGCAAACGTTTAGCTTTTAAAACAATAGAGACCGCCAGTGTGAGGCCATAATCTGGACATGCACCGTGTTGTGGGGAAATGCCAACGTACACCTGTAAATATATCTAAGTACATGCTCACATTTTGCGCACAATCACTTTGCGTAGCTATTTTACGATCTTTTTTACCTTACCCCGGGGAACACCAATATTCAATCTGATACGATAAGATTCTTTACCACCAACAGTAACCCCTTGTATTCTTTCGTTCGAGAAAGACTTCATCCAATCAAGAGGCATTTCGGCCCGGTTATCCGATAAATTATTTGGTTCTTTGTGCCAAGTAATCTGATGCCAAACCGTGTCATACTACTTTGTAGCTCCGTTTTAACAAAATGTCAAATAACTTTCGAGTGTAGGAGAGTGGTCAAAAGCAACTATAGTCAAACGACGAAAGGTTTGTAGAAAAGGGATTTTAACCCCTTATAACTGCATGCTACGTGACAAGGGGCTAGAATAATGTGAATGAATGATAGAAATATTGACTAAGACGTCTAGATTGCCTTTTTGCGCTAGAAACGTGCTCACTTAATTTTTAAAGCGACAAATTTCAATTGAAAAGAGTACAATTTTTTCTACAAGTGGTGTTTGGAATGAAACGTTCTTATTAACACATTTTTGCCAACATTTTGTTAACACGTTTGTACTGTTTAACATATGTGTCATTTTAATGATTTGGTTAATAATTGCTCAACATTTGGCGTCAAATAGCTGAAGATTTTCAGCATTTAAAAGGGTTGACAAAGTGAGGGCAAGTTAAGTGTAAAGTAGTTGAACCTCTTTTAAATATTTATGGCCATAAGTGAATCCACTGATTTATCTGTTCTAAGTCATAAGGTATAAAGTTAGGAAGTTACAGTAGTTTCACACGGCCATAACTGAATACCAGTTTTATTGCCCTGTACACGCTAAAAGCAAAAGAGTGAACAAAGATACTTTCTGATAGAGTAAAAAGTGAAAATTCACTCCATTAGGGCATTGATTCACTCCAAAATAGTGAAATTACTCCAAAGAAGTGTTACAGTCACTCCAAGTTGAGGAAAAATTCACTCTTGAATTATTGCCTTTATAGAGATCACTGTTTTTAAGATTTGTCGCATAGGCAGTCCATCAAGACTGACACATTCCTCTTCTTGGTGTGATGTTAGGCCCTTTTGGAGTGAAATGAGTTTTCTTTTACTATACTTCTAACGAGTGAAAGTTCACTATTTATTTCAAGTTACCTTATAATGTAATGTTCCAATTAAGTTACCTAATGAGAGGTAGCCTATTAATTTAGAGTCATCAACCAGTTATACAGTATTACCTACAACGTGTATGAAGGTGAAAAGGGGTCAAACAATTGCACACATCCCTCCCCCTCCCCCCCCCCCCCCCGAGAGAAGCCCCATTGCCCACAAGTGAGGAGTACAGGAAGTGTTAAATAACATTGGCTCTAATTAAATAAAAGTTTCTTGAATGAAATGAGCCTTCGAACGGCTGAACAGTTAATTATATTGCGTTTGACATCAGCTTAGCGATGGCCTCTGCCAAGAGGAAACCTAATGGTTTAGATAGTTATGCTATAATACGAAACTTGCATCGAAAACTCGGACTTTGATTGCACTTGAATTCTGTAACACGTTATGAGAAATCCTTTTCTTTATTACAAACATTTACCTTAAACACGTTAAAAAGCTTCGTTCAATGGGCCACTCGCTTGTAAACGGATAGCAGCAGACGGTAAATACTGACTTTCTACTGAACGTGAAGATGCTGCGAACCAGGCACTTGCACTATACCTGTTAGTCACTAAATGTTGTAATTGTCCTATTTGATATATATTTAAAGTTGCCTTTTTAATATTGCAATTAGTGTACTTCATATTTTAATGTAGCATTTTATAGAAAAATATCTCCCATTTCGAAATTATCGACATCTTACACAAACTCGTCTCTTCTGCTGTACGGCTATTTTCCCCCAAAAGATCGGTTTGCTTCTTGATCGAAGCCGTCCGTTAAACCATACGAAAGAAACACGGTGACGTGGTCATCAGAAAATGCGATCAGCAACAATCATGGGCATAATGTCCATTACTTCCATGGAAGAGTTTCAACGCCTGTGAATTACAAGGAGGCCGACTTCTGACCACGAAGCTGCTGCTAATGCACTCATCATATTAGCTTCCGTTCAGGTAGGATATTTATATACTCTCAAGCTAGAGAGCATCACTCACAAAACTGATCTCTTTTACACAGGAAAAAAACCATGGAAAATGTAAATCACACACCATTATGATGCTAATCACAAGTGGTTTAACAAATGAAAACTCCTAAGTGTAATTGTTACCAATTAAGTAACCCTACCAGCCCTTTGCCGTTTCAGGATGCCCGCTGGGATTGAAAGTGAATGTAATCCTCAGTGATGATTAGAAAGAAGGACGCATTGTGATGATTGCACAGATCTACAAAAACGATCACAAACCACTCACACCTACACAGAGCAATATACCTTTCACTAGACTAGGCTGATACTCCTGCTTCGCAGTGCTTCCTAGTGCCTAGTGACATATTGTGGGAACGTGCCATGATGTTGCATTACAGAACCCCCCCCCCCCGCCTGATGGATATTTACACTTTGACCTTGATTTACGAATCCAGCAGTGAAATGACGTATTTTGCGGTTAGCCTTAAAACACTCGGCACCCAGCTTCAAAAGATTTTTAATGACCCATTTAGTGTTTCACGTATAATGTGACAAGAATCGAATTATGTGACCAAATTAGTTATCAAATGAATCTCGAACCAAGAAAATCGGTTCAGATTTAGTAAAGTTATGCACAAAAATGAAACGAAATTAAGGAAGGACGGAAAAAATTAGAATTTTCAAGACAAAGCTTTCAAATTATTGACGTTTTGGACAAAAAAAATAATATCAGATAGGTGCTTCGTGTTCCAAAATAACGAAAATATTACAACATGAACTATTTTTCGATATTTTCAGCAGTGAAGTACATCCCTAATCATTGTTTGGGTTGTTAACACCTGATAGCAATCCCAAGGTCAGTTTGTCATTTGCGGTTTTCTATCGCTGAAAAAAGGCCAAGTCTTGACTCTATCGGTCAAGACATGACGCAGAGTTTCAAGCGGAAGAACTCTCTAATATTAATGAATGAAACAAGGACCCCAAACGGATCAAAGGTGGTGTGCGGTGTAACTAATGTCCGACTTTGTTTTTATATATGATCACGGAACTTTGATCTTTACTTTCATCGTGTTTAAAGACTTCGTGTAATCCATTAATACATACCCGACCCTCCTGTTGGCTAATCCAAATCGTTACGTATTTTCTTCCTTTGATTTTGGTATGTTACTGGCAACCAACAGAGGCTTAATCAGATGTGAATCCTGGCTGTATGGAGTGTATGCAGTATGCTACATTTCCTCCCTAAGATGCAAAAATTAAAAGGAAAGCTTCATCAAAACAAACCGGAGTATGCTTTGTCGTTCTTGTAATCACTTACGGAATATACGGAAGACGCAAACTTGTACTCTTACCATTTTAAACGATGGGTAGCTTTATCATGTTCACAACCATATGCAATGTTGTGATTTTAATATTTGTGAGACAAAAAAGGGCTCTTCGAATATTTCCACGGGAAACCATATTCAGCGGCAAAAAATAGTGCAATAATTAATAATGACTTTACGTAAAATAAATGAAAAATAATGTTTATTTGTTGGAAAGAGAGTTGGAAACAGTTGGAAATAAGGTAGAAGTTTGGGCATTGCTGTAAACAATTAAGTTAGACTTAAAAAATAAATCTAATGCAACGATCAAAGAAAGCGACATTTTTAACGAGGATGGCTGCATGAAAAAGCAAAATGGCCATGAAATGGCTAACACTTTCAAAATGTGTGTATATCACTTTGTCAAAATTATAGCTCAATACTACAATCCTTACGTGCTTTTGGTAGAAACAAGTCATTTTTGTGCTACGTGCGGAAAAGAAGTCAGTAATTATTTTTGAATTTGGTGAAGCATGGACAGCCTTCCTGCCACACGTGCAATAAGTTGCCTGCATGCAAGGAATAATTATTGGTTGCACGTGAGGCACGTAGTTGAGGGTTGATGAAAAAATTGAGTGACACCCCCTATTCCATTTTCTTGAATCCAAAAGAAAAGACAAGACAAAATCACGACAGTAACAAAGTGGCAGAAAACGTGGAATCTGTTATGCACGCTGTGACTTGGCACGTCCTAACTCATATTAGTCTTTTAGCCTTTAGTTTGTGTTAGAAAAGTTTCAGGACATTCCAGGAAATTCAGATAAAAGAATGATAAAGAAGGAAGAAGAAAGTCTTTTGGAGAAAACATAGAGAAAAGTGTACGGAGAGGAGGTTGTTGATAAACATAGGGAATGTCGAGTCCCTCTGCTGCAGTGTGCGTCGTCTGATTCCACGTTCCATTTAGAGTAATTTTTACTTTTCGATATTAATTATGGACATAACTTAATTATTTTTTCCAAACTATAGAGATATACATTTCCTCCATATTGTTTGGAGAACTTTTCCTCCCATGATTATCATATTTCTTCAAATCCACAATTTTTTCAGATTTACCTCAAAAAAGATCCATGCCTTCCGAACTTCTCCGCTAAAACTTTCACATTTTCAATGGTTTTCATTATTCAATCTGAAAACCTTTCCACGCACTTCATCCGTGGTAATTTTTTTTTTGCCAACACTTAGAGATTCCGTTGTCCCCTGCCCCCCAACGCGAGTAAAAAGTTTGTGCAAATTACATGATACAAATAAATGGATGAGTCTCGACAAAAATTTATATATTTTTGAGCGAAAAGGTAACATGCCCTCGAAATTTTATGCACTATCGAAAAACCGTCCGATTATGACACATTCTTTTTTCACATTGTTTCCTAACATTCTTATTAACTTTCGCAAAACTTGTTTAAATGTATGCCAGATTTACTTGGATTAAAACTACAACAACGCAGGTAATATCTATCTTTTGTTTATTGTTTAGATTTTGCGGCTCTGCTGACTCATAAAGAAGGGAAATGATTGTATCAATTTTTACAATGAATCTTTTGATTGCAAGAACTTACTCGTCAGGTTGTTTTTCTCGTGCCAGTTCAGAAAGAGATAGGAAAAAGGAATTTTTTCGCACGAAAATCGATGCGTAAATAGATTCCAAATAAAACTTGAGACCAGATCTCTGCACAGGACGTCTCATGCATTTGGTGGATACGAATCACCACTCTTCAGATATATGGATAAGCTTGAAAAACTAGATGATGACAAGACATTCGTGACAAGACAAGACGTGCAATATTTATTTCTGCACAATTTGCTTTTTTGACAGAGCGCCCTTATTTTTGTCTCATGACCTAAAGAACAAGAGCATTTTGATTCGCAGCATCCCCAGGCTAAGTTAAGGACGTCCCTTCTTTTGATTTTAAAATTGCATTAAATGCATCATGCAATCTCAGTAATAATGTCCAAGGAGTTGCTTTAGGATATTTTTTTTGACTGCAACATATTCTTTGAGCTAGATGTTGACGGTAATCTTTTTATTGATATATTCCATGCTTATTCAGTAAACTTGAGTGGTGTCTGCAATGAAACACAAAATGCCAGTGTCTTCTGCTTCGTCTTGGGGATGTCATACTGTGTGGTTTCACTATACCGCTGACACTGTAAGCCACTTAGGAAATTTATTTACTAGGTTGGAAACATCCTGTCGCTAGTAAAAAAATGGATAAGCCCCTTCTTCGTCTTCTTAATGTTAGTGCACACCTTCTGCAAATTTTAAATGTGTGCAAAAAGTGACCACTATCTATCAACAAAGTTCAGTCTTAAATAAAGCTTTCTCATTTGCATGTACCTGTGGCATTACTGTATTTTATTGCAGCTTCTATCTTATCAGTTCTTTGGGTTAAAAGTCGTTTTGATTTTTGAACGGTGAGTCGTGAAACTAATTGGATATCAGTGCATTTTTCATTATAATTCTGTTGCTGGAGTAATTTATGAAGTCATTCTGAGGGGTAATATTAGGTGATGCTGGTGAGGTAAGGGAAATGAATTCATGTAAATTCATCCATCATTCATTACACGTACTACTGTACAGATATTCTCCCCATGCTTTATTGCATTGAATATAACAGGGTTGGCAAAAATTTGTCTTTTGGTTAGGAAAAATTTATTTTTTAGCCATAATTCTATCTAATACCATCACCGTGGAAAACTGAGGTGTGCGTTTATGAACATCCTAATCATTACATCTAAACGTGTCAATGAAAAAAAAAATGGGAAAATGAGAGACAAAATTGGCCTTTCAAGGTTTAATGGGTGTAATGTTGGAAGCCTTCTTTTGGTAATAATGCGAGCGTGCAAACTATCGGTCTTGGATCTAGTGTGCAAACTGCAGCAAAATTAAACTGATGCATGAAACACACCAAATACGAAGTGTCTGTTTGTAAGTGAGTTAGATGACGGTTTATGACTCAGTTTCTAGCTGACTGCTTTTGGTCAGGTCGCCTGTTTGTTGCATTTGTCGCTCATTGGTCGCTCGTAAGAAAGTTCTGTTCGATCTATTCAAACCAGTCAAATCAAGTTTAAAGTTGAAAATTGGTTTGCTCAAATACATGTTGAATCATGAAACACGATCGGTGGGGGGGGGGGGGCGTTGTCCAACTAAGAATATCACCTGGAATCTGGGTCAAATTAAGATATCGTTGTTGCTGTTTCGTTTAATTCAATCTAACTTACTAACAAATGTTCTTGATACTTGATTGATTGATTCCACTACAACAAGGCCTGTTAATTAAGGTTGCACTTATAATAATTTTAAGTCTTTTTAAATGACAGTAATAGTTGAACTTCTGACTTAAACAGGAAATTAACAAACCCAGTTGAGTATAATGCGATAAAATCTAATTACACTGTAAAAATAGGACAAAATCGTTGTAAATTTAGAGAGCAAAAAAATAAAAACTAAGGAACATTAAGATTAAAAAAGGTTTTGGTAACAAAGTTCTAGAACTTTTCTGTAATCCTTATTTATAGCTTTTTTTGTTGTTCTGTACAGCTAACCTATTTTTTATTTACAGTGAAGATTGGTTGAACTTATTTCAATGTAGTATCAGACGGCAAACTTTTGTTATATTTTCTTTGAATATTTACACAAAAAGTGCCAAATAAATTACAAAAATTCTTCTGATGAACCTTATTTTAAAATTAACAATCCAAACGTTATGGTGTCCCTTCCTCCTTTTCGTCAGTTTCTCAAGGACGGCTGTCTCAAGAAATGTTAAGTCACGACAGTGATAAGTAGCTTTATACATTCTATGTAATGGATTTAAAAAGTACTATGTAATATGAAACCGTAAGTAGAACAAGTCGAATAAGCTCATGAAGTCCGTCAGCACCATGTAACGAATGTTGTTGTTGTTTTTTTTTCAATGGCTTTGTCCTATGATTACGTTTTATATTCGATTTCGCCCAATACGGTTAACCTATTCAGATATCGTCAAAAAAGAGGAGTTCGAAACTTATATCTGCGCATGCGTTAGTGACCTCTCTGTTCATGTCAACAGGTACCAAAACATCTGAGCGCTGCACCAGATGCGCCTTGCATACTGTTTGACTTGTGTTTACATCCCGCGATGAGCAGAAACACACGTGAAAGGGTAACCCATTGCCCTTTGACCTACTGCGTAAAACTGCTCCATGAAGAAACTTTTGAAACGGTCTTTTTGTTAGACATGAATAGCTAACTTGATTTCAGACACCGGTTTGAGTAAGTTGAGTTCACAGTAAATAATGATTCTTGCAGTTTATATACCCACCTGTCCATGTGAGCCAATGGGGTTAAAGAAGATGCCGAATAAAAACCACCAAAGGCTTTTGATATACCCCCCAGATTTTTTCTCAAACTTTGTGTTCCAATATTGTAAACGCTGCCATGTCTTCTTATAAATCGATTCACCGAAACTTGCCCTAGTGGAGGGAATGGTGCCCCTTCTCTTCGTGAGAACGTTCGGTGTTTTGACTTCAGAACATGTGATTTGGTTCATACTTTATCTGGTATTTTGTACGCATAGCATAGCAGGTTATCATTGTGGTTTTTATGAAATAATTAGCAGGAAAACGACATAGAAACAAACACATTCTCATCTCCGCCAAATAAGTTATTAGTGTACTTATAAACAGTATCACATAACGGCTTGTAACAAGACCCGCGCAAGTTGTTGCTTGTATACACCGGCCTTCCGCTGGAAACCATGTGTGCCTGACATGGTAGGCCTACAACTTTTCCAAGTCGGTAGAGCTGGCAAGTACATGCTTCTGTGATCGGCACAAGGCATGGGGAAATTGCGTCTCGCAATGCCTTTCAGATCGCTGGAATGGCACTTGACAGGCCTGTTTACCGAATTTATATATATTAAAACCATTATAGTGGTTTGTCAAAAAAATATTTCAAGTAATAAAATCACAGCTTTTGTTTTCGTATTTGTTTGAAGAAGTGGGGAGAGGGGGCCTTTTGAGAATGTTCCCTTACCCACAAAGTGATGGGGACGTGTATCCGGTCCGCGGTGTGCAACGCCCATGAACTTCTTGAAGTCTTTTGTTATGATTTTATATACCGTTCCTTGTACTTGCACTGAAAGTTTCATTTTGCACACTCGATGACGATATTTATGACAGAAATGTTGCCACCAGTTCGTGTCTATATATGAAAAGTGATTTTTCAGACAATTTTCCTTGTACATATGTTTCATTGCAAGTAAAAGAAATACGCAACAATCATACAACTGTATTTGGATCTTTTATTTCGAAAGTAACTTACTCCAAGGAATTTTGTTGTAAAACTGTATTTTCTTGTAAAAGTGGTGTCTTCTGTAAAACACTTAAAAGCATGACAAATTTCGTTTTACATTGCATATCGAAACAAAAGAAGGTAACTGTATCAACGTACGATGTAAAGTTTCATGAGGTCCTGGGAACGATTCCCATTCTCGTCATACTCAATAAATAATTGTTGCAAAAGTCGCAGTAACCAATTAAGTTAATAAAGTAAATAACTTGGTTGTTTGAGACCCAGTATTTATTACATATCATACCATATGGGATCACAAATACCTTCAAAATTAGGTTTAACCAAATCTAATCAGCCAGTCATTGACCTTGAAATGGATTAATATGGTAACCAACAACGTAAAATATTACAGTACAATAATAAATTAATATATAAGAATGAAAATACTGCCACAAAAAAGTGCACACGTATTTACGTGACTGTCTCAACATTATCACATTTTACAAAGATTATTCTACTGTGGAATAATTACAGTGAAAACAGACATAATTTTAGAAGCCATTACGTAACATAATACTGTCATGTAATTAAATCTTGCCCCCTATGTATTAGGCAAAGATCGCTGTCAGGTCCGAACTTCCTTTTGCAGTATTCAAGTTCAGTTAGCTATTGTAAATATTTACTGCAGTTACCAACAACAGTAATCTGCTGCAGTAGATATTAACTGTAGTATTGCTGCATCAAAAACCTCCAGTCATCTATCGCAGCACACCTGAGTTTTTTTTCATTGTGCTGGGCTCTTCTAATACTAAAACCGAAAATATTGCAAACGTGTATCCCAAACTTTTATCCCTACTGTGTAAGAGGCGCTGACTCCTCAAGGAGGCCCACAAGGATGTGTGTTGATTGACATTCGCGACGTTCAATGTAGTTATCTGGGCAAATATTCAAGAATTCCAATGCGGAGGTATTTGTATATATATATATATATAGGTCGAAAAGAGATAGTAAAAAGTGCTTAAAAGTTTGCGGAAAACTCCGCAAACTTTTAAGCACTTTTTACTTCCTCTTTTCGACCTACACATTTCAACAGTGCTCCGCAGCATTTCGACCTTATATATATATATATATATATATATATATATATATATATATATATATATATATATATATATATATATATATATATATATATATATATATATATATATATATATATATATATATATATATATATATATATATATATATATATATATATATATATATATATATATATATATATATAAAATTAGAGGAAAATCCGAAGAGACAAAGATGGACAAAAGAGAGTACTAATATTTTGTAGTCAGATATTTCCTCCCCACCTGGGGCCTTCCTCGGTGACAAATGAACAAAGCTTAAAATTTAAACATACACAATGGCAGATTGCGTTAAAAACAAAGATAAGATCGTTACGAAATAATAAAGAAGAATGTTACGAAATAATAAAGACGCGCATCGTGTTGCGTCATAATCAAGGATCTTCACGTGACGTAAAAGCGTAACTGCCCAATCACTGGGAGTGGGTTATTGATACGCGCGCATAACTCGGCCTTTGTCACAAAGGAAGTACAGTACAAAGAGAGAGGCGCGAAGGGCTATGAAGAGCGGCAAGGAGCCTCTAGAGTAAGAATAAAAAATTATAAAAAGTATCTATTGTGCCAGAAAACGAAAACTTGACGGAGCTTATTACAATGAAATCCTACTATAGACAGGAGAAACATATCTCTAAGAGAACCATTCTTAATAATATCGATGAGAAAACTTAAGGTAGAGCAAAACGAGAAAATGGTTTCAGATAGTTAACTGATAAGGTATCCTAAAACAAGTTACAAAGAGTTAACGAAGGAATATCCCTTAAGTAGTCCTAAATCTCTGTTTAAGCCGGATTTAAATGATTTAATTCGGAGGATCCACTTCAGTTCTTGTTTTTTAAAGAAGAATGTTACGAAATAATAAAGACGCGCGTCGTGTTGCGTCATAGTGAAGGATCTTCACGTGACGTAAAAGCGTAACAAAGAGAACAAAGAGTTACCCAGCCCCCCCCCCCCTTCAAAAGTCTAATCCTTCTAGCCGCTCCCGATGGACACCTCCAAATGGACGTAATATCTACATCGACAAGTTCAACAAAGTAGCCAAACTACACTTGGACAACTTTCTTAAGGAAAACTTGAACAGTAGACAAACAGAAAATCTTACATCTCAAGAGGCCCGTGCGATACGCACTCTCAAATCAAACAAAAACATCATCATCAAACGTGCTGATAAAGGTGGTGCAATCACGATTCTAAACACCAAGGATTACGTCAAGGAGGCAGAATCACAACTCTCCAACTTGGAATTTTATCAACCATTAGATGAGACCCACACCAAGCAGTTTAAAGAAGAACTTTTGAACACTGGTGAATCGTTAGACACTCCAGAGTTACGAGAACAGGTGAGAGTACTTATTCCTGAGAACCCGAAACCCGCTGTATTTTACACTATTCCTAAATTGCACAAATTGCCGAAATTAATTTAAGAGAAGCTTTCCAGTAGTACCAATGACTCAACTAACCTCAGTTCTAAAGAAATCATAGAACTTTCCAAATTACTCAATATTATACCTCCAGGACGACCCATTATCTCAGGAATAGGCACCCTCACCGAACCTTTATCAGGGTTTATTGATTCCATCTTGAAATCTTATGTTAACAGTATCACTAGCTTTGTTCAAGACACTACTCATTTCTTAAGAATTTTAAGCGATATTCCGACTTTACCCCCAAGTTCACTTTTGGTCACCTTAGACGTCTCGGCCCTGTACTCTTATATCCCCCACGCCAATGGTATACAAGCTTGTAGAGAGTTTCTCACTAAAAAGGGTGAACCTCCTAATTTTGTTAATGACATTTGCCGACTTATTGAATTTGTTTTGACACATAACGATTTCACCTTTAATAATAAGAATTTTCTCCAAATTAAAGGTACAGCCATGGGAACAAAAATGGCACCCAGCTATGCTAACATTTTTATGGCTTGTTTTGAAGAAAAGATGATTGCCTCTTCCCTCTCTAAACCCATCCACTACTACCGTTACATAGATGATATTTTCTTCATCTGGCCACACGGTGAAACGTCACTCCTAAACTTTCACTCCTTGATCAACAATTTCCATGACAGTATTTCTTTCATCATTGACCACTCCAACCGTGCCATTCCCTTCCTAGACGTCCTTGTCAAACTTGATAATTCCCGTATCTTCACGTCGCTCTACTCGAAGCCTACAGATAACCACCAGTACCTTAATTTTCATAGCTGCCACCCCCTACCTCTTAAGAAATCTGTTATTTTTAGCCAAGGTCTTAGAATCAAAAGAAGCTGTTCTAATATTGAAGATTTTGAACATCAGCTCGCCATTTTTGTTGGCCATCTTCTCTTTAGCGACTATCCCCTCAAATTAATAATTAATGAAATTTCCAAACTCTCGAAGTACACTCGCGCAGACCTCTTACAATACAAAACTAAGCCCGATAACGATCGTATTCCCATGGTGTTCGACTATCATCCCGCCACTGAAAATTTGTCCAAAATGCTACGTAGCGACTTCAGAATTCTCAGTAAAGAGGAATCCATTCGCCCCCTTTTTTCAAAACCCCCTCTTCATGGGAGAAGGCAAACACCTAATTTGAAGTATATCCTTACTTCCTCCTCCCTTCCTCTAGATTTCGACAGTACGGGTAATTTCAAATGCAGAAAACCACGTTGCCAAATTTGCAACTTCATCAATTGCGAAACCCCCTTCAGGCCACCTGGTAACTACTTTACCATCAGACCCCCCAGTCTCACTTGTGACTCACATAACGTCATTTACATCCTTTACTGTACCAAATGTCAACTAGGCAACTATGTGGGAGAAACCGCCACTCCCTTTAGGATGAGATTTAACAACCACAAAAAATCCATCCGAGACAAATAGATGGCTTCCCAGTGGCGGAACATTTTAATTCTGAGAACCATAACATTTATGACATGAAATGCGTCCTTGTAGCTTCAGGATTTAGATCCTCTTCGGAAAGAAAAAACAAGAACTGAAGTGGATTCTCCGAATTAAATCATTTAAATCCGGCTTAAACAGAGATTTAGGACTACTTAAAGGATATTCCTTCGTTAACTCTTTGTAACTTGTTTTAGGATACCTTATCAGTTAACTATCTGAAACCATTTTCTCGTTTTGCTCTACCTTAAGTTTTCTCATCGATATTATTAAGAATGGTTCTCTTAGAGATATGTTTCTCCTGTCTATAGTAGGATCTCATTGTAATAAGCTCCGTCAAGTTTTCGTTTTCTGGCACAATAGATACTTTTTATAATTTTTTATTCTTACTCCAGAGGCTCCTTGCCGCTCTTCATAGCCCTGCGCGCCTCTCTCTTTGTACTGTACTTCCTTTGTAACTAAGGCCGAGTTATGCGCGCGTATCAATAACCCACTCCCAGTGATTGGGCAGTTACGCTTTTACGTCACGTGAAGATCCTTGATTATGACGCAACACGATGCGCGTCTTTATTATTTCGTAACATTCTTCTTTATTATTTCGTAACGATCTTATCTCTGTTTTTAACGCAATCTGCCATTGTGTATGTTTAAATTTTAAGCTTTGTTCATTTGTCACCGAGGAAGGCCCCAGGTGGGGCGGAAATATCTGACTACAAAAAATTAGTACTCTCTTTTGTCCATCTTTGTCTCTTCAGATTTTCCTCTAATTTTATATCTTCAGGAGTACACGTGGATCTTTTACTTAATCATTACTTATATTATATATATATATATAAATATATATATATATATATATATATATATCCATCCCGCTTGGTAGTACCATGGTAACAAAGGGAAAAAATTGATTCACGTGGGGTATTTATAGCCTGTTGTCGCTTCTGTGAATCACGATCTGTTCTAGCGTATATAAGTGGTCATAGACTCTGCCCGGAAAGAGGGGGATTGTGGGTTCGGTCCCCCGTGCGGTTCAATTTTCTCTCTGGTGTTTTTCTTCAACCGTTTCTTCTTTGATAAGAGGTTATACTCTATCTTGGATCGGTACAAAATTCATGATCGAATGTATTACTACAACACTTTCGACCTACACATTCTAACTTCGATCTACCAACTTCGACCTACTGATTATTCATCCGATTGGGAGTACCGTGGTAACAAAGGAAAAAATTGATTCACGCGGGGTATTTATAGCCTGTTGTCGCTTCTGTGAATCACGAGCTGTTCTAGCGTAGTGGTCATAGACTCTGCCCGGAAAGCGGAGGATGGTGGTTTCGGTCCCCCGTGCGGCTCAATTTTTTTCTCTAGTGTTTTTCTTCAACCGTTCCTTCTTTGATGAGAGTTTATACTCTATCTTGGATCGGTATAAAATTCATGTATATATATATATATATATATATATATATATATATCACTAATTCGGCACTTAGGGGGAAAGTTGTTGTTGAAAAGTCGACCTTAAGGGGAAAAATTTCTTGGGGCGAAATATAAGTTTCGCCGTAACGTTTCTACACACTTTTTCTATTGGAATACGTAAACGGACAAGGGCGCCCTCCTAGATTTACAAAGTAGATGCAATTACTTCAAAGTTGTCAAATTTACGGACACCTAGCTGTTAACACGAACGGATGGCTGGCCATTGAAGTAACGTTGTTTATATTTTTGGACGTTAGGGCGAACACTTTTTCTTATGTATTTCATTGTTATTTTTTCGCCCTAAGTACGCGCAGATATAACAATTTCCCCCTAAGGTGGGAATTAGCGTTATAGATATATATATATATATATATATATAGATATAGATAGATATATATATATATATATAGATATATATATATATATGTATATAGTTATATATATATATATATATATTTATATATATATATATATATATATATATATATATATATATAACCGTAATAGTAAAAATCAATTAATAATGTCAACCAGGCAATGTTTAAGTGCTCAACCCTGTGAAGGGAGCTGTAATATTGAAAAGGTTGCAATAAGTTCTTACAACATAGCTTTACAGAACTGTTTCGTAAGGGCCAATAATGTAGGTCCTCACTCCTCAGAAGCCTGAAGTAGAATGAGGTCAATAACGTTAAATACGTATGTGTTCGCTGCTTTTGAACGGGTCCGTTTTTAAGCATGTGTTCGTTCCGTGTTCGTTGTGAACAGGCACGAACGGTGTACAGCGAGCCAAGATTCATTACCTATTAGAATAATTACACAGTAGATGTTTGTTCCTGTGTGTACAAGAGCTTTTCAGTTCGTTTCTTTTATTTAGAGTTGCTAAGGAAGGTTTGAGTATAATGAAGAACTTTTCTTCCAGACAGAGATTACATGTTTTAGATGATGTGGAGTATGCTCCAGCTTTGTTCATGAGTTTCCATTTTACGGAGTGTTCTACATTTGTATCCTTTAGTTTCCAGATGTATTCACTGAGTGCAGTTGCGTTTCTTTTGTCTTTGTGTTTAAAGCTAGACTTGTGGGCGGTGTATCTTGTTTTGAATGTGTTCTCTGTTAGACCAATGTATGTTTCTTCGTTGTGGTTGTCGTGGCGTGTTACAGTTGCTTGGTACACAATGTTGTTCGTGAGGCAGTTGCCTTCCAATGGGCACTCACTTTGCTTTCTGCAATTGCAGTTGCTTCGCGTTGCTGGTTGTACTTCCTGTTTCGCCAGTATGTATTTGTTGTGCGCTGATATAATTTGGTCTATGTTTGCCATGCAGCTGTAACTCAGTTTCACCGTGTTTCTGTTGAGTAAAGTATGTAGTTTGTGCCCAGGTGGGAAGCAGCTGTCCAAGAGGTTAAAGAATTTCTTGCCAATGTTGGTTGTGACACTGTCACTAGACGGGGGGGGGGGGGGGGGGGGTTGAACCAGGTTATGTTCCTATTTCGTCTTCGTTTCAGGGCTCCCTTGGAATGACTGGTGTTAGGGGGTTGGGTCTCGTACTCTAGGTTGTACCCATAGCCACTTCTTTGTAATGCTTTTTGGTATACGGGCGATGATATGTTGAATGTGTTTTCGTCGGAAGAAATGTTGGATAGTCTCCTGTTGATGCTTTCTGGAATGTTCTTTATGATAAGTGGGGGTGGTTGCTCTGTTTGTGCACATAGAGAGGGGTGTTGTTTGTTTTCATGTATGGCTTGTATGTGCTTGTGCTAAGACCTATGAGTATTTTCCTGAACCGCCTATTACGGCCTTTAGAAGTATGAAAAACATCTCAAGTCACTTAGTTCGGGCTTTACATCCCCAACCCTTTATGTTACATCCGGCAGGGACGTTTCCTTGTAACCGTAGTAGATGTAATACTTGTAAACTTGTTAGCAAAGACAGGCTTCTGTCTGTTGTAGGTCCCAACAACAACTCCTTCAACGTCAAACATCATTTTACATGTACGTCTACTAATATAGTGTATATCCTAGTTTGTGAGCGCTGTGCCATGATGTATGTGGGTGAAACTAAACGTCGATAAGCTGATCGGGTTACTGAACACTTGAGATCCATTAGGCAAAACCTTCCAGGTTACCCGGTTGCCAACCATTTAAACCCCCCATCGGCCTGTTCTATACAGGATCTGATGGTCACGACGGCCATCTCATGCAGAGGTTCCGACCGTGATCGTCTTACTGCCAACAATCGACTGATAGTAAGGCTAGGAACTCCAGCTCCTAACGGGCTGAACGTCAAACTTGAACTGTTATAGACTGTGCTTATTTTTTTTTTTACAACGGACTGTTTGCCGAACTTGAACTTAAATTGATCGTGTTCAATTTTCCTTGCAAAGTCCTTTTATAATGACATCATAATCGCCTAGCGTGTATTAATTATTACTTTTAATTTTTATCGCGTTATCACTATTAACTTGTTTTACACGGTTGCGTCGTTTAGCTGTGTTTAAAATTGCGTCGCGAAGTAGGCGAACATTTCATTATTGGCAATCCCTTTGTGTAGAGGTTGTACGCTTGACGTCGGCGCGTTTTGGTTTGGCTTGCTGGATGGATGTTGTCATGGGTAGTGCGTGGGTTACCAGTGCGTCCACACTACAAGGACTTAGAAACGATTGTAAGGAGTTGATGGGGGACATAACAAGACACACAACGCGTTGACGTAGGTGCTTGGCCTTTGTACGCGCGCCGATCGAGTTGTATCGGCACGCGTTTGTTGTTTCTTTTGAATATCGTTTTTTTGATCAGTTATTATTTTGCCGCCTGATGAAGGGTACATACCCGAAACGATGCGGAGCATTCTTCCGAATTTTAGCACTTTTTATCATTCCAATCTGTTTACCTTTATGCTTTACCAGTGCTACGCAGTATTCGACCTTATATATATATATATAAATATATATATATATATATATATATATATATATATATATATATATATATATATATATATATATATATATATATATATATATATATATATATATATATATATATATATATATATATATATATATATATATATATATATATATATATATATATATATATATATATATATCAGAGTTTCATGGATTGTTGTCGCAGGCTTTTTTGGGGGATTGTACCCGAAAAGCATTTCCCCAACATTTTCAATGCCCTTAAGTTCCGGGCTTCTTAGGTGCGTTCCAATGTCATGACACACTTTTAGTAAGGGATTGTTTCATGAAAATCGCGAATCCTCTTTGGTACGTCCTTATAAGATTAACACATAGTGAACAACAAGGAAATCCTAAAGAGGACACGTGAGGCCATTGGTTAGCAAATTATCGTAAGCGCATTGCATGCAACTAGTTATGCAACTGTGAAATTAAGTTTTTAATAACACCGGTCATCTATTGACAAAAAGTATACGCAAATCAAATAGAGTAAATGCATTGTTTAATTGTTAAAATTCAACAATCGCACAATCAATTCTTTGTTGATCTGTTTACCAAATCTTTCCTCACACAATATCCATCATTAAGCCAGCCATATAGATTTAAACTAGAACCAAAATTTCCTATTGTTATGAGTTTTACATCCATTTAGTTCTGTTAAGAAGCCAAGAGTCTGGTAATCTTGACTTGCAACATTCTAGGCTGCTCCGATGAGTCTAGTAATATCAACATAAAAGAACGGCCACTCCTCCAAACCGATTTCTCCGTTCGCGGGGTTACTGTCATGACTTAATATCTGAAAGAGGAAAGGCATGATGGTCAAATCAATGTAATAATCGTTTCAACATCCAGAAATTCTTATCGAAATAAAATGTTGGTTAGGAACTCACAAAACACAAATTACACGAACAATTGTTCTTGGTATATAGTTCATTGTCGAATGAATTATATAAATTTTTGCAGGCTCAGTCTGAATTTTGTCGGGTGACAACTGTTTCAACTGAAGGCCTAGTCGATTTTAACTTCGAAATAGTAAATGAAATACACAGAAATGTTAAACGTTACCTTTTTTGCACAACATGGAACATTGAAGCTACTGCTGTTTATCTAGCTACGTACTGGATTGATGGTAAACGAATTAAAAGTGATAGTAAATATGGCCAATGGAGCCACTCGATGTGTAGATGAGTTTTGCATAACTTCCATCATCTATTACAGCAGGAATAATATCCTTTTTCGCTTTCTGCGCGATACTAAGAGCTTAACTAAAACGTTTTATCAAACATAACTCAGTGTTTTCACCCGTCTCGCCGGCTAGACTTAAACCAATTGGTTGAAAACTGGGCCGAAGAAAAAACAATGGTGCTACAGAATTGAAAGGCTGGATCTCCGAGGAGATGCTAATAGCGGAAGGCTAGAATTTAGATAAATTAAACAGCCAAATGGTTTGAAGTAAATATATATATATATATATATATTTATTTATTTATTTATATATATATATACACATATATATATATATTTATTTATTTATACATATTTAAATATATATAAATATATGTGAGTGTGTGTGTTAATGTAAATGTGATCGCTCCGTAGGTGTTAGTGTTACGACGAGGTAGTCCACCACCGTCGGATTTGCTGTTATGGCGATTTTCAGACCAAACGTTTGAAATACAACAAAAAAGTCTTTTCTCCATCTGTCCGCTAGCCTTCCTGTTATCACGGTAGAGTCCGATGTTACCTCTTTAATATATATATATATATTTATTTATTTATATATATGTATATAAATTTAAATATATATATTTATAAATGTATTAAGTCGAAATGAGTGCTAGTTTATTTATCTATCGCCAATGGTTCAAAAGGGTGCCAAGGGACCTTCTTCATCTCATTTTCTGACTCACATCACAAATTTGCATTGCCATTCTTCAAGTGAATATTTGTCTTCTTCTGAAGGTGAAATTACATCTAAAGCAGCACGTATGTTATCAATATTCCAAAAACTTTGGTCCAGGGTTCGTCAGCTACCCTAATTCATATCGGATTCGTAAAGAAAGAAATCACCTGCCTTCATGCTAAGATGGAGTGGGGAAACAATCCCTGCCCCCTATATCTAAATTAATGGCCATTTTCCCCTTTAGATTTAAATGTTTTTAACGGGAAGGTAAAGCAGGAGAAGTTATACATTTCATTGTGTCATTAGGGGTGTCATACATATGCCTACCTGTTCAGCGAAGGCAGACCTGTCTAATGACGTCGTTGAGTAAATGTCCATGTAAAGCTATTGAAAAAAAGAACGAAGATTATTTTTATTCTCGACCATCGGGATTTCTTCAAAATTTACTCATCCCCGTAAGTTTTCAAATTAATCTGAAGTGCTTTCATTAGTAAACGATTAAACGATTGAAAATATAACGAGTCTTCGAACTTTCTATTGTGTCTCATGAAATTCAGAAAAACAGAGAGTTGTGACTTACAGCAAAAATTTCCATGCCGTCCAGTGAATCATTTTCATTCTGGTCATACTGCATGAAGAACTATTCGAGAAAAGATATCAAGAAATAAATTAAAATATAAGGAATGCTGCATTGGAAGAAAAATTTCACGTTTGGCGAGTGAAGTCAGGTACATGTACAAGCGTCTAGAAGAAAAAAGAAATCTCTGTAAAACGTCATTGAAACATCATCCCCCGCTCGAGAAAAACAGAAGAAACAAGGGCGCTTTAATTGAAATTTTCTTTCCATTGCCAACAAATTTGATAAAAAAAATTCAATCTTTAATAATCCAAGAAAAAAAAACGGGATAAAGGAGAGACCCTTTAGGTCAACAAGTTCCTCGATTTTTCAAGTTGGTTCTTACCTATCAAACACTTGAAGGAAAGTTCTTTTTCATAACTTTATGGCTTCATCCTTGGGGCAACACAGTGGAACAGGTGGCCGCACGCATATGTATTCGTCCTGCACGCGTGGCTGACTATGTGAGTATTCGACTGAATGACAAATCAGCTGCCTGCATATGTTGGGGTTGGTTTGTCCCCCCTCCCCCAAATGAGGGCGTACTTCCCACTGTGTGAAATATATGCATAACATCTTCTCCGTTTTTATCCATCTCTAGCTGGCCAATACTCGCCTAATCCAAATATTTTTGGTCGAGAACTTCCTGTGCAGGTATCTTGATATCAAAAAGATGAAACGGGTTTGGCCCTTCATGGATTGTTCACACCATAGAGCAAGTTTTTTTTTTTATAATAGAGATTGCCTTTAACAATTAGAGAGGAAATCTTCACCGGGGAAAAGGCCTTTTCCCTGGCAATATTGGCTAAAATTCCTATTCAATTCTATAACAGCATGCCAAATACGGCCCATCGTGGTAACAGTAAAACTTAATTAACTTACCGATATAAAATCGGCTTCCGGTAGGTCTCTTGCTACAATATTGGCGATTCCTGGGCGAAAGAAAAATCACAAAGCTGAGAGGCTTAGTGAATCCTTGTCGAAAGGAAAGGTTTTGGCTATTCCCCTTGTACACAGACCTTTTGCCAGCTCTTTCCGAAAGCAGAAAGCAAGAATTCATCCAGGTTTCGATGTTCCACCGTATCTTGTACCCCAGATAACACGCAATGTTTTGCAACTTTTGAGTCACTATCATATCCAAATACCACTTAAATTTTAACTTTTTAAGAAATGAAATGCTAAAAAAATGAATCAAAGACTGAATTAATGCTTCTTGACTCCAAATCCAGTTCAGTCAAAGTACATGTGTATATTCAATCCGAGTAGGAGAATTTGTGGTGCAAAAAGTCCCGTATGTGCGGAATTTAGGGGTGTGATTTGATGAGCACCTCGACATGCAGCTACATATAACCAAGCAATGTCAAAAAAGTATGATGCATTTGCAAGCCATTCGTTGTATTAATAACTATCTTTCTATAGACGCCACTCCGAGCGTATCGCACGCTTTTGTGACTATAGAAACAGTCTTTCAATTGGTGTTTCCAAGATAAAACATACGTAAATTACAGATGACACAAAACATGGCAGTTCGTTGCTGGTATAACCCTAAAATATGATCCTTTTCCCCCCCGACATTTCACCAGAGCACTGGCTCACAGTTGATAAAGGAATAAAGTTTAAATTGATGTTAACAGTCTACAAATGCTTTAACAATCAAGGGCCAAAATATGTCAATGACATGCTGAAAAAGGATTTTAATGCCACTCATAATCTCAGATCTAACAGTGACACATTACGATAAGTAGTTATCACGCCCCACTTCCAAGTCATACGGTGACCGTGCTTTTATGGTAGCAGGTTTATATATATATATATATATATATATATATATATATATATATATATATATATATATATATATATATATATATATATATCGACTTCGCCTTCGTCCTATATATATATATATATATATATATATATATATATATATATATATATATATTTATATTCATATACTTATTTTGGTTATGTTTTGTGCTGTGGCCTATGGTGACTCCATATTCTTATCTTATGAGTTCTTCGGCAATTTCATCCGCCTGTGACTTTTGGACGATCTTGGAAATCATTGGGTTTTTTTTTTTTTTGTTCTTATTTCTGTTAACTTTTTTTACATTTACCGTTTTTTAATCAAATGGTCAAAAGGTAACACAAGTTCTGTATCTTCACTCGACATTCCCACTTTCTGCATATAAATTGTCTGCCATTGGTCCTTTGAGGCAAATAGGCCGTTAGGAGGTTTTAGCCTTTTCATGTCATTTACAAATTTCCTCAAGGCGTAGTGACATCATTGCACAAAGTAGCATCCCGACAGTTTTGGAATATTATTTCGATTAAAAAAAATGGATGAGGTTTTGTGTAATTAATAACCCTCCAATGCATAGCCTACATTCGTGTTCGTTATGCAAACGTTCTGATTTGGAGTAAATGCACCTGGGAAAGATAAATCGTCGAAAGCTTTATCTAGTGATTGTTAGAGAAGTAGCAACGATGTTCAATTGCCTCTTTTTAAGACGGCTCCCATTATTTCTACAAAATTTCATGTAAATGCAATGAAAAAAAAAACAATGAAAGAATCAAGGGGTCAAAATTCCATTGAAAGGACAAATAACCTACTCTGTCTTCTTTGAATTTCAACTGCCATTAGTCAGACATTCAAAATTGTGAAATTTATAGCATTCGGCGCCATCCGACACGAAGTATTATTTCATTTGAAGACGGCAACAATTTCCCCACAAATAACTTTAAGTTAACAATCCTGATTCTTAACCATAATAAATTGTTTAAGTCTGAAAAAAATGTATCAATTTCATTAATTCTTCAAATTGAATGTAATGACGAGCGTGGTTCAGTTGAAGCATATTGATGAAAAGTTTGGTACCAGTCGTACTGCTGCCCAATTTTTATAAAAGCAACTGCAAAATTGCTGAATAGGCATAGAATAATCACTAATAACAACTCCGTGCAGTTTTGGGAATGGGGAGAATCGGTCAAAAAAAAAAAAAAAAAACATGAACCCCCATCTAAGTGCACATTAATATTTACACCGTTGAGACAGGTGAATTTTCTCCCGATATGAGGAAACACCATTTTCCACCTTGAGCGATTATCTTTCGAATTATCAACCATCTAACTAGAATAGGTAAGACTCATACTTCCCTGTCAGTGTTTGGAGGTTGAAATGTTCCCCCTTTTCAAACGCAAAGACACGAAATACGGTAAAATATATGTTAATTGAAATTCAGATGTATAGGTCGGTAACTTTTGAACAAAGCTAGATTGTTTTTTTAATTCTCGCTGTTTTACCATCGCTATACCATAGAAATTACGAAAAACAGCTTCTTCTATTTTAACAGTTGTAAATTCACCAGCGTAACAAACAAGTCACAACGAAAATTTGCTACATTTATCCATATTTTACCATTCATCAGTCACGGACTTTTTAATTTCTTGTGAAAGTCTTTTAAAGAGGTCTTTGAAAGCAACATGAACGACTTCTTTACCCTTCTTTAAGCACCACGAACACTTTGCAATAAAAACTAACATCAAAAAGTTTTTATGGCGATAAAGCTAATCCACACATTGTCGTAATAAAAATACTTACCGCAGCACAATACGATGAAAATGAGACAAAAAAACTTCATTTTTAAAAATGAATACTTGTCGACAAATAACGGTCGGACTAAAAGTTCTTCTTCACTCGGATTGTTTGAAGGATTAAATGCTCCAGCTGTCGATTTTTCTTCACTTATATCACACTTTGTAAATATTCTTCCTACCAGCTTGTGGAGGTGATCCAATGAGACAAGAAAGGTCATGAAAGGTTTTTAATTCATACTATGATCTCTCTGAGATGAGTTTCATCGATATTGAAAAACAAGTCAACCGTGACCTGACCTGATAGTGGGCCTTAACCAAAATATTATCGCGAGTGATGGTCTCTTGGATTGGAGCCACCGTGTAAGGCGTTGGGAATAACTAGAAATATTCTTGGTCAACCAAAAAATGTAAATTAAAATAAAAAATAAGTGCCAGGTTGTCGGTTTTTCACCAATGCATTTTATCATTTTTTTAAGTTCTCTGTTAGCAATATTAAGAATTAAGAGTAAACCGTATAAAAGGTCACGTTATGAAATGAAGTTATACGTTGTAAGACTGTCACTGAACTTAATCACAGGGTTCAGATTGTGGTGTATATCAAGTTGATAACATCTCCTGAAGGCCATGCAGTCCGACCAGCGACGCGTTTTCAGCTGGTTGCATTTTATCAAGTGATACGAAGGGTCGAGGTCACAGATTTATCTAACACCTCAATACAACGTTGGTCAAAAGCAGAGTTTGATTTTTTTCAAGCTCATTGAATTCATCTTCCTAGGGAAAAACGAGTATTCGAAAAATGGCTGAAACGCTTTCGTCATGCAAAGCAACATTACTGTAATTAGCAAACAATGGCAGGCAGAATAAGCAATTCAGGTCACCAACTTTCGTTTACAGTTACATTCTGAACCATTTGATCAGGAGCGCTTTCAAGCAAGGAGGCGACTGCGTGTGCCGATATATTCACTGTCACGTGACTAAAAATGACGATGCATGTAATGTTTACCGTGTGCCACCCATTTATCATTGAGGCGCGGTGACAATGGAAGAAACGAACAAAAAATAATTAGAAAACAACATGGCACGGAAAATATGTAGAGGTGACTTAACAAAGTAAATTCCAAGCACACACAGGTAAACAAATACACATAAGAACGACAACGGTACAGGTAATTTGGTCATCATTTTCAGCGGTACAAGCACCAAACTCGCACACACTCAGATCCACATCGCTTATTCACATGCGTCTTGAAATACACATTCGAACATATACTACTTCAAAACATTAAATGCTCTTTCAGGGTTAATGTGTCACACAAAGGAGACAACTGCGGATAATGGGGTTGACAGGGGTGATTGTGATTACGGCGGTGACTGGGGTATCTGCGTTGAATTTAACGTAAACCTGTTACAGTAAATAAAGGGATTTCCAGTAACACTTTAACAAACACATATGTACTACGTCGACTTCATTACATGGAAACCACTTTCAACATCACAGGGAATCCACGAATAAACTGACAATGCCAGAAGGGGATAAATATGTATTTATCGACACAACTGAAGCTAATGGATAAAAAACTGCACTTATCGGAAAATCATTCCCTTCTTTGCATTAGCAAACGGTCTCTTTTCCAAATTATCACTTTTCTCTTTATGTGTAATTGTGGCACCAGATGTTGAATTTTACCGCCCATAGTGACTGGATGTTTAGGATCCTGCATTCTGATTGGTTAAACACTGACCGGTTATTCTCGAACACACAATTATAATGGTATGTAGAAGTCACTAGTTACCAGAAGCGGGCGCGTGCATTGTGCCAGCCATGTTAGTTATGACGGCACACTCGCTTAAGTAATTTTCTTGTTCACACCATCGCGTAATTCCGACCAGCTCATTGTTCCAATTTGTTCTGTTTGCTGGCTTTGACCTGTTAAGTAGTAGGAAATCGTACTCGCATGCTTGAACGCGCGATGAAAGCACGGACTTCAAGTGAGCATGTCACAGCCAAAGTAGCCGTTTGTGTATTTGCAGGCTTCGATACAGTATTTTACAAATATATCCTCTCAAACCCAAGTTAAAGCCGTTCAATTTGAGGTAAATGATATTTGAAGAAAAACGTTCAAATCCGATTTCGAAAAATGCCGCCTCAGATTACCTGACTTTTATGATGCAACTGGCGGCACCCGCTCTATTTAAGAACGCGCACCTAGATGTGGAAGCATGAAGCTAATGCTTTGGCAAAGTAATATTTTGACAGAGTACTACGTTCTTTCCTACAGGCCCAGTCGAAAGAGTTTACTGCCTAAATTCCTTTCTTCAAGCTCATCTTCATCACGGCTTATCCAGTTGTTATCAGTGTTTTGATCAATGGAGGTTACAAGACGTGTACTGACACGTCGTCTGATCAATTGAATTAAATACGCTTAGTGCGTTAAACAGATGCATACTTCTTGCATATATGTATAAACCCATCTGTAGTCAACATGTGCCCACCCTCAATATGTATTTTTAATGATAATGGGAAATCCATTTTTGCGTGGATTGAAGTTTTACTCTTTGTTGGTATTGCACTCTCCATATTCTGCTCGGCCTCTCAAAGCCACTCATGCTGGTTTTTATTTGCACTAAAATGGATAATCTAGTGACTGATACTTGTTTTTCTGTTTCAGGGTTAACCTTTTTAATTTGTTTTTGTATTTTGTTTTTTTTTTTCTTTGTTTGACGTTACTTTTCATTTTCTTTTTCTTTTATGCATATGGAGAACGATGTTGATTTAGGGTTTTTACAAGCTCAAATCAATTGTTTTATTCAGATTTAAATGTTTCAATGAACTTGTAACCAAAGCCATGTAGATTTTTCTGTTCTACATATCAATCCGAGGTCGCTACCCCATAACTTCGATTCAATTTTAAATTTAATTAGCTGTGTTAATGATTACCCATTTTCATTAACTGCTATCACGGAGACATGGCTTCATGATAATGACTATACTGCCCTCTATAATATTGCAGGTTACTCTTTCGTGTGTAAGGGGCTTTCAGACAAGTAGAGAGGTGGGGTAGCATTATATATTAAGAGTGATTTACAATTTACTGTCATTAACAACTTGCCAAATTCTATGCATTTTGATTCTCTGTTTCTAAAAATCAATTACGTGAATTCAAAAAACATAACTGCTGGAGTTATATACCGATCACCAGGTGACGTCGTTGGCGGATTCTTAGAATACTTAGTGGATGTATGCAATAAATTAAACACCCAACTTGATGTGTGACTTGTGTGTTTTCTTGTGGGTGACTTTAATGTTAACCTTCTTTCCAAACACACTGCTGATGTATTTGTAAATACTCTGTTCTTTTCCTGTATCCTGTCATTGATAGACCAACTAGAGTAACCAGTATGTCTCCAACCCTTATTGATAATATTTTTACGAATATTGATCTCACGACTAGATCCACTATTGTAAAACTGATATATCAGATCATTATTCTATTGTTATTTTCTGCGATTATTTAAAACCTCCCAGAAGACACGCACACAAAGGTGATCACTTAACACGTGATACACGCAACTGCAATATTTTAAAGGCAGTCATTCGTCACCCCAAACTACAGTTTCAGTATACATATATCAAAACTCTCAATTGGTACAGCTCTTTGATTGGCATCACATTCAAACAATGCATCATAGCTAAATTTGACAGCATGGGCACTGAGAGTGTCTAGACTACACATTATGGACTTGTATGGCCACTGGGACAAGCCATGAAGCAATAAACTATAGGATTGTGTCTGGATAAAGATGAGTTTTAGATAAATGTGGGAGGGGCTAGAAGTAAATAGGTTGGAAGAATTGGAACTGTTTGGGATGATGAAAATATGCCTTTAAATATGAAAATGGAGCTAAGTTCATGTGACTGGTGTGATGTGTTGTTGCATAATACTGCACAGTCTTCCTTTAGTACCTTTTATAGCAAATGTCATGACATACTTAGTAGAAATTGTCCGTTAAAAACCTCTACGCCTGAGAAAAATTTACAGAAATCACTTTGGATTACCTCGGGCATATTTCAGTCTGTTTGAAAGAAGAATATCCTTTATTTTAAGCACAAAAGAAGCCCTACTGACCATAATTTTCTGAAGTATAGAAACTGTAAGAATGAATTAACCCCAATAGTTCGTAATGCTTAACAGTCCCACCATAATAACTTCTTTACTGAGACCAAAGGCAAGCAAAAAGATATGGTCTGGTATAAATAAACTGTTGCATAGAAAGGGGCCTAATATATGTTGTCCAATTTTAAGTCCCACCCCTACAAGTGACTCAAGTGTAATGAAATATGCCGTTAAGCTTAATGATTTTTTTCAAAAGTTGGTGAAACTTATCTAATGAGATAGATGGTAGTAATGTGAATGTGCCAAATACCTTTGTTTTATATCCTGTAAGCCAGCAGGAAGTTTTCTCTGTTATTCTGAAATTGCAATGAGCAAAATCACCAGGTTGTGATGACATAACCAAAGAAGTATTACAACATATTCATAAATATATTGTGTATCCACTTACTCATATATTGAATTTATCTTTTAAAGACTGAGGGAATTTCCCGAAAGAATTTAAGATTGCTAAGGTAATACCTTTGTATAAATCTGGTGATCCTGATACTATTTCAAACTATCGCCCTTTGTCTTTTTTACCAGATATTCATACGATCTATGAAAGACTTGTTTATAAAACATTGTTCAATTTTATCAATACGCATGATCTCTTATATACTGGACAGTATGGTTTTGGGGAAACTCACTCTACATATATGTTTGCCTTAAAGTTTGTGGCGCCGGGGGGGGGGGGGGCATGGCCCCCCGTAGGGGAACACTGCCCTCCCCCGTCGGGGAAGGTCGGCGGTTTCGTCGGGGACGCTTAAAAATAATAAATGATAATAATGAAAAATTAATAATAATAAAAAATTAATTAAAAAAAATAATAAAAAAAGCTTTAAAGGACTGAAGTTACTGGATGGGTGACCTTGAACATATTTTTTGTTTTGAAATGCTGTTTTAATACATATCGGAATCGATTTTCAATCACTTCTCCTTAGCTCCGTTATACCTCATCCCATTTACCTTGCCTTATCCCCTCCTTCGTCGGGGAAGGACGGGAATTTCCTTCGGGGAGGCCTAAAGATGAACATTATGGACTAAAGTTACTGGATCGATTATTATGAACTGTTTTTTCCCTTATGAACAATTTTTTTCTTTTGTAACGCTAATTCAAGGCATATCTGAACCTGTTTTAATCACCTCTTACTAGCTCTTCTATTCCTAACCCCATCTTCAATCCATGTGTGTGGGTCATGCCCCCGTCGGGGAAGACTGCACTCCCCGTTTGATGCCTCCATCGGGGAAGGCTGCCCTCCCCCTTTGTTGAGGAAATCCCGTTTCGCGGGGAGCCTTCATCTACATGAACAATATAAACTGATAAAAGATTCGGGTCTGGTAAACTTCAGTCACCCGGACGATCTTCTTGATTTTGCCTACTAGAAGACCATATCCTTCAAGTAAACTGACAACTCCGAATTTTCTTTACAAAAACGGAATAGAGGTTGTTAATGTGTTTGCGGTGCCCAATGGCCTACCATCTGGCTTGCCCGGACTGCCGAATTCTAGCAACGATAATGAAAATCGGCCAGGCCGTTTCAGTTATAGACATAATGATAAACAATAGGGTGTAATGTCTCCCAAGTCTGACTGAAAATTCATTTGAAGGCACCTTGTAACGTGACATATTTTCAACTAGGTTGGAAGAAAAACCATTTATGGTCTGGAGTCCGCGGGAGTCACGGAGAACATCTCATCTATTTAGCGGACCTTGCAATTGAATACAACAAAGATTCTTAAACGAGTAAAAACACTTAGAACCGGTACGTTTTCAATTCTGCTGTATAGCTTCCCCTGAAAAGAGATATGACCAGTTTATTGCCAAAGAAAGCTCAAGGAAATTGCTGCTTTGTTTTTAGTTATGAGCCCGGTGAGTGGCATTTCCTGCTGTCTAGGGCTTCTCAATTTTTCAAAAATTTCTGCGCTCTGCACTTTGATATTCTTTCGGGCAGAATTACATTTTTCTGACAAAAAAGACAATTCTGCCTCCTTCCAAACTGAAACGCTTCCGTACGTCTATACCAATATTTAAAATATAAAACCTGAAATATATTTATTGCCAAACTTTTTCTGCGGGAAAATTTTTCAATGTGGTCCGAGGGCCTTAATTTGAATGATGATTTTCAGAACCCCCCCCCCAAAAAAAAAAAAAAAAAAACTACAGGTCACCTCCTTCTTGTTTTTTCTTAAAAGAAGATTAGATTCTTCCATAAAAACCCAAAACCTGTCATAAAATTACAATTTTTCTCCAATATAATTTTCACATTGTTAAAAATGGCAAAATTTTCCAGTTTCAATGGATACTCCTTAGAATAAATAACCAAAACCAACTCTGTTAATCACCCTGACATTCTACTTAATTTTGCTCTTGAAAGTCATATCACTTAATAAAAGAAGCAAAATTTTCATTTTCTTCCATTCCAATTTTTTTCCAATAAAATGAGCTTTTAATTTTCAAATCTCTGTTCAGAAAAGGAGAAAACTTTTCGGGCAAACTTCAAGAACTGTGTTGAAGCCTTAGTACGTAGGCCTAGTACGATTAAATGCGTAATCCTCAAAGAGTTTTGATTTTGCCCATATAAAGGACAGATTCTTCAATAAAAACCCAAACTTTGAAATGGTGCTTACAAAAGCCAAATTTTTTAAATTTTGTCTTCAAATAAACCCCAGATTTTTAACCTTTTGTGGAAAAGAAAACCAAATATCTCGCGCGCTGCGCGAGCCCCACAATCTGCCGAGTCACGTCCCACCGAGATTAACTTAAAGACTATGTCGGGGCATGGGCATGCTATCCCCCCTGTCGGGGAAATCCGGTCGCCACCCCTGCATAGAATTTTACTCAAAAAAAGCGGGCTGTCCGTTAAATCTCAAATGTTCCACCTTTCACCCACACACTTCCGTATTTTTAAAACCTTAATATTCTCATTTTAAAGGACCACTATAAATACCAGCTAGGCATTTTCCTATATACACACCGCAATAACCAACTCCCTCATTCTTCTTCTTCTCCTTCTTTAATACATGTACATGAACATAAATTTATAAAACAGCTATATCATAGCGAAAACGCTCAGTGCACAACTTCACAGAAAGAGAGTGAATTATTTAGATTCAGGGAATAACTCTGCACATAGACCTAGGCGTCTAATATTGTTAACTACCTTAATAGGCTATCTGTTCACTAACTGTTGGGGAAATTGTCCACAGAAAGTGTAGAAAAATGTGTTTAGTACAAGGTCATTAAGAATAAAATAAAAAACCATCACAAGGAGCTTACAATTACATCCTCCTCCTTTTCTGATAGAAGTAGATGATTTCAGATCAAAATTTTTCGCGTTCGTGTACGTATGGTTTGTACGAATCACAATGTAAGCGATCGTATGGACAGATGTCTGTTGTCCACACAGCAAATAGGTACCGAGTGCCCATACTATCGCAACTGTTTTGAAGATTCCGCCTTCTTATTCCTATTATCCTGCTCTACGTGTGACACTCCCCAGGGTTAAATTCCATTTGATACCATTTGACAAAAACCGTTCAGGTTCCAAATGGTTTACACTGTGTTTTTAGACAGTTTCCATTTCAACCCATTTATTACCATTTAAAACCTGTTAGAAAACGAGTTAAGAGTAGCATTTGCATTTTTAAGACCAGTTGGCACCATTCAAAAACCATTTGAAACCATTCAAGTACAATGTGTTTTTTAAATGGTCCGAATGGAATTTAGCCCTAAGTCAGTAAAGTTACGCTATCTTAGTAATTTCATGAAAAGGATTACACCACAATACTCGTCCAATATAGAGCGCAGGGCGCTGACCAGGTTGGGGATTCAGAGCATATCATTGGCCAATATGGTCGCGTGAATATGCGCACGTGTAAAACAGTTCTGTTTTGTGCAAGAAAAACGCGGTCCCCACTAGCACTGCAAGCGCGTCTTTACTCTATGAACTGTTTGGTGAAGGCACTATTGCGAATACTAGGCAGTCACCGCGCAACCACGCATAATTCACAGTGTAGTCACTGGTCACGCTCGTAGAACCGGTGTTTGCAATGATGTACTTAGTTAACAAACGTTACCATGCACATGATTCGATGATTCCCCGGCACAATCTTGCTTACCTTACCGTGCCCAATGAGCTATAACTGGAGGACGCACGTCAATGCGGAATATGCGTCGAAATTGAAGCCGACATGGGCTCACTTGATGTAGGTTAGTTTACTTCACGAATGTTATTAAGCATATTGTTCTACATTGGTGAGTAAGGTCATATAAGGGAGGTGTGATTGTGATTAGATGGAGATCCATCGAGAACCTTTTTCTTTGAGACTTAGTAGTTGCCGACACTTATCTCTTTTGTGTGGTGTTCTTTAGGATTCAAAAGGCTTAACACTGAGCCTGGTATGTCGTTTGCTAGGTGTCGAACAGCAGATTGGCAAATTTGTCCCTTGCCTTAACATTGCCAGTCGCTTAAGGATGAAAATTAATTTGACGATTTCGACGCGTTTCGACGCGGATTACAACATACTTGTCCTGTTCTCTGTATTTTACTCTATTTGGGTGTGCCATTCCGACCATGAGAGGGAATGCGAGTATTGATGAAAATCCGATAACAATGTTTAGTCTTATTCCTCTTTTGCTCATTTTTATAAGTAATCAGAATTGGTCTATAGAAAGGATCATTGTGATCATTAGCAATAGCCAGTCGCTTGAAATGCTGAGGTAGTGTCTTTCACTTCTTTGTCGGCAACTACACATAAAAGTATTGTTCCAAAAAAATCTCTTTTGTTGGAGTCACCGTAGGTATGAATGAGGTTGCCTAGGTATGAAACAAAAGAATTCCACGTCCTTTAGTTCAATAATCCAGTAATGAAGGATGTAATGTCCCCTTTGGAATCAATCTAATTGGATTAGCACAAATTAAAGATTCGATGAATCTCCATCTTATTACGCCTCCCTGGTCAGATCATGCTATTTCACGAATCAACTGCTTCGAAATTGGCCACAATTCCTCTAAGGCCTTCCTCCTCTTGAATTTTTGTAATGCAGCTTTTGTGTAGGCCTCATATTGATATCGTATTGTGAAAGAATAAGTCAAATATATTCTTCCTACGTTGTCGTAATCAAACTCAGTGATACGAAACTTCGGCCCTGACTGCGATTTTGAAACAAAAATGTCCTTAAAGATAGTTTTGGCCTTTCCCACCCTACGAAAAAGGGACTAGTGTGCATACGTAAACAGGCCTGTACGTAAATCCATGGACGCGAGATCCAGACCGAGTGTCAGCCATTTTTGCACCAAGCGGTGCATGGCACTGAGGTGGTTGGTAGAGTCTTCCACCGATTTTTAAATCTGAGCCATGGAAAAAATGAGCCCAAATATCCTGAGAAAGACCTGGTTACTCCTTCAAGTGTTAGCGTAAATTGTCCAAGAGAATTTAATCAAGTTTCTAGCTATTACAAATACAAATGCATTGTTCCAGTATAATTTAAACTAGTGGTAGGCTACTTGTGTCATGCTGGACAATAGCCTCCTCCAAATCAACTCAACAAACTGATAGGTCTCAACTCGAATCAACTAGCCTAATACTGGCTTTTGTTAACAATACAGCACGGTAGGCCTACGTACGACGGTGGCTTAGCTAACTACGTTAGAACTCATCGCAAAAAAGAAAAGACGAAAAAACAACATCATATGACGTACCATTCAGGCAAAATATTTAAAAACAGTCCATCCTGAAAAGCAAGATAGCGTAGGCCTAGCAGTAGCAGCATATTTTCGGAACAGTAAATCGGTTCGGTTTATAATCCGATAAGGCTAACGTTAATTCTAAGGTTAATACTCAGCAAGCTGGAGCGAGCGCTGACGTTACTACAAACGACTCGTCTTCTGTTATAATAAAACGGCGACGGAGCCCCCATGCCAGTCATGGCCTGAATAAAAGTAAAAACATGCAGTAGATCCGTGGTACATCGCGTAGGCTATAGCTCTCTTGACATGTTGTACGTTGATCTCAATAGCTATACCAGCCTCGGCCATTTTGAGCTTTCCGGATCTCCGCTAAAAATTACACTGTTACTTACAAATTTTACGTACACGCGTACCGGCCGCGGTCGCGTAAACGTGGTATGGCTATGCCCATACTGCACTGTAACAAAAACGTACGAACACCGTGTTAACCAATAGTGTTACGTTACTTTACTGTGTGCAGTATAAATATACGACGGACGGCTGTTCATGCTAAAGTGAAACGATTTTAAGTAAACTAACCTACATCAAGTGACCTTCAATTGACTTCACTACATTATTGTGGAATGCGTCTTCCTAGCATATAGTTCACTGACCGTGCCTCCAATGATGTCACCATCTTGAGAGGCGCTCACAAACGTTTTCATTTTCGGATTTCAAATGGGCTGAGTCTGGCCTGTAGGTGGAGATTCACAAAGTCGTATTCCGGTGTCTATGGATATAATTTAGTAAAACATTTGCTTAATATCAAGGTGTACCCAAAGAATATTTACTGAGAAACTAACTTTGGCTGTGCCATGTCCACTTTGAGGCTAGCACACATTTTGCACTCAGATCATGAAAACAAAGATATGAGCTTTCTTTGTTTAATCGATCAGATTACGGACGGCGATACACCACACGCACTAGGCCTACAAGGCCTTCGAATGAAGAACAGGATAGAGAAAGTCAATCCAAAAGACCATTTTTTGGTGGTAAAAAATGATCAAAGCACATTTGTCGGGATATTGTTGGTGAATAAACCGTCTCGATTGCAGATTGAAAAAATAAGGATTCGGCTTCGTAGCATGCTTTTTTTCCAACTTTGGAGTCTCGTCGTCTTAAGCGCAGGTCACCCGTGGAAACAGATGATTTTTTATAGCAGGGCAACGGAAATAAGGAGTATTCTTATTATTCCGAGACGTCACGACACACCCGCATACAGTTTTTATGGGATACGAGTACACCATATCGAAAAGTTTTGTACAAAAACGATCATTTGCTCATTCTATATCAAAATTTTTTTAATGTTCTAATTAAGGTAAGCTTAATCGATTATGCCTTGGAATGACATGTCAAGGTGAGAGGAACTCATGAAATGCCTATTTTCATTTGAAATACATGATTTTTGACGTTTTCAAAATTTTGTGACGTCACATTTTGGGGATTTCCCCAAAATAATGGGCCATTTTATGCCTTTAATTCACGCGTTTTACGAAAAAAATATAGATTGAAATAAAACCAATTCTTCTCCTCCTGTTGCCTGTGACATGCAGCTCCCAGAAACGAGTTTAGCCGTGGCAATATATTTGTGGCTAGAAGTGTTAATACTTTAAATTATGTAAAATTGGGATAAGAAAAGCTTTTCGACAATAGATATCAAATCCCTAAATTAATGATATACGACAAAAGTAAGGGGTGCGCCCAGTCAAAAAAGCATTCACTAGATGTGAAATAGTATGAACATCACAAATCCAGTTTAGCCAGACCTTAAAACACAACCCCGAATACTACATAACGCGAAAACCCTGAATAGCAAAATGCGTTCGCACACTCCAACGCATTCGGGAGGTACCTGTATATGATCGAAACTTTTCGATATGCAATAAAAGTTGTTTGTCAAGGTGTCGTCACGAAATAATAAGTGTGGTCTGACAGACCACACTCTTGAATCCGTCCGGATCGCGGAACAATGACGTCATTCAGCTATTGCAGTATCTTGCAATATATGGATTCGACCGATTTTGAAATACGCCCTCTGTACGTTACGTACCGAAAATCCGTGGTGCACGAGGTAAACCCGAGTACGATTTTCTCTCCTGAGTTCATTTTCCTTTTTTCAGTGAGAAATCAACAGTGAAAATACACTCGTTATATAATTCTGTTATGTCCTTTCAAAAAATTTGCGTGTTTGTTATTATTACGCTATGCACGATCACAGGCTTACGTATACCAGGGGCAGCTCCCTCCATACACTGCATACAGAAGCATACAGAACAACACAATGCCAATCACCAACGCGTGATACGTATACGCCTGAACCCCATACTTTTGTGCTTCTTTTGGGTCCTATTCTTAACACCGCAAACATGTTGCGAGAAAGATGGAGCTAGCTAACAGTTAGCTGCGCAGGTTACTATAGTGTGTTCGCAGAAATGTTCTCGTAGTAATCTTAACTGTTTCGAAATGAGATTAAGGGCAAAATTGTACTCTGAAACTGATGAATGCTGTTTTAGGTTCAACTTGAACCTCATACGTGACCAAGTAAAGTCTTTCGAGGTTTGCAGTAAGACTTAAAATGTCAAAGTAGTCCAGGTGTGCTCACTTTGATAGGTTTCGTGGGTCGGAGTGACCGACCTTGTTAGTTTTATATCGTGTGTATATGCTTCGAACGCCTGTGGTCCTACGTACCAACTGATCATACTAGCGTACTAGTGTAGCTAGCTATAGCCCGGCCACATTTATAGCAGAGTTGTATTCAAATCACATTTCTCCAAGTCAAGTCAAGTCAAGGCACAAGTCATGCATTGACAAGTCAAGTCAAGTCACAAGTCATCCAATTCCCGGGTCAAGTCAAGTCAAGTGACAAGTCACATAATTTTCTGGCAAGTCAAGTCAAGTCACAAGTTAAATCGTTGCAAACCAAGTCACAATATATAACTCGGCAAGTCAAGTCAAGTCAAGTCACGAGTCCAATCATTTTCGAAATCTGACAAGTCAGGTCAAGTCACAAGTTAACAAACCTTCAAGTCAAAGTCGAGTCACAAATCAACAGAAAGGCGTCTCGAGTCGACTCGAGTCGCAAGTCATTGACTCGAGTCAACAACTCTGATTCATAGAGGCCTAATATTATTATACGTTAAGCTAAGCCACAGTCATTCTAAACAGACCACACTGTGCAAGTAAATGTGTTGTTCTAGTTGATTTAACATTTCACTTTTTCTGATTCTCTCTTACAAATTATAAATTTACACAGGGTGGCATTTTCTCCGTTCTCTACGACAGTGGATGGGAGATATTTTAATTAATTGCACTTCTCAAGTTGCGTACCTACTAATGACAGAAGCTTTCGTGGGTTTAAAACAAAGAGTATGGGTGCTCGCTCCTCACCCCTCACAATATTTAGTGGGTCTCGCTGCGCAAGTCGTGCTTTACTTCTGTTGAATGAATGGCTAAGTGAATAATTGTGTTCCTATGACACTTGAGGCCATATGCCGGAAGTGACATCCTTGGTAGCGATAATGACGTATGAATCATGTCTTGGAAGTTTAAAACGTTTTCTACTGGCAATCATTTTAGTCAGATGTTCATCAGTAGAGGCGTTTCTCCTAGGAATGTCCAGGTCGGTAAATATAATCACTTGCTTCTCTCAGTGCGTTAAATGCAATCATTCTAATAAGAATTACACATGACATGAATATAAAGTGAACTTACTTTCATGAAACGGCTTAAACAACATTCTGAAAAAAAAAAAAAAAACTGGCCATTATCACGGTCCCAAGCATTACTTAGAATAAGTAACGCTTTATCAATATATTGTGCCCAACCTTTCATCAGTAAATCCTTAACCTACTGAAATAACCCGTCAAATGTAGCAGATGGCGGATCCAGGATGTGCTAGAAGGGGGGGGGGGGGGACAGGTCAGCTGGGAAATATTGGGGATTGAGTGCCACCAAGAATATCTAAGGGGAGTACCGTCATCATTCGGAGCGGATCGTTCAAGAAAATGTTTTGCTTTTCAAACCCTCACAATGGTCCGAAACGGCCCTTACGAATGAGAATATAGGAAAACAGTGAAATTGATTTTGTCTTTTAAGTACAATGTCTATATAAAAATGTCAGGTTTTGAGATTGTCAATTCGCTTGAAAAGAATAATGGCATCAATGCCTTATATATGTTATGTTTCAGGTGTTATATTGGGAACCTTATCACTATTTATTTCCGTGTATGTCCCCATCAGAGGGTTTACTTGGGTACAAGCGCACGAGAGCATTTCAGCTTTGGGACAGGGGGAAAAAGTTTCTCTGCCAAAAGAATACAATTGTTTCGGAAAGGCTATCTTAATGAGCGCCATCATCAGTTGGGGCGGAACGAAGAATATTGAAAACTTGCGGTCCTTCAGACAGCCGAAAATGGCATTCTCCAGAATAAGTGTAAGCAGATGTTTGGAAGTCACTACTCTTGAATTTTTTTGCAATGAAATGTTTAAGTCATTAAAACTGGAAAAGTGCAAAATGATCAGAAATTTGCCTTATAAAATGCCAATGTTAGCCATATTTGGTGTGAAAAGGGAACAATTCGTTCGAGGGAAGTAAAAGGAGGGGCTCATTAAGCAATCATGACACATCATATACCTGTTCAACCATTCTAGTTGGAAATTTATTTTATTTTACCTGCATACGGTACCTAATTGAGAAAGACCAGTTAAACGAAATTCCGTGAGCGTAGCCGGGTATAAATCCCTTAGATAACTCTCCGACCAAGCGATTTAAAGACGCAATCACATAAGTCCATTGAATGTTGCGAGGACAATTTATTTTTGTGATAGTGCACGCTATATCTGATTAGGATTCCCCTTAAAATATAACCACAAAAGAGTCCCAAAGCCAAAATTTCATGCAGTAATGGGTATCATTTAATGTAGATGTACTCATTTAACTACCAATCCGGAGACGATTCGTTTCTAACTAGCATTTACAAGGCTGGTAACGTCAGCATAGAAAGAAGGCCATTCCTCAAGACTGAGACCAGAGTCCGCAAAATTAGTATTATGATCTACCATCTGTAACGGGAAGAAAATATAATAAAATTATGCAAATGTAAAATATCGAGAAAATGAGGAACAAATTTTTGCTTACACAAGGGTGCTGTCATTTGGGATGGAGATGCAATGGAAATAATTTCCTTTGCTAATACTAAAGATCTACCAAATGGAATGAAGATAAGCTGTAAGCTGCCCCAAAGATATGTTTGTCATTTATTCGCATCAGTGCTTAAGTATCATTCTTAGAACACCATCTCTTTCGAGGCAACTAGTCCCTAAACAAGTGGTTCATGCAGAACAAAACAAAAAAATGCTTTCAAAAGTAGGTCTGTACCGCAATCAGTTTATGAGCAGACGGATCAAATTCGAAACGAATGGTTAATGGAAATAAATTAATTCATTTACCCCTCCCTAAACAAGACATGACATGCAAATAAGCTGTAGAGACAGAGGTCTTATTTTTTAACAAACGTTTAGAAATTTCCTCAAGTTTCCAAAAACAGACAAAAAAACTTTGAACCCTTCCGACAATTCGAGGGGTTTCTCGCTGGCGGAATACTTGACAGACGAAAAATTCCACCGCATTGGTCCATTAACGTCACCAGTTTAAGTAGTCTTTGATTCCTTAAAAAAATCTAAGTGGACTGTTTTTCAAGACAGTCCGGTTTGAAATATGTATGACGTCATACTAATTTGAAGTATTGTTAACTATTTTGATTTTGCACAATCTCATATTGTCATCTAAATAAGGAAGTGACCGTGGTAAATATAATTTTCTCACTATGTGGAATTCTTAAACACCTTGATTGCAAGTCGTGGTTGGCCAACGTAAACCAACGTAGACAGCGACGCTGCATTTAGGTTGGCCAACTGATGGCGTTTAATTGGCTGTTCATCGTTTTGAAATTGGCTGCTGATGTAAATCCGAGTACCATGAAACACTGACCCAACTTTGAATAAACGTTGGAAACTGTACATAGGGGCCCCAATCATTAGTTGGCCGATGAAATAATGTATGTCAGGCATTGCTCTAACATCAGTCAGATTGACCACTTTTTATTGTCGTGGTAAATTCAACAATTATCAAAGATTGACGCAATGTTGGGTAAGACTGACCCGTTATTAGGAAAATACCCCTTTACTCACTTTTTTTTTCCCCAACATGTCTTTGACTGCGTTTTTGGCTAATATTGGGGGAAAAGATTGGATGATTGAGGTATAACTTTTGCCTACTCTTACAGACAACATGACAGTCTCCGTTAAGCCACGATTTTGGTATTAATGAAATATTAGAACATATACCTTGTACAATAAAATTCTGACCGATTGTCCAATGGTCACACTTTTAATTGCCCTATCATAGCAAGTCGTGTGTAACTTTAAAAAAAAGTTCGGCAAAATTATTTCACTAGCAAAAGAGCACTCTCCTTTAGGTGTTCATCAATCTCGAAGCAATACAACAGAGTTGACGTAACAACGTATGTTTACTTAAATATGGAATCACTCTAGTTCAGTGGCGTAGCCAGGATTTTTTCACCAGGGGACTGGGGGGGGGGGGGGTGGCACAGACTTTTTATAGGGGGCAAAACATATAACTCAGGGATAATTATGGTAACACTATTAGGACTATCAGACAGGCAGTGGCGGCTCGTAGTCTAAATACATGGAGGGGCACATTGGTATTGGTAGGAATAAATCAACGGCGCCCAAGGCGTCGTAGGGGCGCGCAACCTACAGCTTGGGGTCCAGGGGCCCGCCGTAGGCCCCTGGTGGGGTCCAGGGGCAACTCCCCGGTGGAGGTTCCAGGGGGCGAAGCCCACGGAAACTCCGCGATATTTACAAAATTGGGGTTATAGAACGAAGCATTTTTCTGCCTTCACATGGCATTTGATGAGCATTAAACTGACTGCAAAGTTCACCATTATTTCATTGAATTTAGTCTTATCACTGTCTCGAGGTTCCCGTGTCTATGACAATGCATTTCTTCTTCTTTGAGATGAGCAAACATTTCAATTACACGTTGATTAGAATTTGAATTTTCTCTTATGAGCTTCTTTTCAATTGATAGCATAGCTAAAGCGTTTAACCTATCATCATTCGTACTTAGTGTACCAGCTGGGTGAAAACCTACGTGGAGACGATACAGACAGTATGTGCGGCCTATGTGGTCCTAATCGTTTGATTTCCAATTTTTCTTCAAGACTCCTCTTTGAAAATGAACAAGTTTGTAAACTTTTGACAGTATTCATGTTGCATTCATGTCTCACATTGAGAGGGATTTGGGAGCTAGATGATACTTAACAAACGCAGAGCCCCCGAGCACGATTGAGTGCACATGTATACCCAAGCTGCAATATGACCTGACTCACCGTGATTTTGTGAGACCGGAGCATAGTTTTCTACAAAGGATACACACGTGGCTGATTAACGCGTTCTTAGTTACCGGTGTATGCGTACAGTGCCACGAAGCGAGACCAGGGAGGGCAAGTGAAAGGCTGCCCGTAGTTCGGAGAAACTGGCTACTCACCTTTCATCATTTCAGCAGATAAAATGTAAGTGCGCATGCTCACAACATGTTGAGCGAGGCAGATTGCATTGGGATTGGGGGCCCCTGGGGCACAACTTTGCTTTGGGGTGCTCGTGACCCCTCGTGCCCCCCCCCCCCCGTGGCTAAGCCACTGCCCTAGTTTTAGCCATCTCGAGTTGACTTTTTTGTCTTTTAATATCTTCTTCAAATTACCGGTAGTTGGTTTTTATAGAATAGTACATAGAATTCCGTAAAAAGAGATAAAATTACACAGTGCATATGAATCACGTCTTACCCACGAGTGCGTAGTGTCTTTAAAAGAATTCATTATGACTGACCGTAAATTACCACAAAGAGGAAACATGGAGGTTGTGGATTTACTTCACGTTTAGTCAGTCTCTCAACGTTTTTCATTTAAGATAACCTTAAACGAAAAACTATGACACTTGAATATATGTAAAAGCGTTACTTTATCATATCTCGATTTGAAATGGAAATTTCCTAGTTTTATGTTATGAAATTGTTTTGCGTTGCCCACCAACACCTCCAAACTCTTTCAAATCCTCTTATCTGGATCTGTCTCATGATACAAAACAAAAACGTACATATATCTTATCCACTGAGCTCAACTTTAAAGCCAATTTTTCTTGGTGTTTGAGACACAACTTTGAAACAGTGATTTTGACGGGAAAACATGTGTCAAATATTAGGCATATGTGCATCTAACAACTTCAAATGTTCATTAATTCTTGTAACGAGCCTCTTAGTTTGTTTACTCAATCTATAGCATATTTCACAAATTTTAGCAGGTGTCTTTGAAATTTGCTCAAAAGTTCCGCAAATTAAAAAAGAAGGTGCACTCTTTCCATCTTGCTTACTCCTCAAAGAAGGTCTGAAGGAACTGAAATTAAATCCTTCTAGTAGAAATAACGTATGACGTCCACAGCCAAGGATAGACTGAAATGTATACATTTTATTACACCACATAGTTAACGAGTTATGTACCTACCTTTTGAAAAAATGCATCCATGGTTAAAGACGAATATTTCTCCTTATAGAGCTATCAGGAAAAGACAAAGTTAAAACATGTTTTATTATCGAAATTAATTTACGGCTATGAATGTTTAACTCTAATTTTCCTTTCAAAGAGAAAGGAAAGCACTTCATTCCCATCATAATGAAGCATATATGCATTGCCTATACGATTGGAAAATAAATATAAAATTCGATTACAGTATTTACAGTATTTAAATATTTTGTAACAACGAAAATCAATCTTTTACATAAATAAGTTTGGTCATTCTACAAAGCAATGTCTTCGAAAAATTATCGTTGTGATAACATGTATGTCCTTCAAATGGAATTTATTCACTCGGCGGAGTAGGACATGCACTATCACAACAGCGTACTTTGCCACACTACTAGAGCGATCCCTTTACGTGAGCATTGCTTCTGTGAGGTAATATATACACTGGTCTTTTAATCCAAGTGGAAACTCCTTTAATAATTAGTATAATAATTACTAAAGGAGTTTCCACTTGGATTAAAAGATCAGTGATGATCTCCACAACGGGTTTTAGTCCAAAATGTAAAGTTGCGAAGGGTACGCACATTGTCTGTGATCATGACGCTAGAAGCGAATAGCAAGTTTTAGCCATATCAAGCTGGCAACTAATAACCCAGAATCTATCAGAGAACTTCCTGTTCAGGTATCTTGAGATATATAAATCAATAGAGCAACAAGTTTGGTTTCAACGGGCTTGACTGCGGCAATTACAGACAAGCTTAACCCGAGACAACGCCTTTTTCTTGGGTAAATTGGCTAAAACGTCCTGTACAATTCTAGCAGCATGTCAATTTACTTCACAAAACTTTAGCCCTATGCTGAAGTATATACTGGAGCATTTTGGCCTTCCACTTTTATGCGTTACATCGTCAAAAACAACCAATTTGAAAACTTTTTTCTCAGGGGTAGATAAATGTTCGCCTCGCCCATTAAAATTAAAAAAAAAAAAAACTGGAGCCAGATTCTTAGTTTAGATATTTAAGTTCGTGGCAAAACACATCCCATTTACTTTGCTAATGAGTAGGGAAAGAATGGGCTGTATGCTAGAAAAACATGCGGTAAAAATACTTCGGCACCCTCAGCTGTTTACTTCATATATTACTGAGGATTTCAATTGTTCCATATTTTCTTTTAAGTCCTATCAGATGAAATGAAACACAATGTTAAAGTTGCGTCAACGGTAATTCCAATTGACGATACCTGTCACTTGGAATGACAGCTAATGGGACCTCACGTATTGTTTACAGATGGTAAAAGATTTTTCCGCTTTACCAGCCAACTTTAAAGTCGCGGTCACACTACATCAGATTCGGATCTAATTCCCATCCTATTTTTGTAAGTTTTTGTTGAAATCCTCACCACCTCTCACATCACATCGATGGACAGATTTAACCTGCTCTGTTCGATCATGAAAAGTCGAAGCACAGGCAAGATGAATCGCAATTTCACGTCCGAATGCAGTCTTAAGTAATGACTTTTTGTGGAGGCGTGAGAGATAACAAGTAAAATTGGGTAGCTTCACCTCAGGTTGCTGTGTTCTGTGCAGCTCCCCCAATACCGTTGAAACATATGGCATCACAACGGAACCTCGTGACCTCACAAACGATTCTGGGCTGATGAAAAAGCGGCACTATGGCTCCACTGAACACTACAGTCTTAATGAAGTAATAAATGTCGAGCTGCCAGCTGCAGGCTGCCCGACTCACGAAACTGTCCGTGTTGGTGCAACGAATAGGGTGCTTTTACGTGCTTGGAAACGGACACGAGTAGTTGATGAATTTAGCTCCGCGATTTAAGTAGCAAACTTCTAGTAGAATGTGCCTAGTTGGCTAAGTAAAATATCCACGAAGGTAGCTTGTTACAGTGAAACCGATGGCTTACTTCAGCGTCCTTATTTTGTGGTTGGCTAGAGTAGTAGTTTCTAGAAGTTGGTGTTGAATGAGCGAAAGATAGATTGTTTCTGGGGAGAGGATGCTATCTGGCGTGTTGGACTCTCCATTAGAGTTGATGCAGCTGATAGTACTTGGTCAGTGGTTCTGACGTCATGAGGCTGCTCTCGGTAGCTAATGTTTATGTATGAATGAGTGTATTGTGCACTCAGAATGTTTGTCCGAATGCTACAGACTCATCTCAACGCCAGTTGCAAATGAGGCTAACCTGGCTTTTCTCTTTGACATCGTATACCCTCCCCCAGACTGAAGAGATGCGGACCTATGAGGTTATTCTTTGTTCACACGTTGAGTGAATAGTACTGCCTGTATACCAAGCACAAAACACTGACAAAATGATATGCATGATGTGCTCGCAGAGGTCAATAAGTGTAGCTAAATAGCTAAACATTGCCAAAAATTAAACGCAAATCAAATACTAACCATCTACTTCATTTCAAGTGGATAGGACTATATCCTGAGGGAAATATCATTTGATTTGAAAAGCATTTAGCATTTACATGTTTTTAAAAAAAGACATTTAAAAGAATTAAGCCTATTTAGAATCGCATCACTTTCGTTTAGTATGTGTGTATCAGATAGCAGACTGATGTAAGCAAGTAATTCCGAAAGGAGTAGGTTATTTTCGTGTAATCGTGGGAGGAGGCATTTGTATTTTTAAGCCATCCTGCCATTAGTTTTACTCACTTTTGTCTCTGAATGTAACGCTGCACTGTAAAAATTTATTATGTAAATTTACCATAAAAAGTACTGGCAACCAGTTCCACAGACGTTTTCTGTAATTCTGAACCTTTCTGTAAAATAGCACACGTTTCTTGAAGTTCTTGAAGTTTACTTTATAATTTACATATAATTTCTGTGAAATTGGTTTGCCAATACAATTATATTAAAAACACAGAGTGAAACAGCAACCGGAAACCCGCAACACAACACTGAACTTGGAAACAACTCCATACCAATAATATTCATAGGGATATTAACCAGTGTAAGGGCATGAACGCGAACAAGCATCACCAAAGCCTAACGTTAATATTAACGTTAGGCCTAACGTTTATGGTTACATTACACAGTATTCCGTTGGCTTTAGGCTACCGACTCGCTGTGTAGCCTTACCAATCAATGTTCTTCGCGCTCAAAACTATTAGGTTTTGGGCCTCTGTGTTTGAATTGATTGTCTACGATTATGCTTTTGTGACAAAACAACAAGTTTTTGAGGCTAAAGTGCCAGATATCGTTTTGAAAGGATAACAAAAACGTCACATCTTACCATTTGTGACTATCAAACATCAGATCAATTTTCGTCTCAGGCTTGGTAAATGGCTATAGCTAGCTGAAAGCTCATGCATATACGCATGCGCAAATTTATTACAGCTAGCTATATTCCTTGTATTATTACAGATAAAGGTTGTAAATATAAGGAATTGCTTATAGTTCCACAACAGACTGTTCCGTTGATTTAATCACACACACTTTTTCTGGTAGATTTACAGAAAGTTGATGTGGTTCTGTGTTTCCCAGTACAAACGACTGTAAAATAATCAATTACAGATACATTCTGTTGAAAAAGTACATGAAATTGTACTTGAAAACACAGTCATTATTTTACAGTGTTTTGCATAATATAACGTTCAAGTCTCCATTTGGGTTCCTTTTTGCCATGAAAAAAGTGTATTTCGGTGTGACGTCATGAAAACATCAGTTGTCATTTTCTGTTCTTGGACATCAGATGCAAATCATGTATTTACACTGGTTGAAAACTGCTGGCTTTTGCCGACCAGAGGTGGAGAAGATTTTAACAAAAACGCGAAAAATTGTGTTACAGTGTACGTGACAGCGACTTAAAAGTCTTAACACAATATCTTCAGCAGCCAAAATGCTTCCTGTCATCAGAATTATTGTCTTTATAGAGTTTTCTTTTCCACTAACGAAATTTCTGGTAAAGAAAATATATACTTTCATTCACCTTGCTCAAAACAACTGCGGTTTACGTTGCTATACACCAACCCTTCCTAAAACGCTTAAAGTACTTACAATGCTTAAGAATATTGTACTCGAAATATTTTCGAGTACAATTGCGTCTAATGCAACTTTCATTTACTTCATTATTTTTTCTAGAAGATTTTAATTAACAACAAGAATTTTATTTTCTATTAACCCTCGCAACTTGTAGAAAAAGAGAAACCTACAGCGGTAATTTCCCTGCCGTTCAGGACACCATCACCATCTTTGTCGTACGCCTTGAAAATCTGTTACACAAAAGAAAAAAATACCAAGAATTCAATTTTCACGCAGAGGTCTCTCGAAGATCTATGGACTGTCCGATTTCAAGTTTAGAGTGATATCTATCAGTCTATTACTATCTACGAACATTTATGATTAGAAATATTAGAACAAGACCTAGGAAAATTTCAGCCTAATTTGATCAGCCTGACATGGATCTGCCTGAAATTGACCTGGCACCTGCTGTAACTGATTATATATTGCACTGGATATGGTACCTTATCAAAATTTCACAGCAACTCGCCAGTCACGGGTAATATTTACAGGAAGACGATTCACACTTCCACAAGCCTCGTCAGCTTGCTCAGTGGTTCTTGAACCTCTCTTGTAAACAGAGATATGCATAACCCTCCTCGTAACCACGGGGAGGGTTTTGGGGGTTAGAACCCCCTCTCCATGACCCTACCTTGCAATGCAAAAAACACCCAAAATAGGGGTTTTTTTCTCTATCCTTTGACTTTTTTTCATATAGTCCCCCCCCCCCCCCCCCATGATGACACCAAAACCCTCCCCATGACAAAATCCTCGCTACTCGCCTGATTGGTTAAAATTGCATGGACTTCCCATGCAAAAATCGAGTTATTCCATTCAACAGGCTAAAAAACAAAAGCAGTTTTCGTTGCTGTAAAAATGACATAATCTTCCGACTTTAACAGATTTACATACCAAGGAGAATATCACTTGTTGTAAGAGTACAGCAGGAATTAGCGTTCAGTGACACTGAATAACGTTGCGATAATATTTCACTCTGGCTAATGAATCTTTTATCTCGCTTCAAATGGTGAGTTTGTCTAAAGGTTATTTTCCGTCAAATATTGTTAATTGGTAATCAAAGGTAATGATTCAGTATAACTTTACCTTCTGACCACATATAGAGCCTTTGCAATTACGTCACGGTTCCGCCATGTTGGAGGACTATCATATAATGCCAATGCCACGCGGTTTCGTGCTGAACGCACTGCACAGTTTGCACTGTGGTATGCGCGGTATGTATAATAGGAAGCTCTAGATTCTACAACGCGAACCTCATCTTCAACGAAATGACGTCATAAGTGACTGTGCCGTTTCGAACGTAAAACGAAGTAACGCTACACCGAGGAGTCAAATGACAGAGGCAACGCAGTAGGGATCGTCATAACATTGTAACCGACGCCCGCGTCTTTAAATCTGAAGCAAGTGCCCCCCCCCCCCCCCACTTTTTTCCAGAACTTGGTTTCTTTTTAACGTCTTTGGTTGCTTTTGCTTCAAAAATACAAACTGACAGAGCTACGCGAGTGGTACTTAATTAAGTTGTATAATGCTTAAACATGTCATTTACTGCATTGGAAACTAAACAAAAACAATATCCTTTCAATAAATGACTCAACTCTCCTTTTTTCGACACGCTTCGTGTGCACCCGTTTTAAATATTTCAGGATTGAAAGTTGTAGAACAACGCGTCCATTGTCACTGAGACTTATCACCAGTGTCCGGGCCGTATAGCAGGAGCGTAACTAGTGAAAAGAGGAGCAGGAGGCGGTCATCTTCTGGTCCCTTATCTGACCAAGGACCCCCAAGCTTTCTGAAAGGACGATGATTATATTTGACCCTTATCTGGAGCTCCACCCTTTTTCGGCTGAGGTGAAAAGGGGCCCCTTTCTCTAATTTCCACTAATTTCTCTTTTGAGATGTCTCAAAAATAGTCCATTTTTGGCGTGTTCTGCGCGTCCCATCACAGATAAGGACTCTATAAAAATCTAACGAAAAGGACTCTATAGGAAACCAACGGTACTTTTTGCTTAGTACAAATAACCTAAGGGGACACCGTTATTCAGCTGTAGTGAAAAGGGACCACTCTTGGTCTAATTTTTTTCAATTTCACTATTGAGATGAAGTAAAAATTCAATTTTTCGGCGCGCTCCACGCGCCCCTTAACAGGTAACGGCTCTGTGAAATTCACCAAAAAATATAAAGGAAAGTAGAGTATGTCTGTGCTTCAGTAACAATGTTTTAGGAAGGCACCGTTATTCAGCTATGGTTCAAAGTGACCCATCCTTTTTCTCATTTTTAATTTTCATTCCGTTTCATTATTGAGATGTCTTAAGCGGTAAATTTTTCGGCGCGCTTCGCGCGCCCTATCATAGACGAAGACTTAATTCACATCACATGAAAAGTCCCCTTACTTTCTGGAAAGAAGATCTGGGGCACCAAGGAGGGAGCCCCAGAAGAACCTTAATTTTAATTAGTCCATTCTCCCTCCCCGCACCCTATACATTGTCGATTCCGGTCGACTTTAATCATACGGAGTGAGGATATAATTGAAGAAAGTCAAATTGTGATATTTGTATTCTGTTAAGTGCCCACCTTATGTATTTTAAAGTTGAAGATAAAATGCATCATTTTAATGCCTGCAATTTCGTAAACTCAGGAGCTTCCGGGGGCTTTGCCCCCTGGACCCCCACCGGGGCTTTGCCCCTACACTCCACCAGGGACCCTGAGGCGGGCCCCTGGACCCCACTCCGTTGCAGGGAGCGCTCTGCGCTCCCGCGGCGCCGTCGGCGCCGTTTGCTAGTCTGCCGGAATCCCCCCCCCCCCACACTTTCAGAGATCAAATCCCGCCCCTGTACTCATGTTTTTAATTCCGTGCTACAGTTTTCCCCTGAAATATACAAGACCAGGTAATGTTTTATACATTTCCGGGTGCGTATATCATTATATTATGTTTTTTCAGATCTCCAATCTTTTTCAGGACGAACCTCACTTACCGATTGCTGGATCGGGGAAGAATATATGAATAGTGCCTTGTCAACGCCCTTTCCCCTTGGTTTTTATACGTAGGTTGGCTTATGTGGTATATTTGAATTGCTATTCTGTTATACGAAGTCAATTCGCCCAAGTTTAAAAATAAATGTTAAGAGAATGATTACAAAACTCCCTGATTGTGCAATACACCGCTGTGCTGGTGTACGTATAGCCTAACATACGGCTAGTCCTCCCTAGTAGTAACGTTAGGTCAAAGTAATCTGTTCTTTACTAAGCACTAATTACTTATTATAGCTTAATGTAGTCATCCTATGGTAGTGGTACATTTCATCTGGGAGTTTTCTGACCTTTTTGTAGATTTGCTCATTTTCGGTGAAAATTTTATTGCAAACGAAAGTTCAAAATATCGACGGCTTTGATTCTGCCTATAAGCCTGGGAAAGGCCATTTCAGGCTGTCTGAGGGGTTGCTATTTTTCAAAATTTTCTCCACGCTCCACGCCAACTGATGGTGGCGCTCCGCTTAGATAGTTTTTCGGGCAGAATTACATTTTTCGGGCAGAGAATCCTCTGCTCCCCCCCCAAACTGATATGCAGTGCTGTGTTTACTCATAATTGGTGATATCACGTAAGAGTGGGAAGCCAAAAATCTTGGTCTTCAAACGCTTGTCCAGAAGGTTTTTGTCAACGAGATTTACTGTTGTTATACGTAAAATGAAAGGGACTTACCGCAGGACCACCGTCGACATATCCGTCTGCCAATATGTTATTAACAAACCCTGTATGACAGAAATATTTAGCAATTTTTTAGCAACTTTGTTCGTAGTATGATGGAACGAAATGATGTAAGGCAACCCTTTTTCGTGGTATTGAAGATCACTGCCGAGCTATCTAAAAAATTGTTATATGCTGTCACAAATATTTCTATAAACTATCCTAACATTAAAATTTATGGTAACACTGTTGTTATTGGACATATTGGGCCGCTTCGATCATTAGCCCCCGCACTTCAAAATTGGCTCCGCGGCCACTGTTTACCACTTGGCAAAGTACTTTAGGCATTATGCCTACATAGAGCAACACTGAAACACTGCAAAATATCTAAGTATATACAACTTGATGAAATAATGTGTTTCTTTTCCTGTTTCCTACCGAGATTAAGAGTTTCAGTCAAATATATCGCGGTTCCTCGTGAGGTACTGAAAAATACGGGTCACTACTTGTTCCCCGGAGGGTAGCAATTCCCACTGGCTGATATACATGGATCGCGCGCGCTGCCACAGCATAAGATTGTTCCTATCAATCAAACGCCTTCTTTACTATGTCAGTATGTGGTTGCTACTTGCTTTCATTTCAACCGTGCAATATACAAAGATACCAATCTGGAAATGGTGTCTCAAATAAGCCAAATGAAATTAATGAAGTACTGGTGGTGAATATGATGGTACTTCAATTGGTACACACTCTTTAAGAAGAAGAAATATCCTAAAAGGTAGACAACATGGCTAACCCTTACTAATCCTGAGCCCTTTCAAAAACTACAATTAATTGAATACAATGCGAACAACCAATCAACATTTATTAACCAGTGTGAATCGTTTGGAAAATAATGAAATTCGAACCTACAACTTTAAACAGAAATCAAACTTACCAGAGCACAATACCAGGAATAGGAGACAAACGAACTTCATTTTAGTAAAACAGAATTTTGCTGAAGAATTTGAATTTTATGTCAGAAAGATTTTTCGAAGAATAAGACACCAGCTGAGAAACCCTCGTATTTATATAAAAAGTTACGTAGGATTTCTCCTACCAGCATTTGGAGGTTACGTAATTGAGACATGCTGTCTGATTTTCATGTGATATGTTCTCTCGACATGAGGTTGAGCACTACTGGAAACAATAGTCAACCACAACCCTCTCTGAAAGTGGGAAAATCCTGCTTACTTGAAGATGGATGAGATTGAGGCTGTAGTGCACATGCTGGGTATTTAAAGCATATAGTCGTCACTCCAGAAAGTTCCAATTTTCCAAACCTACTTACATCTAGCCCTTCACGCAAGTGATGGCTAGGGCAAATAACTATTAAAAATGTTGTTTCACCAACACTGTTCACGAATGTCCAATAACACCTGATTGGGTAAACATTGTCCATGGCTACCAAATAAACAACAAATGTTGCGGAAACGTTTTTAATTTCTCTTTAACGTATCTTTCAAACCATTTTGAGGACTGCAATATTGTGTATTGAAGGGAACCAAGCAGTGACCCCTAGTAAATGTCACGTTTAAGGAAGAAAAATGTTGCCACATGATTCTCAACATGCTATCAAGAAACAGGACAGTCTACTACACTACTTCAATTTAGGGCAACTTCTATTGCCCTTTAAAGTTGAAAAAATGCATATCAACAAGTGTAAATGTTTCATTCTTCTTGAAGGGTTCAATACATTGATCTTATTTTGATGAAATTCTTGTGCCATACACTCTTGAAACGTTCGGTTCAAATTGAACCGGAAAGGGGTCAAACGGGCACTGAACCTGAAAAGGTTCAAATATTTGATTAGTTTCAGTTCCAGATGAACCATTCTTGGTTCAAAATGAGCCAGATCTAGTCAAACACTTGATCCTTTTTCCGTCCAGTGCCCGTTTGACCCCTTTCCTGTTTAATTTGAATCGTATGTTTTCAGAGTGTACTGATAATACACCCAGCATATGTTAACGATGAGAAGAGCATGTGGCAAAAAAATCAGGGATTGTAATGCAAACCTCCCAATTGGCTGCCAAATGTCCCTAACCAAAAGCCAAAACTCTGCCTGCCCTCAGTTCTGTGGCCTCACATGGCAGTTTTCACGATGTAGTGTACCATTTTTTCTACCATTTCTAAGCTGCAAAATATGTTGTATGCACACTGTTTAACAAGGCCTTTCTTGATTGGCTGTTGTCATTGTATTGTATCGATTACATTCTTTGTTATAAGTTACGGATACTCAGGAAGGTTAGTGATATGCGCTCTCGTAAGCTAGTCAGGAAATTTCTTGTTAAACTGTGCGCGTTGTCCGGAAAAATGCCTAATTCGGTTTACGAATAGAAACACTTTGAATTCGGAACAGCAACAACGTTAACGGTATTGAGAAAAATGTAGTAACTTACTGGAAACAAGAGTTTAGGCTGCCAATGTTTTTTCTTTTTTTAATTTAATACCACATTGTAAAGCAAAGATAAGATAAGCCAAGGAGAGTTAAATAATGAGTCTTTTTCTGCTGGTTTCATTGCACCAAGCGTTACGTAATCACGAGGCCACAAATATGGAAAATCACCCGGTAAATAAAAATGAATTCGAGATATATCTGAAAACTCAATACTACATCGTATGGAAACAGCCGGCTTGTTTAGTTTTCTTCAACCAAGATTTTGACAAAAATGTGAATATCTTGTCGCATAGTATGCATGGGCGCTCAGAAATTATTAAAGGCCTATAAAGCTCTCTAAATGGGGTCTTTATTCTGAGGAAACGTATCACACTATCAGACATGGGTTTAAAAACTCAAAAGCTACAGAATCGAACCTTATTTAAGGAACTACAATTTTGGACATTGATGTTTCATATTTGATTTTGATCCCTTTTCGTTTTAGACGATTTTGCGATAGGAAGATTTGTGGCTTCTGAAAGATATTGCTATGTTGGAAAGAACAAAAAAACAGCTTTTACTTAGAAACGGCTCAAACCAAGATTTTGAAAGCAAATGAATATCTCGTCTTACTTCTTGGACGGTGCGGTGGGCATGGGCGCTCAGAAATTAATACAGGTGCATAGAACTCTTTTAATGGTGCATAATATGGGAGGATTTTGGACGTCGATGTTTTTCATATTTGATTTTGATCCTTTTTCGTTTAAGACGATTTTAATGGAAAGAATCGTTTCCTCTGGAAGATATTGCAATGCTGAAAACAACAAATAAACATTTTTTAGTAACAGTCCGAGAACAACACCACGAATAGGATACACACATACTTCATTTTAGCTATGCAATAAAAAGAAATTTGTAAATGAATAAATTTTTTACTTCAGTCAGATTGTTCAAAGAAAAAGCACTAACTAAGAGATTCTCCTAGAAATGTAAAAAGTTACGCGAGATTTCTTTTAACCATCATTTGGAGGTTATATACCCGTCAAATGCTATTAAAATTCGATTTTAATATGCTATATTCTCATCTCTAATTAAGTCTGGGCAATCTTTGGAAATAATTGTGTCAACGATAACTTTTCTGATAAAGGGTTTCGATAAAATTGGAAAGACAGATGAGATCGACGCTGGACCAATCAATATGCTGGGTATTAAACGCATATAGCCGTCACCCCAGACATTTCCAACTATCCCAACCGACTTACATCACAAGACTAGCAGCTTCCACAGCTGACTAAGGTCATTTCTTACCCAGACACAATTGTGATTACTTGCTTCATGGCATAAAATGGTCAGCATTAATATGCAACTAAAACACTCTCAATACATGCTCTTCAATATGAGCAATTCTGGGTTTTTTTTTAAATTCACGTCAATCAAAGGTACTCAAATTAGAAGTCAATCAAACATAAGACGCAGTGTTACAGTCCAACGAAATTCAATCATCATCCATCCAGTTATAAATCTAGTCCAATAGGTAGTAATGTTATTGGGAGATCTCCTTCGTACCTTTTTCGTTCATTTTTGATTCCTTGCCGGAGGCAGGCAAGGAATCTATGCGATGGTGATGTCGTGTGTGTGTGCGTGTGTACTCATATTGTAGTACAAACAGAGGACCCGAACAATGGATTTATAGGTCCTCTGGTGGAAATTCAATAGATTTTTGGCGTCCTCTCTTGTCCAAACAATAGACAGTCTATTGTTAAGGTTAGGGTTAAGGAAGCTGGAACAGAGGAAAACACAATTAGGTCCTCAGGTTGTGTGTAAAAACAACATGTGTGTGTGAGTGTGTGTGAGTGTGTATGTGACGCTTTCGCGTGTCAACACGATATCTTACAAACGGTACGTGTGGCTATGCTCATATTTAAGTGTGTAAGTTGGTCATATTGAGTAGGTTATCCCTATCGAATTTTGTGGAGGTCAAAGGTCATTTGAGGTCAACTGGTAAATTCCTTAGAAAGTGCTTGGAAACACGTTATCTCAAGACGGGTAGGTGTGATCAATTTCATATTTGGTGTGTCGTTTGGCCATATTAAGTAGATGATCCCTATTGTTTTTGGTGGAGGTCAAAGGTCATTTGAGTTAACGAGCGGTCAAAAGGTCAAAACTTTGTAAAACGATATCTCACGAACGAACGATATATGTGACTATGCCCATTTTTAGGTATGTGGGTTAGTTGTATTGAGTAAATGATCCCTGTCGATTTTCGTGGAGGTCAAAGGTCATTTGGAGTCAGGAGAGTTCAAATGGTAAATTCCTTAGAAATTGCTTGTAAACACGATATCTCAAGAAAGCTAAGTGTGGCTAGTATCAAATTTGGTATGGGTTGGTTGTATTGAGTAGATGATCCCTATCAATTTTCGTGGAGGTCAAAGGTCATTTGGGGTTACGAGAGGTCAAACGGTAAATTCCTAAGAATTAAATTGCTTGTAAGCACGTTATATCAAGAAGGATAAGTGTGACCAATCCCACATTTGGGCGCGTGGGTTTCCCATATTGAGTAGATGATCCCTATTGTTTTTGTGAAAGTTAGAGGTCATTTGGGGGTCAGCAGTGTCAGTCTGACAAGCTTGTTAGCACAGTATTACACGAAAGGAGTTTGTAGGGTCCTCATACTTGGTATGTAGCTGGTGCATAGGGAATAAATGATCCCTATAGTATTGTTGGGGATCAAATGTCGTTGGGTTCACACAGGGTCAAAGTCTTAACATCATGTTTACACAGTTTCTCATGGCTGGAGTCTTGGATACTGCAAAATTTTACACATAGTATGTGGATATGATATAGTTAGCAGAACCTTAGTTCTAGGTTGTCAAAGGTCATGCAGGATCTCAATGTAGGAAGCTTGGATGCCTTGCATGTACACTCTGTGGTACATTATGGAGCACTGTCAATTTGAAAAACATTACGGAGCTCTGTCAATTTGAAAGGAAAAACAGGCTTACATTTCAGTGGCAAGGAAGCACTGAGCCTTTTGGTTTTCTGGTTAACATTTCCTGCGCGGTGTAAAGATGTCAAAGGACGCATTTAAAAGTGTAAATATATCATTCTACGTGAAATTTTCAATTCATCTTATTTGATGAATTCTTGTGTTATACTAATAATACACCCTACCCATACCAATATTGAGAAGAACATATAGTAAAAAAAAAAACAATAATTAGGTCAAATCTCCCAATTCGTTGCCAGATATTTCTAATTCATCGCCAAAACTCCTGAATGCCGTCAGTTTTGTGGCATCACATGACATTTTTCAACAAAATATACCCTTCCATTTTCTTCTGTGATTTCTGAACTGAGAAATACCGACGTCAGTTAAAACTTTGAATTCGGAATACAAACGAAGATATTACGAAATTTAGTTGCTTAATGAAGACACAGCTTAATTTAATGCGACAATGTTAATTGAAATGATAAGATCCCGCGAAGGACAGACTAATGAGACTTTGTCTGCTGGTAGAGATGCACCAGACGTTACGAATTACGGAGGTCATAGATATAGAATAATAACCGGGGAATAGAAATGACCAGGTATGGCCCGGCCATAACTCGAACTCTCAACCTCCCGACTGCAAGTCTGATGCTCTAACCACTTGACCAGGCAGTCGGTCAGATGAGATCGCGGCTGGAAGTCAACATGCTGGTTGCTGGTTAAAAGCATATAGCCGCCCTCCCCCAACACAATTCCAGCTTTCCAACCCATTTCCGTCTAGCACTTTCCAGAGTTAGCTAAGATCATGTCTTATCCAGACACAATCTTACATACTTGCTTCATGCTTCATGTTCAGTATGAGCAATTCTGTTTTTTTTTTTAAATTCATATCAATCAAAGGTACTCAAATCAGAAGTTGATCCAACATAAGACGCAGTGTAACAGTCCAACAAAATCCAATCATCATCCATCCAGTTATATATCTATTCCAACAGGTGTAATGTTATTGCGAGATCTCTTTTGAACTTTTTTCGTTCATTTTTTACATTTCCTGCACGGTATATTAAAAAGTGTAAATATTTCATTCTACATGAAATTTTCAGTTCATCTTTTTTGATGAAATTCTTTTGTCATACCAACAATACACCCAGCACATATCAACCTTTAGAAGAGCATGTGGTAAAAAATTAGGGACGAAGTGCAAACCTCCTTATTCGTTTCCAGATTTTTCCAGTTCATCTACAAAACTCTGACTGCCGTCAGTTTGGTGAGATCATATGACAGCTTTTAACAATATTTACTCTTACATTTTCTTCTGTGATTTCTAAGCTGAAAAAATACCTACGTCAGTTAAAACTTTAAATGTGGAGTACCAGCGAAGATATTACAAAATTTAGTTACTTAATGAAAACAGATTTTAAGTTGCGACCATTAATTAATTTAATTCCACAATGCAATTTAAAGTGATAACATCATGCGAAAGATAGACTAACAAAGTCTTTGTTTGCTGGTTGAAATGTATGGAACGCCAAAACCGCCATCGCATATGACGATGTACTTCCATTTGGTGGCGTTATTTTACATGACGATGTCAGTTCAAATGGCCATCTATCCCGGGAATAATGGCGTTCTTCCGTTTTTCCATGTTACCATCGTAAACGGCGTTCGATCAAACGGCGATGTGTATCCAAGACGTGTATCTAAGGCGTGTATCCAAGGGGAGTTACCAATGATGACTATTCCATCTAAAGGATGGTTTTTGTAAAAGATGCAGCCAATCAGGTTTGGTTTTGGCTACGTAAAGGCGAGCATTATCATTGCAATGAGTGATCAAACTTACTGCTTCCCTCCGAAAGTTTTTCTTCACCTCGTCTTCATTTACGATGTGAAGGGATTCAATTATTTCATCCATCGTCTGATCGTTGAACTTGAACGTTTTGCTTAGGGCACACAGGTGGTTGTATGAGGTTATTAAGCATGCATATGGGACATGTGGGTAACTAACTTAGCCTAGTATATTGAGTAACTAGTATGAAACCGCGCGCACACGTGCGAGACCTAGATCTCTTTATATGACAACCATTGTGATTGGTTTGTTTTAACTTTGCTGAATATGTATACCTGAGAACAGGAACTCCCCTTGGATACACGCCTTGCATACACGCCTTAGATACACGTCTTGGATACACATCGCCGTTTGATCGAACGCCGTTTACGATGGTTACATCGCAAAACGGAAGAATTAACGCCATTATTCCCGGGATAGATGGCCATTTGAACTAACATCGTCATGTAAAATAACGCCACCAAATGGAAGTACATCGTTATATGTGATCGAACGCCGTTTGTATGGAACGCCAAAACCGCCATCGCATATGACGATGTACTTCCATTTGGTGGCGTTATTTTACATGACGATGTTAGTTCAAATGGCCATCTATCCGGGAATGATGACGTTCTTCCGTTTTTCGACGTTACCAACTCAAACGGCGTTCGATCACATATGACGATGTACTTCCACTTGGTGGCGTTATTTTACATGACGATGTTAGTTCAAATGGTCATCTATCCCAGGAATAATGGCGTTCTTCCGTTTTGCGATGTTACCATCGTAAACGGCGTTCGATCAAACGGCGATGTGTATCCAAGACGTGTATCTAAGGCGTGTATCCAAGGCGTGTATCCAAGGGGAGTTACCAATGATGACTATTCCATCTAAAGGATGGTTTTGTAAAAGATGCAGCCAATCAGGTTTGGCTTTGGCTACGTAAAGGCGAGCATTATCATTGCAATGAGTGATCAAACTTACTGCTTCCCTCCGAAAGTTTTTCTTCACCTCGTCTTCATTTACGATGTGAAGGGATTCAATTATTTCATCCATCGTCTGATCGTTGAACTTGAACGTTTTGCCTAGGGCACACAGGTGGTTGTATGAGGTTATTAAGCATGCATATGGGACATGTGGGTAACTAACTTAGCCTAGTATATTGAGTAACTAGTATGAAACCGCGCGCACACGTGCGAGACCTAGATCTCTTTATATGACAACCATTGTGATTGGTTTGATTTTACTTTGCTGAATATGTATACCTGAGAACAGGAACTCCCCTTGGATACACGCCTTGGATACACGCCTTAGATACACGTCTTGGATACACATCGCCGTTTGATCGAACGCCGTTTACGATGGTAACATCGCAAAACGGAAGAACGTCATCATTCCTGGATAGATGGCCATTTGAACTAACATCTTCATGTAAAATAACGCCACCAAATGGAAGTACATCGTCATAGGCGATGGCGGTTTTGGCGTTCCATACGTTTGAGTTGGTAACGTCGAAAAACGGAAGAACGTCATCATTCCTGGATAGATGGCCATTCGAACTAACATCTTCATGTAAAATAACGCCACCAAATGGAAGTACATCGCCATATGCGATGGCGGTTTTGGCATTCCATAGAAATGCACCAAGGGTTACGAAATCCCGAGGTCGCAGACAAGGAAAATTATTCAGTGAATAAAAATGAGTTGGAGCAATTAGCTGTTCGGACAGCTCCCCAGTTTGAGAAAAGTATGAAAATTTAATACTACATCGTATGGTTACAGCCGGCTTGCTAAATTTTCTTCAGTCAACCAAGAATTTGAAAAAACTCATATCTCGTCAGAAATCAGCTGATGCGTACTGTCTAACAAAGGAAGTCATTTCAGGTGGATAAAACTCTTCAAATTGAGTTTTTAATTCTGAGGAACATTATCACACGATTAGACAGGAATTTGAAAGATTTTGTTTATTCTGAGCTACAAATCGAACCGTGTAAATGAAACGATTTTGGACGACGTTTTTTATCTTTAATGTTGGTCCCTTTCCCTTTAAGATAATTTCGTAGGAAGAATCGTTTCTTTTGGAAGACATTTCATTGACAGAAAGAACAAGTCAACGATTTTTTTAGAAAATGGTTTGAAAGTGGTAGGACACCCTTTGGAAGTTAACAAAATGTCGTCCAAAATCGAACTACTGTGAAATAAGCAAGGCCGGAAGACTGACATAGGCGTCTTGTTTCTGAACACACGGAAAACATGCTTCTGAACCATGGAGTGACGAGTGGCCTTTGATCTATAGTGAACCTTCGAGTATTGAGCTGAAGGTCTAGTGAACCTTCGATCAAGAGACTTATGCCTACTGCACTGCGCAAGGAGGGGGATCTGAATTTCGAGTCCTGGCCAGGTCGTATCCGAAAACTTTATAAACATATACTATCATTTAGCGATCGGTGCTGACCGTAAACATTGGAACAGAGAATACAAGTCGGTCAGCAATAAATGGAAAAAGGGCCGTTCGCGGTCCGTCTTAACCAATTGGTTAGAAACTGAGCCGTAAAACTCCCTAAGTACTTCAGTTACTAAGTACCTATGTAACAAAGTAACTAAGAAACTATGTAACTAAGTAGCTAAGATAGTGGCGGAGCTGCCGTATGGTCAGGGGGAGGTCGCCCCCACCCCGACGGACAAAATCGTCTGTCGGCGCGCTTTTTAGGTTTTTTTTTTAACATACTTTACTCTTGCACCATAATTGGCAAAAGACATAATTTAATAGCGTTGTTGTTTTAAGGCCCAGATAACAAAATGTTCAATTAGCCACCAGTAACTGTACCATCTGCACTTCATTCTGATGAAAGGGGTCATCTCCTGTAATATAGGGGTAGGTTTTGCCGAAACGTATGTTTTATACGCACTAATGAATGTTGTCGCTGTGCTAAGTTAATTGCTTCCACACCAAGCGTGGTTGTAAGCTTACAAAATACACAGACTGACCTGATAATTGTAGCGCAAACAGCCCTCTTGTTGTCGGGGATAATTGTCAGCATAGACAATAAAAAAGAGCTTTTAAAATACCAAAAAAAATTGCTTTCACAACATTTTTTTCAAAATCATTTGAAGACAACATTCAGGTTATCATAGTGGTTATGGTCTAAGAGTTTTAATGAGAAGTTTCCATTTCGCTTTTCTTCAAGTATGCATTCTCATGATAAATGGCTATTTCTGACACTGCACGATAATCCCATGAATTTCAAAATGCTTATTTCTGAACTTTCGTGATCTCAAAAGCAAGAAAATTGCATCTAAAAAGCCTAGGTTTAAGCTACTTTTATTTATTATGAATTTGGTATCTAGAGAACCAAGCAGACCTTTTGTCTTGGCTATTTCTTGCAATGTACTTAATTAGTGGCTATTTCAGAGTGGTAACATGATGTAAGATACGTCAATTAATGTTTCTTCATGTATATCTTGAATTCCAGATACCAAAAATGTACATCTAACGGTGGTTACTTTCGAGAACTATCCATCTGTAAGATTGCTTGCTATTTGGCTCTAGCAGGTTTAGGCCTAATCTTTATCTTCATAAGCCAGCCCATTATTAAAATCTTAAATCGAGACCCGACAATAATACAAAATAAAATGACCGCCTTCATACTAGAATGTGAAAGAGAGGGACAGAAACATGGGTGTCCGCAGGTAGGGGCAAGGGGGAACTTGCCCTCCCCTGTAAAATAAAAAACCTGAAAAAACCAAAACATAAAGGAAAAGACGAACTTCAAGAAAAATTAACATCAACATTTTTTAACAGTTCACTCAGTGTTTTCCCTATTTATATGCGGCAAATAGGCTTTAAAAAAATGCCATTTCCAGCGACCTGAGAGGCATTTCGGGCAAAAAATTTCTTGCGCTCCGGGCAAAGTTTTCTTGCGCTCCGCGCCAACTCACGGTGGGGCGGAGCAAGTTCCCCATAAAAGAATCCCCCCCCCCCCCCCGAATTTTCTTCTGCGTAGGCCCATGGATAGGGAATTTAAACATATTTTAATAGAAAAACTTGCTGAGGAGAAATGGCAAAGTAGTTTTTTTTTACCAGGTGCGGAAAATCAAATGGAAAGTCTGAAAAGCCGTGGCTGCGATCGTGCTGAGGCTAAGGTTATTTAATCCTTCGAAGCGCCCCTGTAGACCATTTTCTCCCCCTCTGACCGAAATCCCTAGCTCCGCCACTGAGCTAAGTAACTATGTAACTAAGTTGCTAAGTAACCACGTACCAAGGACCTTAACTGAGTAATAGAGTAACTTAACTGAGTAACAAAATAACTGAGTAACTAAGAAACCAATTGAGTGAGTGAGTGATTAACTAGCTATACGAAATGGATTTACAATGGAAGCAACAGACCATAACGAACTTCACAGTCAGTAATTTGTTCACGTGAGCTTTATGGGCTAACCTGCTAATGTATGCTCAAAACTAAGTGGCAGCTTCTCAAAATATTCCCCTTCTTGCAACAAAGGACGGGGGCGGATGGGGGTGGGGGTGGGAAAGCCGTGTAGACATTCAACAGGACTGGATATCATAGAAAGTCCGTGTATTTGGTATTTGTGTTGTGAGTAAAGAAGGGTGACAGTGTGTCTACAAAAACTAATTGAATATGCTCCTAAATAAATACCATTCATTTGCATATTTTTAATCGTTGATGCGGCGAAAGGGAGTCCGGGTGAGAACGCTTTACCTACCTGTTGTCATATTCTGGTTCCATGGTTTGCCTCAGGAAACGGAGCTAGACAGTCAACACAATTCGCTTGGCTTAAACAGAAGAAGATGTGGTAGGCACCCATTTTGAGCAGTATTTTTAATCGCTATAGACTGTCCCAAAATGTGCACGGGTGCAGTGAAAATTACTATAAACTCTCTTGTCGTGTTGACCTCATACGAAAGCCCATTAGAGCTTTTGAAATATAAAATTATAATTTGTTGTTATAAATTAATATTTAGTTTTAACAATTTATAACATTGTAATTATGAGTTAGCATTTTGTTGTAATAAATTACTAATTTCAGTTGCCACTCCTTTTGCTAACGAATTAACAATTTTCATTCCAAAATTACTATTTCGCAATAACAAGTAATTTTGTTACAACATTAGGAGATTCTACTTTAATGTAAGAAACGGTTAACCTGATATCTAACGTGGTTCACTTTGGTTCTCTCGTCGGATATTTTCTTCCAGGATCCCATTGATCAGTCAGTTAATTGGTTTATTACTTTCATGACAAAAGGTTTTTTACAAAATGCCCGACGGCACTCTTGGCGTGCAGTTCTTCATTCGAGGTTGAATCAACCATTTAATTATGATTAGCAGTTTTAGCAAAAAGCCTTTCCAGCCTCAAGCTCGAAGTTAATTTCCGTTCATCTTCAAGAGATGTTATGAAACAAAGGGACACCATGAGTGCCGACACATTTGAGTTATCTGTGGCCAAATTCATATTTCGTGGAAATTGTTAGTTACGGTAAGTTTGGGCCTTGTTCGCCCTTCCCGCCTCATACTTCCATGCTTACTTTAGTCTGATTTGCCCATTGTAATTCCAGTCAGGACGACAAATTATAACACAGTAGTTTTAGTTTCCGTATGTAGATGCATCCAGTGGTGTATAATGGCATCTCTCATATCTTATTCGTCAAATGATGATGGGGTGGGGTGAGATATACTTTTCTCACGTGAAATTTGACCAATGCTCGAATAAGTAGCCTAGTAAAAACAGTTGCATACTAGTTGCGCGCGCGGGTAAATAGCCAACACTTGCCTTTAAAGGTTGAACGAAAGTTGAAAGTTGAAGCGCGTATAACACACTCGGGTTTAGCATCTTAATGGTTTCATTAGCAAAAAATGGAGCGCTTTTTCAGCTTTGAGATACAAAAGATGCGACTTGCGATTGAGCGTCGCAAGTCGGAGCTTCACCATGACATCCAACTTTATGTGTTACTAGGGTAGATGTTACGATAAGATTGCCAATAGGTGACAAAACAAAGCTAAGGCCAAGATAACGGCTTGCACTTTTTACTGTTTCTACCAGCTTCTCAAGAGAAGTTACGTTTTAAGCAAAGTGAAGAACAGAAAGAAAATGTCATTTTAAAAGGGAAAGACTCATTTCAAGAGTCTACTGTCGGTCGGTAAACTTACCCGACCGAAACCCACCGTCGCTACAATTCTGTGGTCCACATTGCTGCTTAAGTTGGTAAAATTAAACGGGAGTCGAAAGTAGTGGTAATGATTGGAATATTTTTCATATTTCACGTCAGGTGATTTGTCACCAAAAGTTTGTGCTTGCCTTGCCCTCATATAAAGAACTAACCCGCCCGATTCCCACCGGAACGTTGTGCTTTGAAATTGAACTTAATTCTCTCTCTATATTACGTATCCTTCGTCACTAAGTTTACTTTTGGGATGCGTTTATCCGGAATTACACTCACCTAAACTAGACTAAGTTTAATGTATTAACAGATTTCAAAATTAAAGTATTGGTCTAGGCAATGTGCAGAGCATAGCGATGGACCCCCAAGGGCAATGGCTAGTCATCTAGACTTTAAAGGATCCAATTTCGTACAGGAACGTAAATCCTGAGCATACGTATGCATAGGTCCTTATGACAACCGTCATTCGCCCTACAGTAAACTTCACTTTGCTCTAATTAAGGGAGGCAGGATCACTCGTGAAGAGTCCAAATTCTACTTAAAAATTTTAGTTCGTCACATTTTCGCCACGAAAAATCCCAGTTAGTCATTTTTTTCAGAGTAAAACTCAAAATTTCCATCTTTTCCTAATGATGTGCTTAGACACGGGCAGAAAATATTTCCTTACTCATCTTTTTGGTGCCCCATCACCTTTATCGGGCTTTCAAGGCATTGACATTCCGGTCAGGCAAATCCAGGCGCTCGTCTAGGTAAGAAAAGTAACATACCAGACTCTTTTAACTTCTACTGATCACTTTTTGTAACACTTTGGGCAACCGCGATTTCTAGATGTTGACGGTGAATTTCAGGTAACTTAATCCAAACGGTTCTGTTTTGTAATGTTTTTTATTCTTGTAATATTGGTTTGTTGTTGTTAGATTACAACCATAAATGAGAGGAATTCGAGGCGAAAAGACGTCAAAACTTTTCTTTTGCTTTTGTATTTACCTAACCTGCTCTTTTCATATAAAAATTGTATGTGCAGTTAGCTATTGGTTAATAAGGTTTTACACATAAATTTACAACGTTACATGCTAGGTTAGGTCAGATGGAGTTTTGCGGCTCAGTTTCTTACCATGTTGGTTTAAGTTGGGCCGGCCACGGCCTTCTTTCCAGTTGTGACTGGCTGGCTTTTTCCCCTGCCCAGGTTCCATTTTTAGTCTTCGGTATGGAGTCAAACTCCTGACCTCCCCACAGGAAGTCGGGTGCTCTAACCTTATAAGGGTCTCTTTCCCAGTAGAAGAGCATTGGGTGATTATCCCTACTCCATTACTTACATGCGGTAGGTTTCATTGTTAAAGTCTTTGATATGACTGGACCTGGGATTCACCCCCCCCCCCCATCCCCCATATGGAATGGATGCTCCGTACTACTAAACGGTATAAATTGAAAAGGTGTGCAGATGTTTCCAAAACAAAAGGTGGAGCGGGGCAGTTCAGATCAGGATTTTGTTAAATTCTCTTTATATTTTCCCGGGTAATTGTGAAGCATTTGTGATAAAAAAAAATCGTCCACAGTCCCCTCCATTAGAACCACTCACCCTTCTCTTCCCAGAGCCCCTAGCACCGCATGTTATTGCCACTATCAAATATCAAAAAGTACTGTACTCAAATGATTTAGAATTTTTAAGTACTGAGCCGTGAAACTCCACCTACTAACTCAGGAAAATTTATGATGTACTTCCAGAACCGCAACAAAATTAACGGTTAGCAAGTCACGCCAACTAGGTAGACTTTCCACAGCTCATCACTTCTGTCAAAATTGTTTGGAAAATCAGCTCAGTTTCTTTATAAAATGTATAGGCATGTCTTCGAATGACTTTGGTCTAAACTCCAAGGCTCATAACATGTGTTAAACTGTGCCACAAGCAAATTTGTAACATGTATGTTGTGATGGCACCAATATGGCACTATTGACTAGACTAAACTGAGTACAGCATATTCATTTCATTCATACTCATTTCTGTTTGGACACCCTTCAAACATTTTCGTGTCTCAACAAAACACTAAAATATATTTCAATGGCAATTCCTGAAGTAAACAAAAAACAAAGGACTACAAAAAGAATACTTCAAAGTGATTATGATGGCAAAGTAAACTGTCACAATAACTGTGGAGATGCGAACTGTTAAACAAGACATTTCCCTAGCCAGACTTCAAGAACCGGAACAAGACTGAACGGTCTCGCCAACTAAACTTGGTAGACTTTGCCCGTCTCATCAGTCCTGTCAATTGATTGAAAAATTGCAGCTCCTTTTCTTTATGCGATGTATGGACATGTCTTCGAATTATTTTGGTCTAAACTTCAAGGCTCATAACGGGTGTTAGACTATGCCACAATCAAATTTGTAACACGTAAGTTGCGATGGCACCAATATGGCACTCACTATTGGCTAGACTAAACATGAGTGTATCTACTTCATTCATACTCATTTCTGTTTAGACACCAACCAAACATTTTCGTGTCTCAACAAAACACTAAAATATATGTCAATGGCAATTCGTAAAGTAAACAAAGAACAAAGGATAACAAAAAGAATACTTTAAAGTGATTATGATGGTAATGTAACTGTTACAATAAATGTGGCGATGCGCACTGTTTAACAAGACATTTCCCAGCTGGCTAAACGATAGCCCTAATTCCTAACCAAATCCCTAACCCTCAGAGAGAATACAATCGAAAAAATACTATTGCAACAGCCGATCAAGAAACACCTTGTTAAACAATGCGCATCAGCCCGAATAAATAACATAATAGTGCATCCCCTTGTATAACACATAATGTACCTAATTCATTTCTTCCATGAAAACTTGAACACATTATTAAAACATGCTAGAGACGGAGTAACCAGGAGGGACGATGGGAAGGTCATCCGTCCCAAAATGAAAGAAAACAAGGAAGAAGAAGAAAAGAGAAAAAAACAAAAAACAAAAAAGGAAGAAGAATTTGTTAGTTAGCTAGATCTGATTTAATGACACACCAACACGAATGTGTCAATACTCGATAAAAAGTTGTCTAAATTTATTTTCAAGAATGGTTCAATTTTAAGTTTGGATTCCCATTGGTTTCTCTTTAGTCGCATATTCTACAACCGAAGCCCACAGGGAGAAACCATGGAGGGAATTGCTCGTTTTTGTGGCGCCGACAACCCACCAGTCGTAGTGTAAGTAATAAAGGTATTTTGTGTGCTTTTATAGGCGATAGTCGGGGACAAACTACTGGCCACAAACGACCTCATCACCCTACCTGGATGTAGTTTAACGTCTTACCCAGGATCAAAAATGGAAGAAGAAGAAACGAATGTTGTTGGAGTCACAATCAATTAAATATAGCATCTAATGTAGCACCATTTTGCATTTCGCCCATCCTTTGTAAGCCAATTTTTAAATGTGGAGAAGGCTAGCTGATCCTCTCCTTACATTTCCTTTCTCAAGAAATTAACAATTATCATTTCATTCTCTCTATTAAACCCCCCCTCCCTTCCCTCACCCTCCAAAATAGATGAGGTCCGGGATACGCCATTATCTGCCAAAACTTTTCAATGCTTACTCATCCTGACTTATCACAGAAACCAGAGGGTTGGAAGGTCCATGTTTATTATATCCGGAAGTGAAAACCTCTTCCATACATGTCATTTTGTCAGGAGTACCCATTTGCCCTGTTCGAATGTCTTTTAAATCAAAATATCGTTGCGTATGAATACAATGTTTAACAATGTTGGACCTGTGCATTAGAATAGGATAATTCACACTCAGGGATAATGTTTTTGCTGCAGGCACAAGAGTGCAATTTTGCATCGCATGAATCCAATCATGTTTTATCCTATGCTAATGAACAGTCCATCATTGTTTAACATACAGTTAATGCACAGTGGCAGGTTCCACAGGTCATGACATCAGACACTGATCATTTAAAACGGTGTTCACCTAAAAATTTTACCTGAGGCAATAATGGCATAATGCTATTTAAATCAGATATTGAAATCAGTTGTTGGCTCTCAACATCTAAACATTCACTCTATATTTCACAGAAATTTGTGAATTTCTGGTCCTGTAGAGTTAGAAATAATTCGCTTTAAAGCTGCAAATCTGGCCTCACCAATAGACAAGCTGCATCAAGCTGAAGCATTACGAATGCTGCAAGTGAATGTTTTCACTCTTTTCCTTCACCAGTCAAAGTGTGCAAGATATACTTAGAAAACTTCAAATATTTCCTTCAAAGTTAATTCTCATATGCTAATATATCATGACTAAACATAAAACATCACGTAAGATTACAATACACAGTCTCCATAAAATCACCCAGCATCACTGCAGCCCTCCCTGGCTAACATATAGTTCTGTAATGTCAAACTTGCTTCAAACAGTAATGTAAACATAAGCTTATACAAAACAGAAGAAACCAGTTTCCAGTTAACGGAATAAACACTTTTGTCATTGCATATTTCCCCACCATTACAATTTTCAAACCAGCTATTTCAAAAACAAAATTTGTTTGCCATGTCAAAGGTACTGTACTTACCATATGTAGTGTAGACTTCTTCCAAAACCCAGAGAATAGTACAGTACTACTGTATGTCATGATAATTTTAAAAAAAAAATAATAATAAAAAAAAATAAATTTGGAAGCACATGATTCTGCCTACTTGCATATTTAAAAATATAGTTGCATTTCTTATTCTTCACATTTTGTGATGCATACCATCACATTAACAAGCTATGAAAGCACCCTTACCTCTAATATGACATTGCATGCATGGTACATTGATGTGCAGTTTCAAGCAGGTGTTCAACAAACAAGCTCTGACGTCAGTAACCAAAGGTTAGCTTAGGTTAGACTGATTTTTTTGCCCAGTTTTCAACCGATTGGTTCAAGTTAAGCAGACCATGGCCTTTTTTCCAGTTGTGGCTCATTGGCTTGTTTTCCCTACTCCATTGCTTACAGAGCACAATGACAGTAGGGGACTTACTAGCTCTGAGAGAGCAACAAATGGACGCCAGATGAAAAAGCCCCTCATTAATTGCAATCCTACCAAAAAAAAAAAACTACTCAACTAGCAGTTTTACCCAATACCATCAACTTTAATGGCAGAGATATCAAACTTCACCATTCTTTTAAACAACATTTTCAGTTTGGTGATTCTTGGCAACAGCAAACAGCTAGACAATTATATCAGCAGACAGTGTTTCCAAGCAGATGGGGGAAAGGGAGGAATTTTTCCCCTTTCAAACACTTTCCAGATGGAGGTGGCTAAAATCCCCCTCCACTTCTTTTCATTTCCATAAAAACTAAAAAAAATGTCAATACCTTGATTTCTTTTTTTACAGAGGGGAAACGTATTCAACTTTTTGAACTTGCACATTAAATTGCCTTTAAGATGCTTCAAATTGCATCATACAGGGGCCTTGAGGCAAACTTTTGTCCGCATGAACCCACTTGTAACTTTAACCTAGGACAGAATCAACTTCGACTTGGGGTTAAACAGTAATCAACCCCTCCCCCCCCCACTTTTTTTCCTGGCAGAATTCCTGGAAGGGACTTGAGTGTTGTGTGCAGCAGCAGTATCTAATACACAAGTATATCCCATAATGCTCTGTCTGTGATGTCACTTTTTCAGCAGAGGATAAGTGCACTCATCTAGAGTATGGCATATCACTTTTTACATCTCTAAAGTCTTCAGCACGTTTAATGTTGTATTTGTTATTGCTTCTTGAATACACACTTTTCAGCATTCTCACCAATCTCAACACATTCTGAATCCATAGGCTCCGGTCATCTTCGTAGTCTGCTTGCCAGATGTCTTTTTCTTCTCTCATTACAGGACATTCAGAATTCTTCATGAAACAATCTCACAGCTGTAAAATTTGCCTGACTTGGCTAATATGAATTTCTTGCTGCAGGGCAAAGAAAAGAGACAGAAAGGAAGTTGTTCCTCAGCTCTAAAATTTTTTGTTACTTTTTACATAAAAAATACCGTTAAAACTTCTAATCAGTGCAGCAACCAATTGACTTAAGCAAACATGAAAGAGGAAGACAAAACTTGATCCCAGGTAATCTTTTGTGATAAATCAGACAGTGGTGGAACAATTCAGGTAAATCACCAACAACTATACTGCATCAGTTTAACGCAAATACGGGTTACAGTAGATTAGACAGAGTTTTACGGCCCAGATTCCAAGCAATTGGTTCTAGTGGAGGCGGCAACAGCCTTTTTTTCCAGTTGTGGCTTGATGGCTTGTTTTCCCTAGTCCATTGCTAATATGCTGAGCATCAAGCACAATGGTAGTTGGTTTGGTTTTTAAAAGTCTTCTGGATGACCCGATCAGGACTCAAACACCCAACCTCCTGACTGCAAGTCTGATGTTGAAACCACTTGACCATACAGTTGGTCACATGGGATAAAGAAAGTTCAGTACAAGGATTTTAGACAGAATATTCTTCAAAGCCAAAGACCTTGCCATTTTTTTTCCACCAGTTTTCACGTGCCTTTTAACTAAATGACTCCTATAAAATTTTTCACTTACTAGAACTTTCACTGAAAGTTACTTTCAAATGGTAGCCATTTGACCACTATTTTTAATCATGTTTGCATGCTGCCTTCAGAATAGCAACATGTCATTAACAGTAGCTTTAAAAACTTAAAAAATTTGCACTTTTTAATAGAAGACAATACACAAACAATGGACAGGTAGTGCATTTAAAAAGGACAAAAGGTGTGATTATAAAGTTCAATGGTATTTACTTATCAGGCCTTGAGTTTCACACTTAACCCGCTGCTAAGGAAATTAAGGAGCATGCTAGGTGGGCTGTTTAATTTCCATAGACGTACCTAGATAACCATTCTTTGCACCTACTTCAAAAGTCAAAGCATGCTTATAAAAACCCTTACCAAAAGAGTTGTATCTCTGTTTCGTATCTTCACAACTCCACTCTTGACTGTTGTATCTGACAACAAAACTGCATAAGGAATACCCATCTGATCCAATCTATTGCAAGAGATATAAAAATCAATGAGTTTTTGCATAAGTCACACCAATGACTTGGGCATTTCCTAAAAAAGAAATGTTATTTGATAGTCGATATTTGACATGAATAGTGCAGTTCGCCCTACCACTACTTTGTCATCTAATGATGACATTGCCTACCCTCTCTTTTACATCAGATGATGACACCACCTTCCCTTACTTTAGCAGCAGATGGTGGCACCCCATACCTTTACTTTGACATCAGAAGGTCGCTCCACCAACCCTTACTTTAGCAGCAGATGGTGGCACCCCATACCTTTACTTTGACATCAGAAGGTCGCTCCACCAACCCTTACTTTAGCAGCAGATGGTGGCACCCCAAACCTTTACTTTGACATCAGAAGGTCGCTCCACCAACCCTTACTTTAGCAGCAGATGGTGGCACCCCATACCTTTACTTTGACATCAGAAGGTCGCTCCACCAACCCTTACTTTAGCAGCAGATGGTGGCACCCCATACCTTTACTTTGACATCAGAAGGTCGCTCCACCAACCCTTACTTTAGCAGCAGATGGTGGCACCCCATACATTTACTAACACCAGTTGGTGTCTCCATCTTTGCTCAATTTGACATCAGTTAGTGACACCACCTACCCTTAGTTTGACAAAAGATAGTGGCACTGGCTACCCATGCATAACTTCAAAACAAATGTCAGACAAAGAATGATATAGAAAATATTCCTTATTATATGAGTAGAACATATAGGCTATCAGTAAGATGGTTAATGCAGTGGTTCCGACTAAACTTTTCTGAAGTTTAAAACTTACTTATCAAAAGCTTTTGATGATGCAGATGATGTGATTGATGCCACCTGTAACACATTGATATCAGCAGTACGGAATTCTCTGGATAGCACATCTGAAACCTAACAAATCAAAATATTTGGGTACAAACAATTCAGCTCACACTTTACATATACCACAGAAAATTCCCCTATTAAGGATAATGAAATGCTTGTAGCAGCACGAGTTTCCATGAAGACTCAAAGACTCCCTCCACAACATACCTTACCTTTGTTACTCCCAGTTGACTTTCAAAACTGTTCACCATAATGTTTTCTTACAGAACCTAAAATTACAATCAAACCTTCCTTAATCCAATTGTTGCATGCAATTCATGACTACTGACAAAGTTATGGAAGAGTTTAACAATTACAGGAGTACATTTGGTTTTAACAAAGTTTGGAAAGCATGCACTAGTGGTTGCTAGTTAGTTTGTTAGTTAGATGGAGATTTAAGGCCAAGTTTCCAACCTATTGGTTCAAGTCAAGTCAGCCACGACCGTTTTCCAGTTGTGGCTCACTGGCTTGTTTTCCTACTCCATAGCTTATGCGGAGCGTCACGCACAATGGCAATAGGTTCCATTTTTAGCGTCTTTGGTATGAATCGCCCTGGGAATCGAACCCGGGCCTTCCGCGTGGTTGCATTACAACTGGCCAGTGGTTGCATTACAACTGGCTAGTGGTTGCATTTCAACTGGCTAGTGGTTGCATTACAACTTTGTGCACCACTGGATGTTTAGTACCTATCTGACAGTACACCTCATTTTATTTTCCCAAAGAGAAAAGGCTAACAAGCTTGTCCTACATACTGGAATAGCTAGCAATTAATCAAATAGCCTACCACTTAATGATCTAGAATTTAAGTAAGTTTGATGAGGTTTTACAGCTCAGTTTCTAACCAATTGGTTAAAGTCAGGTCATTACCAATTGTGACTCAAACTTGTTTTTCCTACTCCATTGCTTATGCTGTGCACCAAGCACAATGGCAATAGGTTCCATTTCTAAAATTTGTAGTATGACCAGGTAAGGAGTTGAACTCCAGATTCTTTGGGCTGAAGTGGTTTAACCACTTGACCATGCAGCTTGAAACTCCAATCCCTTCAGAAATGGAAAGCTTGGATTTTATTTGTGTTTGCACCAACAATACAGTTCATGGCCACTCTAATACTAAGCAAATATTTTTCCTCTTTTTTAATGTAACAACTGTCCTTGAAATGAAAACTGTAAAAGCAAAGGATGGCTTAAGCCACGTATGGCATGCCCCCCCATGACATAACAAGATTTGCATATAGACTTCATATTCATGATTAAGTGCAAATCAGATATTTTCCAGTAAAATTGGTCAGTTTTTGACTGATTTTGATGGGAATTGTGGCTATTTTCTTGGTTGTTAATGCTTTTTACATCAAATACCAAATTTTGTCATTTTTATGTCACACAACCTATATAGCTGAAAATGCAAGTGTGAACATCAAGTAAAATCCCGACATTCTGCCTAAAAATCAGAATTTTAGACTGTTTAGTGGTAGGTGATTTGAGAAATGGCTATTCCACATACTGCAATGTGATAATGCGACTCAGTTTTCTTTAATGATGGCAGCAACCCCTCTGGCAGATTCAGAGGGAATGCTGTGAGTGAACTTGCACCCCCAAAATTTCTACAACTGAAATAAACGTTTTTCATGTACACTACGCTGAAAGTGAAAATAATAGTCCTTCACATGGGTGACACTCCCAATTTTAGTGGATCTAGTGCACATTCTAAACAAAAATCTCGGATCTGGCCCCGGAAACAGTTTGCATTTTAATACAAGAAAACTGGTTGGCATGTTTTCTTTAAGAATGAATGCATAACCCATGGAATAATGTGACAAAACACATCATTCTGAAAGTAAAGTTTCAGGAAACATGTTCATTTTCTTTTTTTTTTCTGTCTTTTACCATTTGCACTGCTTTACAAAAGACCAATTTGAACTGCTTGATATCATCAAAATAAATTAAGTGAAACTTAATGAAGAATAAATATGACTTAAACTGAACCCTTACCTCTTGTATCTCATCTGTTTCTTCCATTTTTACAATTGCAACCTTTACTGGACAAAGACTGGTATTGAGTCGCATGAACTGGAAAAAGGGAAATATTCCAAAATTGTCATGAGACTGGATGATGAAAGATAATAGTGTAACATGGATCCTTTGGGAGAGAGAAAGACAGTGTAGTATTTCATAAGTGTAGTCAAAGATCTTCAAATTTATTCTTCTGTGCCAAATGATGCAAGTGTAGTAACTTTCACCAATAGGTTCTGCACCCCCCACCATAATATTTGCTGGGTCTATATAAGTTCCCAAAATTTTCCATAGATTGGTAGTGATGAAGGCAAACACACCATATCCTCAGTAAAATACTCTTAATCTGGTTTGCCACCCAACAACTCTAACCAGAATCCATACTTACCTCCTAACAAAGTCACCCACTGAGTTAAAATGTTGCCTCTGCATTTAACAAGGTCACCCCAATTTGAACATGCAATAAACACTACTGTATATAGCAACATTACTTCTAAGTAGACAAGAGTTATATTATTGTAAATCACCAGGTGTTAAATAATAAAACATTTCTCATTTCATTTACTTTTAAAAAATTTGATAGTAATTGATACAACATACAGAAGTAGAGATAGAACATCACATACAGTAACATCAAGATATTGTAAAGGGAGGCACTCTAAAGAACAGTTTTCTCCAGTTCAAGATACTTGATTTGAATCTACAGAGAAATTTATACAAAACTAAATACCTGTCTTTTTTTCTTTCCCTTTTGACCAGGTACAACTGCACTTTGATATGCCTCAAGTAGGTATGCCAGCATACCACCCTCTAATATTCCAACTGAAGTTATAATGTGAGGCAGAACCAACTTGCGGCCATCTTTGCCCTGAAAAAAAAAAAAACATATCAATACTTTTAACACTGTTGCTAAAATTTTTCTGTTATCTTTTACACTTTGTTTCCTATTACTGTATGTGATCACATCTGTGTTTGGTTTAGTGGTAGAGCATCATCCACCTTTCATATGCCAAAAAGCTATGAAAACTCAAGCAACCTACCGACCTATCCTTATATCATCAGATCAGACAAACTGATTTTCTGGAGACTCAAGCAACCTACCAACCTATCATTTTATCACCAGATCGGACAAGCTGATTTTCTGTAGTCTCTCTTATCTACATATAACAGTTCAGATCTTAAAAGACAATTGTTCTCCACACAGGGTGTGACAGAAGAATAGGGACAGGCTATAATAACTATAGACAAATCCAGACAGCAAGTGATGGTCTGATTTTAGTCAGCCATTACTGGGGTCTATAACCTTTAATCTTTAAAGTTCCTTCCTTACCTGTTCCATGGATGGTTGTACACTGAAGTGTATCTTGATTTTCTCAACTTGACTGAATATGAGGATTTGAAATTCACATAGACAACAAATGAAGACAATTAAAGGCTGATGGAGTGATGGACCCCACTAATGGCTGCCTACAGTCACTAAAAACAAATGCTATAAATCAGATTCGTCTATATTTAAGAGAGAAGGATGACCTGTGATGCAATTCTTTGTTACATGACGGATGAAGGATGCAAAGTGACTAATTTTGTAGGAGGACCTACATTTTCACATGGAGTGGCAACCCACTCAACTTTTCTAATCAAATTTGGTTTCTTCTGAAGGAAATCTCAGATTGCAGATTGCTCTTGCATGGAAAACTAACCTAACTACAACCACGCTTGAGCCCAAACCTGCTAGTTGCTGCAGTAAACTTCAATGCTATCAATGCCACCATTATTATCTAATCAGCCAGAGAACCTGTCTAAATATTGTATTGTACCACTTCATGCTCGCAAATTGTCCTACTGTACATAGCTTCCATTTTTTGGTAATTAAACTTTGCAAACAACAGATCACAGTTTCCTTGAACATGTTCATGAAAATGTGAAGCACAAGCCTGAGTTGAACTATCATTACATGCACCATTGCATTACAAAGTGATGATGCACCACCCAGGAGGTGACAGAAGAACAGGAACAAGCAGTTCTCTTTCACAGTGCAATCCCCTTTATTACAGAGAGGAGGACCTTTTGCATAGTTCTTTACACGTTGTAGAGAGTGTGGCCGTGTAATAACACTTAAACACAAAGGGAAGAGGTTTCATGCCAAGAGTATTTTTCCTGCCAGATCATTTTGTAAACTTTGTTTGCTGCAGCCCCAGAATGTGAGATTCAAGTCTCAATGTGGTGTCTTTGGCACAATAACTAAAGAACTGCTGCAACTACAATATATCTTAGCTGTAAATGGATATAGCAGCAATAAAGCCTGCTTATCTGTCAACGCACTGAGTAAGCAAAAAGTGACTGACAACTGACTGTTCGTTAGTCATTGAACAGAGGCTCATGGTGCCAGCATCTCATACAGATGATCTAGAGATTATGCATGTCATTAGTTGAAGGTTGACATGCTCTATCTCCTCTCTCTAGACATAAGCATGAACCTAAATGATGTTAGTAGATGATGCTTTAAGCAATTGGTTCAAGTTGGGCTGGCCACAGCTTTTTCTTTTTTTCTTTCAGTTGTCATGACGAAATCTAGCCCGATGCTCTCCATACAGCAACAGTGTAAATAATGCTCTCATATCCCATTGACCAGTGACCACTCTGCTTATTGACTGACTATACTGAGATAACAGAACAAACATCCCTTATGTAGTCATAGGCTGTATCTTCATACAGTACAGTCTTCTGGCACCCTATCTGCAATTACCCGGAAAAAGGCCTTCATATCCGGGTTTTTAGAGTATCTGGCAAGTTAGCCTAATGTGGTCCACTGACTTAATTGTTTTCAAACCCTTAATTCAGGCTTAATAACATGCTGGGGAGAGTCTTTTAGCTACTTCTCAAATCTGGTATCTGTCATGGCAGGAACGTGGCAGGAAAAATGGACTTAGTCAAGTTCAATGGAATACTGTGCATGTGCATTAATCCATGAAGCTACTCAGGAAATGTCCAGTGACTGGCAAAATGGAGGCATTGTCATTGCATTCTTCTATAACACTGAACACAAAAGCAGTGATGGCTGTCAGGATTAATCTTTTTTTTTCTGCTTGGGTACTTCAAATTTTTCAAATGAGCTGAGGGTATAGGTCCCTCTCATGAACACAAATATTGTAAAAAAATTCTAAGCATGGAAACCATTCAGTTTTGGAGTGTATGGTTTCCACTGAAATGTGCATGTTGATCAAGTGGAAGCTTAGGCCTCTTACTAAATAAACCAGAAGGACCAGGCAGGTTAAAAGAAAAAGGTCACAGCCAAATTTATGTTTGATATGTTAAAGAAGAACATATTCTATAAGCACTCTGGTGAAAGTTTCATTCACTTCCCATGTTCTGCTCTTGAGATATTGTTAATTGAAGTTGTCACATATTTTCTGTGGGAAGTGAACTTGAAGCAAGCAGGTGTGATGTCATGGATTCACATTGTTGACCAATGCTTTTTCTTTACTTTTCATTCTATATAGTGTGTAACTTTGATTACTTTAAAACTAAACCAAACCAAGATCTCTAGTCTCTTATAACACTTTAAATTATGATTGGAAGGTGGTTGTAAAAAAAAAAGCATGTTCTTTCAAGTGGGCCACATTAAAAGTACCTGGTGTTGTACTGAATGTTATTTTAGGTAAACCAACAATATATCTAGCAACTAATGAATGTTATTTTAGATGTTTCTAGGTATCAATAACTATAACCTTACTACCAAGATGCAAATAACAATTAATTCATGACAGGTGCAGTAATAGTACATTCACAATAAGTCTGCCAACAACAACCTTGTACTGGCATACAGTGCATCCCTGGTATTATACATAATCTTCAAGACTAGACTCTGGAACTTTATACAAACAGGAACAATTACTTTAACTTTTTTCACTATGAGGGAATATGTAAACAACTGCTAGACCTTGTCTGGCATATAAATTTCCACAGTAGTTACAAATCAAATGTCAGCAAGTACTGAGCAATGTGTACTCACCCAATCACCAATATTAATCACGTTATTTTCTTTAAGTATGAAACAGTGCAAAGGGGTAGGGTGCTAGTCCCAGTATCAAATATTACCTCACCTGAAAAATCCTTCAAGATAGCAAATTTGACTGAGTGATGTCCACACATAACATATTGGTTAAATCAGTTCAAAGCTTTGCCAAAGTTAGATGAGTTTTTACAGCTAAGATTCTAATCAATTGGTTAACAAAAATCAGATCAGCCACAGACTTTTTTCCAGGTCCAGATTTTCCAGTGCTGGTTAGTTTTCCTACTCATTGCTGTTATGCTGGAGAGGAGGGAGGGGGAAAGGTAAACACCCAAATTTTCTGATTTTTCTTTTAAAGTGTGAACACCACTGTACTTAAGACAAAATTTGTGATAGGCAAATCCTTTTTAAACAAATATCAAATTTCTGAATTTTTCATTTCTCAGAGCCAGAGGTGGCAACAGCCCCCCTGGCTCAACCCCCCCCCCCCTCCCCCATAGCTACGCTGCTGGCAGTAGGAGTAACTTTTCAAGTCTTTGGTATGCCCCTGCTAGAAGTCAAATTCCAGGCCTTTAAGCTTTGCCAAAGATGTACAGTATTCTATCTAAACTGCTTGGGCAAAACCACAAATTTCAACACACATGGACTGATATATTTGTTTGTTACAGTAGTTAGATACAGACTGATAGATGAGGAGATCTATCCTCCCTACCACTGTCCTACTCTGCTCCCCCTTACAGTATCACCACCCTTCCACTTTCACCCCTAGCTTTCAAGGAAATTCTGCCAGATAAATCCATTGGTGGAAATACTATGATTGGACATGTTGGAAGCTCTTTGAAAAGAAAGAGTTGCATATTTTTGGGGGAAATGTGGCCTTGAATAAGCTGTCAGCCTTACCAGCTGACATAGACATTCAGACTTCCATTGATTAAAAACATGCCACACTACACACAAAAATATGATTGTCTGGTTATCTAAAATTAATTCTGCAGTGTTGATGTAGTCTGCTAGTAGCCAAACAGACAACCATTAGTATTGATTAGCCACACAGCCCACTGTCCAAGCATATATAAAAGATTTAGAGACATGACACCAAAATCCAGAGGTAGCAACAACCAATTAGTCCATGTACCATATGCTAGGGCTGTGAACACATAGTAAAATTACTAACATGTTATATCACATAATTTTGCGATTGTTTAGCAGTTAATCCCAATTAGTTAAGCACAGCTGTTTTTAATACAGTATCAGTGACATATTGTGCACACAGTAAATGCGAATTATTACAGTACTTAGACTTTCTGACTGCAGTGGCAGTGCTGACAGTCATTTAAAGAAAAGAAAAGTTTGAACCTGCCTGCTATCATACCACTATAAAGCGCTTGTACCGTCTGTATAGTGCTGTAAGAGCTGGCTGCCAGTCATCACAGACCTGAAGAACACATTAATGAATAGAAGAATCCAATCAGCACTTGTGTTTACTGACTGTAGGCAGCCATTAGTGTGGTCCATCAGCCTTATATTGTCTTCATTTATTGTCTTCATGAATTTCAAACCCTCATGTTGAGTGAAATTGAGGGAATCAAGATACAATTCAGAGTACAACCATCCATGATACAGGTCAGCAAAAAATTGATATATTAAAAGGTGATAGACCCCATACAGTTATGGCAGACTGAAATCAGACCATCACTTGCTGTCTGGATTCATCTACAGACAATTACCTTAAGAAATGTCTTCCTCTTATCCTCCAGCTCCTCCATGGGTTTACTTCCATGATTTGTAACCCTTTCAATTACATCTTCACCCCAAGGGAAGGGGTACTTCACCTCGACAATTTGCTTGCCATCCTCATTTTTCACATCTGTACTGCTGAATGCAGAGGGGGTACCACTGAACTAGGAGCAAAATAAATGGTATACTTAATGATATACTTATAAATTGAACAAGATTGTTTTTTTTTTTGGGGGGGGGGAAATCCCTTCATTCATATTTGGTAATTATCCTTTACTTCTATTGGCCCATTACTGTTTGATGCATTACCACTGGAAAATTTCACTGTGATGAAGAACTTGCATCACTTGGACAACTACATTTTACTGAGAGATGAGCAAACAAAATTTTACTTCTTCTCCTTTTTTAAAATGAAAACAGTATTTCATGTGAATAGACAAGGTAAAGCATCTCTGGACCTGTGCATTCATGCTGCTAGAATTGAATAGGACGTTTTAGCCAATGTTACCCGAGAAAAAGGTGTTTTCTCGGGGGAAGTTTGTCTCAGTATTTGCGGCAGTTAACCCCATTTAAACCAAACTTGTTGCTCTATTCAGCAATAGCCTTTGGAGGGGGCAAACGCCTTTAACTTTCTTGATCTCAAGATACCTGAACAGGAAGTCCTCTGATAGATTCTGGATTATTAGTTGCCAGCTTGAAATGGCTAAAACTTGCTATTCGCTTCTAGCGTCATGTTAACAAGGACAGTAACTTCCTGGAGGATAATGCTGCGGAATTCCTAGCTGCACTTGGGCTGAACTCTCCCATATCACTCGCAATAACCCTTCCTTATCATTATCAAAATATCATTTTGTATGAATGAGCAAGGCTAAACAACTTCAGACCTGTTGCACTGTGCATTATTTCAGAAAAATGCAACCTAGGGGTTAATGCTATCACCGGATGCATTTGGGCTGTGCCCTTCTGTATCACCTACATTAACTTCCTGTCATGCACTATCCTGTACTAATCCATGGTCCATGGTTTTTAAAGGGCTCATTGAGTTGATATCTATAGTTAGTTAGTCAGATAAGATTTAACGACACACCAATACCAATGTGTTATAAAGTGTCATACTGGTCAAATACTTTTCAAGTCCTCCCATTTATTTGCCTCCTACCACAGGCAGGGAATACCGTGGGCATATTCTACAACCCCCAGTCCACAGGGGGGCTGATATCTATAATGAATTATGATTGTTAATAGGTTGCAAACACATGACGATGCTTATAGTTAGCATAAAGTGTCAAGTTTCACATCCAATATTTACTAGAAAAACAAAAAATGTTTAACTTTGTGGTTTACTGACTTGTAACTGTTTTGTGTGGAATTTGAAAAAGTGTCTGGTCACAAATTTTTAAAACCGAACTGACAAACTGAACTAACTGAATTGTTATCACCCATAGAACAGTTATTTGTATGGAGGATATAGTGGTTGTCTAAGTTTGATCACTTGTAATGGGTATGTTGAGAAAACTAAACAGGTTTGGAAAAATTTCTTAAAATTTAAATAAACCAACTCAGTGATCTGCTTTAAACCTTCAATTATTCACACTTGAAAGAGAATGAAAACCAGAAAGCCAAAAGGCTTAGTGATTCCTTGCCATCAAATACCTTACCTTCTTTCAAATTGACAGGGTTTGATAGATTTTTCTTTACATTTTAGGCACAGAATGTCAAGGATTCATTTAACAAAGGTCAAAACACACTTATATCATGTTGAGCCCCTACAAATCCCAACAAACCTGACCCCCAGTTACCCCAGATGACCTTTGACCTCAACCAAAAGGGGTCTTTGATTCTCTCACGACCTCTCAATACCGGACATGACCTCTGGTCTGTGTACAAAAACAAGAAGGTTCTTAAGGTGTTAACTAACAATTTGAGAGCTTTTGTAGTTTAACCTCTGGTGACCTCAAATGACCTTTGACCTCTACCAAAATCAATAGGCTTCTTTCTCTCAACGTGACAAATCTATATACCTAACATGAACGGTATCGGTCACTCCTATCAGAAGATATCATGTTTACAAGCCATTTTCAAAGTTTTTGCAATTTTACTGCTGGTGACCTCAAATGACCTTTGACCTCTACCAAAAACAATAGTCATCTTTCTCTCAACAAGACAAATCTATATACCACATATGAAGAGTATCAGTCACTCCTATCTGAAGATATCATGCTTACAAGCCATTTTCGGTGTTTTCGCAATTTTACCGCTGGTGACCTCAAATGACCTTTGACCTCTGCCAAAAACAATAGGCTTCTTTCTCTCAACATGTCAAATCTATATAACTAACATGAAGAGTATCGATCACTCCTATCTAAAGATATCACATTTACAAACCATTTTCGGTGTTTTTGCAATTTTACCGCTGGTGACCTCAAATGACCTTTGACCTCTACCAAAAACAATAGGCTTCTTTCTCTAAACATCAAAAATCTATATACCAAATATGAAGAGTATCTGTCACTCCTTTCTGAAGATATCGTGTTTACAACCCATTTTCGGTGTTTTTGCAATTTTACTGCTGGTGACTTCAACTGGCCTTTGACCTCTACCAAAAACAATAGGCTTCTTCCTCTCAACATGAAAAATCTATATACCAAGTATGAAGGGTATCAGTCATTCCTATCTGAAGATATCATGTTTACAAGCCATTTTCAAAGTTTTTGCAATTTTACCGCTGGTGACCTCAAATGACCTTTTACCTCTACCAAAAACAATAGGGTTCTTCCTCTCAACATGACAAACCTATATACCAAGTATGAAAAGTGTCGGTCACTCTTATCTGAAGATATCGTGTTTACAAGCCATTTTCAGTGTTTTCGCAATTTTACCGCTGGTGACCTCAAATGACCTTTGACCTCTACCAAAAACAAAAGGGTTCTTCCTCTTAACATGAGAAACCTATATACCATGTATGAAAAGTGTCGGTCACTCCTGCCTGAAGATATCGTGTTTACAAGCCATTTTCGAAGTTTTTGCAATTTTACAGCTGGTGACCTCAAATGACCTTTCACCTCTACCACAAACAATAGGGTTCTTCCTCTCAACATGACAAATCTATATACCAAATATGAAAAGTGTCGGACATTCCTACCTTGAGAAATAGTGTTTACAAGCAAGTGTCACAAACACACACATACACACACACACTCGCACACACACACGCACACACACACGACATCACCATCGCATAGATTCCTTGCCTGCCTATGGCAAGGAATCAAAAATATGATCATCACTTAGCTTCTTGGGATTCATCTACACAAATAATAAAATTACTACAATCTGAATCAAAATTTCACAAAATTTGTACATTACCAGCCTGCAACAACAGCAGTACCTGTAATTGTCCTCATTTATTTTCAGTTATTTCATTTTTTCCCCCATTTGTTTTCAGTTACTTTATTCACTTTTTAATTTTATTTTAAAATTTAATATTTATTTACACTATTTTTAATTTTAAAATTTTCATATTTTTATTTTAAAATATAACATCATTATTAAATTTAAATAAATTTAAATTAATTTTTTATTGCACCAGACTCACTTTTCTCCACCATTGTAATCTTGCTCTATGCCATGAATCCTGCCATCGTGATGCGTCCTTGGGTGCACAAAAGAAATTCATATTCAGGTAAGTGCACATGTGTGGTCTGAAGGAAAAGTAAAAAATATAAACTACTTTCACCAGACACAAAAAATACTAATCCAAACAGATGAACAAATTGTCCTAATTATTACTAGGGCAGGGTTATGGCCATAGCATATTTATTGATGGACTGTCCTTCCCCCCCCCCCCCCTTCGTGTTTGAAAGTTGAAACCCGACAACTCCAGACCACTCGGAGTTGTCAGGAGCCCTTTTGAGAAAACATTCTATCTTTAAAGGGAGTTTAAGCAAAAATTTAATTTTTATATGTGAAAGAGGAACCAAATCTACACAGTAAGGAAAGTTCCATTCAAATCGATCAGAAAGGCATTTCTCAAGATATCAGAAAATGAAGTCAGCAGATTTGTGTTCCAAAGGGAGTTTGAGGGCAGCAGAATTAGCTTATATCACTTCGTCACATTGACAATGAATGCTTTGTTTCCCTTTGTTTTATCAGACTGTTGCATTGTTCTTGATGTTTGTAGGAACAGGACCTCAATGTGAGGGATGTAAAGTTCGTAAAGTTCTCATGCCACTTATGCATTCACATTTTAATAATATGAAATTGACGAGAAAACAGACTTAAAAGTTTAAACAAAAGCGAATGACTGCAAACTAATGTGGGGATATGATGTTACATGTGCAATGCTTCAAGTTCAGTGTTTGTTGAAAATGTGAAAACTTTACATGTTCATATCTTAAGAACCAAACATCAGATTTCAATGCAAATTGTACCAAAATGCTTACAATAAGCACCTCTTTAAATATACCAAATCATGTTGTGACCTAAAACCCTTCTTTAAGGGGGCTTCAGTTCTAAACAAAAGTGCTACCTTTTGCATTTTTTGGACCTGGTGATGTGTGTGATGTCATCCAGTTGTTTAGTTCATGTTTTTCTTTCCCATCCACTTTCCAAAATTCAAAATTATTGTGCATGCAAAACCTTCAAAATAACCCACTTTGGCACTAATTTAGTTTTGCTTGCAGAAAATCTGTAAGGAGCAGGACATTACATTTCCTCATGAGTCCCAGGAGCAAACTAATGAGTGCTGAGTTCCCCCCTCCCCCTTAGCCCTGCCTCAGAGCTAAAACCATGTGTTCTGAACTTATTAACTTAAGTTTTTTTTTGCTTTAGACTTAAAACTTAACTTGCTTTATACTCTTGACTTACTGAAAGATAAATCGGTCAGGGTTGAATTCCTTCCTTTTTGAACAAAAAGCTACTTGGGCAAGTCCAAGGGGTAACTTTCTTTCTGATATTTGTAGCACATTTTCATATTGTAGAAGTATGTCTGAAAACAATAAAAAAAAATATTAAACAAGGACATCGTGATTACAAATCTGGGCAGCCCAGTGAAGTTCAAATTTATTCTTCAAAAGCTATTCTAGACCATATCATATTCAACGGGTTAGGAGTATGTTTAGTGCACAAACGTCCACCATTAAAGTTAACGAAAGAACTTAAATTTTAAAAAGGAAGAAGGGTCTAAACCTCCAATATTAAAAGAAATCTCTCTATGTTTTGACCCCTTTGGGTGAGAAACTTTGTAGTGGAACCCTTCGTAGTTACACGAAAGATGTATTTTATTTACTGCTATCAAGTGAAAATAAGTTGTGCAACTTTCCCCCTTGATCCTTGAGTAGTTTGCAGGAATTCTAACTAATTCTTGTGACCATGCTGCACAGCACCAACCTAAGTTGATAGATGTGAACCTTGGTTTATTCATAGCTTTTGTTTTTAACTTTGAGACTCACTTGTGTTTGCTGAAGTGTTAAACCTGCAAGGAAAATGTACCACCTTTCAGCATTTTAATATTACGTACAGTAAATGATTGAAAGTTTAAACACAGAGAATTGACCTGTTCAAAAGATTAAAACTAGAGATGTACATACAATTTTTCACTTTTTCCAGGTGACTTGGTAGCCAAACAGATGTCAATGTCCAGCCAACAAGTGGACCATGGACCCCCAGTAGAGAAAAATTATTCTTATGAACAATGACCTACTCTACCATAGGTCTATGCTTGTCAGAGAAATGAGAGTGTACCTAAAGTCTAGAATTTGAAAAATACAAACTGTATTTTAGATGTTTAAAAATAAAATCCAACCAAACTCCAATTGTAATAGCTTGTTCTATTGCTGAGATATTAAATGTTGAAATTTATTCACTTTAATCGAAATATACTGTGTCCATTTCACAACAATTGTTTCTTTCTTGCTATACAACTAATATTACTTGATTTGAATTTTCCTCTGAAATTATAACCTGTTTATATGACCTTGAAAGGTTCCGTTTTCTTGCATAGCATGTTGTGCAGAGAGGGTTCCTTGAGTCAAGTACTTCATCCCATAACACTATAAAGACTGCTATCACATTTTGGCACAAGGGGCATTAGTATTCAGAAAAGCAAATGAATACGAAGACTGTAGTTTGAATAGTACAACCACAAATCACAAGTTACTGTGCAATGTACCATAATCAAGGGACTGAATAAACTTCAGCATGTTTCATTTTATACTCTACCTCGGCTCAGGAATGTCCTGTGAAAATGGGGGTTAAACTGCTTGAATACATTTTGCATGCTCTGCAATATATATTTTTGAAATTTCAGACTTTAGGTCTGTGTAAACATAGTTTTATCCCTGGTAACACAAGGTAATAGAAGAAGTATGTTAGAACCCTGAATATACTTCTTCTATTACCTTGTGTTACCAGGGATAAAACTATGTTTACACAGACCTAAAGTCTGAAATTTCAAAAATATATATTGCAGAGCATGCAGAAGAAGTATGTTAGAACCCTGAAGGAGGGCGCTCTGTGATGTCGTAGTAGTAAGTTCGAAAAGTGCAGAGCTCTAGATATTTTTTGTCTAAAATAACTTCTGGTCAATTCTTTTTACTCTCCCTTGGCTTGGTTTGTTGAGTGTCACCTACTATCTTTCCAATCAGCTAAAATGACTGGACGTGGAAAACCGAAAGCAAGTCAGGAGCAAAAAAGACGGGAGGATGCGGTAGGCATGTTAACCCGTAGCGGCAGCCAGCCGACCCTAAGCTCTATCCTAACGAGAAGTGCTAATGCTGAGGAAGACACAGACTCAGAGCAAGATTTTGTGAAAGATATTAATAACAGTATCGAGAAGTTGCGAAAGACCCTGCTGAAAGAGATCAAATCCTTGCAACAGGACTTGAACCAAGCTGTACTAGATATGAGACAAACAATTGATGTTTTGACTAAGGAGAATGATTCCCTAAAGGAGCGCTGCGACACTCTTGAAGGAAGAGTTGCAAAGCTAGAGCAACAATCGCAGCAGCAGGATACATTAATTAACAAACAGGAAAGATTTTCGAGGCGAAACAATCTCAGAATAGTTGGGTTGAAGTCCAGAAGAGACGAGAATTGTTTGGAGATGGCAACCAAGGTTTTTGAGGAAGTAGGGGTGAGGGATTGTAAAATCGAAAGAGCCCATAGAGGCGAGCAAGATTGTTACTGGCAGAGATCGACACTTGCTTGTCAAACTCTCATTCTACCAAGATAAGATTTCCGTGCTTAGGAATGCCAGAAAAGCCCTCGCCTCAAAACCTTACTACATCGTAGATGACCTTACCCAGACCGATTTGAAAGAAAAAACCAAATGGCGCACCCAGGTTCAGGAATTGTTTGAAAACGGTATAAAACTGAGATTTTCTGGGGGATGCTGGAGGGACATTACTGGAAAACCATTCAAGTTTCGCATGGATGCATAACAGCTGAAGTTAAACCTTACACTGTATGAGCTTTGGAGACCTATTTCCTACTTTGGACATTTTATAAGCTACGCACTCGTTGGGACATCAGCCTGTTAACCCTGTGTCCTTTTTGGAGGTCATCGATGGAATCGGCCCGGATTGTTCTTTTTATCATGGACACCTTATACAGACGTCGCCGGAAGGGTTTGTTTTTTTTTCAGACGACTGCCTGTGTTTGACTTTTGTTTTGTTTTTGGTTTTGTTTTTCTTTTTTATTATGCCATCAATTCGTTAAATTACATGTCGACTGCATTGGTGCATACAGTCTTTACTAGATGTGTTCAATCAATTACTACATCGTTATCTTTAATAGGAACGATCCTCCTGCCTTTCAATGACCATCTTACGGATTTGCTCTTTCAATGTGCGAGGTATTAGGCAGGCCACAAAAAAGGAGAAAAATTTTTGCGTTTCTTCATGCACGGTCAAGCGATATCGTTTTTCTGCAAGAAACTCATAGTACACAAAGGGATGCACTATACTGGAGAAATGAATGGGGAGGAAAAGCTCTCTTTTGCCACGGCTCATCGGTCAGCCGGGGCGTTTGTATACTTTTTAATCCGATTTTAAAAGTTTCTCTTTGCCAACCCATACATTCGGATGAGGGCAGATTCCTAGCCGTTAATGTTTTAATACAGGAGAAGTCTTTACTCTGGTAAATGTGTACGGGCCAAATAAAGATGATCCGAGTTTTTTCCGCCTCCTCTTCCACCATACAGAATCTTGACATCACTAATGTCATCCTAGGGGGTGATTTTAATTTTGTTTTTAATTTAAATCTGGACAAAATGGGAGGGCAACAGAGGACGAATTTCAAGGCTAGGGATGAATGTATTAATTTAATGACAACTTTCGATTTGATTGATGTTTGGCGAGAGAAATCCTAATGCCAAACATTATTCTTGGAATTCGAATGTAGCCTCGGGTATTCGATGCCGATTGGACTTTTCTTAATTTCACGACATATTCATAATAAAGTCTCGAAATGTTTGCTTTCTCCTGGCATCCATTCTGACCACTGTATTGTAAATTTAGAATTGAATTTGTTCACAAATGAGGCGTGGCCCGGGTTACTGGAAATTGAATAATTCTCTGCTGAATGACCCAGATTACACTTTAACAGTTAGAAAATTAATTACTGATGCTAGTAATGAAATTCATGAGAGCAGCCCCTCTCAAATATGGGAGTATATTAAGTATAAAATTCGTGCTTTGGTATCCATTACAGCAAAAAGAAGGCTCAGAGTCATAGAAAGCAGGAGAGGGATTTATTACGAGAAATTTCTTGCTTAGAAAGCTCTTACTATTTATCAAGCTCTCAAGAAACTTTTGACAGATTAAATGAGGCCAGGGCCGAATTGGAGACTTTATATAATTACAAGATTAAAGGTATTATTATTCGTTCTAGGGCTCGCTGGGTGGAGCAGGGAGAGAGAAGTACAAAATATTTCTTAAATTTAGAGAACCGTCACAAGTCTGTTAATGTAATACATAAACTTAAAAGTGAAACAGGACGTGATGTAATGAATGATGCAAGCATTTTAGAAGAATTAAGTAATTATTACAAGCAGTTATACAATAGTGTGGGTTGCTCCCCTGCACTGATTTTGCTCAATCTCCATTGTCCTAACAGTTTAACGGAGGATGAGGCGAGCATGTGTGATGGTGAACTTACTAGGGATGAATGTAAAGCTTCTCTTTTCTCTTTCCATGACAATAAGAGCCCTGGAAGTGACGGTTTAACAGCCGAGTTCTATAAATTTTTTTGGGCTGATATTGCTCATTTGGTTACGAATTCGTTAAACTTTGCTTACAACCATGGGTGTCTATCTCATGAACAATCCCGTAGTATCATTACCGTCTTGCCAAAGGCTGATAAAGATCTCTCCTTTGTTAAAAATTATCGGCCCATAAGTCTTTTAAATATAGATTATAAAATTTGTTCCAAAGCCATGGCCTCCAGGGTAAAGCGTTTTATTAACAAACTTATTGATCCTAATCAGACTGGGTTTATCAAAGGTCGATTTATCGGGGAAAATATCCGGTGTATTTTAGATATGATAAATTATACCGATGCAATGTCTATTGCTGGTTTTATGGTCTTTGTTGACTTTGAAAAGGCCTTTGATAAAGTAGAGTGGGATTTCATATTCAAGGTTCTTACTTTTTTCAACTTCAATGAAAATTTCATACGTTGGGTGCGAATTTTATATGTCAGTTCAACTGCTTGTGTGAGTAATAATGGCTTTACTTCTCAATATTTTCCAATTAGAAGGTGGGTTAGACAGGGTTGCCCGTTAAGTCCTTACATCTTTATTTTATGTGCTGAGGTATTTGCCTTAAAAATTAGAAATAGTAATGTAATCTGAGGCATTCGAATAGATGGTTCACGAAATGCGTTTGGTTCAGTATGCTGATGATACTACTCTCTTTTTGGATGAAAGTGAGAATAACTTAACCGAAATCAGTAACATTTTTTATCTTCTGCAAAGTAGTTCAGGTTTAACAGTAAATTATGACAAAACCAATGTATTCCCACTAGGACCATTACAAGGTAGTAAACTACGCTATTTTGATAATTTTAACTTTAACTGGACCACTGGTCCAATCACCGTGTTGGGTATCACTATCAAAAGGGGTGATGATAACCTCTTTCGACTCAATTTTATGCGAAGCTATCCCGCCTAAAATCAATCCTTCATTTGTGGTCCCAGCGCGACCTTACTCCAATAGGTAAAATCACTTTGATAAAAACCTTTGCCCTATCTCAATTGGTATATTTATTTCAAGTTCTTCCAAACCCCCCTTTAAACTTTATTAAGAATTTGGAGTCGACTTTATACAAGTTTATTTGGGGCGGCAAGCCGGACAAAGTTCGGCGCAACACAATGATTAATCCTATCAGGGAAGGAGGTTTAAATGTCACCCATTTGAACAGCTTTATTCTTGGTTTGAAGTGTACTTGGGTTAAACGGTATGGGGAAAGAAGTGACGCTCATTGGGTTAATTTTTTTGATTATTATTTGAAAATGTACGGTGGTATTTTCCTATTTAATTGTAATTTTAAGCAATCAGATGTGAACACTGGCAATGACTTTATCAATGACATCTGTCATGCATGGGCTGTTTGTAACTATAAGATTCCATCGTGTGACTTTGAGCAGCAAATTCTTTGGAATAATTCCAATGTAAAGGTAAATAATAAGATAGTTCTGTACAAACAATGGTACGATAATGGTGTTACTTATGTAAAGGATATACTTGATGGCGATAAAAATTTTTTGTCTTTTGCCCAATTTCAAAACCAATTTAATATACGCTGCTCTTTTTTGATGTTCTTCGGAATTATTCATGCCATCCCTAGTGCTTGGAAAAGAGGTTTTAATATAGATAGACAACCACCTGAAACTGATTCTTTACTTTTAAGACTACAGCTTTCACTTTACCCTTCTCGTTTTATCGATACTATTTTAAGACAACAACATTCTTTGCCTCCTAAAGCAATTACAAAATGGCAAAACGTCTTTGAGTTATCGGAGGAACAATGGAATAATGTTTTTCTTATCCCTAATAAGTCAATTAGTGACAGTAAGATACTGTACTTTCAGTTTCGGTTTATTCATAGGATTCTAGGTACAAATCATTATTTATCTAAGGTTAACAGGGAGGAAAACCCAAGGTGTACTTTCTGTGGGGAAAATGACGAAACGATAGACCACTTGTTCTGGGGGTGCAAATATATTTCAAATTTTATTTTAGATACTGAGCAAGCTGTGATCGGTAAACAATTTTGTTTGACGAAACAAGATTTCTTTTTTGGGTATAAATTAATTCTTAGCCATCCATACAATTTTTTGATTTTCCATGTAAAGTACTTTATCTTCCAAAAACGATTATTAGGTGAGATTCCCACTGTTAATGAATTTATTTATAAATTTAAGTTTGCTTTACAAGTAGAACAGTATTTGTATAAATGCAAGTCCCGTCAGAAGATTTCTTTTGAGCTATTAAGGAACGCATTTGGGAATAACAAATTCTTATGTGAGTAAAAATTTTTATTAGAGTCCCCCAACACTTCCTGTTAATTTTATGTTGATTACTGAGTCAAAACTGTTAAATGTTTAGTACACAAATTCATTTTACAGTATGTTAACATAGTCATTATATACAGCCATGGCACAAAAGTTAAACGTATATAAATATGAAGTCTGAAAGTTGAATTTATGTAGCCTTGAAAGTTTAAGTTTGTACGCACAGCATACTGCCATGGTTATGATAATGGTTATTATTTGTAATTATATATGTGAATCAACTAAGTAAACTTTAACATTTAAGACATATCTATATATAGATATGATAAGTATTGACCTGTGTTATCTATTGAGCTGTGTTATTCCATTATGTTATGCTATCTCATTATGTTAGAAGCCAACTTTTAAATCATTTAGTATAACGACAATATGACTTAATGCAATTTCAAAATATGTGACATGTAAATTTGTATATATAGTATGATCAATCAGAATAAAGAAGATGGTAAAAAAAAAAAAAAAAAATGTTAGAACCCTGAATAATTCTCAGAATACATTTTTTCCCAGCACTATATTTTTCAAATAGGCCTAATCGTTCCTTCATCTTATGGCATGCATTCCTCTGCGACAAACACTGACTCCTAATTTTGGGTACTACACATTACAGCATAAATTCTATGCTAATGTTGCAAAGTTTAACTACCTCACACAGGCTGTGCAGTGTCTCATATTTTTCAGGTTAGGGACAACAATGTTGGGCAAGGTGACCACTTTCTTTTTGGCACAAATAAACAATTCTTCAAATCACTTACACACCTATTCCCCGTCAATGCAGTATTTACATGTGTACTGTAGATGATATGCCATGCCATCATGTGCACCATCAACATCATGTGATGCACTTTTCTCAAGACCTCAAAATACATACTATTGCTTTTACCTGTTTGTGTACAGGTATGTGTTAAGTTTCCGAACAAGAGATAGTATCATCACTATATGAACCAAATCATGGGAATGGGAACTGAAAAGTATTCTCTGTAACCATGGAAATAGACTAAAAGAAAGACTTCACTGAAGCGCACAACTCCTTGAAGAGCAACAAGGCATTGCTGTGAAAACAAATCAAAATATTCTCGTTTTTGAGATTTGTTATAAACTTAAGAATTAAGATTAAAATTGACTTGAGTAAATTTAAGTTGCTCTTAAAAAATGTTTTGTGTTATTATTATTTTGGGGGAGAGTTTATTTAAGCTTTTTCAAACTTCTTCTCTCTCCTTTTCCATTTCAGGCTGAATTTCAGGTAGTATTATAGCTCCATGTTATGTTTCTTTTTCCTCTCTTAATTTCTACATACAAAATTTGTTTTGTTAATTATTGTTATTCTTTGTGTTGTTAAATGGAAGTAAATCAAGCAAAAAACAAACAAAAACAAACTTAGTCCAACTCACCAGAACTGAGAGGGCCTTCAGCTCTATTTGTCTTGCTGCTGGGAACAATAGGTTCAGGATTATCCTGAGTTAAACTGAAAATAAGAGACAGGTACAGTATAAATTCATATGGGATATATAATTTTCATTTTGGGGAGTAGGAGATATTCACTCTAGCTGAAAAATGAAGCATGCCTGCCCAAAAAATAACATGGCCAGCAAGATGCAAATTGTCCTACAGGTTGGGAATTACTGGCTGCAGTCCCTGTAGTCTCTGTCACTAAATCTTTTTGACTTTAGTACATTAGGAATAGTTTCATGACAAGCAATGCCCCTAACTGATATTGACAGAAAATGTGCAACCTTGCATGTAACGTTTATTTCCTGTGTCTTCTTGCCAAGTTACTCTCATTTCCTGTCTGCCCTTTTTATCTCTCAAAGCAAATTTTATTTCCAAGAGAATATAAACAGCAATCATACATGGCTGTGCAGGTTATGAGTACACAAGCCTGATAAGCATCTTTGCTGTGTACTAGAGGTGCAAACTCTTGAATAAACACTCTGCCAAATACCTGATCAAAGGCCCATAGATCAGGATTTAGATGTGTGCATATCTGTGAGGAGCCATTTCATGGCATGTTTATGAAGAAGCCAACAGCCATGAAGTACAAAAGCATGGATTGTCCCTATTAAAGTAAGCACCCCCATAATCTGTGCCTAGATTACTTGTCAACTGACTTTTCACTAAGCACATCATGTAAATACTTCCATGAAAGGGTTTATTTATACAGAAAATTGTGGTCCTGCATATGTGTAGACAAATCCTTAAATGCTTAAATCTAACCTTCTCTAAAACTAGCACATTACTGCAAGAACATCAGGTATTTCACAACAATACTGCCTCCCTAAATGTTTTACATGCTAGCAATCTGAGTGCCACAAGCCTATTGTACAACACTGTATTGCAATCCACATTGGTAACTAATGAGAGACCTCACAGTAATGGCCAATGATGACAAATGTAAGATCACTATATCAAAAAGACATGTCCACTTCAACAGCATAAGTATGTTATTATGAAATCACATTTGTTACGTTACTAAATTACTACTGAAAATTTCAGAATGCACAATCTTCATGCAACATATCCCCCCTTTCTGGTATGTACAAAGCTTCACGTTGGGATGCAGACACCCCCCCCCCCAACTTCTTCCTGCACCTATGATTCAAACCACATTGTAATTAACAAGCATACAGTATGAAACAAACAAGGAGGGCTATCATGACTAGGATAATAGGGGGCAGCAATCTTAATTTGCAAGTTCCTCTCAAACTAGGAACCAAAAACTGTGAGATGACCTATGCTGAACTTACTCATCATTACTATTCCCTGAGTTGTCTGGAAGACTTCTGACTTCTTCTTCTTCAAAGGTGGGAGGCTTCTCAATGCCCACTACATGTTGTTGATGTGTAACTACATCGCGCCACCTGAAATAATAAAATAAAACAGCCAAACACCAACCTGAAACAATTAAATAAAGAGGAACACTAACCTGAAATAATTAAGTAAAGCCAAATACTAACCTGAAATAATTAAGTAAAGCCAAATACTAAACTGAAATAATTAAGTAAAGCCAAATACTAAACTGAAATAATTAAGTAAAGCCAAATACTAAACTGAAATAATTAAGTAAAGCCAAATACTAAACTGAAATAATCAAGTAAAACTCATTAGGCATAAGCTACCTCTATGCAGTCAGGCCACTGTTTGTTTACACAATTCATCACACTTCAATGCCAGCACAACCAGCCTACATGTGTCCAAAGAGATAAGCCTATTGTCCTGGTCTGCTGAGACAGCTCTGGTTCCAAACTTGGCTTGCACTGAATAAACAGTCTCTGCCTTTATGAATGAGGTTTACAGTGGGACTCTTTGTTTACATGGACCTGGACATGGCAGCTACTATTGACAGAAAGCTGATAATAGGAAGTCGGGTTGACCTTGCTGTAACATCACTTTTTAAACAAAAAGTGGGGTGTCGGGTATAAATTGTATAGAGGCAGCCTTATGCCTAATGATAGCCAAACACCAACCTGAAATAATTAAGTTAAGCCAGTCATTTACCTGAAACAATCACGTAAAAGCCAAACACTAACTTGAACTAACCAAATAAAGCCATAAACTGACATAAGATCACTTTTAGCTAGGTTCAGTACAGTACATTCACAATAGAGTGAAATTATGTCTGGTTGGCAAGATACAACCCAGCTGAAATTTCCTTTTGAAAATCTTTTGGGGTGAAACCTTTTGAACCCAAAAGGTTTCAAATGGTACTCTTTGGAAAAACCCCTTTGCAGTCAAAGGGTTTTTTTTCTTTGGATGATAATGGAAATTGGACAAATCACGAATGGTAATTATGGAGCATAGCTTTTTCTAGTCCCTGGCAGTCTACCCACCCAGTGTGCTCCTTTTTAATATTCTGAGCATCCTAGTGACCACAAGCAGTCCACTGGGCAAGTAAAATAAGTCTCTCTAATGGCTGCCTCATTAACTTGTCCAGTGAGCTTCTCATAGGACTACACTTTGCATAAATCAAACCCTTTATAACCTTTTAGAACCAATTGAAATTCTTTGGTTAATGGGATTTGGACAAAGGGTCTCAACAGGAATTTTCTGCCTAAATTAATATTCATTGTGCTTTGAGAACATTGCAGAAGTAGATTCTTATTTGTTAACCCTCTTCAGTTAGTTAGTTAGTTAGTTAGATAGAGTTTTACAACTCAGTTTCCAGCCTATTGGTTCAAGTTGAGCCAGCCACAGCCTTTTTTCCAGTTGTGGATCAATGGCTTGTTTTCCCTACTCCACTGCTTTAATATGTGGGGCATCATAATAGAACCCGGGCCATCCACATGAGAGGTGGATGCTTTTACCATTAGACCAAACATGGGGTTAGCCCTCTTCAAGGTGCAAATGTTGCATGCGCAAGTGTTTGCTTTACAACCTCTGTACAACATGTGTCTACAGTGATACTGTACTTCAGTAACATACTATATGACATACTGCACATTATCAATGATACATAGGTCCCACATTACTGACATATAGTTTGTTCCAATGGAAAAAAACATTTTTCAGATGTTCAGTACTCTGTGGCTGTTCATGTATACATGTGAACTTCAAGTGACAAGGCAACATACTTCATATGCATAATTTTTAGCCTTTCCAAATTTCTTCAGGCAATTCGACTGTAAACTACTGTACAGTGCAGGTATGGTTGCTTTAAACCATTTCATTCATCACTTTACAAGCAAGACCTGCAGAATATCAGTAAATCATCTAGATTTCAGTTCAGAAGGTTAACCACACACTTCATTTTGCATGCTCTTACAAAACAAAGTGTAAAAATATTTGACAGTCATATTTTTCACTGATATCATCACTATGCAACAACCTGCTGACATGACAGGTATTCCCCCTTACCTACTCATGACCGACTTGCCTCTGGTAACTCGGGTAAGAAGGATCAGACCACCTTATTGATTGTTGGGGGAGGGTCTCCTATTGGCCTAGCACAGTTTTTCAGTGTGTCATGCATGGGTGAATATCAACAATACAAGGTTTCAGAAGTCAAGATGAGGTCCATGTCTGCCAAGAAATTGAACAGCACGGAGTTAAGACAATCAGTTTTGTTGGAGTTTTTCTGAATTCTGGCTAATGGGCATTTCCTGTAATGGTAGAAATTTACCTTTTTTTCTTGGTTGAAATATACCACAAAAAGATATAACAACCTCATGAAAAACAGGTAACTTAAAGGGGTTGTATATAAATACAACACTAGTGTCTCTGTTAATTCCAATCTGTGTACAATACTTGGGTGCATGCAGAAGAGAGGAACGAGGAGAGATACATATGGAACAATGAAAAATTACTGCATTCTACCAGTGCTTTGTGTTCATTACAGTTTTAGTGCTCAGCGTACAGTATGAGCAAAGGTATAGGAAAAACAAGCCAGTGATTTACAACTGAAAAAAAGACTGCAGCCACTCTGACTTAAACCAACTGGTTAGGAACTGCACCACAACACTTTATTTAACTTACCAGTATTTTAAGATGTTTCTTTTTATTTCTGTTCCTAGAGGGCCATAAATAAATGGAAAGTTGTAGCCTGATCCTATGACATTTGGAGATTGGTGGATAAAGCCATGTTGTTGACAAAGGCTGATGACCTTCCTGAAATTCTCCAAACTTAATTTAACTGACATGCAAATAAAATGCTATATATACACCAAGTTCAAACTGGTCCAAAGTCAGGTTTCTGAGGAACAAAACAACAAAATAAAACAAAAGTAATGAGAAGGCCAAACACACACACAAAAAAAAAATAGCCTCTACAGTTCAGGATGATGTTGGACACCATTTGATATTTTTCATTATTATTAATGTTCATTAATAAATAATAATAATATAATAGCCAGAAAAACAGAGCAATTTCTACGATTTGTGCATTGTTTTCTAAGAAAACTTGATCCCTGACCTTGTTTCTTGTAGGTTTTGCCTAATACTATTGCCCCAAGTAATTCCAGCCTAATGCCACAACAAGAAATTACCACAGTACAGTATAAAGGTCATTTTCACAGTAAAGGATGTAACTTTGAATTTTGGACAATTTGAGCTGTGGTGTTTTCAGAAAGCACAGCATCCCAAGTTAACTTTAGTAGGTACCTTAGGTACAGTAGCATAGGAATTTTTGGGTGTTACTGCAGTCATCTTTGACATTTTTTGAGATATTTGAATTTGTTGCTTTGGAGACTTCATTTTCTGTTAAAAATTTTTAACCAACTTTTTGATATTGGTGATGAATCACTTCTGTTTTTTATTTCTTTATTCTTTCTTGATGTAATGATAGATTTACTACACTTAAAGTTAGTAACAAAACTTACCTGATCTATTGGCTTTTACAGTATGAAATTTCTGAAAGAATCACTTTACACAAGTCAATTACAGTACCCATACAGCAACTGTTTTGAAGCCTCTCAAACAAACTGTTTGTGCAGCCAGTGCACACCTGACTAGAAGACCAATTCCAATTTATTTATCAAAATGTAGCATACAGAACTCTTAGTCACCTAACAATAAAAAATTGGGATGCATCACCCTTTTCAAAGGGTGATCATTACACATTTTCTATTAACACTTGAAGCCTCCAAAACCAATTGAAGCCTTCAAAACAGCATGAAATTTCAGCTACAGTACTACTTTTGAGTACTTACAGTACATGGTTTTGTTCCAACCTGATATTGTATTGCCAGCATTAGTTGAGATGTGGAGACTACAGTACCATGAAAATAAAACTAACCAGATATTTAGTCAACTTTAAAAAATGAGTATTTTTGGTAATAAATTTTACAGCCTCCAAAACAAGTTTGTCAAGTATTTAGGCTTTCTGTTATTGTGATAAACAGAAAGTAGCAGGTTTATCATTTTTTCACTTTAAGTTTGTTTTGGATCAACTGTGAGAACAGAAATGCATTTGTACAGTAGTTATCCACTAGTTCACAAACTGATTTATATAGAGTTACTTTTTTCAGAGGCTTCAGTTAACACCATCCAATACCATTCCAATAACAAAAGCTACTTGTTTACAGATTGTATTGGAAAACAATCCTAACTTAAGGGTATTTTTTCAGCACTTTTTTATTTTATGTGCTTTCTTGGAGTACTGTAGGAGACAAAACTGAAAAATGTTTCATGAGTACAGTAGGTACTGAATTATTTTTCTTTCCAGATTTAAAATTCATAGTAAAAAATTTCAAAGACCATATATCAGTTTAACCTAAAATACAGTACAGTAGTTTGCAGTCTACAAATTAAATAAGGATAAATGAAAAAGTGGAATGTATTCGCCCTGCACAGTTTGGCAATTGAACAATTAAATTTAAAGGTCATTTTTGCTAAAAAAATGTTCATATTTTTCAAGTAATCACAGAATGTTTTACCATTTAACATTTAAAGGTAAAGGGCAGTCCCCCCAAACTTCAAGTTTCAAGTTTATTTCTACCATAAACACCTACAACAAAAACAGATTATGTTATAATATAATTAAGAATCGAACAATAGAACATTATGGAGAAGTGGAAATACTTTATAATACTTTGAAAAACTTTGAAGCTGACTTAAACAGGTTATATAGTTTATTAAACTTTAGATGTGATAGGGTAGAGGAATCAGAATAAGCAGGGCTTTTCAAGTCTGATCCCTTTTGGAAAAGAAAAAATATAAGACAACTGGTATAACGACAACACAACATCAACTAAGGAGCAAAGAGTAGGTACAAAAAGGAAATAAATGAAACTTATTTTGAAGAAAAAGCAAAATAACTCAATTTTCATCTTATTTCTCTTCAAAGTATCTTTAATTACATCTTATGACTTTACTATTGCATATTAACTGTAAACCAAGCAGTTATTTCTGGTATATTTCACATTTGAAAAGAAAAAACATTGTCACATGACTTGCAACAGCCAATCATGAAACTGGACAGTCTACTACACTTCCTCAATTTGGGATGACTGCTCCTGCCCTTTAATTCAAGCTCCAGAATATTTATTTTCAATAATTTAGACATTTCCACACATGATTTTAGTTGCAACGTTTATGAAAACTCACTTTGAAATTTTGGTGTCTAAAATCCAAAGTTACATCTGTTACTGTGAAAATGACCACATATAAGTTTTCATCTACTCTACAGTAGGCTACTGCAACTTAAAAACAATCTGGACATAGTACTGTAGTAAAAGCAAATGGAAAACTCACTGAAAGTTTATTTAAAAAAAAAAAAATCATGAAAATAGACTTGGCAACAGATGTTTTCAGTTCTGATTCAGAGATGACATGGCCTACTGGCCTGGGGGGCAGTTTTCTGTCCCAACATCTCTTTTTTCCAACATAAGGGCAAGGTCAAGCAGTAACTGTACTATACAGTAAATACTGTAGAAAAAAAATACAGTATAGCAGTACACTACTGTTAATTGGGTTTCCGTACCCACAGTTATAGGGTTATATAGGGTTACGTTCGCACAGTAATGAGGTTAGGGTTACGTATGCATAGTAAATAGGGTTACGGTTACATACGCATAGTAATACTGGGTTAGGGTTATAGGTTACAGGTGTTGGGTTAGGGTTACATGCATGTGCATGCATATATGCCACTTCCCGGTACGAAAAACCCAATTAGTACCTCCTTCTATAATTAGGCCTAGCCTAAGCCTAGCCAAGCTTAGACTGGTCTAGACTGTGGGTTTGAACTCACGAATAGCCTAGGCCTACTGTAGCCTTGCTATGGCATCAGCAGATAGGCCTTGAAAAATAACACCCGTATGCCTATGATCCATACTGGAAAGTAGGGTCTTTCATAGAAAGATCTTTGGCGTACGGAAATGTATGCCAACAATATGGCATATGGCATACCCGGCTGCTACAGGGAAAATTACAACAGTTTGCATTAGTGTTTGCACAGATAACCCGGGTACCCGCCTGCCATCATATTACCCGGTTCCAAATCCACTACCCGAATCTTAAAATTTATCCGAGACTGAGAATGAAGAGAGCCCCTAGAAATTATGTGTAAGTTTGAAAGTTGTCTGTACTTCCTTTCCGAAGTTGAAATTTTTATCAGCGTGCGGCCCGATCGCGCTATCGTCACGTAGTGAGTTTCTTCTCACACATCACATGTATGTCACTTGTAATCTTGCACGCAAGCAAGCTATCTGCCGGCGATTCAAAATCACATCGTACTGTTTCAGGCAGACATATCACCCCGCCCAGCTTGCAAAGACAGTGTCTGTAACGTTCGGCATGCTAGGTAAACTGAGCCTTGCATGTATACGATCTTATAACTAATATGGTACAGTATGTCACCTCAAGTATAATTCTCGATCAATTTCATGATGGTTAAACCAGGGTGGTGTAACTAGGTCTAATCACACCTCCCTGCTCTAATCACACCTCCCTGGTTAAACGCGTCAGTTTTACGCAAATCAACACTTTGCCGCTATCTGTAAAGTAAAACGACATCAATGAAATAACACCGTAAACATTCACGAAAAGTTTTTGAAACGGGCCATTACATAGTATGTTATTTTGCCCCAAAATAGCGCTCGCGCAGACTACGAAGTTTATGTGTGAAAGCTATGTTACCATGCCTGGATGTCAACACGAGGCTAGCTACGTAAGAACGTACCTAATTCCAATGCACATTGTACAGTAGTGTGAGGGAAGTTCACAAACATGACGTCGTTTGTTTAAAAACGGTAATATTGGACGTGCAAGAGAATTCCATAATACAGGGCTCTGCTTGGTTGATATTTATAAATCAGTGTTTTACAAGGAGAAGCTTCGAGCACTTAGTATGCTTGCTTTTCGAGTAGGAAAGCGTCCCAAAATTCAACTTCAAATTGATATAGGCCTTGGGAAGTACTAATTTTCCTATTTGACTGTTTTCTGTTACGTTTCTTTTATTTGCCATTTTCATTTAAAACAAAACAGGACGATAAACCTTCTGACAAATCAAATGTTTTTGAACTTGGGCATGTGATCGCTATACCTCTCCAATACAGCTGTAAATATTGCCATGCATGTCTTATGGAGTATGCCTTACAAAATGCTCACATCTTTTAGTCACCAAAACACCTGTTAACCCAGGTACCCGACGGGTATGGCAATCGGGTACCCGGGTCCTATTTTTTAGTACCCGTGCAAACACTAGTTTGCATACAAGTTACAACTGCAACAATTGGTGTGGTGTATAATTCCAAACACCTCCACCTTGGCGTGATTCTTTGGCGTATGGCAAATGTACTTTCGGGTGTGGCCTATGATTACTGTCAGACTGCAAACAGGGTCCAATTATCATGCTATGCAGGCTAGGGCAAACATTAAATTAGCCTAGGCCTACTCTAGCCTATAGTATAGGCCTAACGTTAGGCTATGACTTCTAATCGGTACCACAGACTACAGTACTACAGTACTGTATTGTAATGTTGGTACAGTTACTCTGTACTGTAGTGTTTAAGTACAGTAGTTCTCAAAGCTCAAGTCCTCGGTAGCTACAGGATTGTGGTCATTTGCTACACTCACTGTTCATCAACTGTTTGTTAGTTAGCTAGCAGAATGAGACCGTCTGTACTGAAAATGCTACAGGAAGGCTAAGCTATTCCTTTACAGATTACTGAGGATCAACATTAGCTGTAGCCTATGTAGGTCTACCCAGACTAGTTCCACGAAATGTAGTCTTCTGACCATTACTATAGTGCTGTAAGGCATTCAGAATTCAAGGAGAGGGTAACGTCTTCGTTTGCATGTTTTATCTTCACTCTTCAAAGAGGTAGGAAGGTCCTGATAGTCCGCTTGATACCATGCACATCAAAAATGAACAACTTTAGTAAACTTTTAAGTTAGGCCTATTCTCGAAGTCGGAATTGACGTCACAAACAGGGCGCCATCTTGTGTTGGGGTAAACAATAGTTTCGCGTAACTGGTCACATAGGCTTTTAGTACACATCGTTAACGTTGTGATAGTACCCTTGCAAGTTGCAGTTACCAAAACTCGTAATTAAAACATTAATCTTTGCACACTGTATGCGGTTGTTGGTCAAATACTGGGCAATCGTGATCTAACATTTTATAGACTTCTGATCACATATACTCAAATTGGCAGAACGGACGTATGATTGGTAAAACAAGACCATTTCTGAGGAAGACTGTTAGACTCCCATCACTAACACAGTTTTGGAGCAGGGAGCCTAGCCAAGGTGAAATTCAGGCTTAACCTAGGGTGTGTTTGCCCTTTTCGATTTGTGGAATTTTGTGCCAGGTAAGATTTCATACTTTCCATTTCCATTATACCCCACCCCTATGTACATGGCTACCGAGCAAGAGAAATATAGAATGACAAAAGCATAACGTTAGGGCATAGGCCTAGGGGCCTAGCCTAGGAATATAGGCTATAACTTATAAGGCTATGCAGTAGCACTAGCAAGTCAATTGTCCTAGGCCTAGGCCGAGTCACTGTCCTGAGAGTGAGACAGTGAAGTCGGGGACTGCCCATTACACTGGGGTTTGGGCAAAGGTGCATTTGATGCACTACGATCTGGAGATCTCTGTCGTAGAGGTGACCTTTTTCTTATGTTTTCTGTTGTTTTTCTTGGTCAGACATGGAATGCACTTCAGGGAATAATTTATGTATTGCATCGCAATTTGCTTCACAAACAGGCCAAATTGCTACACAAATGAAAAAATTTGTAGCAATTTTTGTTTTATAACCCTTGCATTTTCAAAAATAGTGTGTGGAAGATGTCAAAAATATTCAAAACTGCTAAGTAAAATTTGAACGTTAAATTATTCCCTGGGGTTTGGGTTATACTGGATACTGGTATTATAGTCAAGATTATGGTTAGATTAGGACTGTGTTACAGTTAAAATCGTTACGATCTTCTGTCTAAATTCTAATGTTAGTATACCTCTAGTGTTTTTTGTGGTTAACCTAGTGCACCAAAATTCTATTTAGGCTATATCATCTAAGTAAGTGAGTTTGTCCAAGATTGGTGCAGCTATTAAGGTGTAGGCGTAATGCTAATAATGTTACTGTTTAATGATGAGTATTAGGCTTACTGTAGGAATATAAATTTGTCTGACAAGTGATGGGGCATAGTGTTACTTCTCTTTCTTTTGGAAAAGGTGACACATCTGCACAATCGGACATTCTCTCACCACGCATGCGTTGGAGGTGGCCCCCTAAGCCCTAACAAAACTGGTAATAAGATTTACTGGGTCTTAATGACTGTGGGTACTATCGATGTGATCAGCTGGGAGACTATTCTAATCTTAACAGTATTAGGTAGGGAAGCTAAATTTGTAGTGCGTTAGTTCTTGAGTATGCATGACACAAATGGAGGTCATGCATTCAAGGGCCACATCTGTCTGGCCTAGGGGTTTGAAATTCATAAGCTTTACTACAGTATAGTTAGCCCACATGGCACATACATGTCAAACTCAATAATTTGACAAGCCTGGGGACATAAAATTAAATACACTAGCCTCTAAAGGTACTGTATAGTGGTAAAGGCTGCATTACAACTACACAGCTATACAGCATTTTTGCACTAGCCCATGACTTTTTATGGGTTTTTTTTTATAGCCATATGTGGTTTATGAAAGCTTGCACTTGGCCAGGGGAATTATATATTTATTGAGCCCTGGTCATGCCTCATTACTCAGTCTGAATTTCAGGGAGTGTGAATTTCATGACAGTCGTTACAGAGACATCTCAGCTCATCAGAAAAATTGACAACTCTGGCATTCCAAAAACAAGAGGACATCTGTCCCTGTTTTAGCACCAATAAGTTCACATTAAGACCCAGGCCAAATTAAGGAAAGCACAAATATTTCAAATACTTATGGCACTTATAGCTTATGGCATGGAGTTCTAGAAAATACAAGCTTGTTATTTTCTTCTGTGCCGCCTAAAGTAGTTGATGTGTATGGTGTACATGTTGTTTTCTTACAGAAAAATTCCAGTTTTGGAGATAATTGATAGATCTACTTTCTCAAGTTACTGTATAAATCAGGAATATTTAAAATGCATACTTACTATTAGAATTTAGACCCTGACTGAAACATTTATTTCTGAGTGGTGACAAAATGTGTCCTTTGGGCTAGGCCAAACAAAATAAAAAGGCATCAGTTCAAAGCCCACAACCAAACTTTTTCTGTTGCACCAACAAGGGGAAACATGAAATTTCAAATTCAGCTAAAGTCAACTAAATTATCGGATGGTAGAACAATTAATTGTATTTAGAAATTTCTCGTCAGTGCATTTTAGAGGAGACTGAATCCTGAGTATGAATTCAGTTGATAACTAAGCCCAAATGAACAAAGTAAATGTAACCTGGTTCAAATGTAAGCATAATGTTTTTTTTAAATCTGTAATTTGATTTATCCTTAGTGGTAGGCAGACTTTTTTGCTTCAACCTTGTTCAAAATGCTGAAATGTTGGCATGGTGGTAAAATCACTTTGTTTACAGTAGATCACACTGTTTGCCATCTTGTATTGACTAATAACTTTTATCAGAAAACAGAGTAAGCATTGAATTGATATGAAGGTATAGAAACATGCAGAACACAAATCAGAGAAATGAAAAAGAGAAAGGAATAACTGCAAGGATAAAATTGTCATTAATCTCTTCAGTTGGTTGCTTGCTATTCTTAATGTATATTTGTTTTCATTGCTTTTAAAGTTTTGTTTTTCTTTTATCTTCCCAAGATGCAAGAGCTACCCAGAAGCTAGCAAATCCAGAGAAAATACAGTAACTCAGAGCTTTGCACCACTAGCAATGACACTACAGCAGACAAAGACACAAAATTGCAAACCCTTAAAGAATAGTGGCTGGAACCACGAAACAACTTTTTCAATGGATGGGGTTGTTCCTCATTTCCTCTGTGGTATATGGGACAATCTTACGTCTACCTGAGGATAGTGTGCTTGGTTGCTTGTGATACCAAAAGTGGAGACTACTTGTATCTGTATAGATTTGCAATTCCCCATTGCCCTGGCAGAATAAGAAAACTGTTTAAAAAAATGTTCTTCTCTATGCAATTGCAGCACTTCATGATTTCACCATTTTTGACTGTTGCTGATTTGGGATTACATTATAACCTGTAGTATTGGTGTGGGAGCTTTGTGGGATTGCATGGCAACAGGTGCTCATGTTGATAAATGGTAACCTGAACTGTGGACTGGCAAATGTTTACTACAGATGTTTGGTACTTTTTCTTTAACTGACGGTTCAATTGCAATGTGGCAATTAATTATTCAGCTGCTGAATTTGTTCGTAGTTAGATGAAATATTGTCATGTTTTCATTTTATTTAATAATGGTTTTGCTTTTATTTTTTGAATATAAGGGCATATTTCTTAATTTTTAATGCAAATTTCATGTAGAATTTCAAGTGTCTGAACATACCTGTAAAATAAAAGTAAATGAAAAGAAAAATTTTCAATTTTATCAATAAAATCTTAATATTTTCATGGAGGGGTTAGGTAAGAATTTGCTGGAAAGGTTGGGGAGAGGGAAGTAACTGAAAGCCAGGCTGAAGTTGACAAGAGGATGAAAGGAGTGTTTGCACAAAATAAATGTTGACAATTTTTTATTCTTACTAAAAAATTGCATTTTTAAATACAGAATATACTCCCTTTGGGAGCAGAAAGGAAAACCATCAGTAGAACCTGTCCAGGGTAATATGGGTCACTAATTGGATGCATTACAGGCAAGCCAATATAATCTTTTTATTGAAGAAAGTTGGAAAAATTTGGATTTTTATGGAAGAAAATCTGAAAAATTTGGGGGATTTAAGGAAAATTTGGGTTCTTCATTAAAGAACATGCCCTTTCTATGAATCAAACTCAAGTATATTTTTGGGACCACTGAGGGATGCGGTGATTATATGTTATCCTTCAGGTGAAAGTGTACCTCAAGTCAACAAATTTAAAAGTATGTGTTAAACAGCTCGAAAAGTGAATTGTAACAGTCCAACTCCTATCTTCATAGGATATTCTTGAGCCGAGATATAAAATGTTAAGGTTTATTCACTCAAATTAAAATGGTACATTGTGCAATAATGTGTGATGTCATTCTTGTACTACTCAAATTACAATCTTTGTATTTTTTTTTTTTTTTCTGAAAGTGACTGCACCTGGAACCTAGGTGTGAGTGCAATCTTACTCTTATTGCATGATGTAATTAATTAAGCCCTTTCTGTACAACATGCTATGCAAGAAAATGGGAAGTGCTCAAGGTCATTAAAACATTTTCAATTTTAAAGAGACAAAGCAGGTAGTGTGAGTTGTACAACAACAAAGTCACAAGTTATTGTGCAATGGACTGCTTTGTTTATAGTGAATAAATTTCAACATTTGATATCTTGGCTTAGGGATGTCCTATGAAGATGGGAGTTGGACTGTTAGAATTCATTTTTCATGCTGTTTGAATTTTTTTTTTTTCATTTTTTTGACTTGAGGTACACTTTAAGGCTCCCTGACGAGATTGGAAAATTTTCCCGACGGAGGCAACCTTCCCTGACAGGGATGCTCCCCCCCCGCTGTCACCACCCTTGCTCACAGACTTGGGGTACATGATCTTCGACAGATCTAATTATTTCAAGGCAAATCCACTCTTCAGAAATTTTAATGTAGGCCCACAGCTGCTGTGACATATATAGCCAGGACTTTCTGAGCAGGGGGAACTGGCATTGGGGTCACAAGCATTTCCTGGGCAGCACAATTTCTGAATTCCCTCCTCCATAGGACTAATATACATAAAGATAATTACGATAGAACTGCATTCCCAAATTTTCCACGGGGTCGCAAGGGGAACCTGGGGGAATGGTTTTGTTGTAGGGAGCACATGCCCTCCATGCCCCCATAGCAACACCACTGATGGCCTAGCCTAGCCTACTTGCCTGAAGCTGCGAGGCTTTTCCCAAAAGGTTTGAGTCGTGCGCCCCCACCCGTCCCTCCCCGCCCAGTCACCAGTGACGGGGCAGTGTGCGCCTTTAGTTTATGCTACTCAGAGTAGCATATCCCTGGTCCTGACATAGCTAATTAACTACGCCCACCTGCCTAACATGTACTGTACTGTACTGCAGAAAAAAATAATGCATGACAAGTTGATTAAAGTACAGCTTACAGGCTTATGAGAAGCTCATAGTTTTGTGCTGCATTGGATCATATAGGCCAGTGCTTCCAACATTTAATCACGGAAAACCAAACATGACAGAAATAATTGTAAGAAGAAGCAAAGAAAGGCCAACACAAAAAGTCAAAACAAATCAAACTTTGGGTGTAAGTTCCTGGCGGAGACAAAGGAAGATTATGGTAAAGCCTATACCTCAATAGAAAGCAAATGAACAAAGGTAGATGAAACCGTATAGCCTTTTTTTAATTAGAAAGTGACAGTAAGCAGGTAACGTTCACGTTATACTGTTTGATACTGGAAGGAATAACAGAACGCTTGAAAACTAATTTTTGACGTTGCCTCTTTGTAACTGTGCTCATGGTACTGGAATTTCTTACAGCTAAGTTTTGCTTAAACTACATTTTAAGAATGTTAAATGTTAGTCAAACTAATCCTAGACCCATGGCATGATTTGTGATCATATGCCATAAAAAAACTAACATAGGCCAACAAAACTGGGCCTAACGTTAATAGAAACGAAGTCTTCAGTACAACGTTAGTGCGTGCAGGTTCCTGCGATGCACTTAGCGATCCTTCAAAACTCCCGCCATTTACCCCAAAACAAGATGGCGCGCTTTTATGACGTCATGCCGACTTCGAGAATGCATGTGAATGATGGTACACCAGCATGTTGCTCAGAATGCTCCTTGGGGTGCATGGAAACTACATACTGACTGCATGCAGTCAGCTCAGCGGAGCTAGCACAAATAGATGGCGGTGTTTGCTTTCCCTCTAACTAAGCCGTATTCTCTGTACTGTCCATGACGTCATGGACAGTAACTTAGGCACGCTTCTCATTTTCGAGGGACAGTTCTTTCGTTCAATGTTTCGTGGTTTTCAGTGAGTAGTTTGCTCTACAATCGAGCTCATTATGTAGAGTGAGTCATGTAGACGGGAACGAGACTTCATGGTCACTTTTGGTTATGATATGGCCTAAAATGATCGGGTTTTATTTTGGCATTTATGTATTTTATTGTTTTGTAAAAGAATACTTGAGTAAACAAAGTGACTTCTGAGAAAGACCTTGGTGTAGTTATTACGGGAGATTTAAAGCCATCTATGCAGTATGCAGCTACTGCTGCAAGGGCAAATAGGGTGCTTGGGTTGATCAGGAGGGTGAAGAGTTTTAGTAAAGAAATTGTGCTAAATTTGTATAAGCAGCTGGTTAGACCCCCGGCCATCTCGACTATGCTGCACACTAGGCCTGGAGTCCCTTCTTTGAAAAGGATAAAATGCTTTTGGAGCAAGTTCAGAAGAGAGCTACCCGACTCATACGTACCTGAGGTAAGAAATCTACCTTATCCCCAAAGGCTTAAGCTGCTTGCAGCTTACCACTTTGGAGCTGAGTAGGGGAGACATGCTCCAGGTATACAAATTTCTATCTGAAGGGAATCCTTCAGTTTGTTAGCTTGTAGTTATTTAAATGTCCAAAGTAATCCTCGGGTTAGAGGCCATTGTAAAAAGCTTGAAAAGTCTTTTGCTAGACTTGACATTAGGAAGTTCAGTTTCTCTCATAGGGTTGTTAGTGAGTGGCATAGCCTGCCTGAGTGGGTTGTTAACTCCGAGTGCACCGTTTTAAATGGCAGGAGCAGTCATCCCAAATTAAAGTAGTGTAGTAGACTGTCCAGTTTCATAATTGGCTGTTGAGAGTCACGTGACAATGTTTTTTCTCTTCAAATGTGAAATTTACTGGAAATAACTGCTTGGTTTACAGTAAATATGCAACAGAAAAGTTATAAGATGTAATCAATGGCGTAGCCACGGGGTGGCACGGGGGGACGTGCCCCCCCAAATCAAAGTTGTGCCCCCCAGGTGCCCCCCATCCCATTGCAATCTGCCCCGCTCAACATGTTGTGAGCATGCGCACTTACATTTTATCTGCTGAAATGATGAAAGGTGAGTGGCCAATTTCTTCGAACTACGTGCAGCCTTTCACTTGCCCTCCCTGGTCTCGCTTCGTGGCACTGTATGCATACACCGGTAACTAAGAACGCGTTAATCAGCCATGCGTGTATCCCTTGTAGAAAACTATGCTGCGGTCTCACAAAACCACGGCGGAGTCAGGTCAAAATGCTTATAGCAGCTTGGGTATACATGTGCACTCAATCGTGCTCTGGGGCTCTTCGTGTGTTAAGTCTCATCTAGCTCCCAAAACCCTCTCAATGTGAGACATGAATGCAACATGAATACTGTCAAAAGTTTACAAACTTGTCCATTTTCAAAGAGGAGTCTTGAAGAAAAATTGGAAATCAAACGATTAGGACCACATAGGCCGCAAATACTGTCTGTATCGTCTTCACGCAGGTTTTCACCCAGCTGGTACACTAAGTACGAATGATGATAGGTTAAACGCTTTACCTATGTTATCAATTGAAAAGAAATTCATAAATGAAAATTTAAATTTTAATCAACGTGTAATTGAAATGTTTGCTCATCTCAAAGAAAGACGAATGCATTGTCAAAGCCACGGGAACCTTGGGCCAGTTGTAAGACTAAATTCAATGACATAATGGTGAAGTTTCCAGTCAGTTTAATGCTCATCAAATGCCATAAGTGTGAAGGCAGAGAAATGCTTCGTTCCGGCTATAACCCCAATTTTGTAAATATCGCGGAGCTTCCGGGGGCTTTGCCTCCTGGACCCCACCAGAGGCCCTAAGGCGGGCCCCTGGACCCCACGCCGTAGGTGGGAGCGCTTTGCGCTGCCGTTGGTTTATTCCCACCAATACCAATTTGCCCCTCAATGTATTTGGACCACGAGCCGCCAATGGCTGTCGTCAGACTCAACAAAATGTAGTTCTAATAGTCTCACCATAGTTATCCCTGAGTTATATGTTGTGCCCCCCTATAAAAAGTCTGTGCCCCCCCCCCTCCCCCAGTGCCCCCTGGTGAAAAAAATTATGGTTACGCCACTGGATGGAATGAAAGATACTTTGAAGAGAAATAAGACGAAAATTGTGCTATTTAGCTTTTTCTTCAAAATAAGTTTGGCGGGACTGCTCTTTACCTTTAAGGTAAATATTGATAAGTTTTTCCATGACTGTGGTAGAATCTAATCTTTCTGGGCTCGTTAGGTGTTGGCGGTTTGCTTTTGTTTTTGGGGGGTTTTTGGATTACAGGGCATCTTATGGGGTCTTTACAGCCCTCCTTTGCCCTTTAACCTGTTATGTTACGTTATGTTAAATCAAATTTGTATACATTCAGTGTACTTGCTCATCATACAACGGCCGCATTGTACCTGCAGTACATCGCGGACATGCACAGTGTCGCTAAACGCTAACAAGCTAAAGAGCATACTACGGAAGCGTATAAGTGCCACAACATCACAAACAAATAACCTGACAATTTGCAATAATTTGTTACCTTCAGCACATATATCTCAACAAAATGCAGAAAATTGTGCGTTTTCACAGTTACTCATTTTCTTAAAATGCAGCAAAAAATTGCTTAATGCTTTTTTGTCGGGTTTACCCAACCTATGATCTCAACAATTATTTGCACAATTGCAAATTGTTGACTATTTCAAACTTTGCATGGGAGCAAAATTTTACTCAATGTTCAATTGACATTTTGTGATCTCCACAATTATTTGCAAAATGGTGAGTCCCATACTCATGAAAACTTTACAATGAAGCAAAATTTTACCCAATGTCCAATTGACATTTTGTGATCTCCACAATTATTTGCAAAATGTTGAATTCCTTACTTATAAAAACTTTGCAAAGAAGCAAAATTTTACTCAATGTTCAATTGACGTTTTGTTTTCTCTACAATTATTTGCAGAATGTTGAGTTCCTTACTCATTACAACTCTTCAAAGGGGCAAAATTTTACCCAATATTCAGTTCATATTCCGTGATCTCAACAATTACATGCAAATGATGAATTCCTTAAACTCTGCAAAGAAGCAGAATTTTACTCACTATTCAATTGAAATTTTGTGATTTTAACAATTATTTGCAACATTGAATTGTTGTTTTGCCAACCTGTTCAAAGAAGCCTGTATATTACGCAAAAGTATATACAGCACTCCGTTTTTCTGATAACGTATTTCACTATCAATATAATGCAATGCTTCTTTATAAAGTTTTCATGACTAAGAAATTCAACATTTTGCAAATAATTGTGGAGATCACAAAATGGCAATTGAATAGTGAGTCAAATTTTGCTTCTTTGAAAATTTTTGATGAGTAAGGAACTCAACATTTTGCAAATAATTGTGGAGATCACATTATTTCAATTGAACATTGACTGAAATTTTGCTTCTTTGTAAAGTTTTTATGAGTAAGGAATTCAGCATTTTGCAAATAATTGTGGAGATCACAATATGTCAATTGAACATTGAGTAAAATTTTGCCCCCATGCAAAGTTTAAAAACGTCAACAATCTGCCATTTTGCAAATAATTGTGGAGATCATGAGTTGGGTAAACCCGACAATAAAGCATTAAGCAATATTTTGCTGCATTGCAAGAAAATGAGTAATTGTGAAAAGGCACAATTTTTTGCATTTTGTTGAGATATATGTGCTCAATGTAACAAATTATTGCAAATTGTCAGGTTATTTGTTTGTGATGTCGTGGCACTTATACGCTTCCGTAGCATTCTAATATTATGGCACACACACTGTACTGTCGTATATCTCGCAAGTGGTTGTAGTTCGTCGCCGGAGAACAGCCATGACATTTAGGTACGCATCTAGGCCTAGGTTTAATCTGAATTTGACGTAAGCTCTGTTGTTATATTTCTCTCTTGAAAGCAGTTACGTAGGGCTTAAAGTGGACATGACACGGCTAAAGTAAGTTTCTTGGTATATATTCTTTGGGTACACCTTGACACAAAGTGAATGTTTTACCTACGAAATTATGTCCATAAACACCGAAATAGGACGTTGTGAATTCTCCATTAATTACAGGCCAGGCTCAGCCCATTTGAAATCCGAACGCGAAAAAACGTATGTGAGCGCGTCTCAAGATGGTGATTGATATCTAAAACAAGCAACCAACACAGCACTGCATTGATTATATTCAGCTATATCACATCGGCCAACAAACGTGAAAGCATGATATTCTAAGCTTTAGCACGCACCAAAGTACGTTGGCACAGAAACAATAATGGACAGTAAGTGGTTACGATTTTCGTAACCACATTTTCTAGTTTAAAGTGACATTGTTCGTATGTTATGGTCTAAGGCAGCACTGGTGAATGTTGTGGAAAATCATTCCAATCTATAACAGTTGAGGCAAGAAGATGAATCTAATAAGCCTAGAAGTCCAGATTAATCCAATACGCCTAGAAGTCCAGATCGAGGCAAAACTGCCGGAAATCCAAGATGATTTCCAAAATGGCCGCCGTTACATCTTTTCCTCCACAACGACGCTTCTATTCAATCATCATGATGAATGGTAATTTTGTCTGTTGGTATTGTTTGGGGATCAAGCAATCCATTTGAGCTTTGTGGGTCACATGACAAAAATCCAAGATGGAGGCCATTTTGGGCACAATTATACAATTTTGCCCCCAAAAATGTAATCCTCCTAAAGACTATTCAAGAGGAGCGCCACTCCATGAGTTGGGTCCATCGTAGCGAAGAGAAAATTTTAAAAGCACGCGGACACATCAGATTGCCAGGAAAAGCATTTCCCGGGCTAAGTACTGAGAATTTAAGAAATCTTGGCTATTTTGAAATTTTCACTTTTAATTTCAACATAAATTAGCAGTCTGCAAATAAGTGATCAGAAAGTTATTAAAACATCCCTTGGCCCGAACAATGGGATTCTGTTCGAATAAAAATTTTTAAACTAAGCGCCGCCTTCACTTCACTTGAAGCGGACAAAAATTTTTGAAATAATCGCGACTCGTCAGATGACCGGAAATAGCATGATTCTCTAGGCTTGGAAATATATAGAATCGAAGCAGTCGTTACTTTAAGCTACCAGCCGAAATGGTCGAGAAACCTGTCAGGGCGAAACTATACAATTAACGGAACTGAAAATATATTGCTTTTCTATTGTGACTCTTGGCTAAATTGAACATCTACTGAATTGATGAAACTGTGTATGTGAATGCCCGAACTCAAGAATGCAAATGGTTTTACTTGTAACATCTGTTGCATGCTAAATGGCAAGGCTATTGGGCACTACACCCTCCCCCCTGTCAGTGTAATAAAATTGCAAATGGAAACGACAAACACCTTTTTTCAACTTTTTCAAGAATATTTTACCATTTGGGGCTAGGACTGTTATATACTGTAGCATATGTGGTGCTGAGAAACAACTTAAATTTCTCCACAAGCTGCCCGAATGTGTTACAAATATCTTTGTTATCATTTTTATTACCTAAAAGCTTTATTTTAAATATTTTTAGTGGGGTAGAAGTATTCAGATAATGGCCATTTCAAGTATTGTGTTGCGACACAAGATTTTAAAAAAAAGCTGAACAAGATGGGGATTTTTAATACTCAAGTGGCTACGCGATTTCTTTCCAAATTTCTGCCCGAATTTTGTTTTCAAATTCCTGTTCGAATTTTAGATCTTCTGGATATTTGGGGGCATTCTGCCCCTTCCCCCTATGACGGTCGGGAGAGGAGTCTAAGTAAAAGTACCTTCACCTTTGAAATTTTTTGAAAAAATGTCCTTACCAGTACATGTAATTTGAAAACACATATGATACTTTTTGAAGTAGACTTGGAGTGTTATAAAATTTGCGTATTATTCAGTATAGGAACTAAAAAATGGCATCAGTGAGTGAGCAAGAGGAGGCAGTTGTAGTTAGCATAATACTACGTTCAACTTACATTTGACGACGGACTTATTACCGCGAGGCGCATAGAGAACAGATTATTTTAAATGTTTGTATTTTCTATTTAATTTTATATTCTATTATTATTTCTTTGGAGGCTGGGCAATGTGAGGGGGGGGGGGGGCTTGCTGCATGCCCTCTCCCTGCGTACACCACTGCTTGACCAAAGATTGAGGTTTAGCACATGCAGATATTTATTGCATTAGAATCAGGCTCTTAGCCACACAAGGTTATCTGGAGGGGGTTGAAAATTTTTCTAGATTAGATATTTTTTTAGGGGATCAAATGTGTAAAAATGTAAAATTTAAGTCATTGGCAAACTATAAACCCTGTAGGGAGCTCCACCCCTGAAGACCCCCGGCCGTGCCTGACTTTACTAGCACGTCGACTTCCTGCTGAGTTATAATGCTGAGTTACAACGAACATCGTGGACCAAAGACAGTGCGTTATCTTTGATCGATTTTATCATTTCAGATAGTCAAAGCTAATGGAGGGAGGATGCACTCCGCCAACCCCCACCCTCCCACACACACATACACACGCATGTACGTTTTAGTATGATACGTAATTGCCGTAATTCATCATCTGCACTACATATTCACTGATTCTTTGAGATTCACGTAATTGTTTTAACTAAAGTTCTTATTTTCAGAAAGAATCATGACTTTCAAAATTCGAAGCACTGCAGAGAAAGACATCATAATGAGGAACTTTTTGCTGCTACACCGCCGATGCAAGACTCCTGAAGTTGACACAAAGTTCGGGGTTATACTAAATTGTGGTACAGTCATGGCTTAGCCGTACATGGCTCTCCTGAATCAAGCAGAATTACATCCATGTCTGTACCAGGCAAAAAATTATACATCGGTAAGCCAGATATAAACTCAAATTTTAAACCAAGTGGACTTTCTTTCATACGTTATACCAAGTTAAAGCTGCCCAATTTTCTTAAAACAAGATATCTGGTCCAAATGTGGGTCAAGTATAAATTTCCCAGGTATGACCCATACACGGATTTTGATTTGAAGGAGAGGGCCAAGTACACCTTTCGTCTTAATCATTTCTTACTTTTACTAACATGCTATTTCAAAGGGATCACATAATTATAGAACGTAACTTAATATGTAATTTGATGATTCTCTGTTGTGTATTTATCTTGGTACCCAGATGATACAGCTGTGAACAGCTAATTTAGTTGCAAAATGTTGTTTCCTCTGTAATATTTCTTCCCTTTGTCTCTGGTAGATTTACAAAAATATCAGTACTTTTCCAAAACCTCGTATCCGAATTATGGCCGCTTTCATAGTAAGTATGTAGAATCAAAAGATAGAGAATTGAAATGTTTTAACAAAACAAATCGGGGGAAAGCAAATAGAGAGGTAGTTTTCACTCAACGTGGAAACTAATTAAAAGTTTGGAAAGCCAAGAATTAGATCGTGCTGAGAATTAGTGAATCTATAGCTAGTTGCTTCAAAGAGCCCCTGCACACTTCCCACATCATCTGTACGAAACCCATTCAGCTTCGTCACTGACGTTTACGTCGGTCAGCGTATCCACCGTTAATAGTACACCAATACTTAAGTTAATTATTGCGACTAGCATAAACGGTTCTTGTATACTTATGTTAGACTTAGGCCCACTAAATATGTGCAGTTAGGATATGTGTACGTTTGTTCCAATGAGGTCTAGAAAGGATCGAAATTCAGACAAACAGCACAAAAAGGAAACTAGGTTTTAGTTTCGGAAGTAAGGTGCATTCAGTGGCGGATCCAGGAATTTGCAGTAAGGGGGGGGGGGGGTCTGCATGTGGATGGAACATCAAATGTACACTGGGCGAAGCGCCACCATATGTATGGCTGTTATTAAGTTTCTGATGCCTATTAGAATTCAGCAAATGGGAAATGGGGGTGGTAGGTAAGCATCCAAATTTTACCATATTTTTAAGTGTGATAACCACTCTCCTAGGGGCGTAATTTCAGTTGCAGCTCGCGGAGGGCGCTGAAATTTTCGCTCTTTCCAAATATTTGAAATTATGGAGCTTGTATTGCAGGAAAGGTTGGATGCTGGGTTTCCTGCAAGGAAATTTGAACAGTTGGGGGATTTCTGAAGTGTTTGCATTTTCTATCGGCAAATCTGAGGTTGGGCGGCGACCAAAGATCGTTGTTGGCACATAATGTTATCCAACGCCTACGTAATGAGGCTCTCCGACGAAAATTTTTGAGCTTATATTGGAGAAAGTATGGAATTTTATTACAGAAAATTCATGACAATAGCTCTCTATACAGTTAACGGTGTCTCTTGGTGATCTGGAGTCACAAGTGTAGCAAATTTCCGATTTTGTCACTTTCAGAGTTCGGAAAAGTTTACCAAAGTGAAGGTATGAGCGAGCACTTCTGCCAAGGAATTAAAATTTGCGACGCGCGAAGCGCGCGGAAAAGTTTGCTTTCTTGAATCAAATAATGACGAACATGGAGCTTTTTTAGAGAAAATTTATTGGGAATTTCGTAATTTCATGACTTGTCAAAACCACACAGTAGACTGGTCTTACAATTGATAAATTTCGGAATTTTTCATTTTCAGAGCCCCCTGCCCCGCCTGGGTGTCTAAAAAGGGGGGCCAAGATGCAACATGGTGCTATATGTTTCAATATTTTTAGCCACTATGAAACTCCTAAGCTTTCAAAACATGGTCTTGAAAGTGTGGGTAATCATTACTTCAACGGACTATACGGTCAATGTAAATTTAATACCGGGTGTACTCTATTACCGTAGCACCGTTTCAGGCTATGTCAAGTGTAAACTGTACGTAGTGCCATGTAGTATGGTGCACCCTTCATGACCTTTCACAGAAACGCCATCTTGTTGTTTAAGAGCAACTTTCTCTTCCTTTTGTCCTAGATTCCCAGGGCCCTTCCTGTTTCCTGTCACGTGTTACCGGTAAACGTGACAAACTACCTCGCCCTAGTTCCACTTGTATGCTGTATCCCATATTTTGAAGGTGTGGCCAATTTCACCCCTACAGCCTCCTCACTGGTCATTTTTTAAATCAGCAAATTCCTTAATATTTATTTAATTTGGTGCGTCACAACTTTTAACCAATCAGGGGACTGCATGTGTTCCGATCTCCCCGAGACATGAAAGCTCCGAGCTTGCAAGTTCCGGTCACACTCACACACTGGTGCAGCAGACCTCAGACGACGAGCACCTGAGTCAATTTGTGTATAGTTAAATTCTAATAATTCTTTTTTTTTTTTTTTTTTTTGCCGGCTGTTAATCGAACGGAATAAAACCACCAATCATCTTGAATCAGAACTAAATTTTCTTCTCAGCTATTTATTCATATCTCAACTCGTATCGCCTACACAGTCTGCAACATCCCCGCACAAGCCTGCGTATTAACGATTGGCCCATTATCCGACAGTAGTCGTAGCCCCACGTATTGACATAGACACACATGCGATGTCACAAACAGTGTTACCAACGACCGTTGGCGGAAAACGCTAGATTTAGCATTCGTCATTGCGTAATCTCTAAACAAAACGGGAATTTACCAAATGATACGGAAGATAGATACATTATAATTTACATTTTTCATTTTATTGAAGAATATGACACAAAAATACGGCACTCAAATAATGTAACAACTATCTCACTATTTTTAAAAAGTAATTAGGCCTGGGCTACAATTAGCCTGGCTGTCTATACAATTTTTACCATCCCGGTGGGGGGGGGGGGTATGCATACCCCCATCCCCCCCCCCTCCCCCTCTGGATCCGCCACTGGGCCCATTTATACCATTTTCGGTAGGTTCAATTTCGGTTGAACATCTTCATTCCCTCTGAATTTCTTCCATTTTTTATTTTTCTTTCTTCGATCTTGTTTTTGCCTTTCCGTTCCTTCTTTTTTCCCTTTCCTTCCCTTCAACTTTCCAATATTGTGCCGACCGCGGGTGTAATTTGTTTGATTGTACGAGTAGGTTGTGGTGCCCCTCAAACCCCCCTATAGCGACGGCCCTGAAAACATCCGTTTTACCGGCTTCTAAAGAGCTCCTTCGGCTCCCTCCCATGATGACTTGTTTCGTGTGAAAATATCCACTAATTGAGTTCTTCCTTCGGTGCCCGATTAATAAATGATATATGAAATAAAGTGTATAGACATTAATCCACTTCTCGGTTCCTTAGCAAAAATAGGGCAATGCAAATTATGCAGGGGGAGCTTTAGTAGAATAGAAGAAGCTTGATCAACTGATATTATTACATCTCTGGTAGTGGCCGATTAGAGATATTGTTACCTCACTAAAACAATTGGAAAAGGGTGTAAGTTAGAAAATTTAGTTTTCCAAAGGAAAAATTCAGCATGTATGTAACAATGGGAGTAGGCCTATATTAAATTAAGTAGCACTTTCTTGCATGCAATAACCACTGGCGTAGCTAGAGGGGCCACGGGGCCGTGGCCTCTAATCGAACTCCAAAAATACGCATGATATATACGTATTTCCCATACACACCTGAAAGAAGTGCTAATCATTGGTCAACGTTTATTACTTCAGTCCCTTATTTGGAAGTAAACCGCCCCCCCCCCCTCCAAAGAAATCATTTAAAATCTGTTCCATTTTTGACTTACTCTCCTGAATTTGGCAGGAGTACTTTCGTCAATTGTCTCAATCACGGGGACTTTCCAAGCTAGCTATTCTATAGAAGAAGTCGCCCTTTTGTTAATGGTTTAATTAATTAAACAAATTACTGAAGTTTACCACGTTTAGCATTACCAATTTTCCACCCGTTATTTAATTTGTAATGACAAGCTCGGAATTATTTTTCGTAAGTTTAGGTAAGAAGTTCCACGATTACTTCTCGGTATCTCTTACATAGTGAGAAGCAGTAAAGTATCTGCCAGGGACGGGGTGGGGGGGGGAGTGACACCCTGACTGGTTTGACAGGGAAAACCAGCTCTGAGTAAATACATCGGGTTGAAAAGGTAAAATTAAGTTAAGAAGAAAGGAAGAAACGAAAAAGAAGAAAGGTGAAAGAAGAAAAGTGAGAGGAAAAGAAATCATTTAGCTTCAGACAGGCTTCCACAAATTCTTTTTTCATTACTTGTCCACCGGGATAGCTGTTCTTTAAGTATCCTTGTCGGCGGGTATATCTATTTGTCCACTTTTAAAATGCCTTCATTGAGAAGTTTATCTAGTAGGATACTTGTCCAGCGTGCTATACGACATTGAGCGATGTACTTGCCAAAGTAACTTCTTACTTGTCTCGGGCAGTGGGGCGTGAGATTTGTCGAACTTGAAGTCTGCTTCAGATAAGAGGGAACTGAGAAGTTCTGTTCCATTTCTTAAAATCCGTGGAAGTTTCAAGAAAAATTCCGCATAAATGTGGGTAAGAATAAAGCAGAAAAAAGTTCTTAAACTTTGGTTTTAGCAATTCCCATCTTTTTATCTGTAACACAACATACGGACAATACCGTATGTAAAGCACTGGTATCTTACTCCAGAGAATCAGTAGTTAGGTCTATATCTCCCACTTTTCGAAACGAATGGTACTTAGTTAATTTTCGCCAGACTTGAGTTTTGGGCAAGGACCTGGACAAAATCGGGCAGCCACTTTAGAGTTTCAAAAATCTGGTATGTTTTCAATTACAGTGAAAACTCTTACGAGTGCACCAATTCTTTCAAAAATCTGAAAAAAAAAAAACAACGCTTTATAGTCACAGTAAAGTTGTCATGAAAAGTCAAAACGATTACAAAATTTGCGACTTATTCGGGGAGCTTATAAAACAATTATTCCCCAGTCTCTTTTAATGGTCTTGGTCAACACTGTGCTCGAAATAGTAGAAGATTCGGGCGAATCTTGCAAAAATGTCAGAGATGATCTCAATTGCCACATTATACCTGAATACGGGAATGTACAGGTGTATGCATGGGCTAAATATTTTTCCCGCAAAAATGGTAGTGGAACATTTTATGTGGTAACATTTTGATCATTGTAAAGTTTATTTTGTACATTTTTATGAGAGTGAGCACGTTATTGCAAACGAAAACTCAAAGCAACGACTGCTTGGGTTTTATTCACAAGACTGGGAATGCCATTTCAGGCCGTCAGGTCGCAATTTTTCAAAATTTTCTGTACGCTCGGAGTCAACTAATGGTGACGCTCCGCTTAGCTAGTCTTTTGGGCAGAATTATATATTTCGGGCAGAAAAATCCCCGCCTGCCCTAAAACTGAAATGTTCCCCTAGGCTATGGCCTAGCTTCACGTAGGTTTCTTATTAAAAAAAACGTCAATATGCTGTCGGCCTCTGAATAGTATGTAAAGCTTTTGCAAACGGTTAGGGGAAGAGGAAGGGAAGTTTTCACCTGGTAAATATGGAAATTTCCCGCCCCTTGACTCAAGTGACCCCACATACGCCACTGGTGAGAAGTACATTATTATTAGGATACACCTGACTACTGTAGGCTAGACGATTACAATAATGCACTGACAACCTTTGATTTGCTAGCAACATTTTTCTTCACAGATCAGGGGCCAATCCAGGGTACACCTATTCTTTGCAGAGCAATTTATTTTTTAAATTGGAACCAAACTGACTTTAAATAATGCTAAATGTTGCACCAGATTGCATCTGAGGGTGGGTGGCAATAACAAAGGAGGTCGGCTGATGTTGGGTTCTACTTCCTGATCGCGGTGCTGCTGTGGCTTGGTGAGTCATTTTATTATTGCACTCTTAACGGTTGACATCACCGAATGCCATTGGTGGATGGCGGTCTTAAATGTGGTATGTTGATTCATGCATGGTTCACATACCATGGGAAACTTTTGTGATACTTGAACATTACCCTTCTCAGAACGGTACAAAAGTGTTGAAAAAGTTAAGAACCTAATTCAATCAGTTCTGTTGTTTGCACAGACTGATACCAATCACTGTTTGTCAGTGAACTTTGCCTTTGGGGTTTAATGTGATATAAGAACTGGCTAAATTGAAGTATCCTACAAAGTATACCACACCTAAAACATCAAGTAGTGCATTGGTGTTTCCATTACGTTCATTCTTAGCATAACCTGAAACTTCTGCTGGACTGGAAATAGTTACAGAACTTAGAGGCTTTACCATTTTGGTGAGTGGACTTATTCCAATTGATGGTACTTAGGACATACCCTAGTCATAAAAGTGTCAAGCATAACCAATTAATTGAAGTTCCATACCAACTAAAACATTCCATTTACGATAAGTGATTTTTTGGACCGATAAAATTACTAATATCATACGTTTTAAAATTTAAAATTAGTGATTGTGTTGAATCACTAAGTGTGAAACTCCCTCATAACCCATATATCCCAGCAATTGTATAGCAATCTGTATTTTGAACTCTATATTGAATGCAGTAATATGATAAACGTAATGAAAGTAATAGCCAGATTAAATTTAATATGTTTCTTTTGATGTTTTATCAACAGCTTGAAATGACTTCCGAGTCATTTGAAATTATCAAATAGAAGAGGCATGATTACTCATTCAAGAATAGTAATCGTTTGGATCTGTTTCATTGGCTCTTTGAGAGTCACAAAAGGTGCTATACTTTCGTTTTAAAGTCCTCATCCTTTTACCCCGAACTTGATTTTTTGTAGTATTCCACAGAAATTCTCAATTAGCTCAGCTCTTGATTGACACCTAGTTCAAAAAATGAAGTCAGGGTACCGAAGCTCGTATTACACAACATGTACAGTACTCTATACTGAGAGTGTCTTGGTTACAAATGGGGGGTTTTGTATATTCACCCTGAAGTAATAAACTGATTACTGTGTCTGGATGAGGATGAATTTTAGACAGTAGGGAGACGGACTTACGTAAGTCGGTTAGGAGACTTGGAATTGTTTGGGGTGAGAGGATTAAACCTTTAATTTTTTTTTTTTTTTTGGTAACTTAATTTTTTAAATTAGTTCATCGATGCAGAATGATAAAAAAATACACATGAAAACATACCATCAAATAAGCTGCCTGTTGTTAATAGTCTAATCATGAAGTTACCACCTCGAACTGCATGGTGTAATTAAGTTGCTATATCATTTAGGACAATTTAGTTGCGCTGATCTGACTGACATAACACCCCAAGCTACATACATTCTTCTTCATATCCAAGTACTGCTGGAAAAGATAATTTCATGTGACTCCTCCCATTGCATTTTTTGTTCATGCGCCCAGTGTTTAAAAATACACGTTTGCAGAAATCCTTCGTAGCTACCGCAGTTCAGGAAAGCTGCGATTTCCAATTAAAAGTGCCAACTACTGGAGCATTACGATCATTCTATCCTCAGCAGCCCTCTAAAGATCTTTTGCAATTATTGTCTCACAATAGAAGCCCAACAAAGTAGGGGTTAACTTGACAACTCCCCCCCCCCCCTCCGCGGGTCGTGAATGTGGTGTGTCATTTGCTTTCGATATTCCCCACCTGCGGTAAGAGTCGTCTAGGAGGGACCAGAGCAAATTCACACCGTATTTGAAACCGATCAGACTTGACTGAACTCAAAACGTGTTTGATCTTAAAGCCGCTCATTGAGTTGGTTCTTGTAATTCAACAAATTTTCCCGAACCTGGTAAGTTTTCTTCCCATACCAATTAAAATGGTCAAACTTAGACAATATACTAATAACTGTTCTATGAGTAAGTATCTAACGATTCAATTCGGTTTTCAAAAATCCGTGACTCTTCACTTTTTCAAATTATGCATGAAACTGTTACATGTCATGACATCACAAAATTCAAAATTTATATTTTCCTGTAACTATTGGATATGAAACTTGGCTCATTATGCTAACTACAAGGATTGCCATGTGGTAGTTACCCTTTTAAACACTCATTAGCTAGATCAACTCAATTAGCCTCTTTAAACTGTTTTCTTCCTGGTTGACACATTTTAGCAAATACGTGTTAGTGTTTCTCTAAATCCGGTGGAACTAATTACCAAATTACAACGCAGTGACCGTCTTCCATATTGAGTAAAAAGGGCACCAAATTACTTAAGGTGCATTGAAGGAGTGATTACAGATTGTAGTTAAATCTGAGATAAACGGTCACATCAAATGCCAATCTTTAGGACTATTGGCAAAAAGCAAGAGTTATGAGTACGAGACTGGTATTGGTTACAAATCTTGACATGTTGTAGCATATGAAGATTCTACGCCATTTTTCCAAATGCACAGTTCCGAATCTATAGCAAGTAAGATTTTGACATTTTCAAGTGGTACCCTTGCACAATCTACAATGTTGGTCCTCGATTTTGGATACCACATTAAGAATAACATCAGGCCTGAATAAACATCGAAATTTTAAATTATTTTTAACTCCATAATATATTCAAAGTAAGTACAGTGCCATATAAGACAAGAGACAAAATAATTATTCAGTAAAAGTTCATGATAATATGCTTCTCAAAGGTAAAAAAAGTGACCGTTATTTATTCCCACTGTCGGTACTAAGCATTGGTTACATATAAGATTTACTTTGGGTTTCCTTCTAGCCACCATGAGTGTGTTCGAAAACTGCATTTCCCACCAAGAAGGAACAATTGGGCATTCACAAGTTATCAGGTGCACCATAAAAATTAAAACGGAAGGAATCTATTGGTTTGAGCAATACATCGACAGAGAACCTGTCATACGATATGAAGACGGAAAAAAGATTGGACGTGGATATGAAAATCATGAATACGACATTGAGAATGATGGTTCTTTGCGAATAAACAAGGTTTCCGAAGACCACCAAATGCTTTATAAAGTCGTGGTCATCGATAAGCTTTTCAACTATTATGAAAGGAAAATCACATTTGTTGTGCATGGTGAGTTACAATGGTTGCGATTATGGGATGTCTATTGAATTAATAGAACACTTTTTTAGATAAATATGTAAATGATATATAATTATCGGAAGGATAGACTGATACCGCAAATTAAATAACCTGCCTGATAACTGTTATTATCTATTTTTTGGCCACTTGCGATGCAACGTAAGGACATGCGACTAACCCCAACGAAATATTTTCGTCACGGTGAGCGGCTGACGACTAACTCGTTTTAATTAATTTGCAAAACAAAATGGCCACACAGTGCAAACAGTCGTAGATCATAGAAGCAAGCGATTTCCGCTAGAGACCAACGTTTAGTAAACTCGTTATTTGTTGTATCGAAGAGACAAAGATACGCTCTCTACATTTCGAGGGAATGATCATTAAAGGTCCAATCCTTACATCCCAAACTACAATTTTTGTAGGGGGTTACGGAAATTCTCAATTGGCTCAGATCTTAAATTGACAGCTAGTTCAAACAATGCAAAGTACCAAAGCTCATATAACATAGTCTGTACTGCACTGAAAGTGCTTTTTGTTACACATTGGAGTATACTCACCCCGAAGCAATAAACTGGGGTTGTGTCTGGATAAGGATGAATTCAATTGAACTATTGGTATAACTTAGAATTTCGTAGTCCTGCGATACCATTCATCTACACAGGTTGGATTATTTGTGTTTCTTTTCGACCAAAGATAGAGGAGATATTAATAAAAACTCACAAAAATTGGAGCGAAATCCGATCCGATATCGCTGTAGTGTGACCTTGCCTTAAGAGTTTGATTCAACACGTCATTTTTTGGCAATTGCGACTTTCAAATTTATGCCAGCAGACATATGTGATGTTGCGTGTAACCACAATCTTCAAAAAATCTGTTGGAACCCCTTCCGCTCTTATATTATGTGTAATGACGTGTGCGAATGAGGAACCCATTTACCATTCACCGTTCACATCAACAGCCCCCTTCCCACACGGCCCCTGCACAATGTTGTACACCAACCAAAAATGTACGGAGATGAAGCGGATATTCCAATGAGTTTTGTCCAAGATTGCAGTTGCCTGACACTTTGTGACGGGCAGGAACAACCTTGCCGCCTAGTGTGTAAAGTCGCACTTCGCAATAAGCCTTACACTTGTTATACAAATTGATTTTGACATGTACCAAATATGAACAGTTTTGAATTGTATGCAAAATTGTTTTTTCGTCCTCAGGAGAAAGTTTGGAAATGATTCCTTTCACAAATCCATATCATCAGTTTGGATTAGTAGGAAAAAGTGCCATCATACAATTCAATATCTCGGCTGACTTTCAAGGAGTTTATTGGTATGACGAACAAGATACACAAGACCCGTTTATCAGATACGAAGAAGGGACAAAGCTGGGAAGGGGATACGAGAACGGAGAATATGATATCTACCCGAACGGCTCCCTAAAGATATTTGAAGTGACAATTGACCACGATATTGTTTACAGCGTTGTTGTCATTGATAGCCTTTACAACACAGAGGAATACAGCATTACATTTACTACAATTGGTACGGTAATAAATTTTGTACAAATAATATCACGTGACCACAAGAACTACCTGGTCTTCGTTATAAAAGAAATGATACATTAAGAAACAACAGTCATATGTACATAATGTTAAACATAATACATCTTCACTAAAAGATAAATATTCTGGCATCATGATGATAAGTTGAAGCTTGATCCCTAAAAAGAAAAATCATATATTTCAATTTCGTCTTTGATTTTAACTAAAGCTGTAATCTATTCAGGTTTTGTTTAATATTAGCCTTTCATTTAAATGCATGCGTCAAAGTGGAATCAAGTTATCTACACGATATAGAGCTACATCGAACAACAGTATAGGAGAAAACTGATATTTGTTAAATGACGTATTAAACTAAGACCATACCTATTCCTGTCAGATTTACGACCTGTACGGCAATTGCAACATGTAAATACACTATGTGCTTTAAAAATGGCAACAATCCCTAAGTTGACGAATTTATTCCATCATTAAATGAATTGCGTTTATAATTTCTTCAATTCATAGTCTATCCGGAGCAAGGCGGTCCACGGATAACCAACTGCACGACAGAGTCAATTTGCCATGTTTATATTGAAGAGTTGAATTATCTTCACTGCAGTATACTTGGAGCAAGACCGGGGGTTGATTTAAAATGGTTTCAAAGGACTCCAAAAAATGAAACTTTTCTTTTGTCAGGCAACTACATAAATGAACCAAACGACAACTCGTCTTACCTTTTTGACTCATCTGCAATCGTCTTCAGAGAAAATGTTCCTAATATTACACCATTTATCCTCGTATGTAAAGGCACAGGTCCAGCACTTGGATTGAATGGATGTCAAGACGAACTTTTGGTTGAATCGAAGGATCGCTATGATATGCTTCACAACTTGACTGGTAACAGTGTCAAAGTCATCTACATTATTAACGGAAAAAGTGTCTCTCTCTCATGTCCACCAGTTACGAAAGAGTCACTGATTATTTGGCGTAAAGGTCCGTCAATTCATATGCTACAAACAATCCTGTATAGCTTTTATGGAAATGAAGTTACGGATCCCGAATCAGAGATCGCAATGAACAAGACTGGTCACCTGCTTCTATTTAATGCACAGCTATACCAGGAAAAGTTATTTTTGTGTATTACGGTCAAGAACAACGAGAGTGAGTTGGGGCAAATCTATAAACTTGGTTTTGAAGGTAAATGAAATTATTATTTTACACGAAATACATTTTTTCTAGCCCCAATGTAAAATTATTATACATTTTTATGTAATCATAACTATGACATACACTCTAAAAATTTCAAGTCAAATTAGAATACAATCTAATCAACTGGGGCACAAACCGGAATCTTGTCAAATCTATGACTGGATTCGACTCATAGATGAAACAAATAGTTTCACTTTTGACCCCTTCCTAGTCAGATTTTAAACGGATCTTCTCAAATATCTGACAACATATCCCAGTGGGGGCCCCATTTGACTAGATATTTCAGAGTGTTCTTGTCTAACACATAGGGGAAGACTACGTCAAGAAGTCAGATTCTCCGGCCAACCATGTATGTATCTGGTGTTTTATATCGGACGGCCAACAACCATTCCACAAAGCAGGAAAAGTTTGATAATCGAATAGAAAGTTGGATTAAAGCATAATTTGTAAAAAAAATTATTTCGATACTCGTGTTAACAAGCTACACTCAACCAATTATCACCAAGTAAATTATGAAGTAATATCCATTTTATTTTAGTTCAGGCCTACTGACAATGTCTGATGAGAATTTCAAGGAAAGGGCCATGGTACCAAAGCCATAAATGCATCTGGTGCCAAAAATGTTGAAGCCTAACATCTTGGCAATAGACGCTTTAACAATTGTAACACACTTTCAAAAAAGACATGCATACACGCACAGGTGCACGGTAATTAACATTAAATACATTATTTTACAATTGCACATAGGGATATACTGGGGTGTGAGAATGTCTGCCCATACGTTTTCCTGAAATTTGTTAAAACCTAACTTTTAACGTGACATTTTTTCGAAAGATTTTAGAAGAAACCCCATTTATAGTAGAGAGGTCGAGCAGTCATAAAGACTATTTCATCAATTCGGTGGGTCTTGAAACCTGCCAGAGTCGCAATAGAGTCAAAGACATTGAAATGTTTTCAATCCCATGGTATAGTTTTACCCATCTCATTCAATAGTGGTGGTACATTTAATTTAGCTGTTTTTCGACTACGTTAGTTTGCTGATTTTTTTATTCACGTGAAACTTTTCTTGAAAACAAAAATTCAATTATGATGACCGCTTCCCTTTTAATTACACTGTCTTAGGGGTCAGATATTTCAAAGTTTTTTGCACGACCCGCTCCAACTGACGGTGGAGCTCCGCCTAGACAGCCTCCCACACAGGATTACTTTTCGAGAAGCGTATCTTCTCCCCCGCCAGACAGAAATGAGCTTTCATGCCAAAGTTCATAACAGACGTAAAACAATAAACCAAATTTAAATGAGGACCAAAAACGAACAAACAAATTAAGGGACTCTAAAATACTGCCGTAATGAAAGGTGCTAGGCCGTTCGTAGATGATTCTTCTTCGAAACAGGCTGAAATATTATTTAATTTTTGTAGTTGAAGGCTTATCAAATTGGAAAATAGATTTCACAATGGTTTTTAAAAACATCCATTTTTCATAGGAGGCACCATGGTTAAATAATTTGTCCTTCTGCAACAAAGCAAAAGAGCCAATCAAAGATAAGAATACTCTAAGAATGTTATATCTTATTTAATGAGTGTTAAGCCGGCATTACGTACAATCATACTTGAACCAAAACAATCTAATCATAAACCCTCTATCAAAGACTGAAAAGAATTGTGACATGTCGGCACACACAATGGCGTTGGTCAGGAGTAAGTTTCTCTCATCCAACAAAATTCATTGGAATAATGTTAGTACCTTTTAAGGATCTCAAGATGTACCTCTTCAAGGTTTGAATGTCTGTGAAGCGACTGGTCTTGTTTATTATGCTAAAATAAGGTTTTATAAGGTGATGCAGAGAGTTGGTATTTTTAACTCTGTATCAATTATCTCTAAATTACCCTTCAAAATAGTTTATGATACTGATGGTTTTCAAAGACACAATTTAAACTTTCAAAATTAATACCCAGGACGTATTAATGTTACAGCTGTTTTGAAATGAAGACTGCAAAAACAAATGATAAAATTAGCTATACATGACATATCCCTCTGTAGACATCACACGATTTGCATATTTAACTCATGTTTATGCACGATTAATTGAAATCCGAAATAAACCTGTGAAATGGTCAGTTTCTGACGGATTTTGATGGGATTGGAACTATTTTATTGGTTTTTAACCTTTGTACTGCCAGATGCTTTGTCATTTTTATGCCAGCAGACGTTTAGATGAATGTTTTACTTTTACAGGCCAGTAATAGCTTTCTTTGTTGTAGAAATGGACAAGTTTACCAATTGGTACACTGATTGAGCTATCTTAATGATTGGCTTCCAGCCCTTACAGTAAGGTAGCGAAATTAGAGGGGAAGTTTAAGCAAAAATTTAATTTTCATATGTGAAAGAGGAACAAAATCTACACAGTGTGGTGAAAGTTCCATTCAAATCGGGCATGTATTTCTTGAGATATCAGTAAATGAAGTTGGTAGATTTTTGTTCAAAAGTGAGATTGACGGCAGCAGAAAAATTGACAGCATGAATATTCATGGCACTTAGTGTGTACCTCTTTAAAGTCGTCGCTTTGTTTAATAAATGTGAATATGTTCAAATACAAGGTAATTGTTCACCACCTCAGACCGAAATCACAAGAAACTTTCAACAACGTATTAATGAGCACAACTGCAAACACGAGTAACTTACACAACTTTCTGTAAAAAAATATTACATAAATCTTGCGGCTGTGTCGAGTCAATAATTTAAGCTTAAGACACAAAACGTGGCAAAATTGCTCGCTATCTCAAAATTTGCGCGGTGAACTACCAAACTTGATCCGGCATTTTTGTTCCCCTAGCAACAAAGTTTCTAAATATTCCAAAATTTCCTTTTCCTAAGATCGACGAAATTTTCCAGGTGTTTTCAACGTTTGTTTCCGTTTAATTTGCGCGGTAGGATCTCAAATCATCAAGGGATAAATTTTAAAATGGCACCACCCATGGCCGTTTTTTCCTCCGATCGGGTGAAAACCATTTTTTCCCCGAAAGAGGTTATCTCCCGAAATGTATGTTGAATAGATGAAGCAGAACAAACACCGGAGGTCTTTGTAGCAGTTTAAGTGAAGATAAAAGGATAACAAGAAAGGCACCACCATATTTAGGAAATATTATTTGTTCTCTCTCTTTCAAGTGTTATTTCAACATATTCTCACTTGTGCAGTTTTAAACGTCGCGAGTGAGCTCTTGCTTCTTCGGTATTCTCAGAAAGTTTATGACGAACACTCTAGCCAAAGTTCATCCCTGGCAATCGCATCTACTAAAACGAGTTTCTTTCTAATATGTAACTTTTTTTTCTTCAATTGCCCAAAAATAGTCAATTATGTAAGACCTTTAATAAAATTTATTGACACTTTTAACAGGTTTCCGTTTTCGCTCTGCGTGGGCTAGCTCGAGTACGGTCTCCCAGGATGCATTTCACCGCGCGTGCTGAAGGTGTAAAGATTGCGCAGTGGTCACAAATGTGAGGTTTGCTTTCCAACTGGCATATTGAACTGTCTAACAAAGTAAGAAACCCGCCCTTCAGCGGAAAAACGGCTGGCGGGATAGCAGACAAACGGCTAGTTTTTGGAAGATATCTTTGTCTGTGTATACACAGTTGGTATTGAGTGAGCCTGAAGCTCGTTGAATATCGATTTATGTCAAATGGGCTTTATTAGGGCGGGATGGGTCGAGTGACATCTCAGGACCTTCCGCATGAACATTTGGTCAACATTAACGTTTGGTCGTTTCGTTTCGACAATCAGTTTACATCTTTCCACTTTGAAACATGGTAAGAAATGATTTTCTTGGGTGTCTATGTCTTTATGTAACTTCAATATTAGAAGGTACTATCGGTGAATACATTTTCTGCACTCGATTCAGATAAAATATGATTTTTGTAAGACAAGACTAATTTAGTAAAAAATTCCATTGCAGATCTGTCCATCACCAAAAAACCAAAGCGAACAACACCAACGTATTCATCAATTTTTCTCCAATCGTTAAGAACACGACCTGAAAAGACTTCAGAACCAACGCCTTCAATAATTACACATAAATCGTCCTCTTCGAGCTTTTCTCAACTTTCTACAGTTGCGTCACCTTCAGATGATTTTAAAACTTTAAAAAGTTCTCTTCAGTATCCAATCACAAACCTTTTGGAGTTCTCACAAGGTATATTCTCATGGTCTTTCGATTGAATAACCGGTTACTTTCTTAACTAGTTCAGAAGTCTGCATGGAGATATTTTGAGATACATGAATTTCTGATTTCATTTTGATTAAAACTGTCTAAAATAACGAGTATGCTGAAGTTGAATATTCATAGTTTCATGTTTCAGCTTTGACATTATAATAGCGGTCATTTTGATTTTCCAAACGGCTGCCCGTTTTTCAAAAAATGACTCTATAATTTCTCCCCTCTAGAACTAAAAATCCGTTCTTCATATAAGTTTATAACACTAACTGACAAGCTTAGTTCCCAATGAGTAAATCTCTTTACCCTACCACTTTATCCAAAGGCAGCTTTGAAGTTATTCTAATAGATTTAATTCTCTAATAATTTGCAATTTTTTCCATTTTTATTGGGGTGAAAATAAAATTGCATAAAAAATTTCAAAATAACTACTATTTCAATTCCACTTACAAGCCTGGAAATGCCAGGCTTTCAGCAGGGGGTCACGATTTTTTACAATTTTAAGTTAGGCATGCAAATAGAGGTAACATACTTCTATTGAGCTGTGAGATTCAAGAACAATTAACTTTGCATAATAGCTTGACATTATATGGGTTTTCAAATGATTTTTTAGACAAATTCTATGACATCATTGTAAAAGTTGGGCAGCTTCAAGGTTCTAATGAGTGTGTCTCTTTTTGTCATTAGTCAGCGTTGTGGAGACTTGGCAGTTTTGTAAAAATTTTACTGAATTTCACCAAGTAACTCAATGTGCCGGTGGAAGTTCATGTTAAATGTCTTAATAACAAGTATGATTAACTGCATCGCTTCAAAATCTTAGGTCTATTATCCTCAATAATATATGTCCACGGGCATTATTTCATGAGTCACTTGAGACGGCCAAACATAATTTTCAGGTATCTCCTGTATTAAAGTTTGAAAAGCGCCTGTGTAATGGTTCGCCTTCCTGTGGTTCTGTCACTTACCCTTAGATGTCAGGGTATCACGTTATTATACTGACAGTACGCCTGTTCAGAGTTACCGTTTCATTGCAAAAGTCAAAGGATATAAGGGTATTTCCTCTCAAAATGAGCCAAAAGTGCTATAGCAGTGCTTGGAGAAAACTACGTACACTTATATGCATAGCGCGTCACTATTTTGCTAAGGTCAAAGGTCATAGGAGTATGTAACGCCATAATAGCACCTGCGCAGTAACAAGCCTGACCTGGCTTTTCAAGATGACCGACGATTTTAATAGTAGTCTTACTAGATATTCACACATTTAGGTAACGCTTAACCAATCGCAGGATCGATATGTCGCGGTATCCTATGTAAGTGCATAATGTGAGCGACATCCAGCTTCGCCGCAAGAACAATCAGCGTGACTAAAAACCTCTATTGGGTTTACTCCTGCTACCCTTGGAGTGGTAAGTGGAAAGAACATTAGCAGACCATTAGAAAATACGTTAAACATGCGTTTACCTCGATCATTAAAGACGTTAAAGTCAACTTTTGTGTTTAGACTCTTTTAATCCTCCATCCAACCCTTAAGGTGGGGTTTTGGTCAATATCCTTGAACCTGAAGTAACCTTCCCTTTTAGGGAAAGGAAATCGTCGGCCGTTAGCATAAATTTAGAATAAATAAATCATTGTGATCTGATATGTCACCTTGAGAGCATATGTGATATTGAAGAAAGATATTTTTAATATTTTCACAAATATATTTCAACGAGGGTATAGCTTCATTTACCCCATCCTTTCTGATCTGTCATGTAGTTGACTTTTTGGTACTACTTACCCGTCCCGTGAAAAAAAAAAAAAAAACAGAAAAAGTTAGTCGCAAAACATGACGTTTACTCACTACCATCTCTCTTCTTGTTTCAAGGAGCTACAACATTAACCGTATGGAGCAAGGGTCTGATAGAAGCAGGAAATACTTCAACAGAAAACCCAGGAGAAATTAATAATTCCAATTTTCCGATAGGGATTATAATTGGGGTTGTGATGATGGTCTTGGTGGTGATTTTTATATTAGCCTATTTTAAACTCAAGTCCTGCAAACGGCGTTCTTCCTCCAAGTACTGTGAAGTGCCGCAAACAACAAAAGAGACTCAGAGAGGAGAGTGTCAGTCCACGGCAACAGAAGCCCATGTGAGTACAGCAAGGGTTTTATTTGGACATATAAATAACAGCTCCCTGGGTATTGCATAATTTGTTTTGTTTCAATCAGACAATGTCGAAGTTAAACAGTTCTTCCAGTTGAATCAACATGTGTTTCAGAGTACTCACCGTTTTGATATGTTTCGAACGTTGTACTATCTTCGTTGAAAATGTTCTCCGAGATGTTCATACTCATCAGGTACTAATTCTAGGTACTTTCTTATTGCGCATGGAGATGGTGTTGGTAAGCATCCACGAGGCGATGCACGGTTAACGTAAATGTTCACCAGGCGCGTAGCCATCAGGATTGTGTCATGGGGAGGGTTGTGGTGTCTTAGGGGTCACGACATGAGGGAAAAGACTAAGGATAGAGAGAAAAATCCGTTATTTTACGTGTTTTTTGCATTCCAAGATTGGGTCATGGGGGGGGGGGGGTTCTAACCCGCAATACCACTCACGTGGCTATGCCACTGATGTGTACTGCCACTCTTGGTGTGGCTTTTGGAAAGAAAAAAAACGATCGTCCCGTGGAATTGCACTTTTGACGAGGAAATATAGGCCTAAATAGCACCGGAAACGTTGGAACTGAATAAAGTTATGTGGATTAAGTTTTACGGTTCAATTTCCAACCTATTGCTTTACTTCTTGTCGGCTACGGCCGTTTTTAGTTTAAGCTTGTTTGAAATGAGTGAAATTCCTTCATAAAGGAACAGTACAAATCATTAAGGAAATACTGCAAAAGAACAACGACGCTAATGAAACAGCTGCCTCCCTTTAAGTTCATGGATATAGGTATCACTAAGAAAGAAGGCGAAAAAAGTAAAAATAACAGTAAACAAATTATCGCAATAAGCAGGTAACTTACAAAAAGGCCTGTTGTGAAGATCATACGTATATATATATATATATATATATATATATATATATATATATATATATATATATATATATATATATATATATATATATATATATATATATAGGTAAACAGATTGGAATGATAAAAAGTGCTAAAATTCGGAAGAAAGCTCCGCAACGTTTCGGGTATGTACCCTTCATCAGGCGGCAAAATAATAACTGATCAAAAAAACGATATTCAAAAGAAACAACAAACGCGTGCCGATACAACTCGATCGGCGCGCGTACAAAGGCCAAGCACCTACGTCAACGCGTTGTGTGTCTTGTTATGTCCCCCATCAACTCCTTACAATCGTTTCTAAGTCCCTGTAGTGCGGACGCACTGGTAACACACGCACTACCCATGACAACATCCATCCAGCAAGCCAAACCAAAACGCGCCGACGTCAAGCGTACAACCTCTTTACAAAGGGATTGCCAATAATGAAATGTTTGCCTACTTCGCGCCGCAATTTTAAACACAGCTAAACGACGCAACCGTGCAAAACAAGTTAATAGTGATGACGCGATAAAAATTAAAAGTAATAATAAATACACGCTAGGCGATTATGATGTCATTATGAACGGACTTTGCAAGGAAAATTGAACACGATCAATTTCAAGTTCAAGTTCGGCAAACAGTCCGTTGTAAAATAATAAACACAGTCTATAACAGTTCGGAGGATGTTTTTCAATCATTCCAGAACAAAAAGTCTGTTTGGACTCCCAAACCAGGGGAGAACAAGGTACTAGATAATGTGATTGAGTCCATCCATAATGACCTTAAACGTCTCCTCCCTCTCACCCCGACTGCTTTTCGGAACATTTCCCCAGACGAACAAAAGGCTCTTTTGTCCCTTAAGAGAAACAAGAATCTAATCATTAAGTCTGCTGATAAGGGAGGGGCCACTGTCGTGTGGCGGAGGGGTTTGTACACAGCTGAGGCGGAGAAACAACTTTCAGACGAAACCGCCTATGTTGAATTGCCAGGGGACCCCACAAATGAAATACAAAACTTGGTGAAACAAACCGTCACCTCCCTTATGAATCAAGGACACCTTCCTTCTTCGGCCAAAACACTTATTCACCCTTGCCCTCAGATTTCTAATTTTTACCTTCTGCCAAAAATTCACAAAATTGGAAGCCCAGGTCGACCAATCGTTTCCTCACATAGCTGCCCCACTGTTATTATTTCAGAATACATTGATTCCGTTCTCTCTCCATTAGTATCCAAGTTACCATCGTTTGTACAGGATACACCTCATTTTCTTAGATTAATACAAGATTTTGAATTTCCGGATGGTCCCGATGAACGATTAGTATTTACTATGGATGTATCTAGCCTTTACACGTCAATTCCCCACCACGCTGCTCTAACAGCCATGCGACATTACCTGGATCAACGTCAAGATCCCACAATTCCTACTACTGCCTTCCTTCGTTTGGCCGAATTAGTGTTGACTCAGAACTGTTTTCAGTTCAACGCTCGCTTTTTCTGCCAGGTGAGGGGAGTAGCCATGGGAACTAAGATGGGACCATCCATAGCCTGCCTCACAATGGGACACTTTGAGGAGCAATTGTTTTCTAGCTTTAGTGGCCGTGCACCCATTCTCTATAAAAGGTACATCGACGACATTGTTGGGGTAGCGTCGGGCTCTCGTCGTGATTTAGAAGACTTTATACATTTCGTTGAAACGTTTTGCCCCTTTTTAAAGTTCACCAGCTGTATTTCTGACACCTCAGTGGTCTTTTTAGATATGGAGCTATCTATTAGTGACAGAAAACTAAAAACTAATATCCATTTTAAGCCTACAGACTCCCACAGCTACTTGCTTTATCTATCCAACCACCCTAGGTCATGTACCAACTCTATCCCGTACTCGCAACTCTTGAGAGCTAGACGCATTTGTTCCGATAATAGGGATTTTAAACAGGTCTCTCAAGATATGATCTCCTTTTTCGAGAAACGTCAGTACCCACGTAAGGTACTCATGAAGGCACTAGGGAGGGTTGAAGGGATGGACAGAGCAACTATCATGGCCCCCAAGACTAATATCGTCAAATCCACTTCCAGAATACCCTTCGTGGTGTCTTATCATCCTTCAGTTCGCCCCATTGTTGAGTCAATTCACAGAAACGCTAAACTTCTAGGAAGAGAAACCTCTACCCGTGAGTATTTTCCTGAACCGCCTATTACGGCCTTTAGAAGTGAGAAAAACATCTCAAGTCACTTGGTTCGGGCCTCACATCCCCAACCCTTTTTGTTACATCCGGCAGGGACGTTTCCTTGTAACCGTAGTAGATGTAATACTTGTAAACTTGTTAGCAAAGACAGACTTCTGTCTGTTGTAGGTCCCAACAACAACTCCTTCGACGTCAAACATCATTTTACATGTACGTCTACTAATATAGTGTATATCCTAGTTTGTAAGCGCTGTGCCATGATGTATGTGGGTGAGACTAAACGTCGATTAGCTGATCGGGTTACTGAACACTTGAGATCCATTAGGCAAAACCTTCCAGGTTACCCGGTTGCCAACCATTTTAACCCCCCATCGGCCTGTTCTATACAGGATCTGATGGTCACGGCGGCCATCTCATGCAGAGGTTCCGACCGTGATCGTCTTACTGCCGAAAATCGACTGATAGTAAGGCTAGGAACTCTAGCTCCTAACGGGCTGAACGTCAAACTCGAACTGTTATAGACTGTGTTTATTATTTTACAACGGACTGTTTGCCGAACTTGAACTTAAATTGATCGTGTTCAATTTTCCTTGCAAAGTCCGTTCATAATGACATCATAATCGCCTAGCGTGTATTTATTATTACTTTTAATTTTTATCGCGTCATCACTATTAACTTGTTTTGCACGGTTGCGTCGTTTAGCTGTGTTTAAAATTGCGGCGCGAAGTAGGCAAACATTTCATTATTGGCAATCCCTTTGTAAAGAGGTTGTACGCTTGACGTCGGCGCGTTTTGGTTTGGCTTGCTGGATGGATGTTGTCATGGGTAGTGCGTGTGTTACCAGTGCGTCCGCACTACAGGGACTTAGAAACGATTGTAAGGAGTTGATGGGGGACATAACAAGACACACAACGCGTTGACGTAGGTGCTTGGCCTTTGTACGCGCGCCGATCGAGTTGTATCGGCACGCGTTTGTTGTTTCTTTTGAATATCGTTTTTTTGATCAGTTATTATTTTGCCGCCTGATGAAGGGTACATACCCGAAACGTTGCGGAGCTTTCTTCCGAATTTTAGCACTTTTTATCATTCCAATCTGTTTACCTATATATATATATATATATATATATATATATATATATATATATATATATATATGCATATATATATATATATATATATATATATATATATATATATATATATATATATATATATATATATAAATCAAATTGGTAAAGCTGGAAAATCTGGCTGAGGTGAAAAAACGATGTTGACTCCACCGGGATTCGAACTCGGGACATATATATATATATATATATGTGTGTGTGTGTGTGTTTATATATATATACATATATATTTATATATATATATGTATATTTAAATATATATATATATATATATATACCACTAGATTGAACATTAGGGGGAAATTTGTATATCTTGATACGTTTAGGCGAAATAAAAAACAATAAAATACATAACTGTATATTTCGCCTTTAAGGAAAAACATATACATGTACGTAAATTCAATAGTCCATTAGTTGTACGTGTTAACAGATAGGCGTCCGTAATTTGGTCATCGTTGAAGAAATTAGGTATATAACGTACCCCCATGTGTATTTTACTATACACTAACGTATTCCCATTAAAACAGTGTGTGAAAACGTAAAGGGGAACGTAAGTTTTCCCCCTAACGGTAATTTCCCCCCAACGTTGATATTTTGCCCCAAAATTTCCCCTTATTCCACAGTTAGGTATATATATATATATATATATATATATATATATATATATATATATATATATATATATATATATATATATATATATATATATATATATATTACCTTTAGTGACAAATGAAAAATTTAGGAAAGTCTGGCGGAATAATGAAAAATTTTAAGAAAATAACACTTGTTCAATTTATTTTTAGTAAATTATGTGCATTTATAGCTAAGGGCAGTTTCTGAATTGGAAATACAATAACTTCTTTTCATGAACTCATTTTTCTCCTCAGGCGACTGGCCAAAGTGCCCCCGTTACAGATGAAAGTTTATCTGTCAACAACTTGCTTCCCAAGCGTGAATCAATTCTGTAACTAGAGGTAAATTGAAAACGGATGTGGCGGATGTAAGGGAAATAACCAAACAGCGTTGGAGTTACGTCCCTGGAATAATAAACCTCGCCTTGATTGGTCTGATAAAAATGACAAACCAACGTTTCCAAGCTAAAACAATACGAAATAAGTGCGTATGTTCTCATAAGAGCAAAATTTTAAACATTCCTGTAGGCTGTAAAGTGTTTGACAGAAAGTTAACATTTTCACAGTAACAAAACGGTTGAAGCATAATGATAAAGCCTGATTTATTCGTTCCAGGAAAAGTGAATTACAACTGAACCTAAAAGGTCTTATTACATGCAGCTCCAGATTAATCTGAAATTTATGCTTAATCTGTTTACGATGAAAAATTTGTGATTGCTGAAACCAATAATTTTATTATTTTATTTTATTTTAACAAAATTAACGACCACATAGAACAATTGAGGGCACCAGTTTGTTAAAAGCACGAGAGCAAGTTTTGCAAATTGGGTGGTGTGACTTTCCTAAGGGTCCTTGGTGGGGTCCAGGGGCAGAGCGAGGCCACCGAACCTTCAGAGCTTTTTGCATATCCCTGAGTGAAAAATTGAGTCTCACGTTGAACGGGAACGCTGGATTATTATTAATTACCAAATGCAGTTTGGAGTTACCCAAGCATAAACAAAAGAAAGGAAATCAATTGTTCTGCTAGCTGAAGCAACTAATCTTCCTGCTTGCTGACGGGAGAAAGCCGACGATTACAAGGGGGCTACTTTAGATATATCACTGTTTGTAAACTTTAAAGGACTTCTTTATATCATGACAAAAAATTCTCGAATGTGGGAATACTTATACATCATAACATTTGAGCTCTATAACCTAGTTGGCTTAGCTAAGATGAACACCACTCAAGGGCTAAACTGTTGTTAACAAAACTTAATATTCATTTTGAACGAAAACCACTCAAGGGCTACTTGTTTACCAAACTTAAAATTTATTCAGTTTCAAATATATTTAGAGTACTACACTATGTCTTTATTTGCAGTTCGTTTAAACAGTCACTCCTTTGCTCACTATGCACAGGAGCAAGATGCCCTGATCTAGAATTTTAAAATGAACTATATAAAAGACGAGGGGACTAAACTAGATCAAGCCTATTTCTTCCGCGATTTATAGCGCCACGGTGGGTCATACGAGTATCAATTCTCACCACGGACAAAAGATTACTACGTAACGTGTAGTAGTGACTTTGCAGGAAAGGGGCACTTATTTTGCAAGACAGTTAAATACACATGTATCTTGTATTTTGAAAGCCTGAAATAATGAGCACGTGGCAATACTACTAAACATTTGTAAAACACACATGCATCGACCGGAAGACCACAAGCAGTAGATATCGTTTCATATGCATGAAAGACTTACGTGCCTATCCGACTACTGTTTGCAATTCTTGGTGGCGGTTTTTATTCCTCTAATAGAGGGCGTCCTTTTTGCATTGTGAAATTATGTGCTTGTAGGGTTTAATAATATGAGTTAAGATGTATCTTTAGTTGAACCTGTGTAATATACAGTTACCCAGGCTCCCACCACTGTTGGCCGACTGCATGGTAAAATGGTTAGAGCACAGACTTGCAGTCGGAAGGTTTGGCGTTCAGGTACTGACCGGGTCATACCGAAGACTTTAAAAACGGAACCAACGGCCATTGTACTTAGTGTTCAGCATAAACAATGGAGGAGGGAAACAAACCAGTTAGCAACAATTAGAAAAAAGACCGTGCTCTTCTTAAGCCGACTGGTTGGAAAATGGGCCCTAAAACATCTAACTTACCACTCTTGGCACTGGTTGGTAACACAATCTTGTTTGAATGGCGTCGGTATCATTTCGACTTACATAATAGTAATGATAGTAATGAAATGATAGTAAAATGGAAGTCTTGACTCAACATTAAAGAAACTAGTCAAATCAAGCCATATACCGTAACAATACCTACCTTTAATTTCATGTACTTGAAAGCAATTTAGAATATTACCCGTGAAAACTTTGAAATAGGGTTTCCGAGAAATCTCATAAAACGTGCACGAAACCTTAATTCATGCTCTCAAGAGCATGAATTTACAGGGCAAAGAGTGAAAAATTGCTTAAGTTCTTACGAACGGGTACGAAAAGGACGTTAGATGTTTTCCTCTGTAAATGGTCATCTTTTGTAAAAGAGCATCTCGTTAACAATAGACCTTATGCATTGACGACACACTGACGTCCTCCATATGGCGAGCAATCGGTATCAAATCATGGGGAATTGACACATACCAATTTAAATCGACACCTACCAATTTAAATCGACATATACAAGTTTAAATCGGCACATACCAATTTAAACTGACACATACCAATTTAAACTGACACATACCAGTTTAAACTGACACATACCGATTTAACTTCGACAAATGCCAATTTTAACTGACACATACCAATTTAAATCAACACATACCAGTTTAAATCGAAACCTACCGATTTACCTCATTAACATATTTGATATCCCGATTTCGCAACCCCAGCAAAACACATGCTCTTTGCAATCCGCTAAGGCCTCACCACCTCTTTGTACGCATTTAGCCACTGTTAAATGCCCATTGCTGTCATGCTCTGTTGAGTGTGGTAAGTTGTTCTCAGTGAGCGCACATGTCAGTAGGCCTTAGTTAGATGATGTTGTTGTACATATCACTCCAGTTTCTTACCAATTGGTTTTAGTCGGGTAGACGTTTTGTCCAGTTGGGGCTCCATGGCTGGTTTTCAGTACTCCATTGATAACGCTGAGCACGAAGCACAACAACAGTAGATTCCATTTTTTAACTCTTTAATTTCATTGAGGTGGTGAGGCCTTAGCGGATTGCAAAGAGCATGTGTTTTGCGGAGGTTGCGAAATCGGGATATCAAATATGTTAATGAGGTAAATCGGTTGGTTTCGATTTAAACTGATATATGTCGATTTAAACTGGTATATGTCAGATTAAATCAGTATGTTTCAGTTTGAATTGGTATGTGTCAGTTTAAATTGGTATGTGTCAGTTTAAATTGGTATGTACCGATTTAAATTGGTATATGTCGGTTTAAATTGGTATGTGTCGATTTAAATTGGTATGTGTCAATTCCCCATGATTTGATACCGATTGCTCGCCATACCTCCATGGGGGAAAACAATGCAACAGGTGGTGGCAAGCATAAGAAGTCACCCTGCACATGTAACAGACTATTCGCGTGCTTGACTGGTTGACAAATGAGCTGTATGCATTTTTCGGTGTTGGTTTGTTCTGCCCCAAAGTAGGGCGTATTTTTTGCTCTGTGACATCATAAAGTGATATGCATAAGGTTTAGGGGGAATATTCTTATTATTTGTGACAGTAAAGGTGAAGACTTCACTGACCGTTCCTAAACGTTTGCATATTACACCTTTCAGTAAAGAGGGTGGTGGGAATCATATCTCTTCTCTTTGTAAAGGTCATTTAACTTATACAAACTAAGGTTCTTTGAAAGAGCTTACATATGTGGCTTTATTGAAATTTCAGAGATGAATTTGAATTGAGACTTTGAAAAAATATAAGATGAAGCTGGAATTTCTGTGGTAGTTTTTTTTTTTAAATTGAAGGAAGAAATATTCTTAGTAAATAGTGTCAGGTCTTAATGTTGACAGCCTCAAGAGAAAGGAATAAGATTTGAAGGAAAATGTTGGCTTTTTAGAGTTTATAAGAATAAAATAGTTTTGGAAGATTAAATAATGATATGTAGGAGTCAAATATATTAGTTCCAAAATTGAAGTCCTGAGACTGGAGTCAAATTAAGTGGAAAAATTGTTCTAAAGAAGGTGTTGTCATGGCAGTGATGCTTATTATTTGATAAAGTTTGCTTGCTTTTAAGAACTTAACTTCTATGAATGTCGTGTACTATCTGCAAACCACAAATACTTCAATCAAACCTAAACTGTGAAACCTTTCCGTAAATGATAAGTAAATAACTGCTAAGGGAATGTCATAAACTGCTAAATTGCGTTCGCCGTTTTACTGTAAGCTTTTCTCGGTCTCAGTACGTTTAGTACGTTCAGTACGTGACCTCCTCTGAATCTTGATATATATATATATATATATATATATATATATATATATATATATATATATATATATATATATATATATATATATATATATATATATATATATATATATATATATATATATTTCGTAACATGATGCCTAAAACAGGTTATGTACATTTCAAGGGAGCTAAAAATATTATTCTCAAAAAGTTACTTTTTCCAAAACTTGAAACAATGAAGTAAAAACCTTGTTAATTTAAAATGTATAGAACGAATCAAACAGACTAATTTATCTTTTATAATTCCAAACAATAGGCCTACTATTTATAAACTGGTGACAGAATTGCCCTCGTTATAAACGATATCGTTTGGCTGAGTCAGTGTCGTACGAGGGGGGCTCAGGCATTGGGCAATGACTCCCCCTTACGGATGCCACTTTTTTAATCCTAAAAATGCGTAGCCTTACTATAGTACCACAAATTTATTTCAAAGGTTAGCATATTTGGCACCAGATTGCTGGTAGGACACCTAATTTCTCAAAAATTTTCAAAGGTGAAGGATTGTCTCTGCAAGGCCCCATCAGCGATGCCAAATCTTTTTTTCTTTTTTAATTCCTAAAAATAAGCAAGTTTTGTCAAATTTCAAATTTTACTTCAGAAGGTAGACTCTGTAATCCCTGGTGGCACCGATTGTCTCCAAGGACACCTACTTTTATAAGAATTCTCAAAAGGGAGGGGCCCATTCTTTAGTGACGTGGGCATGGAAGCGGGGAGTTCAGGTGCGGTGAGCAATAGTTTGCCATTTATCATGCAAGAGATGTTTGGGATAAAATCATTAACATTCGGGAGTTCGAATTGCCACAGACAATTCCGTCAATTCAGCGGATCTTGATTTTATTCAAAAGGCACAGTAGAGAAGCATTAGCATATTTTCAGTTCCGCTGAATAGTTTCCCCGAAAAGAATCAAGACCATTTACCGTATATAATAATTTGATGTTGTTATGCAAACGAAAGCTAAACATAATTGTTAAGATTCTCTTTCCAAGCATAAAAACGCAATATTCGACCATCTGAGGGGTGGCAATTTTTAAAAATTTTCTCTACTCTCCGTGCCAACTAATGGTGGAGCTCTGTGTAGATAGTCTTTCTGGCAAAATTACATTTTTCGGGTCAAATTATTTTTTAGAAAGTGTTTGATCTCTTTGCAGTTTTCGAAACTTATTTTGAAGTAAATATTTTGTTGCAAACGACAGACGAAGAAAGCGACTAGTTAGATTCTTCGTATAAGTCTTGAAAATGCTATTTTCGGCCGTCTGGGAGGTTCATTTTTCGAAGTTTTCTTTACGATCCGCGCCAACCAATGGTGGCGCTTCGCTTAGATGGTTTTTTGGGAAAAATTGCATTTATCGGGTCAAAGTATTTTTTAACTCTCTGATCACTTTGCAGTTTACGAAACTTTTTTAAAAGTGATCATTTTATTGCAAACGATAAACAAAGATAGCGACTCGTTAGATTCTATAAGTCTGGAAAATGCTATCTCAGGCATCTCAGGGGTCTGATTTTTCAAAATTTTTTGCACACTCAGCGCCACCCATCGGGAGGCGCGGAGCGTGCAGATAGTCTTTATAGCAAAGTGACGTTTTGTGGCCAAGAAAAAATCTGCGAACTGAAATGCACCCGTTCGCCCATGCGGATCGATGTTCTTTTATTTTGGCTCCTTAAAGTATGCAAATTTAACAACAAATTTTACTTCGAAAGGTAGCATAAATGGCAATAGATCGAATGCAACAACACAAAATCTCTAGTTCCTGTCAAATTCGAAAATCTTGAACCATTTTGCATCTAGTCTCCTTGAAAAGGCCAAAAATTAGACCCCTCCCCCAGGCCGGCGATCACTCAACATACTGCATGAACCCCCCCCCTTCAGAGAATCCCCCCCCCCCCCTTCAGAGTAAACCAATTTCGATGAAACAGGGTATCTTCCTGAGATGGAGAACAATATAAAGTTCTTCAATGAAGTTACGTAGTACTTGTGCACCAATGGCAATGTTTAGAAAGCTGTTGAACAAAAGTATAAGCCAACACTTAAATGCACGAACCTACACTTGTTTTGTCAGGGTAAGGTCTGCACGATGACATAGGTATTCATTTTCGGGAAACCAAAAGTTTCATGGGATTTTCGAAAAAGTCTGCGAATTTTGGCATGGGATTATCGTATAATGCAAGGAGGGCACGGTTTTATTTCCTTACAATATCCTTTGTAATGTTGTATATATGTTAGTTCAATGGGATTTAACGACACACCAACACGAATGTATTACATAGTGTCGTACAGTTGAAATGTAAATGGTCTGAAGGCCTTGAGGTTGGTCAAGTATTGTCCTTAAGTGGACGTATAGCTTCTTCGGGAAGCAGTATCAAGTTTGGTTTCACCGAACGGCCCTTTGCCAGAGGGTCGGGAGGACTTTGAAAAAAAAGTTGAAATATTGCGCAAGTTCTCCCGTTTAGTCGCCTCTTACGACAGGCGGGGAATACCGTGGGCATACTCTACAACCCCCTGTTTATAGCAAACGAGAGTTCTCTGCGCTTCCATGCTTTTGATTTTTCCGTCAAACAAACACGATGGATACAGTAAGACCTCACACTGGCGTGATTGCTGGGGACCTCTTGGGCTTGGGGGATCACCATTACCCAGCTCAGTCGTGTTAATAGTGGTTGTCGTTGTGTCGTTTTGTCGGTAAATAGTTATCAAAGTAGTGTTCCGTGTTTGTTTGTGACAGTTGTTTGAAGTTTGTTCTTTACGCGTCCGTTTCCAAGCAAATACAAGACTCACGCTTCTAGCAACTGTCAACATCACTAAACAGCGATTCTGATTCTTGTGTGAAAGGGGTGCAAAAAGAAAAAAAGTTGAAAGAAAACTGATATAACAATTAAAAACGTCTGAACTCCAAAAACTAATAGGTTGTGCACAGCTGTAGCTTGTAGTCATGTACAAATCCTCTTCACTATGTTTAGCTTTTCGTTACACCTGTTTGTAGTTCACGTTCTTTGTAAATATTCTTGCTACCGAGTCAGAACAGATCAAGACCTCAATACAGAAGCATGCACTGAAGGTAACGCATAATATGTCTGTGCCGCATTATTATTTGCTTGATCGTGTGTGACGCCCTTAAACGCCTTGCCTTAAGACCCCCGGCACGTTATAAATGGTGGCAGCGATGGTTTTATTTTTCACCGAGGAGTTTTTCTTTTCTAACATCTACGAAGAACATTAATTTTTCTCATCAACTACGAAGAAACCTTGAGAGTACAAATTATTTTCAGCTTTGTATGGACTTCAAACTTTTTCTAACTGTGAATTTTTCGAGAAGGCCTACCGATCGCAAATCGTCATCGAGACATGGACTTTGAACAAATCTTGGAATTTTATGAAGTGGTGACTCATTTATCAATGGTGAAAAGGACATTTTTCTGAAATTAAGTTTAAAAGTACTTTTCAAAGTTCCTGTAATGTATTAAAATGTATCATGGAACTGTTACTGTATACTAACGCTATTGGCGCTAAATAACTCACGTGACGGGCAGACAACGCCCTTAGTGGCTTAAAGTGACGCAACCTCGAAGGTTTGAACATGCGATTGTCATGCGTTATTTGAACATTTCATTACCGTTTGGGTTATTAAACGAATAAAATCATTGCCGATTGTCGATTTTGAGAAACAGAATTTATTTTGACTGCAACGATAAGTGCCATGTACCTCATCTTGTTGGCAAATGAATATTCATATGAAGCCACTCCAGCGGGACTACAATCTAGTTTATAATTTGACCATAAAAGGATTTTATCTTGCCGGGAAGCATATAGACTCCCTTCAAGACAGCAAAATTCCAGTTTATATGGAACAAGCAATAAGTACTGTCAATGTTACGATGATTCCTGATTGATTTTGATACTAACGTGTAAAGCCAATGTTCATGACGTAATTTCAAGTGATGACTACCCATCAACCCGTTTACAAATTTTCATGACGTAATTTCCTGTGACCACTCCGTGAGCGAAGGGGAACGCCGATTACATTTATGCCGACGACAGTTTTGAAATTATCAGATAAATTCGACGATAATCGAGGAATTTTTGTTTTTCACTGGGATTGTTTTCTTTTTCATTGTCATTTTATATCTGTTTTCTCTGTGAAAAACATGGACAGATTGTGACGAGAAGTATTTTTCTGAGATAAGTATTTATTTTTCTTGGGAGTTTACTTTCGCCCGGATGCAGATTTTTCGATGTTAAAATCAGTCGTGCAACACATATGAAAGCCAATTTTGTGTGTCCTTATAATGCTTTATACGTCAATACTTTTCTCGATGGTTTTTCAGTTTCATAATATTTGTTGGGAGAACTTTTCTTAGACCTATATTTCTAAATGGATATTTGAGTAACCCTCCAAGTCGACCGTGCGATCCTGGAAAAACTGGTAACTATTTGCTACTTTATCTTTTTGTGTGGGTGCCAAGCCTAAATGCATCTAGTCGTGGGCTAACTTATATAGGAATTCAAGTGCTAAAAAAAAAGTCACTCCACTTATCGCCTGGAAAGAGAATAAGCTCAGACTTACCCTTCGAGTTAAGAAGTTGCTTGACGGAAGGAATCAGGTTGATATATTTTACACAAAATTGTTGTATAATATTGCACATATATTGAATATTTGGTTGACAAAAGTAATCTTAAAGAAAATTTTCCATCTTAGCATTATATGTGCTATTTATTTGATCGTCACAGAAATTGGTGCATTATGGAGTGAAATGAAATGGTACTCAGAAGTTTGTATGATCTGAATAGTAAGGAACATTGCGTGTTTTTTTCAAAACAGATCAGGCTGAAGTGATTCCTAAACTTTATTGCATTTTGGTTACATGCGTTTGCTACGTTCGTTTCAATCATTCTTGTTTCAAGTGTATATTCGTGTATTATTTCTATGTTTGGATGTTTTTTCATGTGAGGAAGAATGTATTTACCTACAATTTGTGTATTTGGTGTGGTGAACAGTTGAATCTTGTTTCCATTTATTTTTTTTTTTAAGGCAAAGTTACTGATCCAAGCAAATGCAGAGATTTACAAAGTTTGCTTCATAGCCAGTGTAAGGAGTCTGAGTATTAAGTGTATCTGAATCGTCGCATATTTTCGCATGTATTCTATATCACGGGTTCTAGCTCCGCTTGTATTATACATATTGATTTTGCATTGTTGGGGCATATCTTTTAAAGTTAAGATTTTCAATATGTCTACAACCGAGCCCACCCATTCTTCTCTTCCACATTACAAAATTGATCTTCCTCCTGTATTCTGTGGTGATGGTAAAGAAGAATTTGGTAACTGGTTAAGAAGATTAGAGGTAGCCTTAGCTGTGTCAGATGATTCTGATAGGGATTCAAAGTTGGCAGCGGTCTTACCGGCCAGACTGTCAGGGGCAGCCTTCAATTTCTGGGATCCTCTCCCTTCAGCAACAAAATCTGATTATGCAGAGGTCAAAAAGCAAATGAAAGCAGTCTTTGGTAGACGTTTATTTATGACTACATTCCAGGCTGATGTTAGGGCTAGACCAAGGCATGTAGGAGAACCTCTAGAAGTATATGCAGCAGAACTATCTAAATTAGTAGAGGAAGCCTTTCCAAATTATGGAAAAAATGCAAAAGAAGGTGAATGTTTTAGAAGGTTTTTGTCTGGTATCGACCCATACCTTCAATTAAAGGTTCATGAACTTGGGGCAACTACTTTTAAGACAGCTCTAGAATATGCAGGTCGAATTGAGAGGGCTCATGAAGCAAGCAAAATAGCTGTGCCCTCATCCCTGAACTCGAGTCCACTGACCGACACACCGCCAGTCAAAGAAGAGACAAAAACCTCAGTGACATCAATTCAGCGAGATAACTTACAAAAGTTACAAACAACTGTAGATACATTAGTGAGTAAGGTTGAGGCCCTAGAAATTGAACTGAAGCACCGTCGTAGATATGATGGTCGTGACCGATCTCGAGAATCTCGTCGATCACCATCTCCTAGATACAGGTACCGTAATCGATCTCCTGAATGGCGCCCTCAGCAGGACAGACAATATTACAGGGATCAGAGATCACCGAATAGAAGACGTTACAGGTCACCATCACCAAGACCGATGCCGGACAGACGAGAAAGACAATCGGGTCATTTTGAAAATAATTTCAATAGGTACGAAAGACGACTTTCTCCTCAAAGACAATATAAAGGAAACTATGAAGAATGGACAGATAGACAAACCTACCGTCAAAATGACCGCAGAAACCAAGACGATCATGATCCAGACAGTTCCAACTATCCTTACCGCCGATCGGTACACTTCCAGGATCATTTAAACTAGAAGAAGTTGATGAAGCGGGTCGTTCACCGACTTATCAATCTCAATTGGCCCAAAACATAACGCATGAAAAAGTAAATCTCAAGGAAGCTGCCGGTTCTGAAATAAGTGTAGAAACAACGGAAGGAATTTTGCCATACATATCTGTCACTATTGAAGATTTCTCAGTTGATGCATTTATAGATACTGGCTCTGATCTAACTATCATCAGTGAAGAACTACGAAACAAAATTTCCTCACTGTGTAGGCAATCTAAACATGAACCTTACACCCTGGTAAGTCTGTAACCGGAGATACTATTGATGCAGTAGGCAGAGTAACAGCGACCGTGTCTATAGGTTCCAATCGTCTACTAGATGAGTTCCACGTGGCAAGGAATGTTTCTAAACCACTAATATTAGGATGGGATTTCCTCCTACGTCACAAGGCATCTGTGGATATAACTAAAGGAGTTATGACCCTTGGAAAGGAAGAAGTACCCCTTCTCAGAAAACGAGCCAGTGCACCCTTATGTTGCAACCTAATCCTGCAAAGTCCTGTGATAATTCCACCAGAAACCCAGGTGAAAGTCAAGGCAAAGTTAGAAACATCACCATACAGGATGCTTCCAGATAAGTACGAAGGTGTCATTGAACCCAGATATTTTGACGAACCCAACATTTTGATACCGAGGGCTTTGGTGCAAGTAGAAGAAGGCCTTACTATAGCCACAATAGTAAACCCTACAAGGACTCCAGTACAAGTAAAAGGAAATCATCTTATTGGAAAAGTATTTGCCACAAATGCAGTTGAAAATGCTGAGTATACTGTCCTAGAAAATGTCGAAGGTCACACTTTCCCAACACAAACTACCCAAAACCAGGATGTAAGTGAAGTGAATGTCGATGAAGAGAACTTGACAGCTGATCAACGAACTGAAGTCCATAAGCTCCTGCAATCTTATTCTTATGTTTTCTGTAACAAGCCAGGAAGGACAAGTGTGGTGAAACACTCAATCAGAACTGATGTACCACCAATACGGCAAAGGGCATATAGAACATCTCCAAAAAATGAAAGTAGAAGTACAGAAACAAATACAAAACCTGCTTGAAAACGATATTATAGAGGAAAGCCAAAGTCCGTGGTCATCACCGATAGTTATGGTGAAGAAGAAAGATAATACCTACCGGTTTTGTGTCGACTATCGGAAACTCAACTCTTTCACAATTAAAGATTCCCATCCATTGCCGAGGACTGACGATACACTAGATGCAATTGCAGGCGCTTTCTACTTCAGTACAATGGACCTTACCAGCGGATACTGGCAGGTGACAATGGAATATGCGGATAAGGAGAAAACGGCGTTCAACACAGGATTTGGGTTATATCACTTCAAAGTGATGCCTATGGGACTCTCAAACGCACCTCCTACCTTTCAGAGGCTCATGGAGTTAGTTCTCAGGGGTATTCATTGGACGACATGCCTTGTCTATTTGGATGACGTGATTATACTTGGCAAAGACTTTCAGTCTCACCTCAGCAACGTTGAAGAAGTTCTAAAACGTTTCCGTAAAGCCGGACTTACAGTCAAACCTAAGAAATGTCATCTATTTCAACGAGAAGTGAAGTTTCTTGGCCATGTGGTGAACCATATGGGCATCAGACCAGACCCTTCAAATACTGAGAAAGTGACGAAATGGCCAACACCACGTAACCCGACTGAGGTACGCACCTTTCTAGGTATGGCAACTTACTACCGTAAGTTTATTCGTAATTTTGACCACCTGGCCTCCCCATTGCATGAACTTACGAGAAAGGATGTTCCGTTCTACTGGTCTCCCGAGCGTCAATTTGCATTTGACACTTTGAAGATGAAACTTACCTCACCACCCTTACTTGGTTATCCTGACTTCACGAAGGAATTCATTCTGCACACCGATGCTTCTCTTACAGCAGTAGGTGCAGTTCTGAGTCAAAAACATAATGGTAAAGAGGTAGTTGTCTCATATGCAAGCCATGGATTTAACAAACAAGAACGAAAATGGTCAACCTATGACAAAGAGTTATATGCAATCGTGTGGGCTGTGAGACACTTTCGGCACTATCTAATGAATTCAAAATTTATCATTTTTACAGATCACCAACCTTTAGCTGGCCTCAAGAAAATTCCAATCCAGAACGATTCAACAGGCAGAAGAGCACGATGGGCTCTCGAAATGGACCTCTATGAGTGGGAAGTAAAATATCGGCCAGGAAGGTCCAGTGGAAATGCTGATGGAATGTCTAGAGTTCCACTCCACACAAAGAGTTCTTTCAACGAAACTCAGAGTCTGAAGGATGATCCTGAAGGATGGGACCCAACGCCGGCGATCAACACTCTTGTTAGAAATGACGAAGTATCGACTACTGGTCATAAGAGTAATGAAGCCAAAGAGGTAAATACTTTTGAACAAAATGCAACAGAAAATTCTCCTGAACCCCTCACTAACCTTTCCGAAAATCATTATTCTACATTGTCCTTTAGTATTGATCCAACCGAAATACGTAGGAATCAACAATCAGATATATACCTTCAGCAGGTTATCCAATGGCTTGAAGGCGGAGACAGACCCCCGATATCTGATATCATTGGCTCAGATCGTGCACTCCGCAAACTCTGGTGGGAATACCCCAAACTAAGATATATTGATGGCATACTATACAGGGAATTACTGCTACCTGGGAGGAGTTGCATGCAAACTGCCTAACCAACTGACATGATACCCCAAATTCTTGAATTACTGCATGGAAATGGATATGCTGGTCACCTTAGTTTCGAGAAGACCTTTAAGAAAGCTCATCAAAGATGCTACTGGCCTTATATGGAAAAGGATATCAGACGTTATTGCGAAACCTGTAAGTCTTGTAACACCAGACGTCAACCAACACCGAGACACAAAGCTCCACTCCAGAACATAACAGTTTCCCGACCATTTCAAATTGTGTGCGCAGATATAACAGAACTGCCAACCACCCCGAAAGGCAACCGCTACGTGTTGGTGGTAATGGATCACTTCTCGAAGTACGTCAATCTCTATCCAATGCCAGACCAGAAGGCGATCACAGTTTCCACTTGTCTTTTCGAGCAGTATATCCGACAACATGGAATACCGGAACAAATACATACCGATCAAGGAAGGCAATTCGAAAGTGAGCTTGTTGCCTCACTGTGTAGAGACTTAGGGATTAAGAAGACACGAACTACCCCCTATCATCCCCTGTCTGACGGCCTCATTGAACGATTCAACCGGACACTTAAAGATCAACTTGCAAAATTCCTTATAGATAGTCGAGGTTATTGGGACGATTACTTGGGACAAGTAGAATTCGCCTACAATTCGTCTTGTCACTCAACTACTGGATTCAGTCCTTATTTTATACTACATGGTCGAGAACCACGAATTCCAGCTTCATTGATGACATCTCCTCCAGCTCTTTCCACTGCTACCCCGGGTACTCCTGCAGAATATTGCAGTAGCCTTAAGGAACGACTACGGTCAGCTTTCCAGTACGTAATTGATGAAAGTCAGGCGGCACAACACAGACAGAAGTATTATTACGACAAAAGAGAAAAATACGTACCATATGCAGTAGGCGACTTCGTAATGTTGGACAACGCACCAGAAAGTAGATTGAAACTGGCCTTCAAATGGCTAGGCCCATTCAAGGTCGTATCCGTAAAATCACAACCTACCGAGCAGACCTTAACGTACGAGATCCAAGATGAAAATGACCCAAGAAGGACACGGATCGTCCACCACAATCGCCTAAAACCGTTCCTTCAGAGGGCTACCCAGGAACGAAGTTCTGAAGGTGAACATACCTCACGACAGCAGGTGCCCGATGCGTCAATGCAACAACAAAACAAGGTCACCTATCCCAACCAATTCCCCTTTGTGCCTCAGCAGGGAGCCAATGAAAATTCTCACGGTAATGTGTTTTCCCCAACTATGAGTCCTTATTATGTTACGAAATATGGAAGACCAGTCATAATGCCAGATCGGTATAGCTGTAGTTTATGATAATAGTTGAAGTATGAGTTCGTTTTGTATATTGATTTTGTTTATTTTGTATGTGTTGTTATATTTGCATAGAAACAGGTGTTACCTTCTTTACCATTTCGTGGGTATTAAAAGGAAAAGTCATCGATGGTGTAATATTCGAAGTTAAATACTTGCATAACACTGTCATAATTTTGCCAATTAATTAACGAATTTGAAAGTGCAATTATGTGAGACGATCGACTGAACGACAAATTCTTACTCTTTCTGTTTTCATGTTTTAACTGAATGTTTTCACATCATGACGAAAGTTTGAACATATTTATACAGCAGCATCATTGTTTCAAATTGTAGAATATACAGGTACACTGAATTTTACAAATGTATCCTCTGAAAATGTAAATATCACAATTTATTAAATTCGTTTGCAAATGTCGTTTAGTAAAGAAAAATTGGTATGAGCATATAACAATTAAAAAGTTTTAAATCGAGGACGATTTATTTTCCATAGGGGGGGAAGTATGTAACAATTGAAAACGTCTGAACTCCAAAAACTAATAGGTTGTGCACAGCTGTAGCTTGTAGTCATGTACAAATCCTCTTCACTATGTTTAGCTTTTCGTTACACCTGTTTTTAGTTCACGTTCTTTGTAAATACTCTTGCTACCGAGGCAGAACAGATCAAGACCTCAATACAGAAGCATGCACTGAAGGTAACGCATAATATGTCTGTGCCGCATTATTATTTGCTTGATCGTGTGTGACGCCCTTAAACGCCTTGCCTTAAGACCGCCGGCACGTTATACTGACATTGACAATTTTGGGATTTTTCTCTTAAATTTTAGATGGCCACGTGCAGTATTGAAAAGCCTAACCCTACTTTCCATCATGCAGAACGTAAAGCAAGGAAGGCGTAGACTACAGGATCCAGTTTGGAAATCAAATTTGCAAACAACATTCAACTTTAATCTCAGAGACAAATTATATAACCAATACGTTACGAGCGTTACCAACGGTATTTTGAGTGACATGCTAGTTTATGATATCAAATATACAACGTTGTGTGAAGATTCCCAAAATTATTGACCGTCGTCTAAATTAACCCCTTAGGTTGATGAAAGGGGTCCTCCGACAAAATGTCAAATCAAAGTCAACCGAATATTTGGCGCTACTATACACAAGCTTTTGTTATGGTGTTAGGATTTATTTTGAGGAACTTGCACTTCTTCGGGGCATTATCAAGAATTCTATGTGGCTTTTGGTCGCGGGTTGCCATCATTTACCTTACGCAACTCTTTAATCCTCCCCTACAACCATCAAATATTTCCCCTAACTTTTAGTTAACAAATAGCTCATAGTTCTCCTTAATGAAGTGACCAAGTCCAATTCCATATCTGTCAAACTCGGAGTCGGAACTTTAAAGGCTCAGTTCTCTCACCCCAAACAGTACCAATTCTCCTAACCTTCTTACTGAAGCTCCTCCCACAAATTCATCCTCATCCAGGTACAATCTCAGTTTATTGCTTCAAGGTGAGTATAGAAAAACTCAATTTATATAATCAAAACACTCTCGGTACCGTTCATGCTGTGTAATACAAGCTTTGGCACTCTGCATTGTTTGATATAGCTGCCAATCAAAGGGCTGAGCCAATTGAGAATTTCGGTACCCCTGTACCAAAATTGTAGTTTGGGGTGAGAGGTCTGGCCCTTTAAGTTTCTGGCAGAGGAGCAAAAAGTCTGGGCTCAGAATTTCACCTCTTTTCTTACCTAGGAGTGGGGATAGAACTCTGTCGGATATCGTGTCCCTCAAGAATTACACGAATACACAAAATCTGTAGATGTGAAATGTTTACCTTTAAATGAGGTCGTAATGTTTGAAACAAGAAATTTCACAGAAAACGAAACGATTTCGTCAATAAAACCTAGTTTTGTCTGGTACGTACTGTAAATACAGGTAAATACTGGTCGACAAAAACTGCGACTTGTCGAAGCTACTTTTGTTGCACAATAACTTTTTGGACGATTCCTCTGAGAGAGGTTTGGAAGTATTGGTGTATATTTAGAATACAAGATTCATCTTTCAGTGACAAAATGCAGAGGTTCCACACCGCCTCCGCTGAAACTCATTACTTGGACATCTTTCTAGCTCATTTAAAAATGGACAGAAATAGGCAGGTCCGAGATTTTGATACTATCGTCCTTCACCACATAAAAGGTTACAATCATTACACAGTAAAATTCCTTCTTGCAAAATTAATTTTAGTAGTCCGGGGTGGAATTCTTTGGATACTTAATTAATTAAATATAATGAGAATAGGCCATGTACTCACTAATCGGATTGGTCAGTTTCCTAGGCTTTACTTAGGCTAAACCTAAAACCCTCTTGTGTACTCCAGCACTGCCCCCATAGCGCCTCATAAATTGGGGGCATCGGGTCGTGTTCTCTACTTCATTGGTTAGAATAGAAGAACATCACACACAACGACCGGAGGTTTCGAAACATGTTTCATGCTCTCTGCAATTGTTGTTTCGTATTTGAAACTGCCCTCAAGGGTACAACACGCGTGTTTCCTAGTGAAGTCAAAGACAACGTTCAAGATATTCGGGGCGATGCTCTCTGTTTAACTAACAAGAAATTTCCTAACTGGCTAACGATAACCCTAATCCCTAACCCGAAAAAAGAATACAGTCGATACAATACAATGGCAACGGCCAATCAAGAAACACCTTGTTAAACAGTGATCATCTACCCAGATATTCACAAAACTATCTGTAGTATGTAACAAAGATGGAGCAGGATAATGCCAGATGTACGCTGAGGCAGCCCTAGTGGATCCGGCAGTATAAATTCATCAGTTCATATCTTCCTGAGAGTGCAAGACCTTAAAGCGGAACTACGAGTTCCTTGACAACTCCCGACGGCAAAGAAGAGGCTTGGCTTCATCTTCTTCACACATAAATATAATCAAGAGGACGCCTTTTAGCGGAAAGGGATAATTAATAGGGTATAAAACAAAAACAGTTTGAAAAACAATTCAGTAATCAAACGACTCTGCAATATGCAATTCGTTTCCTCTGTATGCAATATGCAATTCGTTTCCTTATGGAACGCCAAAACCGCCATCGCATATGACGATGTACTTCCATTTGGTGGCGTTATTTTACATGACGATGTTAGTTCAAATGGCCATCTATCCAGGAATGATGACGTTCTTCCATTTTTCGACGTTACCAACTCAAACGACGTTCGATCACATATAACGATGTACTTCCATTTGGTGGCGTTATTTTACATGACGATGTTAGTTCAAATGGCCATCTATCCCAGGAATAATGGCGTTCTTCCGTTTTTCGATGTTACCATCTTAGACAACGTTCGATCAAACGGCGATGTGTATCCAAGACGTGTATCTAAGGCGTGTATCCAAGGGGAGTTACCAATGAAGACTATTCCATCTAAAGGATGGCTTTGTAAAAGATGCAGCCAATCAGGTTTGGCGTGGGCTACGTAAAGGCGAGCATTATCATTGCAGTGAGTTATCAAACTTACTGCTTCCCTCCGAAAGTTTTCCTTCGCCTCGTCTTAATTTACGATGTGAAGGGATTCAATTATTTCATCCATCGTCTGATCGTTGAACTTGAACGTTTTGCTTAGGGCACACAGGTGGTTGTTTGAGGTTATTAAGCATGCATATGGGACATGTTGGTAACTTAGCCTAGTATATTGAGTATTGAACTAGTATGAAACCGCGCGCACACGTGCTAGACCTAGATCTCTTTATATGAAAACCATTGTGATTGGTTTGATTTTACTTTGCTGAATATGTATACTTGAGAACAGGAACTCCCCTTGGATACACGTCTTAGATACACGTCTTGGATACACATCGCCGTTTGATCGAACGCCGTTTAAGATGGTAACATCGAAAAACGGAAGAACGCCATTATTCCTGGGATAGATGGCCATTTGAACTAACATCGTCATGTAAAATAACGCCACCAAATGGAAGTACATCGTTATATGTGATCGAACGTCGTTTGAGTTGGTAACGTCGAAAAATGGAAGAACGTCACCATCCTGGATAGATGGCCATTTGAACTAACATCGTCATGTAAAATAACGCCACCAAATGGAAGTACATCGTCATATGCGATGGCGGTTTTGGCGTTCCATATTTCCTCTGCAGGCAGTCATCTGCACCTTACAAATTTCCATTAATCAGTTGCTTTCGAGATCAAATCATTTTGACGACTTACTAGTCGCAACAATAAGTATACATACTTTGCATGGTTTCAAAAGTTAATGATTTATCCAATAAACAAGTGGAGCAGATATCCTCCCAAAACCTCTTTCAAAACTAACGCAACGGAGACTATGATCTTAATACGGGATAAAGATCGAATTGGGGTACATAAGTTGTTGGAAACAACGGATTTTTTCACACAAAGTCGATATTCATGTAATTGTAAGCCATTAGCGATACGTATGTCAGACTTCGAATAAGGAGATATTGCAGGCATATTGCCGTAATACATTTAGAGGAAATTCCTAACACATTTCCTAATTTTACAAAACGTCGATAAGGAAGGACATGTCAATCTCTAGTGGGAAAATAGCTACCTTTATGGCTTCTAGTTTAATGTCAGAATTGAATATGTAAAACCTTATTATCACTTTAAATACACTCAGATGTTATTAAGAACGAAATGTGAAGCAAAATAACTTTTAGAAATAGTAAAATTTTATACTGTTCAAACTTTACATACGCCATACGAATAAAACAGTTTGGTGAGAGGTCACCCTCATAGTGAAGTTCCAAGAAAGACAGTTTCCACAACATAACACAACATAACTTCAAACAACCTTCTTAGGTCAATAATGGTCATCTACAAATATTTTTAACCACTTCGTTTTCAAACTAGTGCCAAATGTGTATTATCTAATATATTCAAGTCCTCATTGGCCTTCCGGTTGCAAAGAACTAAACGTTGTTAAGCTTGGGGTTCCATTTGAAGTTAAAATAGCGTATTCAATTCATACAGAAAGTAGTGTAACGCTCGCCGTCGTCCTCAAACAGCGTTTCCAGTCGCAGAAGAGTATAACAGAAGCACATACACACAAAGATGAAGACAGGTCGAGTATTGATTCTCAATCAATTTTATTCAGCAACTGTACATCCCGATTCGGTTTGATTGGTGAGTCATCATTGTGAGTAAGCGCAACTCGTACAATCACTTACTTTTACGACCTAATTAAACTTAGTGACAGGTGACAGTTTAAGCTACTCTTGAACTTACTCACTGGTCACATCTACTCGTGAGCACCCCTACCTATGAGTCCCCCTACTCGTGAGCACTACTACTTGTGAGCTCCACCTGCTCGCAAACACTGCTACTCGTGAGCTCTACCTGTTTGTGAGCACTACCTGCTCGTGAGCATATCTGCTCGCGAACACTGCTACTCGTGAGCACTACCTGTTTGTGAGCACTACCTGCTCGTGAGCACTACCTGCTCGTGAGCTCTACCCGCTCGTGAGAGTTACTCATAGCCACTATGACTCACGAGCACTGATCACCCGTAAGAATCACTTGTTAAAGCTCCCTTAATTATAAACCTCACTCAAGAAAATGGATAAAATCTAGATGGTCTCAGCAGGGGACATACTGACTTAAACAAGTCTAAAACAAAGCTCTGCCCGGGCCATTTTACTCTTAAACCACTCGAATGAACTAATTATCTGTCCCAGAAAATTGCATTCAGCCTAAATGATCCGTCTATTTCTCTTATCACTTTTAACTTATGCCGGCCGCTTCACACTGACCGGAACCATTAAGCTACTATTAAATTTCCCCAGCTTAGGGTTCAATGCTGATGTAATTTCAAAGATTCAGGTCACCGACAGTAACTTAAGACCCGTTAACTGTCTATATAGATTGCTAATTACTTGTAAGGTTACTCTTAGGCCAGAAGATTATACACACTGACTTTTACGGAATAATTTCGTCCCAACGGTCCCAAGGTAACGACACCGTTGTGTAGAAGCTTAATAGTAAATTCTGTACAAATCTCAATACACAGGCCTACGAAGCAATGAGCTAACGGTACATTGATTATCACACGTCATATACAATCGACGACTTTATAATTGCCTTACTTCACTTAACGATCGCTTCACTCTTCTATAGTGAGCCTAAAATAATTAACTGTCACTCTATTAATTGATTACTCTTAAGAATTACGACTTAAACTCACGTTACTTTTTGAACCGAGGGAGTACAACGTCTCTTCCTTTAGCGCTTGCCTGTCTGCTTCCGCTCGCTATCAACCCACGAGGCTAAGTGTGAGCCGGCGGGAATCTACACACGTGATATCCGGCCCGCACGGGTAACAATAGAAACATGGCACTAGGTCGTGACAAGTCACACGATAACAGCTAATTAGAATTACGCAGGTCAGGGGTCAACTTGCTTCATGTGACAGATTAAAGGTACCGTGCAAGGAGGGCGCTTACCTTGCGTTTTCGCTACACCACCCCCTCCCACAAAAAGGAATGCTTCCACGCATTCGACGTTGTACATTCTCAGCTTTACAATAATTAAAGATAGAATTTTGAGAAACACTTTTACACTATAAAATCTATATACATCTGTTTTCAATGCACTTACCTAGCATGCACTTAATAGCAAAACACTTTTCGAAACATTTATACAAGTCATTACAAAGAACAAAATTCATGTAAGTCTTTAAACATGTCAAACTTAACAAAACTTCATGGCAATCGTCTGCATCTACTACTGGCCTTCGTACTGTTCCTTCACTGCTCTGTAGAATGTACCTCCTGGGCTGACAGCAGTCTCTGTCGTCACCACATATAACTTTTTGTCTACGGCGATACGCTTCATCTGCCAGGAACACGACGTTGACGCACTGGACAAGTCTCGAGCTCTTACTCTAGCCTCACTCACTTTGACTTCTGTTGCCGTCTGGTTACCTGAGAGTAGCCCTCTGAAAAGCCGCGGATCCGGGCCTCGATCTCCAGGGTTGTCAATCGGTATAGTCTTGGGTGAATCCACTCCTGAACTCTGATGGTCTGGACTGACTGGGGTGTTGGTCACTTCCTGCACAGGGCGTTCAGACTCCTTTATCTTCAGCCTGCAATCTTCTGGGCTTTCCGCTAGCAGCTCCGTCAGACTCGGTGCATACGGTACCACTTGTCTTTGGACTCGGGGTGTCTTCGGCACACACCGCCTTACGTCGTGGGTATGGGTCTTGTCCTCGATTTCTTCTGTCCTCTGTGTTTTGGGAGTAGCCCTACTCGGTAATTTGGCAGCTGCCTCTTTCGACTTTGTATGTGTAACATCAATGTGTCTTGCGAGATTCCCCCTCCTATCCGAGCTGTACTCACACTTATTACACTTGAACCTGGCCGACTTATGCTTGTTTTGAAGATGCTCTCTCAGCTTGCCTACAGTTTTGAGCCTTACCTTACAGATCCGACATCTATACTCCCGGGCCAACTCCAGCTCTTTCTCGTCCATCGTGTCAATAAACTCCATCTGCAATAGAAAAGAGAAAAACAATCAACTTTTCACTGCAATTTTGGATTACTTCCGAGAATTACATGACATAATCTTGGTGCCACTCAGGCGGTTTCCTTGTCCTTTGAGTCTGACTAGTGGGCTGGCTCCCTCCTTTTGGTGGTTGGGACGAACCCGAACTTTCCGATCCTTGGTCAGTCATCTTTTCAGTCTCATCAGTCTGTACACCGGTTGTGCAATATGTGGGCTCCTTCTTAGTAGTAGCTACTTCAGTCTCTCGTGACTCTAACGTCTTCAGTCGATTGTGGTGGACAACTCTCGTTCGTCCGGTCTCCCCGTTCTTGATGCGAAACGTCACATCACTTAGTCTATCCACTATTGTCCATGGACCTTCCCAGTCTCGAGCTAATTTTGGACTCAGCCCTCTTTTCCTATTAGGGTTGTACAGGAGAACTCTGTCACCCTTTCTGAACTCGTTTTCTCTTGCATCCCGGTCATAGTTCCTTTTCTGCCTATTACTGGCTATTTCTGTGCAATCCCGAGCATGTTTATGGGTTTCCCTTAGCATCTCTTGGAGTCTCATTACGTACTGGTTCTGCGAAACAACCTCTTGATTCTGGTTATCTTCTTCCACCGATACTTTGTCGAAAAGCAAGTCAACAGGTAAAGCTATGTCCCGGCCCAGCATCATCTCGTTTGGTGAAATACCACTTGTCTCGTGTCGAGATGAGCGATATGCCATAAGGGTCAATGGGAGGCATTGATCCCAGTCCTTCTGATTTTTGTCAACTGTCTTTGACAACATCTCTTCAAGTGTACGGTTCATTCTCTCTATCATCCCATCACTCTGTGGATGCAGTGCCGTTGTGCGAGTTTTCTGAATTCCCAGCAGGTTACACACTCCTTTGAACACTTGGGACTCGAAATTCCTGCCTTGATCTGTGTGCAGTTTGTCTGGAACTCCGAATCTAGAGATGAACTCATTTACGAGAGCGGTGGCAACAGTGGTAGCTTCTTGGTTGGGAATGGCATACGCTTCTACCCATTTGGTGAAATAATCGGCAACGACCATTATATATCTGTTCCCTCGATCGGTTAAAGGCAACGGACCCAGAATAACTATCGCTATTCTTTCCAAAGGGGTTCCCACTGGCTGAATTTTCATTTTTGCCTTTCCCTTGGTCTTGGGCATTTTTCTCTCTTGGCATACAATACATGCCTTACACCACCTTTCTACTTGCCTTCTCCAACCATGCCAGTAAAGTCGTTTCTGCACCCTTCGAAGTGTCCGTTTAATCCCCATGTGGCCTGCCGTAGGGTTGTCATGGAGTAGTTCCAAGATTTCTGTTCTTAGACCCCTGGGTACGACTAGTTGCCAGGTTATCTCCCTACCATCGTGGCTCTCCCATCTGCGGCACAAAACGCCATCCCTTACATCAAATCTTTCCCATTGTGCCCAATAGTTCTTCAACTCTTCGTTTTCCCTCGAAATATTTTGAGCCTCTGGTCTCAGCGTGCTTTCCTCTTTCCACTCAATAACCTTTCTTGTTTCCACATCCTTGAGTTGTTCGTTCCTAATAGCTTCCAAGGACCATTGCCGTAACCATGGTGGATCCTCTAATTCCTGATCTCCCCTCGTAACTGCTGCAACTAGAGTGTCTGGTGGTGAGACGCTCTCCTCTGTGTGTTTTCCCTGGGATTCCTTGCTTACTATATTAGATCTCTCGTTAGACGGGCAGGACGAAGGCTTTTCACCTTCCATGCTGTATTCCTCCTTCTTACTGCAATGTCTACAATCAGTCTCACACGGTCTACGAGACAAACTATCGGCATTGCCATGACTTTTCCCTGGACGGTGCTGAATGTCAAAGTGGTATGTACTCAGCAGCTCGAGCCATCTGGCAATCTGTCCTTCGGGATTTTTGAATGTCATAAGCCACCTTAGGGCAGCATGATCAGTCCTTATTAGAAACTTGGTTCCATAGAGGTAGTGGTGGAACTGTTTCACTGCCTTAACAACTGCCAGAAGCTCCTTCCTTGTGATGCAATATCTCTTCTCTTGCTTTGTCATGGATTTGCTGAAGTAACTGATCACCTTTTCTTCACCGTCCTGGATTTGCGACAAAACTGCCCCAACCCCAAAATCGCTAGCGTCTGTGTCAAGAATGAATTTACCGGTGGTGTCTGGGTACGCAAGGACTGGTGCTGAAGTCAACGCTTCTTTCAGCTTTTGGAGGGCTGTCTCACAATCTGAATTCCAATCGAATGCCTGCTTCTTCTCCGTCAACTTGAATAGAGGTGCGGCTATGTCGGCAAATCCCTTGATAAATCTTCTGTAGTAGCCACACAGCCCCAAAAAGCCGCGTACTTCAGTGAGATTCTTCGGCCTAGGCCATTTTGTCACATCTGCAATTTTCTGTTGATCGGTAGCCACTCCTTCTTTAGAAACAACATGCCCCACATATGTAACACTGGACTGAAAGAGGTTGCACTTCTCGGGACTTAACTTCAGATTTGCAGCTCTCAGTCTGTCAAAGACTTCTTTCAACCTCCCCAAACTTTCCTCGAACGTGGAACCGTACACTATCACATCGTCTAGGTAGACTAAGCACACCTGCCAGTGAAGACCAGACAAAACCCGGTCCATAAGCCTCTCAAAAGTTGCAGGCGCATTACATAATCCAAATGGCATAACTCGAAACTGAAACAACCCCTCGCCAGTCACGAACGCTGTCTTCCTTATCTTTCTCCTCCATGCCGACTTGCCAGTATCCACTAGCAAGATCAAGTGTTGTAAACGTGCGCACCACTCAGAGCATCGAGCGAATCTGTTATACGTGGGATAGGGTAGGAATCTTTGGAAGTCACAGCATTAACCTTCCTATAGTCAATACAAAACCGAGTTTTACCATTCTTTTTCTTAACGAGCACTACCGGTGACGACCAAGCACTGGCGGATGGCTCTATTACCCCAGCATCGAGCATCTCGGTTACAAGATCTCTCTCTACTTGCCTTTGCTGAACAGGAACTCTTCTGGCTGGCTGTTTGATAGGTTTGGCAGCTCCTGTATCAATGGTATGCTTTACAACTGTCGTTCGCCCCAAGTCATTGAGAGATCTGGAAAACACATCACCATACTGGCTCAACAGGTCTTTCAGCTGTCCGTACTGTTCTTCTTCAAGTCTACCACCGCATGATTCCAATAATCCAACGAGGTGTTGCGGGAATTCCTCCGTGTCTTGGCCTTTATCCGTAGCAGTTTTCACAGTTCGAACTGGTGTCGCCAGGTTACCATAAGAACTATCTTCCATCCCAATTACCTCTACGACCTCCTCCAGAACCCCTGCTACTGTGCCTTTGTACACTCGTATGGGTTCGAAACTAGGGTTGAACACTCTTAAGGGTACTACAGGGTTTTGTGGATCGACCAACAATTTGCCTACCAGTAGGCCGTGCCTACTTACAAATTTTTCAGCTGGCTCCACAAGTCCTTGATTTCCTTAAAATATCCCTGAAAGTTCTCCACATATCACTGATTCTGTACCTGGGGCAATCACCACTGTTTCACACAAAACTATCCGACAAGGTCCCAGCACCTCATCATCAGGGTGCTCCCCATCAACCTGTGGCTCCCCTACGTGTACTTTGTCCCATGATATGGTTCCCCCGAGAACATCCAAACTACACTGGTGCTTTCTTAGAAAGTCAAGCCCCAAAATGGCGTCCAACCCAATTTCAGCAACCCATACATCATGCTCAACGATTCTCCCAGCAACACACACTTGAAACACTCCTCGCCCTAGAAAGGGAAAGGTACTACCATCAGCAAGTAACATTTTGACCGGTGCAGCAAACAATTTAGGTTGTTTATTCTCTGGGATACTAGCATACACTCTAGGATTGATAATGGTTATATTTGCCCCTGTGTCGACCAGAAAGGAAACCGGCAACTCTTGCAAAAAACCATCTACTCTGATCCCTGCATTGTTATCCGTTATCCCATAACCTCTCACACTAAATTCTGCAGGCCTAATGTCACCGTCTACTGCCGACCTTCGGCCTGTAAGCTCGGCTGCTGGTAGTTTTCCTGACGATTTTCATTTTGTGTCCTTTCAGCTTCTTTGGGTGGTTCCTGGCAATTTCTCTTCAAATGCCCTGGCTTACCACAGCGCCAACACTTTGGTAGTGGTCTCTCATTCTCCTGCCACGACCTGTAGTTAACTCTCTGTTCACTCCGTGGTGGACCTGTTGACTTCTGTTGGTTCTCCTCCAGGTCTCGAAGTTGCGTCTGTTGTCTGACAATCTGCGTCTGCATTTTCTCTATGCTACTGGTCAGGGTCTTGAGAGCCTCACCAATGGATTCTATTTGTTTCCCCACTTTATCTCCATCAGTTGCTGGGGGCATTATTGCTCTTGCCATTGGTCTGCGAAGGTTCCCTTTCTTTGTTTCGGCTAAGTAGAAGGCTTCTAGTTCTACAGCTACCTCCACAGCGTCAGCGAGGTTCCGAGGTCTTGACTGGTATACTCTCCACTTTGTGTCTGCATCTCCCAGGGTATCAATGAAATAATCCCGGGCTAGGGTTTCAACCATTTCATAGGGAGCCGCCGGGTATGCCTGCAATGTAAGCCTTTTGATTTCTTGCGCCAGTTGTGGTATGGTTTCTTTTGGGTCCCTAGTCCTGTTCTTCAGAATTGCTCTAAATAATTGTGTCTGGTTAGCAGGACTGAACCTGTTTGCAAGGGCTGCTGTTAACTGACTATAATCCCTCCTATGTGTATTATCTAGGTCACTAAGAATAGCCCTAGCCTGTCCCTTTAAACTGGCAGCCAGGTACAAAGCTTTTGTTCCTTGGTCCCATCTATTAAGCTCTGCTATTAGCTCGAATTGAACCATATAATCATCCCAGTTCCCTGTTCCATCGAATGGGGGTGGGAGAACATTTGGCCTGCCCCTATTTCCTGTAGTCTCATACCTTTCTGGGATTTCGGGCTCAGGGGGCAAATATTGGCTGAATGGGTTTGTCTGCTCCCTTGAACAAGTAACGGGACGCCCTCTATACTCATAACCTCTATCCCTCTCCATCCCGTCTAGCCATGAATTAACAGGGGGAGGGTAACCACCAACAGTATTAGGTAACTCCTCTGGGTTGACCCCTACTCTACGTGGAAACCGCTCTGACTGTTGACACCTGTCTTCTCTGTGTGATATTTGTTCATAATCTCGTTGGACTGCTGGCCTCCTCGGTCCATCTGTCTCCGTAGTACTGAGCACCTCGTACTCGGCTCGTTGTGGTGACCTCTGCATACCCCCTGAATCCAAAGAAATCAAGGGTTCTGCACTGTGTTGCCTCCGACTCGGCCCTGTGGTTGACGTTTCCCGGATATCACCATCTGGTTGACTGGAAAATGCGCTCTGATGTTGTCCGTCTTGATCCCCGCTCGTTGTCTGCCTCTGTAGTATGTCTACCCATGTCTCTGCAGAACTAGAACCTGGACTTGATCTGCCCATCTGACTGCTTTCCCGGCTGTTCTCGGACATCTGGACTGGCCAATTATCCCACCGCTGCCACCACGTGTAACGCTCACCGTCGTCCTCAAACAGCGTTTCCAGTCGCAGAAGAGTATAACAGAAGCACACACACACAAAGATGAAGACAGGTCGAGTATTGATTCTCAATCAATTTTATTCAGCAACTGTACATCCCGATTCGGTTTGATTGGTGAGTCATCATTGTGAGTAAGCGCAACTCGTACAATCACTTACTTTTACGACCTAATTAAACTTAGTGACAGGTGACAGTTTAAGCTACTCTTGAACTTACTCACTGGTCACATCTACTCGTGAGCACCCCTACCTATGAGTCCCCCTACTCGTGAGCACTACTACTTGTGAGCTCCACCTGCTCGCAAACACTGCTACTCGTGAGCTCTACCTGTTTGTGAGCACTACCTGCTCGTGAGCATATCTGCTCGCGAACACTGCTACTCGTGAGCACTACCTGTTTGTGAGCACTACCTGCTCGTGAGCACTACCTGCTCGTGAGCTCTACCCGCTCGTGAGAGTTACTCATAGCCACTATGACTCACGAGCACTGATCACCCGTAAGAATCACTTGTTAAAGCTCCCCTTAATTATAAACCTCACTCAAGAAAATGGATAAAATCTAGATGGTCTCAGCAGGGGACATACTGACTTAAACAAGTCTAAAACAAAGCTCTGCCCGGGCCATTTTACTCTTAAACCACTCGAATGAACTAATTATCTGTCCCAGAAAATTGCATTCAGCCTAAATGATCCGTCTATTTCTCTTATCACTTTTAACTTATGCCGGCCGCTTCACACTGACCGGAACCATTAAGCTACTATTAAATTTCCCCAGCTTAGGGTTCAATGCTGATGTAATTTCAAAGATTCAGGTCACCGACAGTAACTTAAGACCCGTTAACTGTCTATATAGATTGCTAATTACTTGTAAGGTTACTCTTAGGCCAGAAGATTATACACACTGACTTTTACGGAATAATTTCGTCCCAACGGTCCCAAGGTAACGACACCGTTGTGTAGAAGCTTAATAGTAAATTCTGTACAAATCTCAATACACAGGCCTACGAAGCAATGAGCTAACGGTACATTGATTATCACACGTCATATACAATCGACGACTTTATAATTGCCTTACTTCACTTAACGATCGCTTCACTCTTCTATAGTGAGCCTAAAATAATTAACTGTCACTCTATTAATTGATTACTCTTAAGAATTACGACTTAAACTCACGTTACTTTTTGAACCGAGGGAGTACAACGTCTCTTCCTTTAGCGCTTGCCTGTCTGCTTCCGCTCGCTATCAACCCACGAGGCTAAGTGTGAGCCGGCGGGAATCTACACACGTGATATCCGGCCCGTACGGGTAACAATAGAAACCTGGCACTAGGTCGTGACAAGTCACACGATAGCAGCTAATTGGAATTACGCAGGTCAGGGGTCAACTTGCTTCATGTGACAGATTAAAGGTACCGTGCAAGGAGGGCGCTTACCTTGCGTTTTCGCTACAGTAGTCTGAGACTGGTGGATTGGTGAGTGCCATGGACCAGGAAGTTGTTAAAAAATCCCTACATGAACAGATACACCAGCTGCCATACAGCAAATCGTTTCACTTACAGTATCTTACCAATAGGGGGAGGTCAATACTTGATTCGGAGGAGCTAAGGAACATATTATTAAAACAAAAAAAATCATAATGATGGGAAAGGTGACTAATAAATTATTTATAGGTACCACATTTAACTTTAAATAAAAACTATAAAGGGAAAAGGATGATGATTGGATAAAAATTCAGCTAAAAGTCAGGAGAACTTATCGTAGTTAATATTAAAGGAAAATACTGCCTTTGAAAGTCTATCAAAAAGTGGCTAAAAATATAAACTTTTCCCCTTTCCAAGTACGAAATACAAGTAAGTTGCAGCAGATCAACGTTAACTTAACGAAGTATGGACAGAAAAGAGGCAATTATTTCCTGATCGCACAAGCTCATTATCGAAAATTACTTTGCCCCTACGCACGCAACGTTTATAATGCAACATTATTCCGTAATATGATTGACCGGTACGTCCCCCAACCATTATTCGTATTGGCCTGTGCAGGGTACCGTTATCCTGTACCACGGGATATATCACAATATACCCAGGGGTTGTAGTTTTATTCCCTGGTTCGCCATGCCGTTCATGTCGGTACAACAAGACAGGACAGAATAATGTTTTTTTTTTTTTTAACAGTGGAAAACTTGTTCAAGATCCTCACTTTTTATTCGACCAACTCTTCCATGGTGTTTGACGAGAGGCAGCACAACGAATGCTTATGTTCCTTTTCCTACTAGAACAGGGCTAAAACCACGGACTTCCTACACATGGACAGCGCATACTGTACGATAGGTTGTCGTTAAACCTGAACTTTTCGGTAGAGAGTATTGTGTCAGAGAGGTATGTCCCTAGTATCCTAACGATTACTTTAATTAGGGTATCAGTGAGCAACTAATATTTTAGCACAGACGTATGGCATGATACGTCTCAGTAGTTAGTTCGTATTTCAAGAACACGTTTTATTTACTGTAGGAGGCTTTTGTTGTTGTTTGACCTAATGCAATACACAATATTTGATATTGAACCAGAGGTAACGAAGGTGTAGAAACGCGATAAGTTCCCTTCAAGGCTTGCAGTTTTCAGAATTACTTCCCCTTTAAAGTAAGCATGCAGATTATCAGTCAGCTAAACTGAACAAAATATAGAGTGGTATAGTATAGCAAGTGAGCCACTACTGGAAAAAAGGTCGTGGCCGGCTCGATTTGAATCAATAGGTTAGAATCTGGGCCGTAGAACTCCATGTAACAAACAAACAAGCTAACAGTATAGTATAATTCAGTATAGTTGGTTGCGCTAAAAATGAGGAAGTCAAACTGTGTCAATTATTCCAATTGAAGCTGACCTGATCCATTCTGAAAAATGCACAAGCCTTGTAATCTAACTGGAAGGAAAAAAATTATACGCATCTTATGGCAGGCCCGAAGAATCCCGCCTACCTTTTTTGCTTCATCCTTAATGTGTCTGCTTTTGTTTGATTGCTTGTTATTTGATTTTATGTTTGTGTGTGTGTATGTGTTTTGCTTTAAGTGGGTGCGTCGTTGTCCTGAAATTTTCTCCGAATTTTGCATTTAGTAATAATTTTGTTGAAAATGCAGAATCTATAGAAAATTTCAACTTTTCTTAGTGGGACTTGGTGTGAATTGTTTTCAAGTTCAACCACCAAACCTTTTAGAAAATAAATGAAAAGGGGAAACTGAAAAAAAAAAAAGTTACCGTAGCTTTGCCCGTGTTGAGCTAGACCTATGTCTTGAAAGGTGTACCGCTGATCAGTGTTATTAGTTTGCAAGAGTATACGTTTTGTAAGATCAACTTTTCTGGTCCTGTTACTTTTCATAGGCGGCGGAAGATGTTTTATATTGGAGGGGCCACAAGTTTTCGGCAGCCGACATAATGGTGACGCCGTAAGGCGTCCGGTTTCGCGCGAAGCACAAAGCCCCATCGGCCTGGGGTCCAGGGGGGCCGCTTAAGGGCCCCTGGTGGGGTTCAGGGGGCAAAGCCCTGGTACGGGTCCGTAGGGGTGGCTGGATACCTTTGTAGGGGGTGACTGGATTTTACTATCTAAGCGTAGCGCCACCACCAGTTGGCGCGGAGCGTAAAAAGAAAATTTTGGATTTTAAAACCTCCCAGATGGCTGGAAATGGCATTTGCCAAGTTTATTTGTCTCTAATTCTGGTGAGAAAAATTTGTGATTTTTCTAAGATTAAAACACACCTTTGAGGTACTGATTAGCTCAGTTCATTACTCCACTGGACTATGTATCCTAGGATCGCAAATCCGGAATCCTGCTGAATGTTGCAAGCAGCTGTTCTATTGCACGCCTCAGTAAGGTATTTCCAAAGGAGTAGGGGAGCATTTCAGTTTTGGGGCAGAACATTTTAACCCGAAAAATGTAATTCTGCCCGTAAGACAGTCAAAGCGGAGCGCCACCGGCTGGCGCGGAGCGTGCAGAAAATTTGAAAATTCGTACCTCTCAGACAGTCAAAAATGACATTTCCCAGGTTTGTAAAGAGGATCCAAGCAGTCGCTTTTTAAATTTCAATTGCAGATAAACGTACGTTCGTTCCAAACTAAAATTCAGCCAGAAAGACTAAGCGGAGCGCCACTATTGGTTGGCGCGAAGCGTACGAAACATTTTTAAATATCCGACCCCTCAGACAGTTGAAAATGGCATTTCCGGTCTTATACGGGGATCTAAGCAGTCGCTATTTTGAGTTTCCTTTTGTAAAAATTGATTACTTGAAACTTAAATTCTGCTATGAAGCGGTCTAAGTGGAGCACCACCATAAGTTGAGGCGGAACGTACAGGAAATTTTGAAAAATCTGACCACTTCAGACAGTCAAAAATGTAATTTCCTGTGCTGATAGGGGGTCTTAGAAGTCGCTTATTCGAGGTTCTGTTTGCACAAAAAATGTTCACTTGAAACTAAAATGCTGCTAGGAAGACTATCTGCGCGGAGCTTCACCACTGGTTGGCGCGAAGCGAGCACAAAATTTTGAAAAATCGGACCCTTGAGACAGTCGAAAATGACATTTCCAAGGCTTATAGGGGGATCTAAGCAGTCTCTATTTGATCAGAAAATTATCAGATAAAATGTATCACTACCAATCGACGAAATGGTCCGGCATATTTTCGGGGGAAACTACAAACCGGAATTGAAAACATGCTAATGAATTTTACTCTATTGCGACTCTTGGCTAAATTCAGTGTAAATTGAAAAAATTGTGTGCCCGAATTCCGACTATATATGATTTTACTTTTGAAAAAAAATTAGGCCTGTGGGGATCTTAGCAGTGGCTTTTTTGATCAGAAGAGTATGAGAATATGTACCACTACCATTGGATGCGATGATGATTGGATGATTTTTCTTCTATTAGTAACACTTATTGACAGAATTGTTACGTTACAAGGTGTGTTGAAATGAATTTTCAAGCAGCCTTACGGGAAGACATTCTCACCCTGCATCATTAAAGTATCGAAAACAAGTTACTCGATTCTCATAACCATTGCCCGTATTTGGCTCTAGAGCAGGATAGATGGCAAACTTTTGGGCACCTGAACACCCTCCTGTCTATCCGTTGAATTAATTTGGCAATTGAAAACGTCCCAACATTTTTTTAACCTTTGCCCGAATATTTGACCATTTCGGGTAAATGTTTGCAAGACTACAGAGTGAAGTTGGGATGATGAAAACTTTTTTAATTCACATTCTACCCAAATGTGTCGCAGATCTTTTTTATTTTCCATGAAAATTGTACTTTAAATATAGCGTCTTCTGTTTTTCGGCAAAGATTTGAAGCTATTAAATAATCGGCCATTTCGGGTATTGTGTTACACAAGATTTAAACACAGTCTCAAGAATACTTGTTTCTTTTAAGCCACAGACTTCCCAAATGTGTCGCGATTTTTTTTTATCTCTTTACCTTTCGTAACTATGTTACCCTTACTTTGGTACTTTCCATCATATTCTCGGGCAAATGCTGGAAAGAATTTGGATTTTTGACAATTTCGGGCATTGTGTTGTGATTATCTGTTAAGTAACGGTCATAGCTTTTTGAGCTAACAGACCCAAATATTCTACCCACCACACCAAGTATGATTTTGGAACTATTTTGTGCATCCCCAGGAATTGAAAAAAATCCCTACATGAGGTAGAAACATGCTAGATGCTAGGAGCACACTGTAATCCACCCCAAAGTAGCCAATTTTAGCCACTCTAAATCTGTTAGAAAATTTTCCATCCTGAAACCCGACGAGTAAAAAGTCAAGAGATTCCGAAGATATGGAGCTTGTCACAGTCTACCTGAATTTATTCCGAAATTCAGAGTGGGACACAATTGCAGAACACCCTGCAACTGTTTGAAGGGCGACAATAAACTCTCTTACAGGTTATAGTTATTGTGGCGCTTCAGGGGGCGAAGCCCCCGGAATTTTGCAACTTTTGCACTCTGAAAAGAAATATTTGAGCCAAAGAATAGCTTAAATGTAATAAAAGCAACTTATATTTGTTAAATTACTTTTGAAAAATTTATTTTGCGACATTCAGTTATTGGGGGGGGGGGCATCTCAAAAATCTCAAAATCTCAAAAAAATTATTGGGGGCCAGGCCCCCCTGTCCCCCCCCCCCCCGCTTCCGCCACCTATGTCTTTTCTTTCTGAAAAGTACACAGTTTTAATTTTGTTTCTCAAGTGTTCAACTGGTAGAAAACCTTTTGAATGTGGAGAACTCATGGAAAATTATAAGACGCACATTTGGCAGAGACTCATTGCCAAATCGAATATTGCGTATAATTGCGGGTGTCTGAAGTAGCATCCCAGGTTACCACTGCAAAGGACTTAAACACTTTGCTTTATTTTAGTCAAGACTGTCCAATCATTAGACTAGGAACTGACCAATTTTCGCAGTCATTGTAAACTGGTGGCAAACATGCTTAATCAATGCATGTGTACGTATTGTACTGGAAGTAACTTTTCCCAGTTCCAACGAATCTTTAGCCTAAAATTAAGGGGGCGACATTGAAGCAGTTCTGCTGCCCTGAGTAGGTACATAGAGTATTTGATACATTAACTATCTGCATGTATCCACAAAGGAAAAAACCTGGGTACGAAGTTCACAAAAAGATACAAAAATAGATACTAGCTGTAGGGTCATAATTGGAAACGTAGATCTAGCCAATGTTTATATCTGGACCGCATTGAAGCAGAAATGAGATTTTTTGTCTTGCTTTAACAAAAGTTAGGCACGTTACCTGCAAAACATTAAGGAATGCATAACACATACAAAATTTTTATATGGCTGTAATGTTATATTGGACAGATATGGTTCATGAATTGTTTTAAGTCCACATTATGAAAATCCATACTTATCATGGAACAAACGCGAACAATTCTACTATCCCCCAGGCACCATCAGTGTCATTGTCAAAGCAACAACGAGATTAAGATCTTTACAAATTGTAGGAAGTTTATTCTTTATGATAGAGGTGTAAAGGCAAAGCATCATTAGGTGAACAAAGTTCAGTTATATACAAGATATAAACAAAATTTGTCACTAACTGCTCTCAAAGTGAATCCATGTATTCTAGGTGACTTTGTGAATATAGAACAAGTAATTAAGAGAGAGTGGGGAAACAAAAATCTGGTTCAGAAAACTGACAGGTAAGTTCATTTTGCTTTTAATATATATTTCGAAGTTCTCTTGAAAGGTTAGACCAAGAACTTCCTTGGCTAGAGTGAACTGGTAGCATGCTACCAACATGCCATAGACAGGATCTACTCATATACCGCATGTAATGTATATACCGTAATATAGCATCTATGTTTACTGTCTATTTTGCGGAAATAATATGAATTAAAACCGCCCGGTTATGTCCCTAAAAACCCCTTAAATGTTTAAATGATCAATGATAAGAACGGAACAACTGTAATTGTTAATTTACTGACCGAAATACAAATATGTCAGGTAGCTGTAGATACCAAAGTGGTGAAGAATATCACAGAGGTAACAACAAAAGGCAATCAAGTGATAAAGTACACTTGAAGTACAGACGGCATAACCTAGCCTTACCGTGAGTGGTCAGCACGAGCACAGATCAACAGAGGTTGCCATCGGCAGCCCTGCATTCGTGAGTAACGTTTTCATTCAACTTAGTACTTACAGACAACTAAAAATTACTGATTTAGTGATGAAAAAATCATGAATTAATATGGAATCATTGATTGCAATAATTTTGAGATAGCGACCTCAGCTCTTTGAAGTAAAAATAGATCCTGAGTAGTTAGCAAACCATTAGGGAAGCACTTTAAAGAGTAACATTTGACAATACTTTGAGACTTTGTGAATGAACATGACCAGATAGAAATATCAGCAACACTGAACTATAGCTTTACACTTAGCTCAAAAAATAAGTCGATAATTTGAAACAGTCTTTAATATCTTAATACAATGCTCTATACAGGTCTCTGTAAGACGAGAAAATTCTATTGCTTTTGATCACGACCGTACTCGTATTGAACATATACATTAACCAAAAAGATTCCAAGTATTTCAAGCTCTAGTTCTGTTTTACTAGGTTACAAGAGGGAGCGTTTAGCAAATAGGAGATCTGGGGAACTATTTCATCTTCTTCGATTAAATTTTCCTTCTTAGTTTTTTAACCATTCACAATGCTCTGCCTCAATCTATCTTATCGCTACAGTGAAGAAATGAAGCACACCACATACACACTTGATGCAGTCAGCTTTGATATCTAACTAAGTGATGTACAGAAAATTAGATATATCAAATTACAAAAAATTATGTAACATTCAGGGATAGCTTGCAGACCACTGAAACAGTTCTTACTTGGCATTAAACTATTGTTCACGTACTGTAGTTTGAACACCTTGAAAGCATATCGCTTGAGGACACAGATCATGTACAAAAAAGTTTCATACCAGGTACACCCCACGTCACCTTTTAACCCATGGTATTTCTTTGTCACATTTTCAAGAAGCAAAGTGGAAGAATGTAATATTATCAAACCTGAGATTAGCAGCAGAACTTAGTAGCAGAAATCAGTCTGCCATCTGAAAAATTCATCCTTTCCCTTTTTATTTGTTTGGTTTGGTTTGTTGAAGTTTTATTCCTCAACTTCTAACCTTTTATTTTATTCAAAACCGCTTTTCAGCTCTGCTCATCTTCTTCTAGGAGCAGATGACACTATGCTATAACCGTTAATCAGGTTAAACATTAATAGTAGGGAAGTAAAACGGTACATATTCAACCAACTAGGAGAGAACCAGTATTGATCCAGCCTGTCCCCCAAACCGACGATCAAAGATTGTCAAACCGTCAAATATGAATAAATGGCAGGAAATTGGTTCCTGTCAAAGGATTTTGACCGGATTGCAAATGATGTTTTTTCCAAGTTGCATCTACCTATTAGTTTCACGACTGGAAGACTATATATGGGTCAAGCTTTCTTAAAAACAGGATTTAAACAACCAGTTCATAATTACATTGGTCTTAAGGAAAGAACATCAAAAAAACAGGATGTTCCGCCTGAATGCGTTATATCAATAAACCAAAAAGAATTGTCAACTAGCAATTGACATTAAATAGCCTTATCACTCTCGTCTTTAATCAATTAATCAAGAAAAATCGCGAAATGAAGCAATTGGCATAACCAGCGATACGGTTTTCTAGACTGACCTCTTGGTAGGATGGAATTGCATCTTGCATACAAATAATTTCTAATTTTTTAGTTCCGCAAGAACAACAACTTCCTACGATTTTCCAAAAAGAAAAAAAAAGGAAAACCTGTGTGATTGCTAAACAATGTTTCCCTTCTGTCTCGATAAGCCATTATACGTTGCAAAGATAGCTGTTTGGTCTTATGTAGTTATAATGTAAACCATAACGGTAGATTTGAAGAGAAAAGAAATTAGGAGATAAACAAAGATTACAGAAAATTACAGAAAGTTTATATCAGACCTTCTGTAATCGTTATCTTTATTTTTGTTCTGTAAATTTACAGCGATTAACAGCAATTTTTTAACAGTATGCAGTATGTGTGCTAGCAAACTGTCTTGTACTGCGTTGTTTGTAAATTGAGACTGGACTTGTAGCAAACCCGAGATGATGATTATATCATATCTCTTTCACTACTCACAAACACTGTCGAGGCAGTGCATCATATTTAGATGGAGGTTCACACCAGAAGTAAAAAACCACGAAACAATACAATTTTAATTCTCTGAAGTTAATTTTGGTACATATAAATTGAGATTGCGATACGACCAAATTTAGCAATTGGTTTATAACATTGAAGGTACAGTAGGGGTGCTGTTCGGGTTTACCAACCAGTTCAACTAAACATGGGGCGATTTGGACAACCGTTGTTCACTTTCCATTTTCGCCTGTCCGTTTTGGACGATGTTGGTAAGAAAACCTGTATAAAGCATTAAAATCATCTCCCAAATGTAACATTTATCCTAAAAATATCGCCGGATTTTTAAACTGAAAGATGACTTCCAAAATTTTTCAGAATATGTCAAATTGTCTCTTTTTCACGGTGAAAACAGTGGCGAAGCCACGGGGCTGGGAGGGCCTAGCCCCCCCCCCCCCCAGGTTTTCTTCAGGTCCCCAGATTTTTTGCCTCCTGATAAAGTAATTGAGAAAAAATAAAATGTTTGAACGGAAATACACTTTCAAGTATTTCCTTCAAAAAGAGTAGCCCAAATAAATAAAATGTGTAACAATTAAGAAAACATGCATGAATGTGTGTAAAACACATTTTGTGTGGACGTATGAAATCAAGTAATAACTTCAAAATGATTATTTTCACTAAATTAGATACCGCATATAATCTGCACTGTCGTTTATTGCATTACACTTCGAAGATGAAACGAACGTTTCGACGCCATCTCGAATTTGACTTTGTTAGATTACGACCCTTCCTGCCTTTGGGATGGCTGGTTGATTTACTGCAAAAAGGGCAATCATACACTGGAGACCATTCTTAAACGACCATTCCTATACTTTATCATACACAAAATATGCCTTTAGGGCCCTTTTCTTTCACCCCATACAGTAACAATTCTCCTAACCTTCTTACTTAAGCTCCTCCCACAATTGTCTGAAACTCATCCTCATCCAGAGACAATCTCAGTTGGTTGCTTCGAGCCGAGTATAGAAAAGCTCAATTTTTATAAACAAAACACTCTCAGTACAGTTCATGCTGTGTAATAAAAGCTTTGGTACTCTGCATTGTTTGAAGTAGCTGTCAATCAAGGAGCTGCTGAGCGGAAGGAGAATTTCCGTACACCCTGCCAAAATTGTGGTTTGGGGTGAGAGGATTGGCCCTTAAAGGGTAGTAAGGTACTGCCTCCGAATAATTCTTCCCATCCATCCCTAACAAGTAGGCCTTTGTCGTGCCCCACTCCCATGACAAGTGCAATTGTAGAACGATTTTTTTCGACAAGCCCTCTTTTTACTAGTTGGCACTGACGTCCGGGCGGATTTGTAAGATGTCCACAAGGTCCGCATTTCATGTGTGTCCCTCATGATTCACACTTCTGCTTTGCGGTTTAAATATTTTGAGACATTTACTCGTAGTATTTTAATTTTAACTACGAAATGTACCGATGACTGAACAAATACTGCATCATTTTGCATCTAAACACCACTGAAAATCGGAAAACATTGTTTTTTTGGTAGTATGTATTTCACTTGTAAAATCTCTACAAAGAATAAAAATGAGTATTTTGAAAATTTTCATGCTCCCCAAATAGGAAAATCCTAAAACGTAGGCCTATAATCAGTTCAAAGTTTTGCCAAAAATAGCACTATTTTGCATCTAGCAAATCTAACGCAAAGAAAGTTTCTCAAAGAGGGATACAACTAATTTTGGTTTTCCTATTGAAGCTAAAATTTATTTAAATATTGCCGCATTTGCGATCTACGTTCTCCTAAAGTTCACAATTTTTCCCAAGAAAAGGGGAGATACCGGTTCCGGTTAGTCTTATCCCTAAACCATGGCACAGATCAGAAATGCCCAGATTTTGGGTCCCTAAAAAGTGTTGTATTATCATTTAGATTGATTTTTTTTATACACACTATTTGAGAAGTGGCAGACATGAGATTCGAATTTCAAAGTTGGGTACATCCAGCTTGAACCACGTGGGAAGTGCCGTTTCCAGCAATCTGGAGGATTTGTAAAACCCAAAATTTTCTTGTACGCCTCGCGCCAACCAATGGTGGGGCTACGCTTACATAGTCTTGTCGCGCCTAGCCCTCGGAGGTACCAGGCCCCCCATTTGTTACCTAGCCCCCCAAAAAATTCCATCCTGGATACGCCACTGGGTAAAAGGATGGGTTCTAATCTGACTTTAACATCGATTAGTAGCCTGTACGTATTTGATTGACGGGTATGTACATTAGGAAAAATAAGTTTCAGTTCGTCCCTTTTTTTTCTCGTCATCAGCAACAAGGAAATGGTAACCAACTTAGCAATCTCAATCATCTTGCTGTCCGCTTCGTTAGCAGTGGCTGGTAAGTATATCCTTTTGAAAACTGACTTACTTAACTAATTCAATATCGCGACCGTTGGAGACTAAGGTTAGCCCCATGATGGTCTAAAGTCGTATATATCTGGTTACATGTGGATAAAGATGAGTTTTAGACAGCTATTGGAGGTCTAAAGTACCTTTTAGGTTAGAGAATTACAAGTGTCTGTTTTAGCTTTCAGTTCTGTTTTGTTCGTTTACTTTTGTAGTGACACAGTCCATGTTCATATGTATACAACAAAGATCCCAGGTTAAAATTTGCCTCCTTGTATGTCTCTGTGTTACAGCTTGTGCTGTTTCCGAAGATTGTCCTTCACGTCAAAGTTTGGCATTTGGATGCGAAGGAACAATCAAATGTATCATCGAGAGTAATTTCTCCAGTGTTCCTTGGTATGGGCCCGGTAACCCGCTCTTAGCACATAATGGGGTTGGAAACTAAAATGAAAGCCAGTCCGAGGATGATGAGTACAGTATCGAACCTGATGGATCCTTAAAAATAAAGAACGTCACCTCACATTTTGCAACGGTGTACCGAGTTGTCTTTCATGACGTTGAAAATCAAGTTCATATGAAAAGGTTTCGAGTTTTTGTCAACAGGCCTCCGACATGTTCTTTTATTCAGGGCAACGTCGGTGAGTAAATATCTTTACTTAGTTTTCTGCAATCGTAATAGACTAGTATTAAAGGATATTAAGTTGTGTGCTGGTTTTGTATGTACGGTACGTGTTTGCTTTATATGAGCAAAGTTGCTTCAAGATTGACGCTGTGATTCTACGTACTAAGCGCGATCGATTATAGACTCAGCCCCTAAGCCTAAAGATGAGAAACAATCGATGGAAAGATCTTTACAAGGAAATCGAAGTAAGCATTTTCTCCATAAAATTCCATTTTGGGTCACCAGCATACAACTGTAGCATATTTGACATTTGAGGAAAGGTTTGCTACGAAAACTTAGGCCCAAACAATGTGTGCAATACAAATCCGTGAAGGTTAGAGAAGTAAGAATAACACACCGTGGCAGAGCCTGCCCGTCAGTGCCTTGTCAATTTGATGGGAATGCTTAAATGATCATAAAAAGTTCCTAAGATGTAACCTGCAATTTGTACTTCTGATTTGGAAATAACATTCGAACTGCACTGTTTGTGTTTCATCGGAGGGGTGTTACTAACTCCCTCGTTTACCAGACGAGTAACTTGACTCCTGTCACCGTTGTCGTTATAACCTCTTTTCGTCTGTTTCAAGAGGCTGTCATTTCCAACTATTACCGTTTGAGGACACAGACGACCTTCAAATTTAGTTGCTGAACTTTTGTAGTTAGTTTTCAAAACCACCGGGCCTAGCAAATCGCAACAAGACGAATAAAATACTTAATAAAAACTATTACTGATACGTTCACAGCTTTTACACCGCGAGCGAGCACACTTTGACAATAGTTTTAGATTAGGCATGTGAGGTGTGAAAGCACCTTAACGCGTGGTTTATTTATTTCTTTACCTTGAGCGTTTGCCTTTGACCTTTTAATTTAATGCGAATACATTTCATCTCTAGTAGACCTTGAAGACGATAGGCTACAAAAAAGAAAGAGAAGCTGAGGAGAAGATTACTAAAAGAGAAGCAAAGGGAAAGGCAACGGCGAAAGCTAGAAAGGAAGAGGAAAAAACAAGAGAAGCAGAGAAAGAGAAGAAGGCAACAAAAACAAGAAAACAAACAAAGGAAGACGCTTTAAAATCACAACAGTAAAGAATATGGGAAAGAACACGAAAAGCTATCATGAATTGGCTAATAACAAAAACAAAATTTATGGACATAGCAAATTATTTCAGATGAAAACTTGTCTTGATCGCGTACGAATACTTACAGTTTTTTCTATAGCTTGTTTGATTTTAATTAAAACATGGGTATCGTAGACTAATACAAAAGACATGAATTATGTTAATTAATGGGACGTCCACCTCCAGGGCAGTCTGGCATGATTGCTTTTGTTTTCTCATATCTTGATCTGAAATTTTTAATTCTAGTATTGCCTGGTTAGAAGCTTGACGAGATAGGCTACTTGGGAAACTCAAACAAACCAAAATCAGGCCATATTCATACGAGTGTAATTGAATTACCTCTGCATTGTGTGCCACCAAGGATTTAGTTTAAAGGACCGTCTGGAATTTGTTTTCCATGATCCATGAAGTATGCATCGGCTTGTAAAGTTGACAGCCTCCAGCAGGCCCCCTCTGGACTAAAGAGATTAAATAATATGACGTGTGACATAATGTTACGTTGCAAGGCCCCTTTAGCTCTTCAATAAGTTTTGCCGTCAAATATTACGGAGTGGGCTTCCTGAACCATAATAAAGTCATACTTGGTGAGACAGGAAAATTAGAACATCTTCCAAAACGTAGTTTCCTTACCTTGTGAGTACAAAATTTAAGGACACTTTTAATTATTATATTTAGTTATTGTTGGAACCAGTCCAGAAAAGTTTTTCAAAACCTACTTCTGGTTCCACTTCCTGCTTGCTTTCTTGTTACCCCTTTTTCATTTCAAACATTGTTACATTTATTATAAATATTTGTTTATGTATGTACATGATGATGTTATGTAATATACTACGCAAGATGGAAGAAATAAACTAAACTAAACTAATACTATCTGTCAAACACAAAATTTGTGAAAGTCACAATTAATGAATATATAAGAGGCATCAACTGGCATTAGCTTCTGTTCGAAAAAAATTATGATTTCTCATTGACAAAAAAAGGAAGAGAGTGAAGAAGAAAAAGAAAATAATTAGCTCCTACTGAAAAGTAGAGCATGGGTAAAAAATCCCTGACGAAGTAAGGATCCGTCTAACATCAACGTGAATATGCATCTTGTAGAAAGCAACGCTTCAAGCTTAATTCTAGAGGGAGGCTCGTTAGATTCAAATGGCTTACCTCATTGATCTCATCATTGTCCAGCAGAGAATATCAATTTCTCTCCGTCCAGGTACAATAGGGTACCTTGGCGACTACATTTTCGTTTCCCTCATAAGTCAACCTTCGGTAGTGATGTATTGTTTCTCCTAAAGGCGGTTCTTTGATAGCTGAAACGGTGGGTTCGCAAGTTGCTTCGTCCAGAAAGCATAGCTGTACATCGGGCCCGTAGCCAGCCTTTACCTGATGATAAGGTAAATGTTAAAATGATTAAAATATACATTGTTTGATCAGTACACTTTCCATGAGACAGCGTTATTGTTTGTTTTCATTATTTTACCTTATAATCAACTACCTTCTGTTTCTGATTTGAATATCCGGTTGTTGGCTAAGTCGGTAACTGTACTCACCTCACTTTCTGTTATCGTTGATAGCATGACGAATTGGTCACTGTAAAAATATACACTTGACTCCTTTCCTTGCCCAGTTACACAATTTGATGATTGACAGACACTAAAACTCCATGCAAAGACATTTAATCCAAGGCAAGAAACTCTAGCCGCAGTATGCAGAGCACGCAGAGAGGGTTTTGATTACAACCCTGCCCAAAGTATCCTGTTAATTTTTGCAACCTAAGTGTACTAGAAGCTCGGTGAAGTGAAAATAATTGACCGCCAGCAGTAGGTTTGGAAACTTGATATACACGGCTAATGTAGTTTATTTACTGTGCTGCAACGTGTGTGAGAAAGGCAACTATGTGGGTCAGACCGAGACCGACACCAAATTTGGACTGAGGTTTAACAACCACAAAAAACTATTCTAGATAAATCAATAAATTACCCTATGTCCAAACATTTCACTAGTAACTCAAACCACTCTTTGTCTAATTTATGATGTATCTTACTCAATTCTAATTACCCATCTGCCACTCAAAGGATTAAACCCGGTTTTCCCTAATTTTGCTTAAATCAAGTCAGAGGAAACTCTAGTAAAAGCAACGCATGGCACCATCTTTTGCATCTAGACACAATTGCGGAAAATCAAGAAAGTTTCCAAACTCCCCACCCCACCCCTCCTAAGTTAGACCTCTTCACCAGGGTGGCGATGCATGTCCTCCTTGCGAGAAAATAAATAGGCCTATGGTAACCCTAAGTGCAGACAAAAAGAAAAGTATAGACCTATGCTAATTCTGAGAATGACCATCATTCTGAGAATGATAATATACACAAACAGCCGTGGGTCTTTGGGCGTATGTTATGCCCACGGACTTCCTATATATACATGTACAGAGGATCATGGGAAAATTGGTCGCCACCGTTCGAACCAAAAGATAGCACGGCCGCCGAGAAGCTTTAACTTTTTGCGTGATTTGACGACGAACTTCGAGTCCTGCAATATTTCAAACAAACTTTAATTTGGACGTGAATGGGAATCAATATCATATCTTTCAATTCGTTTGGTAATTTTTATCTAAACGTACTACATTATATTCAAAATGAAACAATTTTCTTGCAAAATCTGTCGATTTTAGCCACTTACAAAGTCCAAATTCTTATACAAAACCATACGTTCGTGGGTGATGATGTATTGTCACCGACTGCCAGTGCTAGACCCAACAAAAGCTAAGTATAGCCAGGGAGTTGTAACAGACACTCCCTGGTATAACTCCAATTTCCTCGAAACATTGACAGAGCAGACTGCACTAACGTCCTATGCGTAGATTGTCGCTACCGAACGTGTAATTAAAGCGAGATGACTGCCTGCTATGGTTTTGTGCATAGAGAAGGATAAGTTCTTATTACTTCTCAAGATACCCCTAGCATTTGGCAAGCCTAAGTCAAGCCTTACGTAACTGCTTCCAAGAGAGAAATATAACACCGAAGAAAGTTAACGTCAAATGCTAAGATTAATGATTAAGCCCAGGCCTTGATGCGAACATAAATGTCAAGGTTGTTCTCCGAACTACAAGCACTTGTGAGATATGACAGTACAGTGTGTGTGCACAATGTCACAATACTACCATGCTCTTTAGCTTGTTCGCGTTTAGTGACACTGTGCGCGATATACTACAGGTACAATGCGGGAATGCGGCCGCTGTGTGATGAGCAAGCGGACTGTATACAAATTTGACTTACTCAAGCATTCTTTTACAAAACAATAAAATACATAAATGACTGGATAAAACTCGCTCATTTTTGGCCATATCATAACCAAAAGTGACCATGAAGTCTCGTTCTCGTCTACATGACTCACTCTACACAATGAACTCAACCGAAGAGCAAACAACTCACTGAGAATCAAGAAACATTGAACGAAAGAACTGTCCTTCGAAAATGAGAAGCGTGCCTAAGGTACTGTCCATGATGTCATGGACAGTACAAAAATTGAAAGTTTCTTAACTCCAAGGTTCGTCGTCGGAAGCACGGTTAAACAGTGAACCAAAACAAAACGTTAGTAAGAAGTACAAGTAACCTCAGTGGTCAGGTCTGCATGACATACATGAAAGGTCCCTCAATGATCCCCCTTTATAAAAGCCATTAGGGACTCTTGGTGCCATCTGATCCTCGACCCCATCCTCAGGGACCTCTTTTCCAAACCCCTGTTACAGGCAGCCCCCCCCCCCCCCAATTTTCTCCGTTTCCTGGTACACACCAAACTCAGTCTCCCTAGGGACACATCTACAAGCAATTCTTAGTGCAGCAACACACGCTGTAAAGTGTGTGATTACATGATCACCGAGCCGACGGTTACCGTTCGTCGAAAAGGGGTTGAGATATCCCCTGGCCCTTACTTCTGCAACTCCTCCAATGTGGTTTATCTGCTCCTATGTGGTAGATGTTCCCATATGTCTTACATTAGCGATACCTCAATAACTTTCAGGCTGAGGGTCAACAACCATAAAACTAGCATTCGAAGTGATAGGTCTGGAATCGATGTGGCCGAACATTTTAATTTACCTAATCATATAGTTTGACTGATCTTAAGTTTGCTATTTCATTTGCGGGCTTTCCTACATTCGAGGCAGGCAAAAAGCAAGAATTACGTCTAATCCTTCGACAGCCAAAGGCATGGGTTGAATAGGGACCTTTCATTTATGTCATGCAGGCGTGACCACTGAGGTTACTTGTACTTATTACTAACGTTCTGTTTTGGTTCACTGTATAATTGAGCTGCCGACGACGAACCTAGGAGGTTTGAAAAGTTCAGTTTTTTTCAGTTATATCTACACATTGTGCTTCATTTCTGTTTTTGTTTTGAATTTTTGTTCTTTAACAAGGACTTGGTTGCATTTTGTGCCAACATTCTTTTTTGTTCTTATTTATGTTTGTGCTAGATAGAGGCATTGCAGTTTTACCTTTATGGGGGATTTTATATATATATATGTATACATTATCGAAGGATCTCACAGGATTCACAGAGTAGGTAACACAAATATAAATGGAGTAGAAAATACCATACTCAACTACGTTCCAAAAATGCACAATACACGGTGTTATTGGAAGCTTTCGACTATTTATTCAGTCTTCCTCAGCCAACTGAATGGCCAATAAAATGACTTATTCTTATATACAAGGCTAAATGCACAAGGAGGAAGTAAAATGTAAAAAAAAATAAAGGTACAGGGCATCAGACGAAGGAAAAAGGGGAATAAGAAGATAAAAATTAAAATAAAAGTAAAATGAAATGATACAAAAGTTAAATGCAGTTAAACTTAGAGAGAATAGCCCAAACAAAAGGAAGTACCGGGCTTAAAGTCAGAATAGGGCTAAAAATCATAATAAAAGGCGGATAAGACGGTAACTACAATAAGATACAAAAAGAAGAAAAGACGGTAAATCACTCACGTAGAAATACAAAGTGGGAACTACACAAACCAGGGTTTTTTGTGAGAACTAAATTATTTTCTTTTATTTAGACCTAAGGGTTGAAGTGTTTTTAATTGAGCCAACCAATAACCTTCCCGTTAGCTCAAAACGGCTTCCAAATTATTAGAAGAGTGAATTTTGTCAATTATAATGAATTTCATGTCATTAAGTGAGTGAGTATTGAGTAATGTAAAGCTAATTCGCAATGATTTTTTCCATTCACCACATCAGACTTAGGGCTTCTAATCTAAACCGAACCTCAAATTCAATAGATGAGGAACCAACATATTGCACATTGCATTTAACACAGGTGGCAAGATAAAAAAACATTAGGAATATCACACGATACAGAGTCCATAATACGATAAAACTTACCAGTACTAGAATTATGGAACTTAGTAGAGGACAACAAAAAAAAAAAAAAAAATAGCACAAAGATCACAGGGTTTTCTCGTACACTTGTGGCAACTTTTGGAAGGACCGGTGGTTTGACCATCTGAGGGTAAGCGGTTTTTATTATTGGAATTACGTAAATGGTCCTTCAGGGATTTACATTTCCGTAAGGCTCCAAATATGGCAGGTTCTGGGAAAAGTTTCTGAAGTGAAGGGGAGGAGTGGAAGTAGGGGAGATGTTTCGAAATAATCTTACCTATATTTGGCAGGGCAGGGTTAAAGTCTACAATTAAGGGGAAGCGTCTGTTACTAAGCCTCCTTTTAGTAGGTTTGCATAAGTTCTCCGGAGGGATGTCATTAACGTTATTGAACTGGGCGCTAACAAAGTCCGTGTGATGCCCCTACTGATGAGGTAGCCGCTATACTCCTCAATTCTCCGATTCAGGTATTCAGGTTAAGAACAAATACGCTTAAGGCGTAAAGCAATACTATAAGGAATACTCTTCTTAGTATTAATAGGGTGGGCACTGGTGATGAGAAGGTAGAAGTGACCGTCTGTCGGCTTGGAAAATTATCGGTGGAGAGTATCCCCCTTATCAAGATGGACAAAAACATCCAAAAATTCTATTTGGGATTTAGAAAATCGAATGACAAAATTAATCGAGAAGGTAAACTGCATAGATAAAATCCGTTAAAATTTTCAAGGCGGCTTCACCATGGGTCCAAAGTTCACAAATATCATCCCTATGACGCCACCAGTTATTGGAGATAAATTCTTCGAATTAGCAATTTCATCGACGTATGTTATGGCTATATCTGCATACCCACAAGCATTTTGGGGCCCATGGCTGTGCCATTGGTTTGAAGAAAGTGGTTACCATTGAACATAGAATTTTTATGAAGAATGGTTTGAACTAGGTGAACTCGACCAAAAGGTTGCAAATAGTTTTAAAAATCCCAATGCCAAGCCTGGTAAAGCGTATGGTCTTATCAAGACCCACAAAGAAGGCAAGTTAAACTCATTATCTCAGGGTGCGGTACTGCGATAGCAAATCTCATTACAGATTTAACTCTCTTGAAAACTTGACATATTTGTCATGTCCTTAAAACCCTTATTTGTTTAACAACTGACAAAAAGCCACATTGTTAAAGATTACATGGTCTAGTGAGCGCCTAAGGTTGTTTGATAGGCCAAGTGATGACATCGGCCAAATCATGACATTCACTTTTTAAGGGTCAGAATTTTCTAATGTGTCTGCTTTCACCGAAGTTTTTCTGAAACAACTATCGAAAAACTGTTCATTAAAGATACTACCGATTTTTTATGTAAGTTAAAACCATTTTGTTATTCAACTCGAGATGTCAAAGCAATGTTTCCTAATATCGATAGCAAATTAGGCCTCTCTATGGTAGAGAAAGCGTTAGTCTCTAGGTATCATAGCACACTTAGGACTGAATGTTTACTTGAAGCCGTTCAATTATGCCCCTGTGATTCTGCTTGTAAGGTTGGCAAATGGTATTTAAGCTGGCTCTGTGAGGGGTTGCAATTTCCAAAATCATCTGATGATTCGCGCCAACTGATAGAGGTGCTCCGTTTAGATAGCCTTTTGGGCACTATTGCATTTTACTAGCAGAGATACTTCACCTTTTTCAAACTGAAGTGATCCCGTTCGTACGTCTGTGACTGTGTTTATAGTCTTATGGCGACATCCTGGACGTAAAGTTTAATGCTTGAGACATATAAATAAATATTAAACATTAGTGACATTTCAACTTTTAAGCTGAGTAAAAAATGTAAGTGCTCGTTCCAAAATGTGACATTTTTATTAAATTATACTTAATCATTGCGATGCACGTAAAACAAAAATATTTGCGACAATTTTCATATTTTTTCCATTCGCAAAAGTTCCGTTTCCCGCCATCTGGAGGAATTGTAAAGTGAAAATTTCTTGTAAGCTTAACACCAACTAATGGTAGCGCTCTGCCTAGCCCTGCTTGCGCTGAACCCCCCCCCCCCCTCAAATTTATCCATTCCGATTCATCAGACCAGCATCCTTTTGTCAAACCCTGGATCCGATACTGACATGAAACCCCGAGTGATGAAGGAAGCGAACCATATTTGAGCGTTCCTCTCGATTTGCCTGGAAATACTGGCAAAAAGGTTAAACGTTAATGCTTAGAAAGTATATAGTTGGATCAACTTGGACCGTGAGTCATATTCGTAGAGAACACCGACATTTTGTGAATTAACCAATGCATCGAATTTCGGGGATGATCTCTTTCCCCTTCTCTGTGACTTATCGATGAAACACCCATTCTACACAACATGATGTTTTATGTCTGAATATACGATCTTCCAAACATCAGCAAAGTGAGAACTCTCATCAATATAATATCGTGTATAGTTCGGTATAGACGTGTAAAGTTCGGTATAGATTACCCTACAAACAGACTACTTCATAGGATGTTTTCGAAAACTTTACTTTAATTCAACCAACATTTCTGAAAAAAATCAGGAAAAATACACTGACTAGTCTACTGATTTTAAGAGAAAAGTAAATCGGTTGCACGTTTTTTTTCTCCATGCCTCAAATAGTGGAAGGGACATTGAATATGATGTCCCTTCTCAAAAAAAAAAAAAAAAAATGGAGGACATGTCCTCCGTCCCTCCCATGATCGCTGCTCGTGATAAATAAGACTGAACAGTAAACTCGAGAGTAAACCCTTCCAAATCTTGGTTGAAATACACAGTATCGAAAATTGATAAATATTAATATAACCTAACATACCCTATCGAAAGTTCAACGACTTGGCATTGCTTTTAATCCAAACGATCTAATGCAAACAAGAAAAAGAAACTTGGTCTTAAAATACAAGTACTTAGTAACTGATCAAATCCAAACTATGGATAATGACATTTGATCTGTATTGCTTAAGTATACAGACCAAAGTCTACAAACGAATGCATTGTCTTCTCCTTGAATCGGAGATCTATAACGTTGCTTTATTTATTATTCAAAGCAATGTTCAATGACTCCTTCTGATCTCATGACCTATACAGTAAACATCCCTGAGACGCACTCAAGTACCAAGAAGTATACTTCTTATAAAATTAAACTTCACATGCTTTTTAAAAGGTTCTCTTACAATGAACCATTCTCACGCAAACATTAAAGGTTCTTTGAAAATTTATACCGCCGTGACTGTGCTGTAACCGTCAGACACATTCTCGTCACTGTTATAAATACTCTCATATCCGCCAGAAATTCTACACCGTGCCCAACCTGAAATCTTGTTTGAGTAGACAGATTCTTCGATCTTTTTTCTCGGCTTTCTCAAGGAAAGTAAACTTAATATAAATCTCTGACAAGACTCCCTCACTTGCAATTTAATTCATTGAAATTGACCTGTTTTTAGAAAACTGACTGACTCACCCACTGGCTGGCTGGCTGACTAACTAACTTACCTTTAAAAATTTAATGTTTTCGTTCATGAATGCTGTAGTTACTACTGCAAATGAGGGTAACGTCGTCATTAAGTATTTTCATAAATTTCATGATTTATCACTCTCGATAGATAATAAACTATAGTAATAGATCTATAAACACGTCAATAAATACTAAACTAGCATTTATTACCAACAAATGTTTAGTGATTAGTGAACAGATAAATAGACTAAAACACACCAAAACCATGCAAATCGAATAACGCTTTGATTTGAAATACTGCGCTTTTCAAGGGATTCAATCCAGGCCTTGAATCTTCTTGGAGCAACCTCGAAATATTCAAAATCTGGTTAAACAACACCTGAAAAGGCAAATGAGTAAAATCTAGCGAATCAAAACTAAGACACATTTAGAATCAACATTAAAACAAAAGGACAGTCTTCGTGTGTGCATCAGCAAATGTATAACTACTTTTCAATTTTCGTTAACCAATCTTTGCTTCAGATTATTTCTTATTACGAAACTGTGTGAGATATTCAAGCAGTAAGTTCTGTTGTGGCATATCATTTAAAGTTTCCAACATTTATTAGTGGTTATTTAGTCAAATAATATAGTTTATCAAAGCAAATGCATTGAGCTCTTGTTATTCAAAAGGTATGTCTTAATAACATCACATAGGAATTCCACCTGACGATTGAATTTATTATTAATTCCTCCTTTTTATTTTGGAGATATTCTTCACTGCTACCTTGACTGGATACTTGAAGGTAACTAACTATATACGGTTAAAATGTTTTAATACCCAGGACAAATAATCTTTTCACCATTTTCTTTTTTGTAAATTACTTTATTGTACATTTGTTATAAATTGTGAAATGAAATTGTCTTTATCTACCATCACCTAACAGCTAACATCGGACCCCAGAGACGATTGATTATCCGCGGGTGATAAACTTTTAGTATACATTACTCTTGCCAAATTCTTATAGTTTATACGGTCATATGTTACGTAAAACACCTTGAGATGACTATACTAGATTTTGACGGCCACTTCCTAAAGTATGATCAATTTGACTAGGGCACCTTAAGTTTGTGGTAAAGGGAAATTTCATGAGTCGACGTACAGAGAATAACCATTATAAAGTTGATTTCATTAGCTCAGCGAAATGAAAGCAATCAGACTTTTTACAGCGGTTAGGAAAGTGAATGCAAGAGAATTTTGTTAATAAAATGTAGCCCCAAGGTTTTATGAGTTGATCGGTGGTTTCCGTTTAATTAATGCGGTACAGTTCATATCCAACCAGATCGATATGGATTTTTGTATATTTTTCGCTCAAACAACGATATTTTTACACTGTACTTGTCAAAAAATCTCAGCATGACTTCACAAACATTTGGGTACCTAACTGATTATGTTAAAGATCGTATATCAGAGCAAGTTCGGACCTCAACTCCACTTGAGATTTAAAAGTGCAGACTATTTGGTATACTGAAATAAGAAAAACGAAAGGTCGTCGCAAGGGCCCCTGATATATGACCTGCAAAACACAAACTAGGTTTGTGTACCTTAAGGTTGAACAATTGGAAAAGATAAACAAACCCACAAGTGACGTGTTTTCACGTTATGTTTATATTGTCAAAGTCAGTACAACATTCAAAGCTGTTTTAGTGACTTAACCAGGCCCGCATTCTGCAATCGCAAGCTGTCATGGAGAAATGAATAAGTGCATTATTTTTCATGTTTCTATGGCGGTACGGACCTGCTACTATGGGAATAAATGGAAAGGACTCATAGCACACTTTTATTAAATAAACGGTATCTTCGATAGTTGCTCAAAGTATTCAAGTGATTATGTAAGGCCCCGGACAACTTGTCAGACATGTAGGTATACCTTTTGCATTACGAAGAATTTCTGTGCGTCTCTCAGGTATTTTGTTGCTTTTTTCAATTGAATACAATTCTAAATAATTGTAACTTTTAATAATGTTCTTTATCCATTGGCTTAAGGAATGATTGTGATGAGACGTTCCATCATCTTCTCAGCATATGGAAGATGTATTACAGTTTCCGTTTTCTAATCACTTCATTATGTAAGTAGAACTCCTCTTACTTTGTAGACAGCTACATTTGAGCAGACATGATCTGTACATTCGGGAAAATCTGGTTTTGCATTGTCTTGACATCAACACTACGTTTTGTCTCTTTCTCAAATGGTAAGTTGCCATAAACGTTTTTAAACTTATTACGAACCCTGGTTTAATGTGATGCATCCTGCCAAGTTAAAAGCAGTTGACTTATCTGATTATTTCTGCTAGCGATAAATGTTAACTTATCCATCGGATGCCAATGATTTCAACAAATTGCTGTCTCTCGAAAACAATATTTTTCAAGTCATTTCAACCCCGGAGATCAAGAAACCTTTTACTGTCATTTCGACAGGAACAATGAACGGCACGTGTTCTACTTGTTACAGTCTTCAAATCGCTTAAATACTTAGCTCAGACAATGGACATGAGTACCGTTCTTCCAAATCTACTCCCATAAAAAGATTTCACCAACCCGTAAACGAGGATTAAGTTAATAAATAATCATACATAATATTCAGCAAGTGCTTTGTTTACCGTAGGGTAGATCACCAGGAGGGCAGGTGTAAGGTTACCTTACAGTTCTATGTCTAACTCGTTGAAAGTATCTTGAAGAATACCATGATCACCGTGCAGAACTCATGTGGACTAATTTTTCTCCGAGCCTTTCCATATTAGCTGAAAACCCATGGGCAACGGCTCATACATGGTCCATACTTATTTCTGGTACCAGAATGGAGAACAAATATCTTTGAGGAAAACTTGCCATGAGTAAATCATTTTCGTGGGTAAGACGTATTATGGAAAGTTAGATGTTTCAACTAAGGCTTGAGGGTACGAAAACTTTAACAACTGTTTCTTGAAGAGATGGCTTATATAATAGATATTAAAACAAATAAGCGCAAAATTACAGAAAACAAATAAAATAACCTTGCTATTTCATTACAAGTAAAAAAAAACATGTTCTATATATCTTGATTATGGATTCACCTAAATAAAACGTCTAAGGATATGAATTTCGTTCTAGGCGTGTTCAGCAGTGTCTAACATATTTCATTATCATTCAAAATCTATTTTATAATTCATTTCAAGTTTTGTCGGAATGAACTTATAATACCTGAATAAAATACTGATAGTTTGTCATTTTAATTATGGATGTCGAAATTCAATTTTTCCACTGCCTCACTGACATTATCGATGAAACGGTACGTGAAAAGATTAATATGGACAGAATTTGAAAGCATTTCTGCAGTATTTTACCTTACCCATCCCTTCAACAGACAATAAATTTTCGCCAATGAACTAGAAATAGATTGGTTTTATTTGACACACAACCTCAACTACTATGTGATACACCGGTAGGTGGAAATGCAGAGGAAAACATGTTATGTACATATGTATGTGGGTGACACTTATATTACCCGAAAGGATTAAAGGAATAGGCCAAAAAAAAAAAGTTTGGCAGTGGGTTGATAGCTTGTTTGAAATAACTCAGATATTAAATCCACTTTTGTTATACTAAATCTGCCTTGCAGGCTTGAAAAAAAGCGAAAATTATCACCAATTGTGCACTTTGAAACGAACGAGTCCGTCTCCTTCATATTCATGAGGCTTTTTCTTAGACGTCATGTACTCACGTTGGTTTGCTAACAACACACCTTAACCACAATTGTCAATTGTGTGCTACATTCAAGAAACATGCCTATGTGCAAAGCTTACGGCTGTTCAAATGAGCCTGAAAATCGTCTGAAAAGATTTCTTAGGTAATAGCATATAATCACGAAAAACCAGCAAGATTTATTGCAAGGTTCCATGCTCTAGGCACAGACAAAATTAGCTTTGCGTCTTACAAACACAAGTCGTCGTTTGTGAAAATCAATTTGGTTACTAAGTTGCTTCGAACGTGACAACTGATTAGCGAGGCAAGCGCTAGGAAGAAGATTCGGAAAGCACATGATGTTCCAACTATCTTCGTTCACGAAAATACAATGTTATTACAATCTAGCCCAGCTGTAAAGTATTCTGCCCATTAAAGCGCAAAAAAGGGTATTTAAAGAAACATACGAATTCTTCATCGCACTTCATTTCTAATAACAGCATATACCATTATACCATACAGAGGCTGACAATATTGTTAAGCTTAGGCCTAGCCTTAACGCTTAGCTGTATTTTCCCATACGTTATCCATAATTGCCAATCTTGCTAGAACGGATCACTCAGAGAAAAATTTATGATATAAATACCTCATTCATTTACTCCAAAATAATTCCAACTTTTCTTTTTAGTATTTTCTTAGGTAAAAGCATTTTGTACCTTTTGCTGCTGGTTACCTTTGTACAGAAAACAATATTTTCAACTTTTTGAAATATTTTTCATACGCCTTTGAGCTTTTCTTTTAATGTATCCTGAGGATATGAGGCTAGTAAGTTTCCTGGCAGGCCATCGGGAATACTAGAACCAAAAACACGGTGAGCAACCGCGTTTGTGAAATGTTTTTGAAAGTCTAAAAAATTATCATGACGTATAATCCAACCTTTTCCTGTGGGGAAAATAAAAATCATTCTGGTTAAGTACCACTGTCGAAGGGAAGCTTCTGTGACCTTGAATGCTGAAATATTTAACCCCATGTACCCACCACTATCAAAGTCCTTTTACCAGACTTCTCTATAATTTGTATTTTTGGCCAGCTTTTCCAAATTCTGGTTGACTGTTAACACCTACCTGTTACAGGATGAGTCACGTCTATTAAATCACTGTAAACCCCCCCCCCCCCCCCAAAAAAAAAAAAAAACCAAAAAATGAATCACTCAATTCCAATATTTTGCATTACCGTGTAATTTGTTTCTTCACTTCTTGTGGCATGATTGCCGTCTAAATCCACAAAATAAAGATAATATTTAATAATTTCAACATAATCCACCAAATTTGAAAAAATATTATTTTGATGCCAGCTTACATAAAAGTCGTTTCTCACTTTGGCTTAACCTTTGGTAACATAGATTTTCCAATGAGAACATCAATTCCGACACAGTTAGCTGTATTTCATCTTCCATCAACAAAGAAGGAATTATCACAATAACAATGTATACAATTTTCTTCTAGCAACCACAAGATCGCATTTCTGTTCATCTGCTCAAGATGGCACGATTGGTGAGGAAGGTATTATTCGATGCAATGTAACACCGGGATTTGTTGGGGTTTATTGGTTTGACGAGAGTAGCGACCGCGACCCTTTGATAAGATATGAGGATAACGTTATATTTGGACGACAAAATGATAGATATAGCATTAAGGAGGATGGATCTCTTGTCATCAAAACAGTGTCTCAAGATCATGGAGGATTCTACAAGCTTGTTGTATTTGACAAGAATTTTAATGATTTTGAGGAGATAATAAGATTTGATGTTATTGGTGAGCAAAATTATTTTTGAAAATATACGTAATTACGCTCTAGGCATAACAAAACTGATAAACTTTACAAGCACTTTTTGTGAAATAATGAAGGCATGAAAGTGTTGTTAATTCGGTGTGTTAAAATGATTCAGTACGTACCTTGCAGTTATCTTCTGTAGTAATTAACGTAAACTCCCATATTTATTTATGATTATTATCGATACAAACATTCAATCATTTGTCGTATATCAGGAAAACATTCATCCATTTGAATGCTGCTGGTTGAACAGAGATGGGTTTGCCTTTCTCCAAAACGGAGACTAGTAAATTCCTTTCAGCATCACATTTAAAGGGAAATATTGCATTTCTTTTGCTAGAAAAATTCATCCTTTTAAAACTAATATTTATTGACACAGGTTGATAGATTATTAAAAATAAGGCAGCATACTACTTTTTCTCTTTTCAAGAAATAAGTTTCCCACAGATAGAAATTCAGCTGTTTGTAGCTCAAGAATAATTTGTTCACCGAACATTTCAACAATTCAAGTGATGCAACGTCCACGGCTCTTCTTGTGCATAGTATTTTGTAGAGATGTAGCTATTGCTGTGGTTTATGATTAAAACTGAATTGTTGGATAGTGTCTGAGCCATTATCTTTGTACTCTTTTGGTGGAGCATTTTTAACACAATATTTCCCTTTCAGCTTTATTTTGGTGTGAGATGAGCAGGATCTTCAATTACTGCAAAGTCAGTATTAAATAGGCTGAGTGCTGTGGCGTAAGCAGATTTTCTTCTGAAAGGGAGATGCAGTAGGTTGAATGAACGCCGGCCTAGTGAGGGGTGTAAGGGGAAGTTTGTGTCCTTTCATGGATCCTAGATGCAAAATGGTGCAAGTGTTTTGACTTAGACAGGAATAGTCTTAAAGGTTGAATTGTGGTAGTTAATGGAGACAATACTCAAAATTGTGCGTCTCTACATCCATGCGATTTAATGTATGCTTCCTTTCTGAAGTTATACTTTTTTTTTTCAAATTTGCTAATTTTTAAGAGTCAAAGTAAATGAGCATCAGTGCTCAGTATAAGCCTGCGGGAGCATTCCAGTTTTGTGGTTTTTCTTTCGGGGTTTTCTGCCATAAAGACTATCGAAGCGGAGCCCCCCCCCCCCGTCGATTCGCGCGGAGCGTACAGAAAACTTCGAAAAATCGACCTCTCAAATGACGGAAATAACATTTTCCTTTCCGGACCTATACGTAAAATCTAAGCAGTCGCTGTCTTTTTTTTCGTTTGGAGCAACATTATCACTTTAAAGCTACAAATCGATCAGAAAGGTATCAAAAAAACTTTTTTGATCCGAAAAATGTATTTTCTCCAGAATGACTTTCTAATCAGAGCGTCACCATTAGTTGGAGCGGAGCGTACTGAAAATTTTGAAAAATTGCGACCCCTCAGACATCCGAACATTAAGTTTTCATGCTTGTTTAGAGAATCTAAAAAGTCTTTATTTTTAGCTTTCCTTTGCAATAATAAAAAATAATAAAATAAAAATAATAAAAAATTTTCTAAGTGATCAGAAAATAACCACACAAAATGTACCACTACTATCAGATGAAATGGTCTTGAAACTTTTCAGGGGAAGATATACAACGGAATTGAAAATATGCTAATGTTTCTGTATTGTGACTCTTGGCTAAAATCATCATCCGCTACACTGATGAAACTGTCTATATGACGCCCGAACTCTTAACTATGAATGACTTTCCTCGTAAAACCCTTTTCATGATAAATAACAAACTATTGCTCACCGCACCTGACCTCCGCTTCTGCCCTCGTCTCGTACGTCTGTGCCGGCGGGGCTACGAGTCAAAATTATGGACCCTCCCTCCTTTGAAAATTGTTGGATAATGTGTCCTTCAATGCAATTTGGTGCCACAGATGATACCTCTTAAAGTTAAATTTGGAATTTGGCAAATTTGCGAATTTTTAGGAGATAAAAAATGGCATAACGGAGGGGGGGGGGGACTGGTGTCACTTTATCTAATTTCTGAGGCAAATGCCGTGTTACTAAATACGCAAATGACAAATACCTCTTCCGCTGAATGGAGTTCAAGGTTGAAGATTTCAAGTAGGTGCGAAATAATTCAGTTATATGATTGGAATGTGAATTAGAGTCTTATTCTTGTTTCTTTATTAGCTAGTCTATGTTTCGCTTTTAACTGACAATCTTTTATGAACTGATGACCATTTAAAAGTAGATTTTCAAGAGGAAAGAATACCCCTGCCATATTTAAATAGTCGTACAAACTTTTGTGTATCCTTAGAGAAACCTCCAGGAACAAACTCTAGACACCAGCAAGGAAAACTTGGAAGTATGGCCTTAATCAAATGGAACATCGAAAAGGGTTTTGAAGGAGTATATTGGTTTGAAAATACCAATGATCATGACCCAGTGGTGCGATATGAAGAAGGTGTCAAATCAGGACCATTGTACCCAGTGGAGTATGATATATGCAGTAACGGCTCACTTGTTATTCAAAATGTCACCGAAAAATACCACGACCGCATCTTCAAACTTCTTGTAATTGACGCAAACTTTGACGTGCTCCAGGAGAGCATTCGATTTTCTGTTACAGGTAGGACGTTTTGTATTTAACATAGGCTACCATGAAAATTTTTACATTAATCAAAGGTGACACGGACATTGTGGATTACACAAATTTCAGTTAATACTTTTGCTAAGTCAGTAAAATTCGACATTCGACAAGTCTTTAAAATTTGAAGTAGCGTAGAAATATAAATATACCCACGGACTTACTATACATTGACAGAGCATACTGCACGGTACCAAGTCGCTACCGTAAGTGTGAGAAAAGGCGTAGCAAGATGGGCTGTGTGCTATTACTTTGTATTAAAGTTTAGACTTGCTCAAGTAAATCAACAAATTTAAAATAAACAAAGTTAAAATATCTTCGAAATAATACAAAGTAAGGTCAAAATCACTACACGTACTGTAGGAATATGATATTGTTTCCCATTAAAGTTAAACTTTTGTTTAAAATATTACAGAGTCGTCGTCAAATCATACAAATTATTGCTTCACGACGGCCGTCATGGTGCGGCGTTTTTGCCCGAGTCGGTGGTGATAATCTACGGATAGGACGTGCGTGTTACATGATGATTTTTCCATGTACATAGGAAGTCCGTGAATATACCCCATGAATGTTGAAAGAGTGGGTTCATAAATAATTCTTCCTTTAAAATTGAGTTTCTTTGGGTTTGCATCATGCAATGTTACTAGTTTCCCTTGGGATATGTAAAATATTATTCCGTCTGTGTTAGAAATTGAGGTTTTATTTGTAGATGTTGACCTTACGAAACGATCATATTAATTAGTTTTAGCGTACATCTGCAGCGAACTAAAACTAATTACTGATTTCATTTTCAAGATACAGATTTTTTTCTTTCTCCTTTTACGATATATAAGACTCCTCCTAACTGAGCCCTCTTCATCACATAATACATGACCAAGGGATAACGTTGTATTATTTGGATTGTATAGAAACATTCTATGACTGGCTAACAGCCTAAAATAGTGCAATGATTTTTCTTTTAAAATATTGATATTAAAACTTAAGGTCTTCAGGACAAGGAACACTTACCTACAGTTCCTTTGACGATGGAATCGGTCAACTTGACATTTACAAGCCAAAGTCCACAACCCTCTCAATCACCAAGTGATCAAACTTCAGAACAGTTGCTGACTTCGATGTCTTCAACATCCCTTCTTAATTCATCTACTACTTATGACGGTGAAACTGAAAGTTCGACGCACGTCGAAAATGTCAAAACTTCACACCAATTAATTACTAGTTTAGCACCTCAAGGTACGACTGGAAGTTCCGCAGATGTTACAATTAGACATCCATCATTCAGAACCTTATTACCACATGAATCAAGAATTCCATCGATTGGTAAGAGATGAGCATATTCCTTTTTAAACTGTCAATAAAGGTTTTGCGAAGTAAAAACCAAATATTTTCCAGAGCGTTACCACACATGCAAGCCTGCATTCAGACAATGATTTGTTTTGGCGTCACAAGGTGCAAACATTTTCCATGGGATTTGCCATGTCAGATGCAAAAGGTTAGAAAAGCGAAACCAAAGGAAGCCAAATTTTACTTACTTTGGACGAAAAATGGTGTGAAAAGAGTATGTAGAATACACAGTCAAATGTAACAGTCAAAGGGAGCTTTGCTCTAAAGATGGTTTGCTTTGACAAGTTAAAAATATTTTAATTTTATTTCTTTCAGATAACGACGACAGTAACAGTTCCAAGAAAATGTCGAGCTATCGGTGCCTTCATTTATCGCTGTTTCTGTTCTGTATTCTTTTTCATGTCTAACGTGACATATGCAATATTGAAGGAATCCTCATTGAATTAAATATTCCATACATGTTTTCATCATCATAAGTAGCACATCATCACCTCTTCTATACAAACATGAGGAAAATGCTGCATACCTTTATTTTCTCCATGAAGTAAGCGAAGAAGATATGATATCAGAATCTGAACCTGCGAGAACTGAATTTGGAGCAAAATTAGTGCTGGAAGTTTACAGAAAAAAATTGGGCCTGAGCAAGAGTAGAACTTACTGAAACTTGGGGATTGGTACTGGTAAAATTTTCCCAGTCGTAATATGAAAATGTCATGCTTGCGATGGAGACAGCATACTTTTGAAATAAAATAGAATTTTTATAAAATTAAATGTACAAAATTAACCTTACTTTTGTTAAGATGAAACTATTTGTTCATAAAGCGTGTATTTGAATTTGTAACATTGACTTGCTAGGTCTGAGGTAATTATCATAATTCATTTTTGGATATTTTTCAGAAATATTATGTTATATTACCAACTTTTATATAAATTCACATAATCTTTATCCATAATTGTGTCATATAATTGCAAATGAGCACTGCGGTAGAAAAATGCGACAAACTCCATTTTGTGAGATTGAAACTGATATATCACAAAAAGGTTTGAACGGTAATATGCTTTATAAATAAAGATTATATTTTTTTTCTAATGAATCCAAGCAATGCACTCAGAGTGAAACGCAAAGTTCTTGTAAACAGATTTCTAGCATTTTGTATACCGGGATCTACACTGTAAAAAAAAATTGTAAATTTACAGAAAAATCTTGTAGAATTTTACAGAAAATTTCCGTTTTTTATATTTACCTGAAAAATGCTGTGATTTTAACAAGTATTTTACGTTAAAAAACTAATTTACAGGAAAAGTTTGTAATTTGTTCTCAAACGTAGTTTTGCAGTAAAATCTTGTAAAATTTCCAAGAAAAAGTCTGTTTTTTTGCATTTACCTAAAATTCTGTTATTTTAACCAAAGAAATACGTATTTTAACTGATTTACAACAAAGTCTGTATTCTCTCAAACGAAATTTTACAGTAAAGTTGTTTGAGATTAAAACAAGTGCGGCTTCTATTTTTACATGTAAAGTATTTACGAAATATTTTTCTCCGTCTGATGCACATAGTGGTTTTTAAAAATGTTTTTTTTTTTTCAGATCTTTCTTAGTTTGCATAGCCTCTTGTAGGGTTATTAATATGGGGGGGGGGGGATTGGGGGATCAGCCCTTGTAACGAAAAAAGGGGCTAACTAAAGCCTACCCCTCCCCAATATATTTGCCAACTACTCGAAGAAGTAGGAACCTCGGGAAGAATTTTTGAAAGGATACTGAACATCTGGGTGAAATTTTTTACACCAGGCTTATTTACCTTTCATCTGAATGGAGCATTCCAAATTGGCGAATGAGATTTGTGTTTATCGCTGACTGAACGTCTAAGTAAAATAAATTTTGGCTTCCAATGTGGAATTCTAAAAGTAAATCTTATTCTTTAGTTGCGCAATGCAACATAAATAAGGAAACATCGAAATATGATGAAGAAAGTTGTACCATTAATTATTCATACAATAAAAAACAAATCTCACTAAATATATAATAGCCAAGTCAAATAGTAGTTTTATATATGAATTTCAATGAAAATCCTGCTACTACTGCTCGTGGCCAGCACTGAAATTGCTGGCACCTTTCAAAATTGTAACAGGTAACTCTGATTATCCTCCTATATGGAATTCCATAGTGAGCATAGAGAAGCTTTAGTAGGTGAGCCACGGTGATGTTAGTTGGTTCAACATAATGTCAATTTTGCAGATCTAGGCATAAAGTTCAAGGAAAAAACTGTAAAAATAACAATTGCACTCTGTAAATTTTACCGAGGTTTTCTGCAATTTGATTTTACGGAAAAGGCCTGGAAACTTTGCTGCCAGACTAAGTCTGTAAAAAAAGAGAAATTTTTTTTACAGTGTAGTCATATTACACTTTCCTGTTAAACAGCATATGGGTCATCAAAGTGACATTCTCTGAAGCCTAATACTTTTAGGGTAGGAAGCAATGACTTCGATTTTATAACCCAAGTTCTAAACAAACCACTCACTCCTTTAGAAAAATATGAAATTAGCCAAATTAAATGCAAAAAATACAAACTTGATTAAAGATTTTAAATCAAAAAATTTTTCAATCAGAAAAATTGACTTTGCAAAGAGTGGTTGTGGCGGGGGTGATGTAACCCATGTGATAATCAGTAAGGGTCTACTATCTTAGACAAAAATTATCTGGAGCAAATCCGACACCTCATCTCAATTTTGGTTTCAAATGTTTTGAAAACAGTCGCACCCTTAAGCCAAATAGTCACTTTTTTCTTAACGTTGAATAAGAGGTGATCGGGAAAAAATGCTAAAAATATATGACAGAACCAATATGCAGTCATGTGAAATTGTTCCTAAAAAATGTAAGGATTAAAAACATTCTCTAAAACTACAGGGTGGTGACCAGGCATTACTTTAGGAATGGTTTCAACATTTTTTGTTCAGGATGGTAGACAAGGTGGTTTTGTTAAAACGACTTCTCATGTTGGATGAAACAATGCATTTCATTCCACTTGTAAGATTGTATTAATTTCTGAACATTGGAAGGAAGTCATGCGTAATATCACTTGTTATTTCAAAAATTGGCTATGTTATTGTTTAGTTTAACTTTCTGTATAACAGTAAACCTGACCATACATACCATATTTCAATTGCATTACATTTTTGTATTCAATGTAAAATAATATATTCAAAGAAAATTGTAATTAAATTTGTAAGTGCAACTTTCATCTTTCAGCCTCTTTAATATAATGTCTCTAAATTAGTGGCTTTCAAATGAGAGCCAATCAACGTTTTCATAACAAGGAAGCTGCATAAAATAACATTGAACTGGAAAGGTTTTGTATATGTCACAATTTCTTTGTTTATATCAACTTGTGATCATTTTAGAGAATTTGTACAATCATATTGAAGGAAATGAAATATCCTAATAAAGATTTTTTTGTTGAAAACCTAATCATCATACTGTTTCATCACTTTCAGTTTTGTTGCCAATTTGTTGTACTTCTGTAATAATAATAACGTCGTTCTAGGAAATAAATTTGATCCATAAAGACCAAAAAATGTCGGAGTTCTCCTCATGCCGTCTCCGAGTCCACTTTGGAAAACTCTTGGAAACTGCATACTTAGTTCTGGTCTGAAGGCCGTGTGGTAAGTGTTGTCCTTCCGCAGACATAATTTTCAGGAAGCAGTTTAAAGTTTGGTTTCGCCGAACGTCCTTCTGCCAGAGGGTCGGGAGGACTTTAGAAAAAAGCATAGTTAGTTTTGCTTTAGTATCACGTATTGCGACTGGGAAGCAAAAAGATTTGAAAACTTGCATTTACATGTAATTATTGAAGGTGCAAAGGCGGGATAGATGGTGCTGTGTTGTTGTTATTGTAACCTGCGCGGGAAAGACCCTTTGCGTGGTGATAACAAATAACCATGAACGATGAAACATCATAAACCGCAGGAGAACGATAGGGGGACGAAGTCTGAAAAACATGTTTTAAAGTAAGGGGGCCAATCCAGCGAGTCTTTGATGGCGATTGGTAAGGTGTTTTTTATTTTTTAGAGAAATTAAATTGAGGATTTTGTCATGATTCTGCTCAACATATTCTTATATTTGGGTAGGTTTTTTTTTTTTAAACGTACATGGAATCTGAGCCCTTTGAACGTCAGTGCCAGAAATACGCCCACATGTACCAAGGAGAGACCAGAGAGCGGAATTGCCCCGGAGGTAGTATGCGTAATGGAGCTCTAACGAGTTCAGTAGGTGATATTGAAAGGCATACAAAATCATTGCCGAAGAGAAAAAAACAGAGCATTGCAGTTGCTAAGATTCTAGGTTTTTAGTTGATTTCAATAAACTTTAGCATCGTGTTTGAGTTTTTCTTAAGGATTCATTCAACAACAGTATTAAAACTTAGTCTAGTGTTTCGAATGGCATCCTTTCCCGCCAGAGCATTTTCAAAGTTGCCCAAGCCAATTCTTTCAACCCGGCGAAGCATTAGCCCAGGTGTTATGATGGTGAACTTTGCAATATCGATTTATGTTTGGCATTTTAAATTTATATCGCTTTAATTTAATGTTACTAATGATGAAAAGTCGTCTGTTTGGACTGGACTGGGTTGATACTTTTTATAATACGCATGAGCAAAATTTTCATTTTGAAAATTCGGAAGAGGTTTCTATTTCCTTCAATATAGATAGATCTTAGTAGTGTAGTGCCCCTAAACTAAAGCAGGGTCCCCGGCCGAGCAGTGGCGTGGGTACTCGGGCAACTGGAGGTCACCCGAGGTCAGGACCCAGGGGCAAGATTAAAGAAATGGGTAGCGCTAAGCCAGCAAAGGAAGGCACAACTACAAAATAAGGAGAAGGAACAACTTTCTGATTATACAAAATAAATATAATTTAACAAAATTGCTCTCTGAGCACCAAAACGAATCTTCAATAAATAAACATAAGGAAATAACGGCTCTTAGCCTCCCGTCCCCTACTCCCGGCTCCGTTGGAGCAAATTATACATTTAGTTAATGATAAGAGAAAGGAATATTTTACAAACCTGCCGTGGGGGAAACCGTAGACGTGGCTCGACCTAATAACGAGGCGAAGCACATTCACGAGACAGATCTAACACTCGCTAATTATGGCAGGGGCCCTCCCTCTCGTTTAGGGGCACCCCTATCCACAAATCCGAAAATATCCCTAAAACTCGGAAAAGAAAACAAAGGGGGGGGGGGGTCCAGCGTCCCGAGCTAGCCATCAACCCCGGACCGGCTTCAAACCATAAACAAATTATGCTACTGACATTTACAAGAGCCACGCCGACGGCCTTCGGAGCTCCCCCGTACGGACTTCTAAAACACACAAAATTAAACTCCATCGAACTTAACGGTAAGAGTAGCAAGAAGTGAGTGAGTACTTTTTCCGAGCCAACGACCCCTCCCGCAAGACCTAATTAACAAAACAACGGATCTCGTTAACGAACAACATAAAGGTATGATGACTGGCATACAGGTGCTCTGGCATCGTGTCAACGTCTCGGCCTGCAGAGAAAAAGACATAGTAGAAGAGGTAAGAATTCACGGTAAGAAACACAGCAGCGACCTCACTCGGTCGCAACAGTAGGTAAAAATTTAACATGAGAAATAACAGAGCAATGTGCTATTTAACTAAACCGCGCTTCAGGTCACTGAACCCAGATTTATTACTAAAAGGATGAAGTGACATTGACCCAATTACGACTGCTACCAGATAAGAACGTAATCTTGTTGGATGAAAAACTGCAGGACCTTAATATATCTCTTACTAAAATTAAGGCATCTTATAACCAATTTAGATATCCTACATCAAAAACATATGATGCACATGTATAGGATGTACTTCATAGATATGTGACATTACAACTATTTTCCTAAAGCTCCAAATGACTATACACACATTTATTGTAATAATTTGGGTCGTAATGTCTACCCCGTTGCCAGGGTGAGCTTTCCGACCTGGAGAAAGGTCTAAGATAGCCTTAAATTGTTGTTAGATATGCCATACATTGGAAATAATCCCAGTTTTAAAAGCACATAAAGTCCGTAAGGTGTAATTACTCAAAACAAGTTATTCACTTGCAAATCATGTTCGTAGTCTGATCTTTGAAATGGAGTCTTGGGATTGTGACATGGGAGGAAGAGGCGGGGGGGGGGGGGGGGTTAACGGGAGGAAGTTACTCTCCCCTTTGAAGAAAAAAATCTATTTGTATGTATCCAGATGCGACATTTTTCTTTTTTGTGCGTCAAACGTTGTTAAGCTTGTCATTCTTTTCATTTGCTATTTCAATTAATATAAGCATATCATGTGAAACATTTTCTTCACGAGAAATACGGTGTTCATAAATTTGATCTTTTTACCTACATGTCGGGGTTCGAAAATTTGAATGATTCAAATCAATTACAGGATGTCTGGTAATATGACATTAGCCTTAAGCAACAGGTGAATTAGTTTAGATCTGAATTCGGTCATTCTTGTGATAAAAAATTTAATTTTTCCCTAAAACGTAAAAAATATCATCTATCACAAGCCGGCTGTATCTACATTGGGAGTTAAATTAAAGGTACTGTTGTCTTCAAAAAAGCAAACTCACTGCCATTGAATTTACTTTGTTCTAATGAACGGATTTTATTGAATGATGCTCTACTCCAAAAGTGGCATTGATTCAACCAGAAAGTTTAAAATAGGTGGCGTTCTTTTGAAATAATTTCTGTTCGACTTATGTTTCGGATTTTTGGCACGGCATAGACCATATAATATATTGCGGGCAAGTGTTCATGTAACACTTCTTTTTATTAAGGCTTAAAATTTTGTATTTCTAAAAGTTCTATGCGTTTTTCATATCCTTTAAAGAAAGTTTGGGCCCCAATGTTGCTATCATAAAAATAGGTTACTATTGTTTGGGTTTGCTAGTTCTAGAATATGCTCCTTAATCTTTCCGTAAAAAACATGACAAGGAGTCCGAAATATCGTACTGGAATTATGTTAGAGAAGCAATTGTTTACAAGCGAGTTTGGTGAAATTTGCATTGAAATCCGATGTGTGGTTCTCAACTGCTATTTCGTCCCAGCGATGTGTGGTTCTCAAGATATGAGCAGGTTAAAGGCAAAGAGCAGTCCCCCCCCCCCCCCCCACACACACACTTATTTGAAGAAAAAGTTAAATAGCACAATTTTCGTCTTATTTCTCTTCAAAGTATCTTTCATTACATTTTCTGATTTAACTATTGCATATTCAAGGTAACCCAAGTCGTTACTTCCAGTAAATTTCACATCTGAAGAGAAAAAAACATTGTCACGTGACTCTCAACAGCCAATCATGAAACTGGACAATTTGGGATGACTGCTCCTGCCCTTTAAGTTGTCACATTTTCAAAAACAAAAGTGATCTCGAAGTAAGCACACGTGAAATCATATCCTCACACTACTTGGCAGTTTTGGGGGGTTTTTTTTAACCTGTTCAAGCAATGTTCTTCTCAATAATCCCATAACGTATTATCAGAATATGATTGCATAGGTAGCATGAGAACTTAACAAACGTTGCATTACAAAGCGGCCCTTTCCCCGGCAGAAAACTCCCTTTGATACCCTTTGTCCAAATTCCATCAACAAAGGGTTTCAATTGGTTCCAAATAATTTTCAACAGGGTTTGGTTTATGCAAAGGGTAATTTTACGATTCCCTTTGAGATTTGTCAAATTTCCATCAACACCTAAACTGCTAAAAGGAACCCTTTGGATGCAAACGGTTTCTCCAAAGTGTACCATTTGAAACCCTTTGGGTTCAAAGAGTAATACGGCCCCAAAGGGTTTCAAAGGGAATTTTCAGATGGGTCCCTTTTAACTTCAAGGTCAACACAACATTCTGAAAAAACAAACATAAGGAAACTAAGCATTTGTTGTTAATGTGAGAAAGTGATATAACCTCAGTCTCCTCCCCTCAAAGTAACCTTGGAACACAGACTGCATTTACGGATATCTCAAAAAATACATGTCTGATTCGAATGAAACTTTTCACCACGCTGTGTAGATTTGGTTCTTCTTTCATATATGAAACTTATAAATGGTTGTTTGAAATTCAGTTGAAGATGACAATGTTACAGTATTGTCTAACTTCATTCATAGCTGTGGAAGTTAGAAAGAGAACAGACTACGTGCGGCTCTTAACGGCAAACTGTGTAATATTACCGGTGTAGACCTCTGTAGTGAGTAAACATCGTTGTTGAAAACGCCATAGGTCTCATGGTTGCAATGAACAGATCAAGTCTTTATCTAAATATTGTCTTACAATCCTTCAACTGCTTTGTGCGGGGGATTAAGTGTATACCTGTGGTAATATGTAAATAACAAGGGTGAAGTTTATTAGCTCAGACGAAATAACAGTCGAACTCCCGTAACACGTGTTTCTAAAGTTGTTAAAAGCTCAGTAGTGTAAACTGAATTAGCAAAGGTTTTCCGATATATCAAGCATATTAAGGAGAAGTCTTTCAACATATACCAAATGAATAACGCTATATCTCACTTATTACCGCTTGATTTCAGCCTAGTGCCAATCTAAGGGAGCATCTCAACACTCATGTTTTTGCAGCAAGTTAAGCGAGGTGGTGTATAAACGATCGTAGTTCGTATTTATGTACGATGGAAACTTTACGAATCTGTGTTTTCCTTTCGGAGTTGTGGACAAAAGGATTATTCTTCAAGTGAGCATGCTTTTCACGTTTCCTTAAGAAACTTAACCTTGCTGAGGAGTCATTTTTGCAAAATTGATTTTCCAAGCAATGTCGGTTACATAAAAGTTGCAAATGACGATAACGTACTTGGTTTCTTATCATTGAGCGTTGACTTCAAGCTAAGAGGCTAGCAGCAATGCATTTGAATACCTCTGGACCTATATTTTCGTTGTATAAAAGAGCAACGCTCTGTTATGATTTATACGATTCCAAAGACAAGCAATTCTACAGGTAAAGCTAATAGGACCCAGACAATAGGCTCGACAACATATTCATGTTCATAAAGTTGAAAACACAAATGAGTCAAGCTAACGAAGGTGTAAATTCGCAGAAATTGACACCAAACGGTAAGGAGAAGAGACTCCTTTCTTTCTTTACAATGGGGAGATCATTCTTTCGTTCAAATAGGGCTCTAATGAGATCGAACACATTTTGTTTGAGCTTAGCTCTGATAGTAGCGATGTGCTGCTTTAACTTTGGCTTTCAGTATGGAATACTAATTATGACAGACACGTCTAACACAAATTCTCGCATCCAACATGATATCGGCAAAATGCCACAGAGCCCTTTCGAAAAAGAGAAAGAAATTGTTGAAGTTTGGGACAACGAAGACAATTGGGAAGAATTAGGAGTGGAACTCAGACCCCGAAAAGTTCGTATGCCACCTGAAAATTCTGAAAAGTTAGGACGTAAAGATAAAGGTGGAGCTCAAATCAAAGAACCAAAAGTTAATAAACGGGAAGAAGATGTAGCAAAGAAAGGCGGCGGACCCAACCTTCCTCTACCAGGGTCTTTTTATGACATATGGGGTATTTCCCCCACCTGTGCAAAAATGAGTAAGCCAAGATCCAATGTGATCATGTACAATTCTCTAACAATGTGCGCAAGTCACATACTTCTCAACATGGCAAAATATGCAAACAATCATTTATTTGTGGAAGATTTGAAAGATCCTCTTCATAAAAGTTCGCACCCTGAAAAAGATTTGATCAAGTTTGTCGACGGGAAGCCGTTACCTTCTTTATTTCATTCTCATACTCGATATTGCCCTCTGACTTCCACGGATGATAGGAATATAAGTTACATAAGTATGGTCCGTAATCCTCTGGACCGTCTGATTGCAATGTATTATTCGGGTATCCAAGGCTTTAAAGCTGCCGGTGTTAAAGTAAAATCTTTCGAAGAATGCGTACTGGAAAATAACAATGTTTGTGTAGGGAATTGGACGCGTCACACTCTTGTGCGTCACTTTTGCGGATATGATGCGCGTTGTGAGAAAGCATCTTCATGGGCATTTGAGCAAGCCAGGAGTAACATTGCCAGTAACTACTTAATAGTAGGTGTTGTTTCCGACTATGAACGTTTTATGCTCTTGTTGGAAAAGTTAGCTCCTGCAATATTTATTGGATATAGTGACCTGGCGATAGATATGTCGAAGGTTTTGGACAAGCGTGTGTTTGGTAGTCTTAAAGAAGACTTGTCAACGGAAGTTTTAAAGCGCATGGAGACCCATTTAGAAATGGATTTCAAAATATTTAACTTTATAAGACATAGATTTTTAAAACAAGTAGAGATTTGTGATAATACTATTCATCAATAGATAAAGCAATTTATGTGGGTAGTTAAAATCTTGGGGATTTAATGTGGCTTTAAGTTTGGTATCTTTGCATTAGTGAACTCACAATGTCTTTCACGAAATTACAAATGATATTGTATTTTTCGAGGTGAATAAAGTAATTTTGACACTTCGTATACAAAAGTCGCAATGTCAGAGGTGTACAGAAAAACCCAGTCAGTCTGGTCATTTACTGATCATTATTATACAAAACGGCAAAACGTTTGAAAGTTTTCCTTTCAAAGTGTACCTAAAGTCAAAACATTAACAAAATATATATTAAATAGCATTAAGACATAAGTCAATATAATGAAACATTATAAATAGCATTCCTTATAGGATATTATGCATGACACCTAAGGTGTAATTTACAAAAAGGAAAGTAACCACCTTAACTGGTAAATTATCTTACACTTTTTTGCTCCTCATCCCACTAAAGCAGTAATCCTTTATGTCACTGCCATTAGATTCAATAACTGTCAATCATCACTAGTATTAGAACTAATAACTATTATAATTACGATCAATAATCAATAACTCGCCGTACAATGGTTAAAAGTATTACAATCAATAGCTATCAATAGTTCGTAAGGCATTTGTCAATGTTTAACACACTCTCAATTTATGATAGCATTTTAAATTACAAAATACTATACTAAACGTTTTTCTCATTTACCACTGCTAATTTTGCACACCCAAACTTTTCTTAGTGTTTAGAAGAGAACAGACTGACAGAGGAATACCTTAAGTCACGCTTCTTCCTTGTTCGCAGTTTTCTTCTTTGTTCGTCCTTTATTTCTGAGAAATATCACTCATGGCGAATGGGATCTTTGCGACTGTTGCATACTTTTGCAAGTCACCATATTTATTATTTTTCAAATTGCATCTAAATTATATAATTTTATATTTGACGTTTACTCAATATTCAAATCGGGTCTTTTAGTTTTCAAAGTGGAGCCCCAATGTCCACTTCAGGTTATGGTTTGGCAATAGATATTGATTTAGCTAATAGACAGATAGGTATGAAATTAAATGCTACTAACTTACGTATAGTTATGCTTTGGGCTGCTAATTGCTCCTTTTTAAAAGACTGCCGAAGTAATCAAAGATGGCCGCTGTTAACAGATTATTTTGTTTGGTTTGGCAAACTTCAACGATTTTGATCGATTTCCGTAAGTGATTTTGTCACATTAAAATTAACCCTTCCCTGTAGTCTCGGGTCAGCTAACTATACGTTCTGTTCACTAAAAGAACCTTGTAAGAACGGGAACGGTACGTTGTTCGGTAGGGAGTGTGGGGAAGGGGGTACAGGGGGATTTGTGTTGATCATCTGTTTATTTTGTATCCGCTCTCTTTTGTTTCTCAAGCCCAGAAGGGTTTTAAGAGTACTTCCATTCACAACTAATGTCTTTTCTAACTTCTTATTTGATTATATTATCTTGTTCATTTACTGTTGTAATTAAACAAATAAATGAAATGAAATGAAAGAACAACTTTGACAATGTTTTGCAAAATAAAAAAAAAAGTTTGAATCTGCTATGTACTTAAACGTACCATGAAAAAGGCTATTCTTTCATTTAATCCAGAGGGGGGATGGGGGTATGCATACCCCCCCCCCCCACCGGCATGGTAAAAATTGAATAGATAGCCAGGCTAATTGTAGCCTAGGCCTAATTACCTTTTAAAATACAGGGATGGTTGTTACATTATTTGATTACCGTATTTTTGTGTCACATTCTTCCATAAAATAAAAAATGTAAATTATAATGTATCTATCTTCCGTATCATTTCGTAAATTCCCGTTTTGTTTAGACATTGCGCAATGGCGAATGCTAAATCTAGCGTTTTCGGCCAACGCCCGTTGGTAACGCTGTTTGTGACATCGCATGTGTGTCTATGTCAATACGTGGGGCTACGACTACTGCCGGATAATGGGCCAATCGTTGATACGAAGGCTTGCACGGGGATGTTGCGGAGTGTGTATAAATAATAAATAGATGAAAAGAAGATTAAGTGCTGATTCAAGATGATTGGCGGTTTTATTTCGTTCGATTAACAGCCGGCAAAAAAAGGAATTATTAAAACTTAACTACGTACAGATTGACTGAGGTGCCCGTAGTCTGAGGTCTGCTGCACCAGTGTGTGAGTGTGACCAAAACTTGCGAGCTCGGAGCTTTCATAGCTCGGGGAGATCGGAACACATGATGCAGTCCCCTGATTGGTTATAAGTTGTGACGCACAAAATTAAATAAATGTTAAAGAATGTGCTGCTCTAAAAAAATGACCAATGAGGAAGCTGTAGAGAGTGAAATTGGCCACACCTTGAAAATTGGTGATACAGCATACAAGTGGAACTAGGGCGAGGTAGTTTGTCATGTTCACCGGTAACACGTTACGGGAAACAGGAAGGGCCCTGGGAATCTAGGACAAAAGGAAGGGAGAGTTGCTCTTAAACAACAAGATGGCATTCCTGTTAAAGGTCATGAAGGGGCACCATACTACATGACACTACGTACAGTTTACACATGACATAGACTAAACCCGTGTAACGGCAACAGCGTACACCCGGTATTAAATTCACATTGACCGTATAGTCCGTTGATATAATGATTACTCACACTTTCAAGACCATGTTTTGGAAGCTTGGGAGTTTCATAGTGGCTTAAAATATTGAAACATGTATCACCATGTTGCATCTCGGCCCCCTTTACTTAGACACCCAGGCAGGGCATGGGCTCTGAAAATGAAGAATTCGGAAATTTGCCAATTGTGAGACCAGTCCACTGTGTGGTTTTGACAACTCATGAAATTACGAAATTCCAGAGTAATTTTCTTTAATAAAAGCTCTTTATTCTTCATTATTTGATTCAAGAAAGCAAAATTTTCCGCGCTTCGCGCGCCGCAAATTGCAATTTCTTAGCAGAAGTGCTCGCTCATACCTTCACTGTGGTAAACTTTTCCGAAATTTTGGAAGTGACAACATCTGAAATTTGCTACACTTGTGACACCAGATCACCAAGTGACACCGTTAACTATTTACAGTGCTATTTTCATAAATTTTCTTTCATAAAATTCCATACTTTCTCCAATATAAGCTCCAAAATTCCGTCGGAGAGCCTCATTACGTAGGCGTTGGATAACATTATGTAGCAACAACGACCTTTGGTCGCCTCCCAGCCCCATATTTGCCGATAGAAAATGCAAATTCTTCAGTAATTCCCTCACTGCCACTGTTCAAATTTCCTTGCGGGAAAACCAACATCCACAAACTTTTCAACACAAGCTCCATATTTTCAAATATTTGGAAAGGGCGAAAATTTCAGCGCGCTGCAAATAAGGCCCCTAGGAGAGTGGTAATCACACTTAAAAATATGGTAAAATTTGGTTGCTTCCTACCACCCCCATTTCCCATGTCCTGAATTCTAATAGGCATCAGAGACTAAACAACAGCCATACATGTGGTGGCGCTTCGCTCAGTGTACATTTGATGGCCCATCCACATGCAGACCCCCCACTGCATGTTCCTGGATCCGCCACTGTTAAAATGTTCATTCCGGACCAATTACTCATTTTTGTTTTACATCGAAATAAAATGTTCTCATACAAAATATTCTTCTAATTTAAATTAAAAAGAACTTGAAAATATTGATTCTTAATACCGCTATAGTGAAACGGATAAAGCCCTCCTGAAGTTTCTTGCATTTTGCGATAATCCCATGCCAAAATTGGCAGACTTTTTCGAAAATTCCAAGAAGCTTTTGGTTTCCCGAAAGAGAATACCTATAGTCGTGCAGACCTGACCTGACAAAACAAGTGTAGGTTCGTGCATTTTAGTGTTGGCTTATACTATGGTTCATCAACTTTCTAAAAAATGCCATTGGTGCACAAGTACTACGTTACTTCATTGAAGAACCATATATTCTTCAGTGTCTAAAGGCGATACCCTGTTTCATCAAAACTGGTTTTGATAACTCAGCCAGACGATATCGTTTTTAAGTGGGAAATTGTGTCATCTATTTATATGTAGTAGGCTTATTGTTTAAGATTAAAAAAAAAACACTATTTATTCTGTTTGATTTGTTCATGGTTTAAAATTGGAGGTAAGTTAACATTTGCCTAGGGAAATATATTTACCTTCCTTGAAATGAATATAACCCGTATTGACATTGGGTTACGAAATACATACCCATTAAGATTCAAAGGAGACCACGTACTGAGCGTACTAAACGTACTGAGACCGAGAAAAGCGTACAGAAAAAAAGCGGACGCACTAGCATTTTAGGCATGCCACTACCTTAGTATCTATTTAATTATCCTCTCGGGAAAGGTTTCACAGTTCCGGTTTGATTGAACTATTTGTGGTATGCAGATAGTAAACGACATTCATAGAAGTAAAGTTTTATTTTTATTATTATCAAATAATAAACTTCACTGCCATGACAATTAAGAACAATTATTTCTAGTTAATTTGACTCCAATCTGAATCTAATCTTATTAACTCTATAAGGCCAACATTTTACTTGAAATTTCTTCCGTTCTCTTGAGGCTGTCAAAATTTGGACTTGATACAATTTACTTAGAATATTTGTTTCTTTAATTTAAAAAAAAGAAACAGAACTACCACAGAAACTCCAGTTTTTTCATATATTTTCTCAATTCAAATTCATTACTGAAATTTCAATAAAGTCACGCATGTAAGCTCTTTTAAAAAAACCTTTGTTTGTAGAAGTAAAATGATCTGAAAAAAGAAAAGAGATAAAATTTCCACCACCTACTTTACTGAAAGGTGTAATATGCAAACGTTCAGAAACGGTGAAGTCTTTAACTTTAACGTCTCAAATAACAAGAATGTTCGCTATTGACCTTATGCATATGACGTCATTGAGCACAAAGTACGCCCTTCTTTGGTGGCAAACAAACCAATACAGACTGATACAGACAGCTCATTTGTCAACCAGTCGAACACGCGCATAGTCTGCACGGTGACTTCGTATGCTTACGGCCACGTTTTCCATTGTTTTTCCCCAAGAATGACGTCAGTGTGATGACTGGAGGCAAACTGTAATGTTATTTTACGTTCCTTATGAACGGAGCAATTTCTTCATGAATGGAGGGATTTTTCACCCTTTGCCTTCAATTACAAGCCTGTCTTTTTAAGACTCATGAAAACATGAATTAAGATTTCACATTTCATAAGTTTCCTCGGAAAACCTATATCATTGCTTTCGTTTGGTAATATTTAAAATTGCTTACATAAGATTCAAAGATGGTGGTGTTACGCTATAGTTTAACTTATATATTTTATTTTAGATTTTATCCAATTTCCCATTTTACTACCAATTTTAAATAAGTCGAAATGAGAAATACTGGGTTTCCATCATAACGACTCCTTTCAAACAATGCTGTGTAACAACAGGGTCATGTTATCGTTACCAATCAGTGCCAACAGTCGTGTGGGCCTGAGTTACTGAATATGGTAAAATTTAACTAGAGGTGCATTTATTTTATTTCTTTAACAACGCGTGTCCTTTTTTTACTTTCAAAAATGACGTAAATGATGTAATACCAGTTTATTAGACCTATACACCTATGTCAAGATGTGTTTTCAACTGTCTTGAAATATAAGTCCCCCTTTCCTGGAAAATCACTTTTACACAAAACATGCGGTAGTAATCTTTTGTCCGTGGTGAAGAGTATACTCGTATGACCCACCGTGGCGCTATAAATCACGGAAGAAATAGGCTTGATCTAGTTTAGCCCCCTCGTCTTTTATAAAGTCCATTTTATAATTGTAGATCAGGGCATCTTGTTCCTCTTCATAGTTACTAAAGGAGTGGTTGTTTAAGCGAGCTGCAAATTAAGACATTGTGGAAGTACTATTAATATTATTGTAACTGAATAATCGCTTGGCATAAGTGTTTACCTTTGTAAACAACACCTCCGTCCTTGAGTGGGTGTCGTCCTTGCTAAGCAAACTAGATAGAAATTTATAAATCTCAGATATTATGATAAATAAGTATTCCTCCATTCAATAATTTTTTGTCATGAGATGAACAAGTCGTTTAAAGTTTGAAAACAGTAATTAATCTAAAATAGCCCCCCCCCCTCCCCCCGCGCAATCGCCGGCTTTCTCCCATCAGCAAGCAGAAAGATTGTTTGCTTCAGCTAGCAGAACAATTGATTTCCTTACCTTTGTTGGGTAACTTCAAACTGCATTTGGTAATTGATAATAATCCATGGTCCCCGTCCGAATGCCTGATTCGCCGGGTATGTGGTTGACAGACTTCTAAAACAACTGTCTTTCTTTTGTTTGTTTTTTTTTTCAAACGAGACAGTCATTCTTCTGAAATAGTTCATTCGATCAGACTCCCCATTAATTTTAACGCTAAAACCTTCTTTTATCGCCCCAATTTTATGATTTTTTCGTATTGTCTATATAAAAGAAATAGATGGAACTTTGGCAGTTTGCAGTAGCCTTTTGCTCTAGGAAAGTGACTGCCAAAATTGATCATTTGAAAAACGGTGCTCCTTTGCATATCCAATTAAGCTTGCCTGAGAGTTTTTCCTTTGCTTCAGCATACTCTGAATCCAAAATGGTGAATTTAAACTGAACGACGCATCGATCCACACCAAATCCAAGCATACATAACCTGATACGGTATTTACCCTAATAGACCGTCGCTGGCGAACATGAAATTTTAGGGGTTCTGGGCCATCGTAGTCAAATGTGGAAACAAGAACTCATAATATCACTCAAACAGAAGTAAACTACCACTCCCGACCCAACAATGAAGCAGTACATGTTCACCATATTTCAACAAGGACTCGATTGTTTGCGACTGGCCATTGCATTGGAATTTAAATCACCCAAGTTTGTATTTATTTACATTGCGGCGCCGCCACATCGGACTATTCTGGGCTGGCCGCCTGATTGGTTTGTGCACAATTTTCATCTAACGTATATATACGCAGCTATATTATGCGTGTTCCCATTATGTACTGCTGTATTAGACTGTGCTTTTGGCGCCGTCATATCTGAGAAAAATAAAATCAAACTGGGAATTTTATGACTCTGTGACGATTATTTATCTCTAGAATTCACGACTTGTGATGTGACGTGAAAATTAAGAGGTCACTCAGTGTTTGTTAGAGAGGATCTCCTATTAGAGCAACTAAATACAGCTAGACAAATAACGATATTACTTTAAAAAACATTTTCTGCTGCATTCATGACTCTTAATCTGAGTTCATCGTACCAGACACCGCACTCAAAGGAAATACCTCTTAAGATATATTATCCTGTAATGAGGTTTGTTTCAAAGCTGTGAAAATCGATTGCCGAGGTTTTAACAATTAAGTGAATTTTAAATGCATTTTGCATCCAGCTCGGACGGCAACAACCTTGATTAAGTTTGTCGAGTGAGTTCAGACCACATTCATTACCTTCGTTAACGAAAAAATTGGCGAAATGCTGAGAAACCTTAACGGCTGACGGGTCGTGGTTAATGCCAGCTGCCTCTTTCCAAGTGAACAAATTTTTCTCGGGATGGAATTGAACCCCGTAGAATGGATACTTTTCAGCTGAAACGGAAGGTAAATTATTGAACTTTTTTTAAAAAAAAAAGAGAAATGTTAGTATCTCAGGAAAATCAGTGTGTACCATAACACTTTGGCCGCATAAACAGAATTATGCACTTGTCAATTGCAAAGGCGGGTTAAAACTAGATGTTATATGTTAAGAAAGCAGTACCATTTGCATGATTTTTAGGCTATGATGCACAAACCTGCAGATGTGGATGAAAGTAATTTATTTACGAATACCTTCCATAACGCCGATAACTTTCATTCAAATGCATTAATAAAATACCTCCTTTTGAATTTCGAATTTTTTTGGTGTTTACGTTTAATACAACATGCACGTTTGTTGATCGATATTTTGTAAGTTCGTACTCATGCTGTGTGTCCGTTAATCCGAAGATTTATCAAACAAACATTGTACACTCGAATCCTAATCTCTCTACACAATTTCAGTGTAAGTTTATTAACGAATGTTAGTCTTATGCATGTGATACTTAGTTCTGTTGAAATATGCAGCTTACCTTCAATTATAGAAATAAATTCACCTCCATCATTTTTGCTAGTGGAAACGACGTTAAACACTGACATCAGTTCCACGCTTTTTCTATAGTTCTAAAACAGACAAGCAATATATTTTACAAAATAACGCAAATCATGGAAAAAAGACAGAGAATTCAGGTAAAATGACATCAATGTCTTCCTCTCATTCATTGATAATTCAAGCATTCTTTGCAACTTTGACCAGCTGGAATATCCCAATTAAAATTGGAAGATTTTGGAAGATAGCGCGACTTATCATCTTGCAAGTTCGTCCGACTCCTTTAAGTGGATTTAAATGTGTTGCAAAAGGGTTATATTATTTTTATTTGGATAACAACAGTTACTAAATGATTCAACCCGAATCATTTGATGTTTCAAAAAACAACGCGCTGCAGTATGGCATATGGAAGAACCTTCCTTGCCATCTTTAGCTAACTATATCTTTCGCACTTCAGACTGTAGCTCAGCTTAGTTAAAAGAACGCTCCTTGACAAACGTTTCTTATCGGACCTTTTTTTTTTGCAAGTGTTAAACCCAAATTCAGATAGGCATTAACGTTTCTAGACAACTAATGCAATAAAGCAGGGTGATTAAAGGTAAACCAAAGACCGTCCCATTTTAGGTATATATCCAAACAAAGGTAACATATTTTGATATATGAAATGTATAATCAAGCCAAGGTTTTTCTGTCCTTGTGACCAGTTTTGGAAATTTGCTTGGAAACAGCAGTGGAATAAACCGTCACCCAAAGTGCACAGGTCCCCCTTATTGCGATATATTTCACACTCACCTTAAGTGTCAGGCTTTGTTTATGATGATTGTATGTAACATGTTTTGTTTGAAGAGCGTTCAGTACTTCTTCTGGGGCGCCAGACAACAATTTGCCTCGTTTGTAATCTGCTGAACAGGAAATGATTTTTGCAGTTGCAACAGAGGATACCTGACATTTTCAAAATAATATCAAGTACTTTCTTGTTCTGATTATCCAGGCTCTTAAAAATTATATTTATCAAAAGTTTCACAAGTCCAATTCATGCGTGAGCAATTGCAATCAATTCAACTGAAATAAAACCGTCTCATTAATGAATAAAATTTTACTAGAATATATTAAATTTCTAGTAGGTAGGTTTTCCGAGGTTTCTATTTATGTCACAGAAGGGAATGAGAAAATTTACCCCTTCCTGTCCTTGTTACATTGTTTCTGCCCTACACTAGTAAAATGTCAAAAATACTGTCATATTTCAGGCAGATTGTAGTTTTCATATCCGAAAAAGTCAACATAAAGATTGTAGTTTGTGATAATTATTGTCACGTCATTAGTAAATAAGTATTAATACTAAAATAAACCTTTTCAAGCATAATCGGTAACTAGTCACACATTCATAGATTTACTCACTTACTCTCTTTACTCAACCGGGAAACCGCATATGACCATTATTATCCATAATTCATTATATCTTACCGACGGATTTCTGCACCACGTATGTAAAAAAACTTGTAATAATAAGCGCTCATTCACTGTCATTTGCTGTTTCTTCTTTGAAATTTTATAAATTAGGTATAACAGCAACAGAAATGCTTCCTTATTTAATATACTTTTTCTCCACTTTTTTCTTAGTAGATGAGAAATCGCGTTCGAAAGAGTTCAAAAGTTTACCCTTCTGTCGCAAGAGACAACTAAACAGGAGTAAACGTATGATACCCTAGCTCACTTGGAAGATGCGTGTAACTGCCTATCTACGTATCTGCAAGACACTTCATAACACAATCGTGATGTTGTGCCGAAGCATTCGAAAGAGGAATTGAATCTAAGGGGAAATTCTCCCTATACTTTTACTGTTCGGATTTGAAGTGGGAACGGGAATTTTCCATAATTGCCACATCTGAACGCAACGGGGATATAACGTGGGCCTTTTGCCGTTGCATCAAGTTACTCTTAAAACTTGGAGGTTTCGTTTATATTAATGTCATAAGGACTGAAGGATGATCAGTTTGTAGAGTTCCTTGTGACAACCAGGATTATTTTATGCGGCATCCTTGTGAACCTTTACAATGCGATGTGGGTTTATTTGTAGAACAGCTACAGGAATCCCCACCCAAATAGAGTAAAAAACAGGAAACAAGAGAAATAGGTTGTAATCCGCATCTAAACGCGTCAAACGGAATTTATTTCCATCCTAATGCCATAGTAGCTGACAATATTAAGAAAAGGGGCAAATTTCCCTATCTGCTAGTATGACATTTAGAAGACGACCAACCAGGCTTAGTTCCTATCACCTGCTAAGCTTATTGAGTCATAAAGAATAACACACAAAAGAGATTAGTGTCGGCAACTTTAAGGGCGCAAAGAAAAAGGTTCTCGATGGGTCTCCACCTTACAACACCTCTATGTTTTTACAAAAGTAGGTACCAGTTTGGAAACTTGGTGTAAGATGTATGAAATGGCTTGATGAAGCAAAGGACGTTATAAAAATAACATTTATTATCCAAGTATGTGGACATGGTAACAGTAATCCCGCCATGTCCACCTCCACATCAACGGATGATAATTTGGTCAGATAAATGATTTCACGGCCATGAAATGAGGGGTATCGCACTTTATTAGGAGCTCGTGTTATTAATTTGATGTTTGTTAATAAATAATGTGTTTTGAATTAAGCAAGCAGTGTTGTTGTGAAGGAAGCTATCGGTTATTGCAAAGTTTTAAGAATCAATTCTTTGCAACTGTATTGTAATTCTTTTTAATTTTCCAAGTTTTACTTCCCATGCAGTGCTGTGGACCTTATGATGCAATGTTACCATCATTATCTAAATGTTTATGTTGTTGGATTGGGCCCTTGGTTGACCAGACGATTTAAGTATATTACTCCAAGATACCATTCTATTGCATTGTTTACCTGGATTTTACCACAAAGTAATTATCACATTGCAATTATTACCTGGACTTAGGACGACATTTAAACTCTTGTTAATTGATTCCAACAGTGACAACACATTTGTGCCTGCCGCAAGAGTTACCATTAGTTCAAACCCTTGACAAACACCAAATAAAGGAAAATAGTCTCCTTCTTGATTGCTCTGGAAACAAAGAAATTCGACGAAAAATAATAAAAATTAGAACACAAACATCTATCTTAAAACGGAAATACAATAACTCTACTTGAAGTTGTATAGTACACTGTTCTATTTCTTGGTTGCCGCTTGGAAATCATGTGACAGTATTTTGTCCTCGTCAAATGCGAAATTTAGTAGCTACTTCTTTTTGGCTAACCTTGAATATATCGAAGTATAAAAAAATTAACATAAGCAAAAGTATGGAAAAATGTGAAGTTAAGCTATAAGTTGTTTCACATATAAGCTTGGGCGACTGCTCTTGCTCTGTTACAGAAGTTGGAAGTGCGGCATCGTCAATTGTTACGTGAGATTGGCAAACGATGCGTCAAGGAAATATAATTTTTTTAATTTTCAAAATTCTATTGCATTTTAAATACACATGTCCACTTTGCGAACTAAATAGTGAGCTACGAAATTGAAGGTTTCCCAGAAAATGTTAAGTATAACACCTCCCTGTTTCTAGAGAACAACTTCATGCTTGGCAAAAATAACGAGAATATTTCATTTTGTATTGTTACTGCATAACTACAGGAAAATGTATTAGGAAATGAGCTCTAGTGAAGATTTTGAAGGAGCGCCAGCAAATGCATCACAGTGCTGGACCGGAAGTGAAAAGGAGACTACTGAAGCTAAAAATTCTCTGACTTTCCCTAAACTTTGAAACATTTGACTAAAACTTGAATAAAACACTTAGTGAAACTTTTAGAGCTTTTGCAACGTATGCCAAACCAAACGCTGGAAATCCTTAATGCCAACATCTAACAACTAAAAGTACTAAAAAATTTTACTACAGTTTCGGTAATGGATAAAAATGGGAAAAAATAAATCAAGTGTCCGAAACTCACTTAGCGTTATTCTTTAATTTTCTTTGCCAAAATCCATGTTATAGAGACCAAAAATTCTATTTGTGGTATATCATAAGTGTATTTGTCGTACGGATCAGAGCAGAATGAGGGGAACTGAACTTTTCCTACCGTCGAAAAAAGTAGCTTTTACAATAACATTTACGGATACAGTCTAAACCAACCACCAAAATCGTACCTTTTTGGCAAGGTCATAAAATATCTTTCCTGTCTGGCCGTAGGTAGACACTAGTAGATTAGGTTGTGCCCCACCAGGCAATAAAAGTCTAAGCAGAGTAAAGAAAAGCGGGAAAAGTCTGATGCATTGACCAAAGTGTATTAAAGGCCATGGTGATCATGAATCTCATGGGTCATCGCAGAATTCCTCATAGGCGAAGCTCCTAGAAACATCGCGTAACTACCGCTCAGCGTGGCGAGATCGCGGAAACCAACAAACAACATGGTAGGTGCTATAACACTTTAATAATAGTTCTTACGTATAAATATATAAATATATATATATATATATATATATATATATATATATAAATATATAAATATATATATATATATATATATATATATATATATATATATATATATATATATATTTGTATTTTTGTAATTTGTATTTTTCGTTCAACTCCATTTTTTGTTCAACTCCACTTTTGGTTCAATTATATTGCACTGTGTATTACCATGTTTTTGCATCGACCTATTTTTTCTCCAGTGCATCGCAGTACCTTAGTCCTTTTACTTATCACATCCGCTGTGAACTTTTTGCTGCCACCGTCATCTGTTGTCTCTTCGAGTATGCCTTCTTTAAAGGAATTTGTCTCTGGTCTCCGTCGAGATTTGATGTGTGAGTCAAGTAATTATTCACCCAGGATCCGACCGCTAATTATGTCCTTAGCTATGGCCACTTTTGGAAAAACTCGTTTTTCTAGCCATATACACTTTCTCAGCACATGTTTGCGTAAGAATTTTATCCCAAATGGTTTTCAACTCTAAGTTCCATGCCAGTGTTTCGCAGGATAAAAGCTATGAGGTTATTATTCGCCGTCACCTCAATAATTGTTCTCGTAATTTGATGCGTGCCACCCTGAAAGACATGCGTGTTCGCCAACATCATTTTGCAAATTCGTTAAACCGGTATAAGTCCTTCCTTTCCAACGAACTGAACGACTGGAGCCAAATCAAAGGCCGTATTCATGTCTTGAACCGTAAGTTGTACGGTTTTTTACATGACACTAAATCTAAGAAACTGCTAAGACTCTCCAGTAACAGCTCACCTACCCAGACCTCTCAGGAAAAATTGGTAGTCACTATACCCCCAGACTTGAAGTTATCCCAGGATGAAAGATCGATTCTAGCGAAGGGACTTAATTTCGTTCCTTTAGAGAATTCTTTTGATACCTTCACTGTCCGCAAGGATGTCAACTCTTTTCTCAGGAAATTACGTTTAAAATTCCACTATTCTAATTCCACCGAAGGCTCAGATTCTGATCCTATCGTTGCGTCTGATTCTTTTTAAAACCTTCAGCCGAAGTTATCCACATGGACCCCCAAAGCCGGACAAAACAAAACGTTGGATAACGTTATTCATTCAACTAAAGTGGAACTTGATGATTATTTATTTCCTAAACCGTGCAATTTGAGAAACCTTACGAAGGGGGAACGCAAAGCTTTAGAATCCCTCAAAAAGAATTCCAATTTTGTTATTAAGAGAGCTGACAAAGGAGGTGCCACAGTGGTCTGGAGACGTGACCTCTATATAGCGGAAGCTGAAAGACAATTATCGGACACTACTTCCTATTTGGAAATTGATGTAGATGACACCTCAGCCTTACAAAAGAAAGTAACGACATGTGTTAATTCATTGATTTCTTCAATGGAACTCCCGAATTCGGCCGTTAGTCTGATCAATCCGTCCCCCAAAACTGCTAATTTCTATTTATTACCTAAAATTCATAAAGTGAACACACCTGGACGCCCCATCGTGTCTTGTCATAGCTGTCCTACAGTCTACATTTCCGAATTTTTAGACTCTACTCTCAGGCCTTTGGTTTCTTCCCTACCTTCTTTCGTGCAAGATTCACCTCATCTCTTACGTATGCTGTCAGAGTTTCGTTTCCCAGAGTCTTCGCATAGTAGTTATTACTTATTTACCATGAATGTGTCAAGTTTATATACGTCAATCCCGCACAACGTCGCCCTCACAGCATTGAAATTTTACCTCGACCAGCGGAGCGACCAGACTATCTCAACCTCAACCCTACTTCGTTTAGCTGAGCTGGTTCTTACGTCCAACTCTTTTCAATTTAATGAACGCTTTTATAAGCAAATTAAAGGAGTTGCTATGGGGACTAAAATGGGCCCTTCTGTGGCATGTTTCACTCTTGGATTTTTCGAACGTAACCTTTTCCAGCAGTATAACGGAACCACCCCAATTTTATATAAACGTTATATTGATAATATTTTTGGTGCCTTTTTAGGCACTTTTGATGAAGCTCAAGAATTTGTGAACTTTGTTTCCACCTTTGATCCTAATTTTAAGTTTACCCATACTATTTCTACCTCTAGTGCTACCTTCTTAGACTTAAGGCCTACCATCGAAAGTTGATTGGAAGCGTAGTACCATCGTAGATCGTTCTATCAGATCTAATATTCATTTCAAGGATACTGACTCTCACAATTTCTTATTGTATTCCTCTTGTCACCCCCCCCCCCCAAGGGTAAAAACTCAATCCCCTTTTCTCAGTTTCTTAGAGCTAAAAGAATTTGCTCTGTTAACGCCGATTTCATTCACACTTCCCACCCCACCCCTCTCCTGTCCGCAACCCTGGGACCTTTCCCTGTAAACGCAAACGGTGTAACACTTGCCCTGTTGTCTCCGGAGACCAACTGTTATCGATTCAAGGACCCTCTCATGTGTTCAAAGTTACTGATCATTTCACTTGTATTTCTCCCAATGTACATTTTAAGCTGTAAACGCTGTAAAATTCTGTATGTTGGTGAAACCAAACGGAGGCTGGCCGATAGAATTACTGAACACCTCCGATCTATTAAACTTAACTTGTCCGGCTTTCCTGTAGCAGCCCATTTTAATCCGCACTCCCTTTGTACAATTACAGACTTTTTGGTCACGGCCGCATTAACCTGTAAAGGAGCCCATATTGATCGTCTCACGACTGAAAACCGTCTTATCCTTAGACTTGGCACTCTTCACCCCCATGGCCTTAATTCTAAGCTAGAATCACTGCTGGAATGATTTTAATCTTGTTGTTGACTGGTGCTTTTTCCTTGACTTTGACTCCTCGATTGTGTGACTTCAGTTGACTTTCTGTTACCGTGTTGAAGGGTTTGTAACCCGAAACGTCGTAATTTGTATTTTTCGTTCAACTCCATTTTTTGTTCAACTCCAGTTTTGGTTCAATTATATTGCACTGTGTATTACCATGTTTTTGCATCGACCTATGTTTTCTCCAGTGCATCGCAGTACCTTAGTCCTTATATACATACATACATACATACATACATACATACATACATACATACATACATACATACATACATACATACATACATACATACATACATACATACATACATACATACATACATACATACATACATACATACATACATACAAACATACATACATACATACATACATACATACATACATACATACATACATACATACATACATACATACATACATACATTCTAGAAATGTCTCAAAAAATCACATCAGGTAAATATGATCCGTCCTAGTTTTTTTACAATGACAAGGCCTTCGAAAATAATTTGCAGAATAACACTGGGCTTCCAATGCACTTACTTACAACTACTACTTACAACTACCCCTCTCATAAATGTCATCAATACATTCTCATCCAGACCAGAAACAATCTCAGTTTATTGTAGTGATGATAAATACATCAACACCCAATGCGTAATCAGATATCTCTCAATACAGTATATGTCGTGTAATGAGCTACAGTACTCAGTATTTTTTGAATTTGCTTTGTCCATTGAGACTTTTTGTAGGGTATTACAAACGTTGTAGTTTCCCGCGACCTCTCCTATTATAGGGTCCTATGCATCATCCACGGTTATGTCAGTTGGCTTCGGTTGAATTTTCCTGTGCTTATAATTGGCTTGCCCAATTCTTCAAGCTGGTCAAATTGGTCATTCAATTGGAACATTTCTTTACACTTTAAAAGCTGTTCAAAGTAACGCATTGTCTAGTTGTTGGCAATTCCCTGGTTTATCATGGAGATGTAGCGATTACAAGACTAGACACATGGCTTAAGACAGTTGACTCTCAATCCTAACTACAATTTTTGTAGAAGTCCATAGAAATTTTAAATTGGCACAACCCTTTGATTGACAGCAAGTTACAAAATACAGAGTTACCATAGCTCATTTAAGATGTAATATATACTGGGGGTGTTTTGACTACACAAAGAGGTCCTGTATACTTCTCACTCTAAAGCAATAAAATTAGATTGTGCCTGGATTAATATGAGTTTTAGACGGTAACATACTGTAAAATGACTCCAAATAGTTTCAAATTTACAGAGAAAAATAAAAAAGCATAAGGGTTACAAAGGGGTTCTGGTAATAAGTATCCAGAACTTTTCTGCAATTTTTACAATTTCGTCATTTTTTGTTCTGTACATCTGCCGTTATTGTTTACATTTGTGTTGGGTGAACTTAAGTAGTGAGGTTAGGAAAACTAGAACTGTTCGAGATGAGAGAATTAGGCCTTTAAATAACACTAACCCATTGATTGACTTGAAGATGTGATTACAGTAGTCAAAACCCCGGTTGTCAAAAACAGGAGCAACTCTTGCCCCAGCAGATTCGATGAATTTTACATATGTCGCTGGTAAATAGTTTGTTCCATTTTCACGCAATGAAGGTGGTGTTGCTTGCGTCAGTATTCCTTCAGAAATAAAAACAAAATAACTGAAATGTTTTCAAACCAGATTCTGACACTGTTCGTAATGAAAATGAGAAGCTTGACAGTACTTTTTAAGGTCAGTCACATTCATACGTATTGCTTTGATTAATATGATTGTTTCGAGGTCAGTATTGGAAGTTGATTTCAGATATTGCAACCGGCAAAGTTATTCTTCCAAATTTTAATTAACATTACCATTCCGTGCTCTCAAAGTTTAGATCTTTGGGCAACTACTTTAGTCTTTTTGTTTGCTTAAACTTAGAAGTTCTCCTACCAGCAAAATCCATCCTCCGTTGTTTGAAATTGCTTAAGGTTTACAAATTGCCAAACAAATTTGTCATTTTTTCTGTATTGATAACTGTTTAAACAGTTGGCCTACATCACCCTGGCAAAGTTATACATTACTGGTGCTGCATCATACGTAATCCAATCGACTGACACAATTCATGCCGGTATACCATGCCAGTCAAGTTAAAACACCATGGTTGTATCAGTCTTGCCTACCACTACCCTTGTAGTTGCAAAGATTTGTAGTTGAAAGATTTATAACGGTGAATTATTTATTTAGGGATTGAATTATGAGTCCCTAAATGGGAATGTAATGTTACAAGCCAATATAACTCTCGATCAATACCATCCAACGCAAGCCTCCGACTGTCCGAATATCCTTGTAACATTACAAGGTAGCGTCTACTGTCATTTGTTAAATGCCAGTCCGTTCCCGTTGTAACTTAAAAACAGAAATATTTTGCTGGAATTAAGCATTACTTGTATTAGTGCTAAGACACATAAAAAGAGGAACACACCTTTCTCGGAAGACTGTGACTTACTGTGGTTTTATTTGTATATGAAACAGTTATAAAACAAATCACTATATACGTAGACAATATTTACAAGTTATTTACAGATTGTAATATTACAAGCAACCAATTTGGTATACATACATGCTCTGTTATATGCCTAGGAAAATATTTCAGCCTAAGTATACTCACTAAATCGGGTTGTAAGATTACAAGCAATAATATCGTATCCCTGTATGAGCTAATGATCTCACTCATTCCGGGTTGTAACATTACAAACTGTAATATTGTACTCTGTATCAGCTAATGATCTCACTCATTCCGGGTTGTAAGATGACAAGCAAGAATATTGTATCCCTGTATGAGCTAATGACCCACTCATTCCAGGTTGTAACATTACAAGCAATAATATCGTATCCCCTGTAATAGCTTATGATCTCACTCATTCGGGTTGTAACATTACAACCAATAATATCGTATCCCTGTATTAGCTTATGGCCTCAGTATTCCGGGTTGTAACATTACAAGCAAGAATATCGTATCCCTGTTTGAGCTAATGACCCCATTCATTCCGGTAAGGTAACATTACAAGCAAGAATATTGTATCCCTCTATGAGCTAATGACCCACTCATTCCAGGTTGTAACATTACAAGCAATAATATCGTATACCCTGTAATAGCTTATGATCTCACTCATTCGGGTTGTAACATTACAAGCAAGAATATCGTATCCGTTTGAGCTAATGACCCCATTCATTCCGGGATGGTAACATTACAAGCAATATAATTCTATCCCTCTATTAGCTTATGGTCTCACTATTCCGGGTTGTATCATTACAAGCAATAATATTGCATCCTTGTATGAGCTAATGACCATATCGCAACCTCATTCCAGGTTGTTACATTACAAGCAATAATATCGTATCCCTGTTTGAGCTAAAGACCCCATTCATTCCGGGTTTGTAACATTACAAGCAATAATATTGCATCCCTGTATGAGCTAATGATTAACCATACTCTGATGAAGTTTTATCACTAATTAAACCTACCTTAGCTTTGGAAGTGCTTGTAATATTACAAGGTTCGTTCAAATATTGACAAGGGAAGTATCTAGCTCTTCACCTCCAACACTTCATAAGGCTCCATCTCCCATCCTATGTACAGCTAAACTATACATTATGCTGGCAAAATAGCGCAGTCTGAATTGTAGGGATTGTATGATTAAAATCACTTTTGCCCATCGCATGACCCCTAATGTGTTTAGGTGGACTTTGTAGTGCCCCCTCCCTCTCCCTCCCTCCTTCAACCACGGGTTTTACATTCAGACATTACAAGGGATAATTAGGATTGTAAAGATACAAACATACTGCTATGTACAGTACACTGAAATGAAATAGACAAAACTTTTAGTACCCGCCTATATCCCGGATTGTGACATATTACTGCTTTAATCCACGGTTGTAATATTACAAGCAAATCAATCAATTACCAGCACTAAATTGTATAGTTCGCACATAAGCTGGCTGCAAAAAGACAGTCAATACTCTGACAAGAATCTCGGCGATCACGTACACGGAAATATTTCAACAATTAAAGAGACTAGATAACCAACTTAGATAAACCAGGGAGTTGCCCTGACAACTCCCTGGATGAACAGGCAGGGAAGTGCAAGGGTACATGCTATCCATTGTAATTCCAAAATATAGTGCATCCCTTCAGGCAGATGAGACAGCCAAGAAAATAAATTATGACTGCTTTGCTGGCCATTTCTAATAGGGGAACCGATCCTGGAGGATGAAGGAGGGGGATACGGTAATCGCCCCATGAAAATGTGTGGAGTCGATATAGCACATAACATATCCCCCATACATCCCTGAGTCAAGAATATTTTCATGCCGATATCTACGCTCTTTTTGGATCGGTGGCCTAATCGAGCTTACTTTGTATGGAACAAATCAGTTTTTATAAGCGCAAGATGCGGAGGGAGGGGCAAGAGGTAATATTCCCCTTTCCTCACTCGAGAAAAACTGGATCAATATGATTGCAACCCTTCCTTTTTTGACGTAATATGGAGAATCTAGGAGGGCATCATGACCGGTACGTAACTCTTTCATTCTAAAAGCAAATCCAATACTAATGAAACTTCAGACGTGAACTATTACCCATGCGTGCAGGGAGCTCCCTGAATTACCTGCTAAACGGGTTTTTCTACCCGACTATGCCATTGTCAATCTTTTTCGATAACAGTGCAGGGACTGGTCACTGTACGTATGATTGTTTTCCACAAGACCTTAACCTTACATAAGTAAGAAGTTATAAAATTGGACCACTTTGAGTTATGTACTCCCTTTCCCGTATGGAACAAAGAGAAAACCACAAGAACAACCCCGTTGCCAGACACGGAAAGGGGGTGGGGATAGAATACGTCAATACGTGGGAGGCAAATCTTTAAATTGTGACTGATGTATTTATGGGGCATACCGCAGTGTTTCTCTGTTGCGGACGGAACATTTTGCACAATTAAAACATTAATCATTCCTAGTAGATGAATGACATGATTGTGTAATACATTTTTTTTCCAGAATCAGCATCCCTAAAATTTCTAACATTAGTCTTTATTTAAAAAATAACATTAATTGTCATGTAAGTACTGCCTCGTTAGTGTGCGTCGCAGACAGGACAGAAAATGGACATAGAAATTTAGTATTTAAGTAAACTAACTGAAATCGCTCTGAATGTTGAGGACTTTAGTGGGTTTTTTAAGCAAGTTTATTGAGGGCCTCTTTCCTACGGAAGAGTAGTCTTGCAAATTTGAAAGGACTACTACAGTACTTAGACTGGAAAATTGAAGATTAAGAAAAAATTGGTGTCGCGGACGGGACAGCATTGACTAAACAGTTTTCTTCATGTCACCTCGACTGAATGAACATCTGCATTGACCAAAGAGTGTGGACTTTTGGGGTCTAAGCCTCCTTTGTAAAAAAAGAAATATATATTCATAAGTTCAACCCTCGTCCCCTCCCTACCTGCTAATTTTTGCAACTGCTTAGGACAGGTATTCTAATACCATGTCTCCATGACCAATTGAAACCATGAAAAGAGTCCTGACTGGATTTTTAGGGTCTAGGCCTTCACTTTTAGAAAAATGGTTTCAAGACAAAACCCCACATCCTGCCCTCTATACTACCATTTTTTCAACCCTGGTCCTGACTGGATTTTTAGGGTCTAGGCCTTCACTTTTAGAAAAATGGTTTCAAGACAAAACCCCACATCCTGCCCTCCATACTACCATTTTTTCAACCCTGGTTACCTGTTAACCCTGTACAGCAATTATGTTCTTCTACTCTACTAGTACTACAGCCAAATGGTCATGTACGTACAGTAGGCCCACTGATCGGATAAATGAATGCACCATACAGCAATGACTATGACTCTATGGACTTTCTTAACTGGTGGGGTCAGTGGCGTAACCAGACTTGACTGTCGGGGGGGGGGCATAGAGGTTTCCCGATTTTGCACAGGTTGAGCTGTGTTAGTTTGTAGGTGTCTTAGGACCTTACGGGAAGTGTTGGGAGGGGTGGGGGCAACAATTTTGGACCATGTAACTCACCCTACCCCATTAACCAAAAGGTACATTTTTATGCTTTTTTTGCGTTTTCTACGAACAAGAACAATTTTTCTTAATAAATCTGATTTTTTTTCTTAAGTGTGAACACTACTGTATAAGGTACGTACCGAAATATTTGGTCCTTTTAAACAGGGTAGGGTTGTATTTCGGATACGGATTTTTTTTTAAGAAGAATTCGGAATTTTATGAAGAAAAACTTGGGAAACCCGCACTGTATTTGACGGGTGTCTAAAATGGTAAATTTTCGATTTTTTCACTTTTTCGAGCATGGGCGCAATCGCCCTGCCTCTTGTAGCTACGTCACTGCTCTGCAACATTGAACATTGATAAAATTTTGACACTTCAATAACTGAAGAATCCATCTACAAAGACTACGCAACTGACAGGGTTGAAAGGTATCTGATGACAGGTGTGTATGAGAGCATTTGAGTACGGTAGGTCAATGGTTCCCCTGCCTTGAATATGAAGTCTTTCTAGAAAGGCTATCTTCAGTTGGCGCGGAGCATACAAAAAGTTTTGAAAAATCGCGACCCCTTAAACAGCCGGAATTGACATGTCTCGGGCTTGTAAGTAGTAGTCAGGTTTTCCGATTTTTTTTTGCAAATGTGAACACCACTCTATTAGTGATGTACTGCGGCGCCCGAAGCGCGCAGAAATTTCTGCCCTTTTGGAACAATAATCTGTTGATATTAGCTTTTATTTTCCTGTGAGGAATTTTAAAGAGTTAGGGGGATTACTGACGAATTAGCACTTCCTTCAAATATTGGTAGCAAATCTGAGAATGATTGTTTTCCTAAAGTCCTCCAGACTGTCTGGCAAAGGGCAAGAGAGGAAAGTCAGATATTATTTTGTTAACTTTAGGGGACTAAATGAATGTTCATATATTTTTCTAAATGAATTTTCATATATTGACCAAAACAGTGTTCTATGAATGCAGATCAATCTTGCTTTTGATGTCATAGTTGGTCCACTTTCTTTCTTTGTTCATTTTTGTCTTTTTCCTTTTCCCTTCTTTTCCGTTTTCCTTTTCCTTCTACCTTTCTTTCCTTTCCTTCCCCTCCTTTTTCTCCTTTTCCTTTTCTCTTTTTCCCTCTCTTTTCCTCTATTTCCTTTCTTTCCCTCCCTTCCTTCCCTTACCGTTTTTTCTTCCCTTCCCTCTTTCTTTTGCGTCCGGGGGGGGCAGTTTTCCCCCTGCCCCCCGCTGGTTACGCCACTGGGTGGGGTCCATTCCACTGAAAGCCTCTGGCAGGATTTAGGGTCATGGGGGACTGCAGACATGCTTTGTTGTCTGCATGACAAACGATCGAAAATTCAAAGCTGAATACTGATAGTGTTTTGAAGGAAGGATGGAATACTCCAATTATTCATTCACAATCCTATCAATTGTGTGTACTTACACTGTAACTGTTAGAGTATTGCGGTGGCTTCTGTGGGGAAGCTTATGTACAGAAAGCCTCATGATTGAAAACCTCTACTGTATGGTATATGTACCAGCGTTAGTGTTACAATGCAAAACAGAATAATAATATTACACCTTTATGAAGTTGAAGCCTGAGGTAAACATTTTCAAATCAGCTGTGGTCAATTTCAGGCACACACACCAATGTGATGTAAAGTACCAAAGGCAGGTTACTCAAGATACTGACTGGGGAACATGAGGTGGTTTGCAAGACTACTTTTCAATTGGAAGGAGTGCTAACAATCAGAGTGATTTCAGTTTTACTTAAAAGAATAGTCCAAAGTCAAATTTATTTTCAGTATGTTAAAGAGGAACATATTCTAAGCATTCTGGTGAAAGTTGTATTCATTTCCCGTGTTTGGTTCTCGAGATATTAGCGATTGAAGTTGGCACATTTTCCAGAGAAAGTGAACTTGAAGCAAACAGGTGTGATGTCATAGAGTCACATTCTTGGCCTATTTCCCCCCCCCCCCCTATTTTTCATCCAATTCGTTTGACCTTGAATTGATTAGGCATGCTACTTTGCTCCTAGGACATATAAAGGTTTTAAAATTCCACTGCTGAGGACGTGCCTATGGTATCAATAAATTAAAGTTAAGTTGCATAAAATTCATGATAACCTATGAAGAAAAAAAATGACGTCATGTCTGCTTGCTCCAAGTTCATTCTATGTTGAAAATTTGCCATATTCAATTGCTAATATCTCGAGAACCGAACAAGGGAAATGAATAAAAATTTCACCAGAATGCTTAGAATACGTCCCCTTTTAACATATCAAAAATAAAATTTGACTATTCTTTAAACGTCCATTTTCCGTCCCGTCTGCGACGCACACTAACAAGGCTATAATTACATGACAATTAATGTTACTATTTAAACAGAGACAGCTGTTAGTAATTTCGGGGATGCTGATTCTGACAAAATGTATAACACAATGATGTTATTCATCTACTAGGAATAATTAATGTGCACAATGCCCCGTCCGCGATGGAACAATACTGCGGAATGCCCCCGTACCAGGAAATGAAATGTCCCGTCCGCGACACCATTCCTAAGTTCGTTTACAATGTTCATTAATTAATTTACATAAGAGTGATTTTTGAGCAATTTTTTCAACTTTAAACTTTGACTTGTTGACTCAAATAACTGACCAACCACTGAGGATTCTTTGGATTTGACATTTTCAAATTCTTGTCCAGTTTACTGTGGAATGCCCCTTATAAAAGTGCATTTAGGATATGCCCAGTTTCACGGCCCAGGAGGTAATATTGCTCGGCGGGGGTCTTTTGAATCCTTATGATCTCAGCCTCTCAACTATTGGGTTGCACTCATAGGCGGTGGAAACGGGGGGGGCAGGGGGATATGCATAGTCCCCCCCCCCCCCGCCCAATAACTGAATGTCGCAAAATAAATTTTTAACTGCTTTATTATATTTCGGCTATTCTTTCCTCAGTTATTACTTCTTAGAGAGCAAAGTTGCAAAGCTTCCGAGGGTTTTGCCCCCTGGACCCACACATTAACGAAAATCTGTAGGAGAGGTTACTTTCACCCTTTTAACAGTTTAAACAAAACTTTTTGCTTTCTTTCTTTTCAAATCATGGACTTTTGAACATCAGCGAGGGGCATGTCCCCAGTCCCCTTACTGGCCTCAAAGACACACATTTGCCCCAAAAATAATGTCCCTCTTACGATAATTAGTAATACTTATGTAAAGGCACTTTTTGCTTCCATCAGGCCCCTAAAAAGCCCCCTCTAAACTGTTGCGGGCCCCCTGGTTTCCACGCATGTTGCCTCGGGATTTTAAAGGCCCAATTCTCTCATCCCAAACAGTACCAATTCTCCTAACCTTCTTAATTAAGCCCCTCCTACAATTGTCTGAAATTCACCCTCATCCAGACATAATCTCAGTGTATTGCTTCAGGGTGAGTATAGAAAAGCTCAATGTGTATAACCAAAACACTCTCAGAACAGTTCATGCTGTGTGATATAAGCCATGTCTCAAATTATCATGCACATGTTCAATTTTGAGTGATTCCAGCATTTTGGCTTTGCCTACAAAAATAACTGTATCGTCGTGTCTACTCGCAGGGCATAGTCCTGCCGATAACGAGACAGTCATCGTAATTCTCATGATCCCTTATAGCTATACCCCTCACCAGGATAAGGATCACTTGCGCATTCAATTAACACACATTCCCTCTTCCCTGTGTGGCCTCTTCAGCAAAATGAAATTAGGACGCCTGACATATATGGTAGTTTATAGATGGCAATTAAGTTTTTGCGCTCTTTCGTATCCTCAGGACTGAACAGATGATTGGGATGCCCTGCGAATAGTGATGCATTACGTCCTTATTCGCAGGGCATTGCTCTGTGAATAATGTTGGTGCTCTTTCTTATCCACAGGACTGCTTTGCCCGGGGAATAGTGATGCCACTCATTCTTATTCCCAGGGCTCTGCACTGTGAATCAGGATTGTGCTCTTCCTCATTCGCATGGCATTGCCCCGCCGGGAATAGACCCTACCTTACTGTAAAGTATGATGTCCTTAAATAATCAAAGGTTCTCGATTCCATTCTCGTCCCTTACCTCACCCCACTCCTGAATTAAAATTACAGTTTGAATCCTTAATTTGAAATAATTCGATGAATGTCGAGTCTGTCCATAATGGGACCAATCACATGGATGGTCAAAAGTAAATGGACTACGCCTATATTAATTTTATAATTTTTCTATAAAAGCTGCAGGAATCCCGGCGTAATCCCGAACACTCTGAAAAAACAAAAACCTTTCATCGCAGTATTTCCTTTAATTCATGCAAAAATTTAATCGGATTTTCCATTTAAATTCTATTGCAAACCAAACAGGATATATTTATACCACGTATAACCATAATTCGGAATTTTTCACTCCCAAAGGAGGGATTTTCGTGACATTGCGCATCAGATCGCACAACTAGACCACGTTCAAACGATAAGCTTACAAACTACCGAACAATACTGGCGTGTTCGCAGTCGAGACCGGTGTCCACCAAAATGTCAAAATCAGCTATCACAATATAGCTTTTTGAGAGCTGTTTGGAGTTGCTTCTACATGGAGACACCATTTCAGACTTTGATCGGGAGCCATCTATTGCTCTATTTGCATTATAACCGCTGGTTTCTGTTCGTCAGTTAATCGGCAACATACGGTAGGTCTACTTAATTCGGCGACACCTACTTAAAAAAGAGTTTTGTACTTACATTTTTCGAAGCTAGTGAAAATTTTTCGGTCCTAAAAATCCCTTGGTAGCCAATTCCTTTTGTAACGGACTTTCTAAGATGTATCCACACGGAAACAAAAATCAGTGAACAGTCAATAAACCTGAGAAAGTTCGTTTTGCATGATCCGACATTATCATGTCGGAGTCCAAAATTCTTTCATAACTCTTTGGGAAGAAATCAGTCCTTTTAGACTTTTTTCCGATTACTGTAGGTTAGAACGAATAATTCTTTTCTTAGGTATTCCTGTAAGATACGGATTATGCAAATGCCTGCTAAAAGTTTAATCGTCGAAACACAAGCAATGTCCGCAAATTACACAGTGCACATAATATACAGATGCCATGATGAACTGTGTATATACTGTAAACAGAGAGCTGCCTTTGACTGTTGCTACACACAAACACACACGGCGCAGTGTTACTCCCAGGTAAGAATAACACTGTTACGTAATACTCAGGGCGGACAGGGGTGAGAGCGATGACATATTGATAACGGGCCCTCGGGCAGTAGTTTTATTACATTGTTAAACTCTGATCAAATTAGTTGGATTCAAGGAAAAATTGAAAGTCCGGTCTCCATCTGTTGCAACTCCCTTGTACGAAACAAAAACCGCTTATTGTGGTTTGAATTGTTGGACATGGAATTTGGCATACATTGAAAAGGGGAGGGTGGGGTGGGAGAATCTTTAGCAAGCGAAAGTTATGATGATGGTTTTGGCGACCTTGTTCCATTTGTTGTTTCGGGGATTTTACAGTAGGCTATGGTCACAACATATATTACCTTTAATCGTAACTAATATTAGAATTACTACGGTACTCGCATGGATATTCTAGTGAAACATGACTGTAAGGGACTTATTATTTTATATTTTTTAAATGGTAAAATAATTGATCAGTAACTTTTGCTGGCAATAAAGCATCACGGACACACTTTGGAGGTACCACACACTGTCGTACACTACACTCTAAAAGTAAAAGAGTGAACTTACTTACTCTTTCATAGAGTGAAAAGTGTAAATTCACTCCCTTAGAGTACGGATAATTCACTCCAAGAGGCCGGGAGTGAAACTCGCTCAAAAAAGAGAGTGAAATTCAATACAGGAAGAGGGGAAATTCACTCTTCCACGAGTGCCTGCAATAATCACTCTTTATAAAATAGTGATCACTGTAGGCACTCCATCAAGAGTGAAACTTCGCTTTTTTAAGGGAAATTCGCTCTTTCTGGAGTGAATTTCAATCTTCTTGGGGTGAATTATTACTCTTATGGAGTGAATTCAAACTTTTCACTCTATCAAAGAGGCTTAGTCACGCTTTTGATTTTAGAGTGTAGTTTACCATATTTTCGAAGTTTGACCTAGCAGTTGGAGAGCTGACCTCGGGGTCACCAAAATAAATTACACTTTGATGAAATGTTCAAATTTGATAACAAAATATACTTTCAGACACAGTTTCGTTGATAAATTATTCCAAATTTCCTGAAGACGGTCAACCCCGCTTTGCTAATGCTACGAATCTATTTGCAGTACACATGTTAGTAATTACGTCATCTTGAAACGCAATTCATGATGGACCAGTCTGAAGCAGGCACAGGATTCAGCCCCACATTCTGAGGCTAGCGCAGGATTCGGTCCCACATTCGCCCAGCACAGCACAAATGTGGGGCTGAACCCTGTGCTGTAGGTGTGCATATCATAATGAATCCTGTGCTAAGTGAATGTAAGCCGAATCCTGTGCTGGGGCCTGGGCGAATGTGGGGCCGAATCCTGTGCTAGCTTCAGAATGTGAGGGTGAATGTGGGGCTGAATGTGAGGCTGAATCCTGTGCCTGATTCAGAATGTGGGGCGGAATGTGGGGCTGAATGTGAGGCTGAATCCTGTGCCTGCTTCAGACTGGTTCATGATGTTACCTAGCATATTGCAGCACTGCGATACAAGATCCAACACATCGACATGCTTAGGGCGTGCACATACTTTATTGAGTGATGCGAAAGTATGTACATATCGGCATAGATGAAGCAGAACAAAGACCAGAGTTCTTTATAGCATTTTAGTGAAGATAAAAAATAACAAGAAGGGTACCGTTACCTTTGGGAAATATTACTTGTTTTCTTTCTTTCAAATGATATTTCACCATATTCTCAACTTGAAGACGGAAAAGGCGCAGTTTTAAACTTCGCAAGTGAGCTCTCGCTCCTTCGGTTTTCTCAGAAAGCTTATATTATGACGATGACTTTACCTCTGACAACCGCTATCTATACTGAATCGAGTTTCTTTCGAACATTTAACTTTCTATTTTTCTTCAGTTGCCAATAAATACTCAACTACGTAAGACCTTGAACAAGATTTATTGACATTTAATCTGGTTTCCGTTTTCGCTCTGCGTAAGCTAATTCAAGTACAGTTTCCCAGAATGCATTTACCGCGAGTGCTGAGGTTGTTAAGATTGCGCAATAACCAGATAACGGTCACAAATGTGAGCTCTGCTCTCCAACTGTAGGATGAAATTTGAACTATAACCAATAAGGTCCTATCAAGTGGTTCCTTCTCTAAAAGTAATGGATTTATATAAACCAAGTATGAAAAGTATCCTTTACCCGTCTTGAGATGTCCAGTTGTTTTTAAACTTTACGGACCTGTGACTGCACAGCATGATCTAACACCCAGTGAAAATAATATGCTTCACAGGCTCCTCTAAAATTTATGTTCGAAATTCATATAATAAATATCGTTGCTATTTGTAGATGTCTCGTTAAGAGATTTTAAGAATTGCATGTATTTACCTTAGGTTACCAAAAGTAAAACGGTTCTTTACCTGACAATAACGCACCCATATAACAGAAACATGGGAAATATCACCTTTACAATGTAAACGTCTAAGGCTATCATGAAGTCTGGCATCACAACAATACAATGATACTATATACCAAGTATGAAAAGTATTTTTATTGCTTTCATGAGATAACATGTTCATAATCCAAGCGTCATAAACACAAATGCAAGTACACTTGCAGACAAACATTCATTCGACCAGTCGACAGGATGGATGCATACGGAGATTCATAAAGGATGAAAACCGCAAGCCAATTTTATGACCTGAAGTTGTTACCCGAAATTATAAGTGTTTTCAGATTCCATGGCTTTCAAATAAGTAAATACTCTACTCTTATTTAAGAACTCGACAAGAACCATAAATTAGTTTAATGGAAGAAACCATTAGATTCATGAATGAAGAACTATTAATATAATATTCTCTCTATTCAAATACAAAATGCCGTTACCGACAGTATGAATCATATAATTGCAATGACTTCGTGTCTCTTAAAGGGGCAAAAGTAATCAAGGAATTTCCTCTCATTTTTTCAAGCCGTTTCCCAGTATTATGTTCCCGCAGTATACTTTATTAACAAACATTGGAACAGATAGGGGCAAGGGGCGCTAAAATTGGGGTTTTTTGGCATGTTTAAATGTGACTCCACATATAAGTTACAATCCTTTTCCTGACTCTCTACCATGAGACCAGGATGTTACATTTTCAAAGCTTAAAGATGTGGACCCCAAGGTAATATTCCCCCTCACCACAATCAAAAGAATTCTTATTCTCAACACATGACGTCGGCCCACTAGGGGCAAATTACTGTGACATCATTGTTCCACCTATAATGTATTGCTATGTTCTCAGAGTCTGGGTCGTAGCGCCCGGTGAGCGGTAGGGGCCATGGCTCCCGGTCTGTAAAAGGCATCCCCTACAGAGAATTTCTACATTTTCGTTTGATAGTATGAATCGAAAGTATCTGCAGTCCCGACAACGATGACAGTTAGTTACAGCTCTCTAGTTAATTGCTCTGTGTGCTTGCAATTTTTGTTCTCAAGAAGAAAATTTCTCTGTCTACCAAGAACTGAAGAACCTAAATTTTTCGGCGCGCTTAGCTAAAGCACTCATTTTCTCTAGACCTTCACACAGTTAATACCCTAACCCCTTCACGTTAACAAACAAAGTCTAGAAACATGTGCAGCCAATCGATATATGCTATTTCCTCTTTGAATAGAACAGGATGAAAAGAACTACAATACAGCATGTGTAACACATACGTCAATCTACTGTGATTTTATGGGGATGTGTCCGCATTTCGGAGGGAGGAAGAAAGTCGCATCATGTATGGGTCACCTACTTGTGCATACAAACTTCAGCGATTCCAAATAGTCCAGGGTTTAATACTCCTGAATTCTCGGAACAGGCATTTCCAAGGACATCGATTGAACTTTGAGAAGAACGATGTCGAACCTTGTAAAATATAATCATCGCCCCAATCATTGAATAGTTCGAAATCGCTGAACATGCTAACCCTGGGAACATGGACTATAGGCCCCTGAAAACTATCTGCCTACGAACTGTAATTCATGTGACAGAAGTTTCTACATGCAGAATGGTATTTGGCGTTTCTTCTTAAAGATATGTAATACCGTCAATAAAATGAACTGAGCTCTTAGAAAACATTGCTAAAAGAATCTAGGAAAATCGATCAAAAAGTTTTAAGGAAGTGATTGATCCATTTGTCTTTTAGTAATTACAAAGCATATTAGACGCAGGCAATGCGGTACGGGTATTGTAGGCTTTGACTTGGAGCAGGGAGTTGCTTGGAGAAATCTTTGTAGTAAACACCAGAACATGGTAAATACCGCCAAAGAAGGGAGAAGTTGCTCCTAATTTCTTTAGGAGAGGCAATCCCCCTCCCCACCAGTGGGATTCGTAGTCGACTTATGAAAGCAAAAATTGGAATTTGTCAGAATTTTCCTATTTATAGGAATTACAAAAAATTGGTATCACTGAGGGACCTTGCAGAAAAAACTTTTCCCTTTTGAAAAAGTGGGTTTCCTTATCCTGTTATATGCAATCTGGTGCCACATGTGCTATCTTTTGAAGTAAAATCTGTGTTACTAAAGTTTGCTACGTATTTTTAAGAACAAAGAAAAATGGCATCTGTGAGAGGGGCATGACCCAATGGTACCCCTTTCTTACGCCACTAAAAGAAGGCCTAATAGTGGCTCGATCACACAGGATATCCTGTTAGAACAGTTGTCTGTTAAGTGTAGAAGGCTACAAGGTACTCATGGACCCGTTTATTGTTACACCCCAAGTGAGCAGAAAGCTTTTTTCCCGAACTAGCCAGTAAGCCTCCAAGGATAAGGCTAAGTACCGTAACAAAATCTAATTATGCCAATGGATCCCGTTCATTCTTATTTCTAGACTAACTTTAAGTTAATCGTTGGCCATGGATTGTTTCAGCCACATCCATCGTTATGTACACAAAGTAAGACCGGTAAAGCTGCTATTAGCTTGCAGGCTTGTAGGACAATATAATAAGTTGGGGGGGGGGGGAGGTAAACGTTAGTGACTTGTCAGTTTTCACATCCTTTTACTGAATTCACAAAGTGTGTAATGCAGAGACTGTGTACAAGGGGATAAGTTCGGGTTTACAGCCTTTCAGTGTTAGTTGTACTGTATCAGCTGTTGTTGAATTCGTGATTATAAGCTTCCTGTGCACTGAAACTGGCACTGATCATAATATCTGCGCGTATACAAGAGACCATTCAATGTGCTACGCGGAGAGGACATTTCTGTGGAACGTGTAGAGGGCCGATTCATGCGACACTGGCAAAGTCTGGGTTACCGTAATTTGTTGCATGAAAATACGAATTATGTATAAGAAATGTCTCGTAATTTCTCATTCTAACAAAAGTTTCTCAAAATTTTTGTTAGAATAAGAAAATTCATCAAATTCCCCCAATTTCATCAAATTTCCGCAAATTATTTTCCAGGGGCAACTTGTCCCCCTGCCCCCACTAGCTACGCCACCTACCATGATCATTAATTTGTCAATGACACCTGCAAGCTATAGTGGTGTGCCAGAAGTTTGGCCTAGAAGTTAAACCCAAGAGATTTGAAGTGACAGTGCAGTCCCGTGTGTGTGTTCTGAACAACTTAAAAGGCTTGTTCTCTCACAAATGGTATCAAAGCCACGAAATGTTTTATAATCTAAGCAGTCGTTACTTCAGTAGAAGACTGAGTGGCTCAAATGTGAAATAAACTGTTGAGAAAATGGAGGGCCACTTGCACAGCTATAGCTCCGCGCCGACACCAAAGGCGTTTATGCTAAAGATTTCTGTAGGGAATGTAAGGTAAGGTGTATTTGCGCACCCCACAAACAAAAATCCTGGATCCGCCCCGCGAATTATTCACCTAGACCGGTCCATTATTCATTTGGTCATTAACATGATGTTACTTCCATATAGTGATCACCATTCTCGGGGAGGGACATGAGGAATGGGGTAGATGTCATATTAAGATACAAAATGATGCTATATCTCTAAATTTTTGTGGTTACACAGACTTAACTATGATTTCCTAGCCTAAGCAACACTTATTAAACTGAGTAAAAGTTAGAAATGTTTACTAATCCGCTAATTACCGTATACATATTTTACACTGATTTTTATTTAGGTTTCCCGACATTTTGTGGGAACATGCATCACCTTACCTACTACACCATATACATGTTTGTATCTTATCATCTTTCTCACTTCCTATGCGCCCCTCCCCTTTGTTTGTTTGTTTGTTTGTTTGTTTGTTTGTTTGTTTTGTTTTTGCGTCACGAAAGAGGGCCTGGGTCACCCGACCCCGTCACGCTTGCTCAGACGGTTGTCATTTTCCACGAACTAACGAGGGCATGCAAAAGGTTAAACAGAAATCCATCCTCGGTGCATGCCATCTATCTTTCTATCAGGCTTTTGATTTCCATTTGAGCTTTTTAGGTATAAAATATCAGAAAACTGAGGCACGGATTCAATATCTAAGCGAAGTGAACTTCAAAATTTAAACTTGCCGTACAAAACAAATTTTACCTCCAGATTGCAGAAAATTCAGTGAATTTCGCGTACTGTATCGTTGAGCATTGCAGATGACGCTGACCCTGGTCAGCATACCGTACTTGTATACCTGCGCATAATATTAGCACAGAATTGTCGCCCCTTCTGTTACGGAGCATGATGATTTCATGAGCTGATTCCTGTGGCGTAGCTACAGGGGTTGGGTGGAGTGGGGGTTTCGGGTGCCATACCATCATAAAATTTCACAGCCCCTAGGAGCCCCGCCGGTCATCTAAAATGTGCTGTAAACCTGACATTAAGTAAAGTTATACCTTACGACATACTCTCTCGTATGTGAAGCTGGCTCCGTGGTTTAGCCAATACATTTCAGCAGACGGAATTGCCCATGTGAATGCTCATAATAATCAGGGAGTTATAATTAAACGAATAGTCTGGGTCAAATTTGTGTTTGATATACTTAAGACGACCGTTGTATAGAAATAGTTTCACTTTGAAAAATTCTGAGGGAAATTCCCTCTCATGGGGGATGCCGTACGGCCCTACGACCGTGGATATCATATCATTGTGCGCAGATGATACGAAAATCATGCTGAAAAATACATTATTTTGCCAATTCTATGTTCCCATATATCCGTTACATTTGTCCATTACCCCCTGTCCTTGGGCTACATGTCCATTCCTACTCAATTACATATCCCTTTATGACCTTGTCGTGAGCAAGGAGTGAGACGTGACGTACTTGTTAAGAATCATTCGAAAGCAGCACATCACCACACGACAGGGGGATTTCAAGTGGGGGCCCTCGGGCCATTGCAGACCGCGACGTACATTCACAGTGGCCCGTGGAGCCCATATTATGTAGGCCTGTATGGTATATGTATAGTAGTATTCTCGCAAATTTTGGGTACTACAATTACAAATTCGAGCAAAAGTGACCCTAGGCTCGGTTTAGAAACGCTTGAGAACTTCCCCTACCGTACGGCATATTATGTGAATATATGCATGGTCGTGCAAGAGTGGTCTTCAAAGCGTAGTCATGTTTGCAGTACATCAACCAACCATCCAAAAGGCAGAAAGAGTCGAAACTTTACAATTTGTCTTTTGGACTTTCGTTTCATTATGCAAGTGAATTTTAAGAGCAAATAAACCATAGTGCAGATTACAGGCCTTTTAGTGGAGGGGTACTGCATTTTCTTATCAGTTGATTTCATGTTGCGCGAAACGTATTTCCACATTTATTTTTTTCTCCAACGCATTGTATTTATTTATTTTTGAAGGAAATGCTCCTAAGTTTATTTCCGTTCGGACATTAATTACTTGCCAAAAATTAACACATTTTATTAGAACACAAAAAATGTGGGCCCGCTTCCCCCACTCCCGTCGTATAGTTATGCCTCCGGTAAGAAGAGTGAGTCTTCGTACAAAATGTAGTGGCTGGAAGTACACCTCCAACCCAATCGTCCAAAATTTGCAGTTATTTTCCTTTTTTCCAATATGTTGCAATAAATTACATACAAGGATCCTCATTACTTTAATTACAAACATCAGAGTGGAAGCCACTCCCAATTATGGCACTCCTAAGGCATGTTCACTACTGACCCAGTTTATAGTAGCGCTTCCAAGCGTGTGTATTCGACACAATTTTTCACCCAAGCCAAGATGTTGTAACAACTCCAAAAACTAGTGGAATGAGGCTGTTTTACATTTTGAAGTGTAATGAAAGTTTTTATTTAAACGGCATGAGCAGTCCCGAAACTTACTTAAAAACAACAGCTAATTTTCACCGATATCTATTTATTACTCTTACATGTATTTAAATAGTGCATATCCAAAATAAAGTTACACCCCATGAATTTTACAATTTAGTGGGGAAAATATTTTCACCTTATTCTCGATTGCCAGTAATAGACTATTGAACTATTACACTTTGTGGGGACTGCTCTTCCCCATCAACTCGACCTCAAACGGCAGAAAAATGTCACACCTAAAGGGACTTTTGTAAGTGTTTGATAAAAACTTAATACAGATGGCATTCAAAAGCATCCGTAAATTCACATATTGAAATGCCTTTTATTACACTAAACAGTAAGGCCATGGCGTAAGCTGCCCACTTTCTCGATGTGCAGTACACTTTCTTGAAAATACAAAATATCAAGGGATTACTTGGTGAATAGCAGGAAGAGAGGATTACAATAAATAACTTAAGTTTAAGAGGCCAGAACAACGTTGATATTGATATTAATCATTGTCGGAAAAATTCACCAGATTTGATAAACGACAAAAGTGCAATGCCGGAAGTTCTACTCTAAAATATGTGGAAACTTTAGCCCGCGAGAACAGCGATGAGTTGCATTAGAAACATTACGATAACGTAGCTTGTAAGGCAAGGTATTATCTAACCATTTGGACGCCTGTGATGATGTGAAGGTCACTTTGTGCACTCTGCCCGCTCAAACAGTCAAATATGACAGTTTGCCGCGTAGGAGATAACCATAGTAACGCTTTGACAAGATTGTACGGAAGTCGATACCGAACATGTGCTCCCCTTCTAAAAAAAATTTTCGGGGTTAAAATTTGGCTCTTTTGCAAATGTTGATTTATGTTGACTTTTAGTATATTAATGACGTGAGTTAATTCTCGCGATAAGTTCTACAGAAGTGCAATATGTTGCAATTTGGTTAAAGGGCCCCAAACTACAATTTTGGTACCCGGGTACCGAAATTCTCAACTGTTTGATTGACAGATAATTCATAAAATGCAGAGTGCCAAAGCTTAGATTACACAGCATGAACGGTAATGGGAGTGTTTTGATTATATAAATTGAGTTTTTCTTTACTCAACCTAAAGCAATAAACTGAGATTGTGTCTGGATGAGGATGAATATCAGACAATTATAAGAGGGGCTTCAGGAAGAAGGTTAGGAGAATTGGTACTGTTTAGGGTGAGAGAACTGGGGCTTTAAGGTCAAACCTTACTCAGTCTGGACTTATAGAGCTACAGGCAGTGGCATCGTGTTCGTTGGAGCCCCAATGCGTCAAAATTTTGTTAAGGGTTTCAAAAACTTCAAAAAAATCCTTAACATGTGCAGTTAATAGAAGAAATTTACTGCTTTCGTAGAAATATAGCTCAATGTAACATGGTTGGGCCTCTAGCTAGCATGATGAGGTCAATTTGCTGGGTAAAGTGGTTCTTTCAGTTCATGCAAATTATCTTCAGTTGAAGGGGTGTTATGTGGACAAAAATAGTGAGATAATTGTTGATTATCAGTCCTTTCTGATTTAACAAGAAAAATTTCATTATGTTAATAGCTGCTTATATGTCATGAGCGTAAATAAATTAAATACGAGGAAGCAAGCTAGCCCACGTGTGCAATGTATGCTGTACATTGTACCTAATTTGTTGTCCCAGCTATACCGAACAACGATAGTATGCGCAATATGGGTAGGTATCGTGGATCATAACCCTCACTTCTGTAAGTAGTCGGGGAGAAATCAGCTAAAAGGGGGGCATCGGAAGCAGTTTGTCTACTAGTAACACGCACCGTCTGTGATTCTTTACTTCCTATTCTCCGTTATGCGTGTTTTAAATAAGCTTCAAGATGGTTCAAATAAAGCACCACTTTTGCATCTTAGCCCGCTTCCAAAAGCAAAAGCTTTCCCAAAGGGAACTGGGACATCCCTCCCCTTATGTTCTTCCCTAGCTAAAAATCCGACCTCGTGCCCGTCTCTTAAAATTTGCTTTTCAAAGGTTAACCACTATACAATAGTTTCTGAAAACGGTAAACCATATACTTGTACACTGGCAACCTTCATATTGGCAGATTGGTAACTAAGAAGACGCCCAGCCAAGGGGAGGAAGAGAAAGGGGGAAAGCGCCTACACCGCCACCTTGAGCATATATTTATTTATAATGTTTTGTTTTTACAATACTGTTGGTGCGATGAAAAGGCATACGAAGTACCATTTTCCGCGATCTGGGAGGCATTTGGGGCAAAATTTTTCTTGCGCTCCGATGCTCAACCAATGGTGGCTCAGAGCGCTGAAAGTCTGTCTATGGGCTGCTCCCCCATTACAAATTTATTGCTATGCCCCTGGTAGGAGAAGTCACTTTGCTTTTAGCTAGTTAGAGGTTCTCGATGTCAGTCGGGGTGGGGATGCACAGTTCCCTCATAGTTCATGAGGAGCGGCGATAAGAAGCAGTTATGGAGGAGAAACATAAAACACTGCATTTAATCCAATGGTAGTGGTACATTTTACAAGGTCGATTATTTTCTGGTCATGTTGCAATTTGATAATTTTATTATCAGAGGACTATTGAAGTGACAATTTTATTGTAAACGAAATCTCAAAATAAAGACTACTTTGATTACTTTAAAACATGAGAAATGCGATCTGAGAGTCACACTTTTTCGAAATCTTCCGTACGCCCCTCAACGGTGAGTCTCCACTCAGACAGTCTTTCGGGCAGTTACTCCTCACGCCCCATTCAGAAAATATTTTGCACGAAGCCTCTTGCTACCCAGCTAACAACAAAACGTTTCCTGAACGTTCTTCAAACGTAACCACTTTCGTTTCGCAAACGTCTAGAACTACGTTTTAAAGACGTGTTTTTGTGGACTTTTCATACGTTTTCAAAACGTTTTTTAGAGACGTTCTCAAAACGTTATTCAGACGTAGAAAACGTTTATAAAACCTTTGCTGGTCCGTACGGAAAACGTCTGGGACGTAAGTAAAAGGTACAGGACGTTCAGGAAACGTTTTAGGGACGTACAAAAATCACCCAGGACATCCACAGAACGTACTAGAGACGTACATAAAGCGTCTCTGACGTCTCGAAAACGCTTTATAGGGCTGTAGGGAAAGCGTCTTCTATCTTCAGAAAAAATTTAGGGAAGTACGAAAATTATATAGGAAGTCAAAAGAACGTTTCAGAGGCGAATAAAGTGTATCGTATCTAGGAAAAAATGTCAGGGAAACTTCGATGACGTCAAAATATCTCAGGTGCTTACGGATTTAAATTTACGTACCTAAACCAAAATAAATGAAAGGTGAATATTGCTTATGTATCCCTCAACCATGAGATAGACCATTGTGAAGTTGGGCTGTTTTATGGTCATCTGATTAGGACCATAAGTACTAACAAATGAAATTTGCTGGGAGAGGAAGGGAAATTTCACTTAACTTTAAAGACAAACATAAGGCTAATGAAAGAAAAAAAAGATATAAATGGTTTTTCATTTTCTTGACCTACAGTATGTAACTGTAATCATACTATCTTTAATAAAGTGATCACAAAAAGACCATTCTTAACTTCTTAGTGCTGGCAAGGAAGTATGTCAAAGGATCATACAGCTCTAAATCTGCACATATACACACTGAAAGCATCATTGCTGTGATTAATGTTTGCACAAGGTACCACTTAATATGCACAGATCACAGTTTATCGAACACATAAACTCGTAAAGATTTATTTAACCCTTTACCGTTGTGCTCCGAACAAGGCATATTTGCATGCCTCGGGACTGGGTGGAAAAGCGGATGGAGCCCGCCCCGCATCGGCTCCCGTAGGCCATTGACCCCGTGACTTCAAACTATTGTCTCTCTCGTTGTTGTGGCCGAATTTTCGGGTAGCTACTCGCAGTTTCGAGCTCTGCGCGAAACAGTAAAGACGGGTGACAGCCGAGCTCTCCGCATGGGTCCAAAAGGACCCAAACAACGGTAAAGGGTTAAAACTCCGAAGCAAGACTGGTGTAAACAAAGAATCAAGGTTAACAACTTCTTACAGTATTGAATAGATTGGTAAAGATTCATTTACAACACTTTCAAGTATGACTGGTGCAAACAAAAAATCAAGATTTACGACTTACAACATTGAATAGATTGTTACACATTCATTAATAACACTCTCAAGCAAGACTGGTGTACAAAAAGAATCATGATTTGCAACAACTTAAAAGTATTGAAGAGATGGCCAACTCACGCACATATATATTGTACAAATCACACCAAATAGAGACCAAACAATGTACTATTTTCCAAATAAGGGTCAATTGAATTGACCCATAAGGAGCTTGCTAGGAAATCCCATCTACTCTTGAGATTTTGATGTATAAATACACCTGGCAAGTACCAACAATAATCTTAGCAATCATGATGTTATAATTTTAACAGAATGTTGGAGGTTTGAGAGACAGACAGTTGCCAAAGGCATTACCAAGGATGAAAAACCTTCATAAAAAATTGAAGGTCCTGACACAATCTCTCAAAAAAGCATAATTCCGCAGTCCGGAAAAATTCCTCAGAACTTCAAGACTAAAGAAAAGTCCAGAGACATTTTTAAAGTGTACCACCAATTCTATGTAACTTAATTCTGGTATATTGTGCATAGAAATCCAATGCAAACATCATTTCTCTAAGTGAATTGGTTTTAGCAAGGTTATTAAATGTTTATTCATATGAGATACATTGCTATCATTCTACAACAGTACAGTACACAGTCACAGGAGTCAATGTAATTTGGCACTGGTATTGTATCCTCCATGGTACCATCATGTAAACATACACACACAGTACAGCCACTTAATACGAACAACTAACTGTAGCACACAGCCATGAGGAAAGATAGTTTGATATTTTTTAACCAAAGACTTTGGTTAAAATGAGAGTAGCATGCTGCCCATGATGAAGACTTCCATCTGCAATAGAATCGCCTTGGCAGACATAATAAGCCTACCGTTTTGTTTCTGGTTTGAACAACTTTGTGGTCAACTTTGCAATGCAAAGATTAAGAGTCATTTAGCAACACCTACTTCAGGAATAGAACAATTGTGGTGAGTGCTCTTGAATATTAAGGCCATCAAAGTTAGGGCTCATTGAAAGGATTTTTTACTATCAGTGGCAGGGTCTGAGGGGGCAGCTGCCCCAGAGCGGCTACGCAGGCTAGACCTATGGTGACAATATTACCATTCCATCATAAATCAATTATCAGTAGCAACTGAAAAGTCTGTTGGTCTGATGATGCGTCTCAGATAAGACATAATACCATAGTCACTCGAAAATAATTTAGTTCAGAGTCCTGGTTCATAAATATCTGCAAAAACAACAATATAATTACATTACATGTATTTCTCAGTGAAAGAAGTATAGACACAATATTTTTGATCACAGAAAATGACCTTAAATAAAGTACAATGTGCACTGACATTTAGCTTGGTTCTTAAGGCGCATCTCTGGAAATACAAAAGCATTTGTTCCAACAGGGAGGGTGCCTCCTCCCCTTGAAAATTTTCATGGAGTCTAGATAAACAGTAAATTGTGCACAATTTTAAAAATGACAAAATTAGTAAGTTTCTTTACGGTGGTATAATGAGGTCTAATAATACTTCTTATTATTCAGCAATGCTTTTTAAAAATTGTCTGAGAAGCATCCCATGTACAACCTGTGGTGTTTATTGATACCCCCTAGGGATACTAGTACCCCTTAGACTAGTAACGACAAAATTAGTAAGTTTCTTTACAGTGGTATAATGAGGTCTAATAATACTTCTTATTATTCAGCAATGCTTTTTAAAAATTGTCTGAGAAGCATCCCATGTACAACCTGTGGTGTTTATTGATACCCCCTAGGGTTACTAGTCTACGGGGTACTAGTATCCCTGGTTGGGCACCAGGGCATTAAAGTGTACCTAAAAAGAAATTCAAAAATATATGTATTAAACAGCATGAAAAAATTCTAACAGTTCAACTCCTATCTTCATACAACAGGACATTCTTGAACCAAGATGTAAAATGTGGAAAGTAATTTGTAAACTTTTTAAAGCAAATTAATGTAGTCCATTGTGCAATAATGTGCAACTTTCTTGTTGTTCCACTCACATTACCTCCTTTGTTTCCCTTAAATATTAAAAATGTTTTATGACCTTGAACATTTCCTGTTCCCTTGCACAGCATGTGGCACGGAGAGGGCTTAATTAATAATACTGTACATTAACCCATAGGAGTAAGAGTACCAGCACACCTTGGCATAAGGTGCAGTAACTTTCAGAAAAAACAAAAATACAAAATACTGTAATTTGAGTAGTATAACAATTACTGTACTGTACATCACAAATTATTGCACAATGTGTCATTTTAATTTAAGGGAGAAAAACTTCAACATTTCATATCTCACATAAGGAATATCTTAGAAAGATTGGGGTTGGACTGTTAACCTTCATATTTCATGCGATTTAATATAAATTTTCAATTCTTTTTACTTGAGATACACTTTAAAGAGAAATTTTCCTTCAGTTCTTACATACTGTATAAAATTTTCTCAAGACACCAGATATAATCAATTAGGTAGAAACATTTTAGTGTTAATTCATATTGATCATCAAGATGTTTACCATTTCTTTACAATTTAGACCAATTTCTGTTCCTAACACTTAACTAATTTATAATGTTTTATGACACCATGGGACACCATGTGACCTCTGAGTACATTGTAAACACTTGCCAACAGATTCAAATCAGAGTTTGTAAAACAGGGAAATAAACAAACCATGGTCTAGACTGGGCAAAGGACAGGAAATTGGTTAGTAGGAAATTCACCTTTTGGCTTGATTTTACTAAATAAGCTGCTCTCAAATCATCACTTTAATCTCAAAATGGAGTTTAAGAAATGAAGGAACTTACTCAAAATGATCTTGAAAATGGTGCTTGCCATCAGACCCCTCTTCTCTCTTCTACAGTTCAGTAGCACACAAATTCAAATGATCAATCGATCATACTGTAGGAAGTTGGTTCTAAGGTGATGTACCACCCTCCGCATGTTGTCATTCAGGTGGCTCCTGGGAAAAGACATAACATAAAAAAATATTTTGCAAAAGTGGATAAAAAACATACCTACTGCACATTCATACATATGTTCTACACACATGCATAAACATACAGAATGACCGATAGCACTAATAGTCATGGCTATCACGACCTTCCTTATGTAAGGCCCCGAACTGTAAACAAGATATCAAACCAAAAGAACACTAAACTGTGTTGTAAACTCTTAAGTATTAAACTCTATGCCTTGAAATTACAATGATGTTTGGTTTAATTTTTTCTAACAGAAAACATTGCTTTAAGGTTGATGCCTTCTGTAATACTATAAAACCTGCAGAATGCTCTACAATACTGTAAGTTCAGTATCATGACATCATCCATTTGGAAATCACAATTTATCTACCTGTATCACACTAACAGTAAGGTTCACTGCTATTGACAGCAACTAAAATTGTTTACACCAAAAGTGAAGATGGACTTGAAAAACATAACATGCTTACGAGAGTCCTTCTGAGCTACTTGAAATGTGCCTGGATTCAATGGCAACAGGGTCAAGCACAATGTCCTTTTCTAAGTACTTTATTGGTGGCTCATCCAAGGCATCATTATCAACTTACGGGATGCTTTCTTGTGAAGCAGCATGCAACATCCCAAGGATCACTTTTTGACATTCTTTGAGTTCCTTCAGTTTCATTATTATCTTTACCTCAAAGTTTCCTGTGGGATGAAAAAATGAACAATACTGTAATTCAGCATCCAAGGTATTTCTCTATTCAAATCTATAACTAATTTTTAGTAATTTACAGGGCACCAGAAAATAAATCGTCTGGACATAAAAAGTTCACAAATGCACCACCAACCAAAGGTGAAATTTACAGGCCTTAGCCTAATACTGTACTTTTATGAAAGAGCGAAACTCATGAAGACATTAAGAGACCATTAAACTTTTCCTTTGATTCTTGAAAAGAAATGCCAGAGGTCCCAGGACACTTGCTTTTGAGTGTCTATTGTATTTACAACACTGTGACACTACCTACGTCAACCTTACTGTATGTACAGTACTGTACAATGGCTTTAAAAACATAAAGTCAAGAAATATAAAAAGACCGACACAAGGCTAACAAAAGGGGAGTCTAGTGTTCAGTCATTTTTTTGTTCTGCTGTAGCAACAAATTTTGAAACAATTTAGGTGCTCCAACATGGAAGAATGTTGTCTTACTGTAATTTCACACTAGGTACAGCAACCCAGAAATGTCCACGGTGATACACTCATTGCATTCAAGCCTAGCCAAAGGTATTTATTTCTCCTTCATTTCTTTTCTGTACCCTCCTGAATAATACAATATTTTCCACCCTCTTTACTTTCTGCCCTTCAAAAGCAGTGCTTTTCACCACTTCTATTTTCAGCAGAAAACATCCTTTTTGGGGGTGGAAAGTAATGGATTGGAATGTGATATCATTGGTACAGCACTTGTGTCAAATGAAGGTTTTATCAAGTTTTCCTTTAAGTTTCAAACATCATTGATGTCTCTTACTATTCTGTGCAACACTCTAACTACCATGCTCCAAGCAACACTCTTACTGTAGACTTTAGTGTACTAATACATACTTACGTACAGGTAGCCGAATTACCTTTGTTTTTGCCCTGGTTACTTTCTGCCCTCAGAAACGGTATTTTCAGTCCCTTTTATTTTTAGCAGTTAACATCTTTTTGGGGGGCATAAAGTTATGGAATGTGAAATCAGTGGTACTTGTGTCAAATGAAGATTTTATAAACTTTCTCCTAGGCCTAAAGTTTCAAATATTATTGATGTTTTTTGCTATTCTGTGCATCACTCGGTGCTGGCTGTGCTGATGTCTTTCCAAGCAACATTTTCACTGTAGACTTTGGTATTCATCATACTAATACATACCTATGTACAGGTACAGTATACGACATTCAGTGCTGTGAACAATTATTCACACATTTTGCATAAGCTTGCTATATTATAGACACACAGAGGTGGGGCCTACTTAGCCTAGGCCTAACGTTGTCGTTAGCTACATAAAAAATAGAAGACCATGACTATACTTGATGTTTATAAGAACATCACACAATTCAATCTTTACGGACAGGATGCTGAAAAAGTTTTAGGCCTAGGCCTAACCACATATTTTATTGTTGTCTTGGACTTGGCTTTGAAATTTTAAATTTTTAACATACGTATACTGTACAGTACTAAGCGGCAGCCTAGGCTTAAGTTCAAACATTTATTTCCACCCCAAGATTTTCAATGGTGGAAATAGTGACTGACTCAAGGTACTACAGTAAATACAATGGGCTGAACGTTGACTGCACGGGTCTGTCGAGTGCACATCTGCACTGAAATTTCGTGTAAAAATCTTGAAACGATAGAACAGCCTTTGGGAAAGTTTGGCGCGCATTCGACAGTATAACTGCCTATCTATCGAACATTAACATTAGGCTTGTACCTGCCGTGTGCACTTAACTGTTAGGCTAGGGGCTTGTGCCTTGCACAAACATATGACTCAACAAGTGAACAATTTTCATCATTTTACATACGAAAGCATCCTTCAAGACGATTTTAAAGAATTTGAAACAGATTTCACGACTTACTGTGATTGTGACAGATGTTCCAGGAACAAGTAGTTGAGATTTCTGGGAACTTTCAAGAGAGCTGCTGACAGGAACGTTCAAATTTGGACCGTAACTGCTTTTGTTACAATCTATGGAACGCCAATAGAGTCATCAACAGAAAGGGAAGGTAATGTTCACAAGTAGAAGATCGTTGCATAAAGTGTTGTTGTCTAGCCGATTCGCTGACGAACTTTGCCTCTCTCGCTAACCGAAATTATGGATGCAATGCCAATGAGAGCAGGAGGATCGAATTTGACTGACACCGGGGTGGATCCTGATTTTATTTTTCACCCCATGCAGGAGGTGCAGCCCTGTGGTTGTACTGTAAGAGGTTTTAAAGGGTAGGAAATTCCGCAAGTTCCTAACATTTTAAACTGCAAAGCCAAGACATAAAACAGTATTGCTGCGGTCCTCGCTGACATAGCCAAGGGGGGTCGCTTTCCTAGAAAGCAACTGACATCAATTTTGCTATGGTTTATCATGGTTCCCAAATAAAAATATGCCCCCTCCACCCCCCCCCCCGCCCCATCGCTTTCTCCATATATTTTCGTAGGGATGCCAATTAGTGCCTATACCGCTATCCCATTGTACCTGAGTTGCATTTGCAAAATATCACAGAGTGTACGTAAGGAAATTCGTACGTTTTGCTCTTTCGAGGGGACCGTGAGGAGGGGGGGGGGGGTAGCATGAAAAGCAAGAGGATTACCCTAGGCTATTCCATTTTATGAAATTTTATCTGTGTGACATCGCTGCAGCAATCATGTGGCAGTGTTAAAATGTATGTTACATCTTTGGCACAGCGTTAAATTACAGTACTTGCTCAAGTTGCTCACGTTGATTTTCATATTTGTGCATGATTTTTGTACATTTTAGTACATAGAAGAAGGAATTTCATCGCACGTCCCTGACCCTCAATTGGACATTTTTGAACAATTTAAAGCTAATATTAAGACTTATCGGGAATGTACTCTATAGCTAGTATGACGTTTTGAAAACGTCTTGAAAACGTTTTGAACACGTTTTAACCATAGCAGTCTAGCATCGTTTCCTCTAACGTACTTAAACGTCTTTGGGAAGTCCTCGTGAATGCTCATATAATATGAACGTCCAGAAAACGTCATAAAAACGTTTAAAAATCGTCTAGTTATAACGTTTTACAAACGTTATTTTGTTACGTAGTAAAAACGTTTTTAGAAAGTCCTCTTTAGTTTGTGGGAAATGCGGGACGTTTTGAACACGTTCTAAAAACGTTACTTTGGACGAAGACGAAACGGACAAACTGAGAACCAAACCAAAACGTTTTCTGGACGTTCGCTGTTAGCTGGGTACAGAGATCAGAAACAATTATGGCGGAGAAACATGAAACGCAATTTACAATGTCGACAGTTATTCGAGGAAGAAAGGTACGCTTTTGCCATGTATAGGTGCCCTAACTAATTTTAGGTGCTACGATGGAGACTCGCTCTAAATTTTTGAATGATCTTAACTTTCTAACAATCATGACAATGCACTTTGCATATATAGGGTTTGCTCTCACACTACTACAGCGTTTTGCATCAGAAGACTCTCGGCCTGCAAGACCAGCATTGGGTATTTTGAGTTAAAGTTCTGTTTCAAAGCCGAGCCCCTAGCATCATCTTATCTGTCCAGCAATATTTCCCCAACACTACTCGGCCGGCTGTTAAAGTTTTTCATCGACTGGAACCTATTTAGTAAACTGTCAAACATCGCGGTTTTCGTCTTTTTAGTACACCTCTTTCGCTTTCCGAGAGTGTTGAACACATTTCGATTCCCACAAAAATAAAGCATTTTAAAATAAGATGAGGGCTGAACGTTGTTTTGGACCGACACACTGGGGAAGTCTCAGTACGTGACGAGTCACCCTTGGGTCGAATCACAAGTCAAATTAAATGGGGTCCAGTCGCAAGTCAGGTCAATTCATATGAAGTCAGGTCAGGCACTTTTTCAAGTCAAGTCAATTCATAACAAAATCCAGGTCAAGTCAAATATTCGCTCGAGTCCTGTCATGTCCATAGCTGTAGAGTAAGGGGTGATAAAAGGGGGAGGGCGAAATGAAGATAAGGTAAGTGTTCAACAGCATAAAGTCAATGTATCGACATTTTGTCAAAGGGTTAGTACTTAACAAGTGACGCTCGCACCCGTAACCACTCCGCCTCCCCGCCTTCATCGACCAAATCTTTTGCTGTTTCCTATACCTTCGCAGTTTATAAATTACAAACTACCAATAATGTCAACAAATGCAGTAGTACGATTTGGCTAATAATTAAACTGTTTCCTAAGATATACCAATCGAGTCAGACGGCATCGACCGAAGCCCCGACAGCACAATGTCCTCGAGGAGATGTGGTAGTAGGCTATATAATGCAATTGCTGGATATGTTTAGCATAAATAACTTGCATGTAAGAGGGAAACATAGTTCCCAACCGATTTATCTGATTTCCCTGCAATTGCAAAGTGCGCTCATCATTTTTCTTGGTAATTCTACCCCTCTAAGAAGTCTGTGCTTTATTGAGAGCTTGTCATACTACGGGCAGATAGGTCCTGCCGGGCATAACTAGTATGGTCAGATGGTTAGATACGCTCCCTTCATCAAGAAAATAGCCGTAACGCATGACAGACACAAGAGAACTAGGTTAAGAGAAACTGAGAAATGAGATGAAATTGCCGACATTTGCATACATCGATGCATTCTGCTTGCTAGGTTTCTCTTAAAGGTGGAAGGTGTTTGCACTGGATTACTTATACGTATAGTAGAGAAAGCGGCAGTAAGGCAAAGTTAGGCATTATCGCAGAAATCACCCCCTTGAAATCCCAAATGAGTAAAACCGACATAGGCGGTCCGGAATTTTCCCGATATGGACCGGGTCATGTCAGCGTCCCACAGTCCATATTTCAAGGGATTGGTGAAATAGGAACATGAAGACGCCTATCCATCACATGCCATTACAAGGCATTTCTCACTACCACACTGCGCACTGATCGCTGATGGTGTATCTTTGAATCCGGATGGTAAATTAAAATGCCGGCGAAGCGGGCCAAAAATTTTCTGTTGGTTTCACGGTACACAAAGCGCATGTATCTTCAAAAACCAAAAGAAAAACTTATGGGTTGTAGTCGGGTACAACATAAATTGTGTCGAAACCAGTCGAATGGACTAAAGTCACTGTTCGTTCACGTGATGGCAATGGCAATGCTTCACTTCTCGTGGAGGGAAAATACTAGTACAGTAAAGGTTCGGTTTCACTGGACAAGTGATATACTACATACACCTGGTTTGCGAACCGGGCGAGGTTGCCAGATTCTTGTAATGATTTGTAGCCAAATACTAGGTTACAGGCATAGAGCATGGTCGCAGGGGACCGTGACAAGAATCTGCTCTGTTCGGTGTTGGGTTAACTAGTAGTCTCAACTTTGAATTGGTTCAAGACTCCCAAGTTTCTTTTACTTCTTCTCTGATTTTTTTTTTTTTTGGGGGGGGGCCCTCGCTAAGAATTTCAGGGGGGACGCGTTCCCCCCCCCGTCCAGGCTTCCGCCGCCAGTTGTCGGGAAGAACGAAAAATTTGCCTAATTATTTCGTGAAGTCACTTCGACAAACAGCTTTGATCGGAGTACGTATGTCCGATAAACGCTGTCTCTCGGTGTGATGTAAGCGGCGTGGATCTATTTCCAAAAGTATGGGACTTTTCACCACTTGCGAGAGTTTTTGAGAGGGGAGCGACGCAAGTGAAGCGAACAAGTGCGCTGAGCGCGAGGGAGGGGTTGAGGGTGTTTCCCCTTCCAGGGTAAGAAACCTTTTTAATGTGAAAATACGATTTGGTGCATATTTTTCTGTGCCTAAGGAGATATTTTCCATGTATTTTATGAAACATTCTGTCCGAATAACCATATCGAAATCCAATACACACATATTGCTACCAACTTAATCGTAATCCTATCCGGAATCTCTGCAGTGTGACAGGCTCTTTAACATTTCTCACATAATATGATGTTGTGTCTGAAAAAGGAAGTCTTCCAAAAGTAACAACAGGAGGACAAAACTCCTTATCGAATTAATTTTTAAGATCAAGGAAACACGTGATATTGAGCTAGTTAGTCAGTCGGTCAGTCGGCCCAGTCAGTCAGGTAGGCCCTATAGTCAGTTATTTAGTTAGCCTGGTAAGTTTCAACATGGTTCAAATTCAAGTTTGGTTCCCAAAACAACCCAAACACGGGTCCTTTCCTCTAGTCGCCTCTTATGAGAGTCGAGATACTGAGGGCCTATTCTTCACACCCCGGCCCACATGGGGTTACGGCCGTATTGAGAAACCTTTTCACCTTTGTACTACTAACATATTTAAAATGGAAACAGTTTACCAAACAGTAACTGAAGATGACAGAGGGCCCAATGCGTGAAAAGTCGACTGCGTCTTGGTGCATCGCTTGCATTTACCCCGATCGTGCATGATCCTTTACCGTACTAAATGCAACGAACAGCGATGGTTAACCCTGAAGTATACGCTGCACTCATCAGCCTGGGGGGCTGTCACAGTTCCCTGCACTGATCAAAACGCACTGCGCATGTAGTACAAGAGAACATTTACGCTGCTGGCACAGAGAAAACGTTTCTGCGGAACTCGAGTCAAGCACGCTTCTTGCTGTAACACAGACGGTATATGTGGAAATATTTTGCATGCATGAAAATACGAATTATGCATGAGAAATGTTTCGCGACTTCTTATAGTAAGAACAGTTTAAAGAAATAGGAAAAGGAAGTATTATTCGGCCAACTTGAAAATTCCCAAAATTCCACAAATTTCCCCAAAATATTTTCAAGGGACAACTTTTCCCTGACCCCAGTAGCTACTTCACGATCTCTCACAATGGGTTCAGGCGTCTCTCTTCCCTCCCCACCTATGTAAGTTGTTCGAGTAAATATCAGCTAATCAGGTTTTCAATCAGAAGCAGTACGATCAAGTCTGGCGGAGCAAAACAGGGGCGTGCTCCTTACTGGCCGTCTTGCGTGTTTAAAATTGCTCCAGAATGTTTCAAATATAGCACCACTTTGTATACCCGTCTGAAAAGCAGAAATTTTCAAGAAGGGAAGAGGACCATTTCCTTTGCCGGACCCCTCCCTAGGACACCAATTGTTCAAAGAACCCTGCAAACCCGCTATTGAAACTTCTAAATACTTTCTATTTCAATTAGTGATGACCCAATTAAACGAACAGCAGCTCATCAAATCCCTAGTACATCTATGTATTTATACATCTCTTTACAATGATGACTACCTTCATATTGGTCATTAGGGTTCACCATTTAGGCTTTAGTCAGTTAATGATGAAAACTGCCTGGTGCCCCCGTCAGACCCTAATTCCCATGTCATTCGTATGAGAGTTACCACCTGGGCCCAGCATGATTCCTTTGCATGGTTAAGGAGCTTATACGAGGGGGGCCGTGACTGAAGCAGTATATAGCCTACTAGCAAAAAATGATTATTAAATCAAACATAATTCTTCACTGTTGTCCATGGTGTTGACCTTGTTGATGTTGTTATTTTCTCTTTTAATTTTCATAGCTCAAATTAAAACAAATTAAAAATGGGAAACGATCATATTGATCAAATGTGATGTTTGGTGTGGAAAGCAGACCTAAAAATATTGAAAAATATTTAAACCAAGTCGCCAGTTGGCGAGAGGAATTAAAACCGTACTCGTCAGAATTAAATATTTGCTCGCCGCGTAATTCTGTATTCGTCATGGAGAAAGTTTTCAAACGTAAGTTAGCCTAACCACCCATGTGGTTGTGGTAACAATTTAGTGCTCCCAGGGAGATGCTCCCTGCTGCACCGTTGCAATGTGTTCTTCGCGGTGGAATAGCGCATAGTAGTTAGTGCATAGTAGTAGTTAGATGAGGAAACGACACACCGACACGAACGTGTTATATTTTTATATTGTGTCAATTCGATAAAAAGTTCAAAAGTTAAATTTATTTTAAAAGGCCCAATCCTCTCACCCCAAACTACACTTTTTGTATAGGGTAACAGAAACTCTCAATTGGCTCAGTTTTTGATTGACTGCTAATTCAGACAATGCAATGTATCAAAGCTTGTATTACACAGCATGGACTGTGCTGAGAGTGTTTTGAATAACGTATTGAGTATTTCCATACTCACGGCATAAAGCAATAAACTGAGATTTGTCTGGATGAGGATGAATTTGGGACAATTTTGGGAGGGGATTAGGTAAGAAGGTTAGGATAATTGGTACTGTTTGGGGTGAGGCAGTTGGGCCTTTAAGTATGGTTCAAGTTCACGTTTGGTTTTTTCTATTGTCAACTCTTATGACAGGTGGAAAATTCCGTGGACATCTCCTACAACCCCAGTGCACAGAGGATTCTAGTCAAGTAGGATATCATTATTCAAAACCAATGAAAACGGCACTTGTGTATAAGTCGGACGAATGAAATTTGTCTTCTGATGGTCCGTTAAACACACGAACTCCACACATTGAATTTTAGCCCTATAAGCAGATAAGGATCAACTAGTAGGCAATAGCCGATACACCACAAGCTCAACTTTAACCACTCGACATAATGGCTCTCCATCTTGAAAATTTTTCTTGTCAATCGCAAGTTGGCGAGCGGTTTCGTTGAGGAGAGGGGTGTCAAGGCCGATAATTGGCGTGTGGTCGTCCCAACCCCCACCATGTCAAACATCTTTCCAGATCTACTCCCCCGGGATCAACAGGGAAATTGCTGTCATTGTATGAAAATACACTGCTGCTGTTTTACTTCGAAGTCGAAGTAACTGAAGTCGACTTCGACGTCGAAGTAACTGAATGCGACCTAAACAGCTGTTTTCGGAGGGTCTTTCTCAGGTTTTTGCCTTGCGATTGCGATTTCTTGGTCGTTGTAGCAGCTACGGACATTAAATTTGCAGAGGACGTGAAAAAGTAGCGCGAATTGAATAACTCAATTTTTGTGGCAACACATGCTTGTATTGAGTACGGCGTTAGAGCTTATTTTCCAATATTGGCCATAAAACCCATCTCCGTCTAGGGATGTTGATATCCCAACCCGAAAGTTTTCATACTTGTTCAATTGATGTCTTTTTTTTTAAACTTGTTCAAAAATTGGTCGATACCTTTTTCCTTTAACTCTTATCAGGAACCTTGTCTGCCAATTTCATTTCATATCATTCATGTATGCTGGAGAAAATCTGAAATGAAAATATCCTTCCGTTCAAGCAATCGATTTGCATAGCGCAAATTTCTGAAAAAGTTTGTTTAGCATTATATCCTGGGTGAGGGAAAAATGCCAAATGGAAACGATTTGTTGTGCGGTCTTGACCGAAGTAATTGTTCGCAAAGAAAATGACGGTCAAAGCATTCGCGATCAAAGGCCTTGGTGCATACCTCCAAGGAGGTCCTTGAACTGTATGATGACAACCATTGTAAAATGTTGTGTGTTGTTTATATAGTTATGTAATCAGTAATCCGCCTTGGTTGAAGTTTAGTCGGTACAGCATTTGCTGCTCTAGTTAGTTTCTCCTTGGATAACTTTCAAAATATTTTTTTATAAATAAGAAATAGCTGTGAGCAAAATAGGAAGAGATTGGTTCGTGACCGGACAACTATTACCCAGACAGATACCCCCACGAAAATATGCTGGTTAGGGGCAGGATTTGGGTCAGGGTTTAGGTTTAGGGTGAAATTGTAAGGGTGGGTAATTGTCCGGGGGAGGTACCGTAGTTGTCCTGCAACCGATTGGTATTGTAAGATTTTGCAAATTTTCGGTGTACATAAGTCTACGACGACTTCTCTCACAATTTAAAAAGGAAAAACGTGTTTTGTTTACCTGATATTTTGTAAACATCCCAACAAACCGGTTTAGGAAGAGGGTTTTTTCTTAAAGCGTAACTTACTTTACTTGAAACCATTTAAGAACGTTTCCAAAACTTTTCAGACCTTAACCGTTCATGATAGACGAGCTGCTTTTAGGGCCGAGATGTTCCTATGCAAGGGTAGAAAGAGCCTTGACCAAAAGGGGGATCATGGTCCCTTGCAGTAAGTTGGAGGGGACACCAGAATCTCTTCAAAAAAAAAAAAAAACCAAACAAACAAACAAAAAACAACTTGCAAAAGGACGGGAAAAGGCAAATATTGTTGGGCCAGAATGCGTGAACCTGTGTGAAAGTTTGGCACCTTGGCATCATTGAAACAAAACTGAAAAAAAAAATGAATTTAATTTACGAGCAAAAGGTGCAGCGAGGTACGGTGGAAAATTCTGGTTTATTGTTGAAAATACTGCCTTCGATCCTAGAAGGGGAGTCAAGCAGTCTGATTGTCTGCATAGCTCCCAAGTTCCCAGAGGCTAGATGCGGGTCCAACTGATCTGTCCATTGGTGGATCGCCGGCCTGGGGGAGGGGTATAAGGGGAGGGGGTGTCCCCGTCCCATTTTCGAAAATTTTTGAATTTTAGAAGTGTCTACACGCAAAATGATGACACTTTTTTGGCAAACCAGTCAACACAATGTCGTTAGGTCACCGCCAAAAAAGTTCAGTACAATACTACATTTTTTGCGGTAACCTAGAAAAATATCGTATTGGGAGATTTGCCAAAATAATATTATGCAGATACTCACAAATGCGCAATGACTAAAACCTCTCCTAATCACAATATTTAATACTTATTTTTGAGGTAAATTTTGGTGTGGTACCGGCACAGTTTTCAAACGTCAACTCGGTGTGTCACCGGTGGTCGTACCATGCTGCAGGTGATTTCCAATATCTCCTTATACATCTCGCATGGCATTCTAGCCATGAAAACATATAGACCTAGCCAAGAACGTCAAGAATTGTCAAGACAGTTAAGAACGTTCGGGAAACTCTGAGACAAGCCCCGCCTATAACCCGCGAAGTGGTTATTTATTTTCGCTATTGAACGCGGCGTTGAACGACGTTATTGCACTATTTACGCAGTGACAGGAATATATTCCATACCTGCTGCGAAGGTTAGCCGATAACGCTGTTGGGAGAGCAAGCATACCCGGCCGTACGTACCTGTACCTAGGCCTATGCATTGTATAGCAGCGCGAGCAGTTGAATGTGCTGTGAGATAAGATTTACTGAATTTGTAGTTATCAGTAAGCTGAACTATTTGCTCATTTCTGTGGTTCTCTTACTAAGAATACTTCGGAGATTTGAAATGCGGGTTTTTCAGAGGGCTGGGCGGGTCGGCGGGTTTGGGTGTCCAAATGCGGGTCAAACCCGCGAAATGCAGGTCACTTGGGAGGTATGTGTCTGGGTGACTAACTGTCGTCCGTATTACCGGTACATAATTAATCGTGTGGCACTCGTGCGCACTGGGCTTCCCGAAAAAAGAAAATTTTCCCCGATTGGTGGTCAGATTTGCTCAGCGGAAGTATATGTGCATTCTTCGATGGCGCAACTCCTGCTTCAGTGTTTTTGATTTGCAAATTTATAATTCAGCTGCGCTGTTCCTACGTACGTACATGCATCATTTGTCTTCCAGCTCCCCAGTTTCACCAGCACTTCCATGCTTTCACCAGAAACAACTGCCTGCATTAACCTATACATGAACGAAACAACACTTGTATCCACTTTGATCAAAGAAATGCTATGCTATTCAAGTAAGCATATATTTCATGATTTGTAGATGGGCTAGAACTTTGTCTACAGGTCTAGGCTAACTGTTCTTACAAAGCTATTCATTGTCCTTCAGGAGGTATGACATCAAACAAACAAGGACATTAAACGCTAATATACGTCTTCCTCATTTAGAGACTGACCTTGCATAGAACAGAGTGATGCGCGACATTGAATGCAGGGACAATCGAATTGCTAACAGGTATTCTGTACACCTGCCGAAATTTTGAAGAAAACCACCCCATACAGTTTGAGCAGGCGAACAGCTATATTTTATTAGGCATGGGGAAGATATTGTGACAAACCCAATATAGGACTGTAGAGCTCTCGATCACCCACCGATACGCATATGTACATTCAAGCTGTATTTTAGTCTTGTGAAATAGACTATGGCACTGAAATCACCCTCCCCCATCCAGAATATTGCTTGGCAGGGGTGCGGGTATTTCGAAAAAATTAAGAAGGGTAAACTTAGGAAAAGCGGGTGATGGAGAGGGGCGTTTGATGCAATTTCTTTGTCCGAACGTAGTACTCCCATGGTCCGAACATATGTTATATCCTGACCGAAAGGCAATCTATAAATACCAGATGAAATTTACCACCAGGGCATACCATTTGGTGAAATTAAAATGTAAAGAAAGGTAATCATTGTGAAATGAGCTGATATGCGCATTCCCCAAACTGTTTTACTAACTTGCAATATGACATCACGATGAATACAACTTTTACAATTCGAGCAATTTCAAGAGAGGATTGCAATGCATCGTAAATCAGGTGCCATATGATTCATCAAACTGTCGAACTCTACAAGAGTCCCATGTGTTTGAGCCTGATTAGCTCAGAACGTATCAACACACACTTATCCCAAAAACTTCGCATGAAAAGTCATATTCTCTAAATTCCAGGGAGATTAATTAGGGATGACTCCAAAATTAAGATTGGATATTCACTGTGAAAGAGTGAGAATTACTCTTTTTCGATCATTGACACATTTCGCAATTAAGAGTGTTCCCGTATTTCACTCTAAAAGAGTGATTTTCACTTTTAAGGTTTTAGAGCGTAGCTAAGCCATGGAATAAGGAGACCTAATCAAAATCAACGTATTGCATGCCTCTCCGTCAAGGGAGGGGGGGGGGGGTATAGTCTCTACCCTATGGGGACAGTTTAAAAAGGAGGCTCCAGCAAGTACTAGTTTCATAGGCGCAGTCATGTTTGGACCGAAAAATAAAATTACTTGAAAACACGTACCGATATTTACATGGAGAGTGGGGTGGCGTGTAAGGTTTCTGAAAGGCTTAGGCTAAAGTTTTCGGCGCTCCAGCAGAGCCAACCGATGATGGCCCTCCGCTTATCATATTACGAACTTGTGCTTCAAAAGTCTCAACGGAGTGACAGTCTTGTTCTATAAATAATTTGTGCCCAGGCGACAGGGCTCAGTGGTAAATTTTGCATTGAGTATAGAAAACAGCTTAGCTAGGTGGACCTTATCGTGCAGGCGTGCCCAAAGATTCCATTGCAATCTTTTGGTAGATTGCAAACTGATCCGCCAAGGCGACCTCGAGGCTGAGTGTGGGAAAATATGAAAAACTGTGAAAATGTACGGCATGCTTTGTTTTCTTGTAAAAATTTAGAACATAGCTGACTCGATGGACTCTGGATGGAGCATTAAATCAGATCGCTTAAAAGTATATAGCAGACTACTGTAAAATTATCCGTCTCTAACATCTTCACTCATCTTCGTATATAGACCTGCTACCATTTTCTAATAGCCCATCTTGATTTTTTCTCTTGAACTGAGAAATTGCATGCATGAGATCCATATTTATGGCTGGGTACATCAACAGCTTGAAGCTCTCGGTAAGTGTCCTTTCAGGTTATCTGGAAAGTTCCTAAAGCCCAAAATGAGTTCTTGGCCGCTCCTCGCCAGCCGGGGTGACGATCCTCTTTCATACTTGCATTCCCTGTATGCTACTGGCACATCTCTAGGGTTTGACTTCGCTAAATGAGATCTTGCATGGGTCCAAAAGGACTGGGCACCCCAGAGTCAAGTTAGTGACTTGAAGTTAGAAGCTATTCAGACCCATCTAAACTAATATATCTTACGTTGTAAAGTTGTCTACTGACTATTTTTAATGCCGGAATTTTGAAATCTGACTACATATTTCAACACACTCTGATTAAACTAGTTTTGCACTATTTTCCATCTAGAAGCCATGAAAGACGGAAAACAAAGATCAAAAGGGAGAGAGCCACCCTCCTCCCCTTAGATCATTGTCTTAATTGGGCGTAACATACATAAATAAATGTGGTATTCCTACCTATGTTCGTCCGTCAAAAAGGAAATTCTGGAAAATATAAACCCTGGCCTATTGCCCATACACAACTGACAGATCACAAAATAAATTCAAATGATATTAGATTTTGCACCAGACTTCGTCTGAGGGTATTCAAATTTCCTACAATAAACTTCTAAACAAAAACTTTTCAGTGTTGCGTTGGTGTGCATTAAAAATTCTGAAAAATACAGCAGTATGTGTGGACCAAACACACCTGATGAAACACAAAATAAACTTCACATGATATTTAATGTTGCGCCAGATTCCGTCTGAGGGTACTTAAACGTTCAAAAATTTCTCAAATGGGAGGGGGCAGCCAACAGGCGATCAGTATGTGCAATAAACTTCTAAACAGTTCACTATAGTGTAGAGTGGTGTAGATAGCGGTGTATATGTACTCTAATATGATGTGTGCCCCCAGACATTAGATCGTGGCAGTGTCAGGTCCATGGCTAGTTTTACTTAATTTTTAAATCCGAAAGGAATCTTGAGTTCCTGCCGCTTGCTCTAAAATGAGTATCTATTGTGCTTGTAGGGTGTATGGCAGGTCTATTTTGATGTAATTTTCCATGACTCAAACCCTCGGCCTATTTCTCTACTAACATTATAACTTGACCTTTAACCTTATCTAATTAGCATATCAATATGAATACTAATATAACCTCGTATATATCAGTTGACATTATATTTACAGAATATTAGAACCAAATCTCGCATCAGTTAATGACTGGACCGTAAATATATGGAGAAAACGAGATTTTTGAAAAAAGAGAGCGCCCTTTGAACTTTAAACGTCAAAATGGCGCAGAAAAGCCCTGATATGGCCCGTATACACTCAATTTTCGGAATCAGCGACCCAAAATTGACCAAATCCACTTGGTCTCATAAATTTCGCTCTCGTGTGACGTCTCCCCCCCCCCCTTCTCCGCCTGGTCTACTGTAAATGGAGTGTAAATTATAGTGGCCCGGCTGCATCGAAAGCTAAAGCTTTCTTTTCGAATAATATGCGGGCAGTGGTTGGAGAAGAGACGTCAGTCTTCAAAATTATAGAACCGTAAAAGAGTGATGTGTACCGATGACCTTCGTGGGCTGAACAGAAAAGGCGGTGTCTCACATGACCTGTGGGGAAAAGCAGGGCGTCAGCCATTTCTGTCCCCACGAAGAAAAGCGCCATTTATGCACACTTTGACTGAATAAACATGGCGCTTTGCACCGCAAACTGTCGTACATAAATTGTTTTTTTTTTTTCTTTTTTTCTTTTTTTAGGTAAGATTTGAATTTCAATCAGCCGTAAAAGTAAGGTAGCGACCCATATTTCCGTTCGGTTGGACTGAACTAAGACTAAGGCTGTGAGTAATTTGCACGTTCTTTACGGAAATTAGGGAACGCGATAGCCGCTGGATTTGACTTGTGTGTCCCGTAGTGTGCATCACAAATTTCATGCGGCAATTAACTAGTCGTCTTTGGTTCTGTGGCAAATTGTAACTGTAAATAGCATGAGTGTTGGGAAATTTTCAGTGCTTAATAGATATAACTGCATATCCTTCACCTTTGGTTATAAAAAATGAAGTTTCTGTATCATAGAAAAGTTATATGAAAAGTGAATGATTTTCTTTCCCTCGCCCTACACTCACACACGACCTGAATCGCTGTAATGAATTTAGTCACTCTTCCAAAGTCGTGGGCGGTGGATTTTTAGAAAGTGAGCGTATGATTTCCTCTAAATTCCGCAAATCTGCCTAGTCATTACGAATTTCTGGTTGGTTGTGGGGCGTTATAAAGAAAATCATATACCTACGAAATTTCTAAAACATCCCAAACCAACAACTTTGCTAAGCTGTGTTACGACAGGGTTGTAGATGTGTGTATATTGCGGGTGAGGATGTGGGGCCCGTGGGGGTAACTAACCGAAATTTATACGGTGCCATCTAAAACATATGCGCACCTCGAGGGTTGATTGGTGCAGCTTCGAAGATCACAAAATAAGCAACCAGACAAATAAAAGATGTAAAATCTACGACCAAAGACCGGAGCTATGCAACGATGAACAAAGCGAAAGCCAGGAAATTTGAAATGAAGACCAACCCTACTACAAAAGAAAAAAAAAAAAAAACTCCGGGAACTATGGAACGAAGGCATACCGTTTTAAAAAGTTTAACACCCGGAACTATGAAGCGCCATTACAAGAGATGTTATAACGCCACTACTTTACACGTACGTTGCATTTTAGGTCATTCATAATGTGATAAGCATTCAACATATTTGATAAGTTTTTTATAGCCGTCTACAGTGCAGTTGAACCCTTCTGCAATTTTAGAGAATGGAAGCCTGCAATAGTGACTCTACCCATCAAAAGCTAATGGTTCAGGAGACCCAAGAGAGTGAGGAGTCCTCTCTTTAAGTGCGTATGGTTCATTGGCCCGCATTAGGTTCCTGCGGGTGAGGAGGGGAAAATGGATTATTTGGGGTTTTTTGGAACAATAGTTTTGATAATGGGAGATCTGGAATTTAGAACGGGTACGTGTGAGATGCGCCAGAATCACGTTTTCAGATTTTAGAGATATGAGTTGGCTAGTAGCAACGGTCAGGACAGTTTTGGTCGGAACATTTACACAATTGAATAATTTTTTTTTTTTTTTTCTCTTTTTTTGAAGATATACTGTAACAGGCAACATCATATGCAAGTTGTGCAATATTATTGAGAGCATTTGCTTCAAATCTTAGCCACGTAATGGAGACTTTAAGTTCTTCTCTGCCTTTCAAATAATGCAAATGTTCTGGTGGTGCTATTCTTTGAAAAACTGTACTCAACATTATTAACTATTGTAATTATAAACAGATATTATAATTATACTTTAGGCCTTCTTTTATGACACTAAGTCACCGTGAGAGTTGTAGCTAGAACCCAGTGGCCTACAAATTTCAACAACCCACTGTTTTGTTGAACCAACGCAACAGTTGAAAGGCGAGTGTAGTCACACCAAACTTATTTTGAATCAACAGCTAATATTTCTTTTCAAAGTATCTTTCATTACACTCCAATGTTGCATATTCAATGTAAACCAAACAGTTTCTCATTGTACATTTCGCATTTGAAGATAAGATTATTGGCACATGACTCTAAAGAGCCAGTCATAAAACAAACAGTGTACTTCTTCAAGTTATGGTGACTGCATTTCCCCTTTAAGATCAGATTTGTTGTCTTCTGATTGGCCAATTCAGTTAACTTTCTCTGATAACAGTTGAATATGTGCAGTTATAAGGACTTTGGTTTCATCAGTTATAAATTTGTTAATCATGTGTTGTGGAGCACGACCAATAAATACCCCATGAATTTCTTTTAAAAGTGAGAACGTTGACCCAAACATTTGGAGTTAGATACGTCTCTTTTTTATGTCATTTTTTCAAATGTGGTTTCTTCAGTGATATTTTCTGGACTTTTAAATTTCCAGTGCCAGTATTGTAATCGAGTCACTAGTTTAGTGACTCGAGTCACCAGTTTTCAAACTTTTAAGTGACTCGAGTCACTGTGCTTTTTCAGTGGGGAAATTACTCCTGAATTCTATCGAGTCACTATCATTTTGAGAGGAAGTGACTCGAGTCGTGACTTGTTACAACACTGTCCACCCAGCTAACAGCGAACGTCCAGAAAACGTTTTGGTTTGGTTCTCAGTTTGTCCGTTTCGTCTTCGTCCAAAGTAACGTTTTTAGAACGTGTTCAAAACGTCCCGCATTTCCCACAAACTAAAGGGGACTATCTGAGAACGTTTTTACTACGTAAAAAAATAACGTTTGTAAAACGTTATAACTAGACGATTTTTAAACGTTTTTATGACGTTTTCTGGACGTTCATAATATATGAGCATTCACGAGGACTTTCCAAAGACGTTTAAGTACGTTAGAGGAAACGATGCTAGACCGTTATGGTTAAAACGTGTTCAAAACGTTTTCAAGACGTTTTCTAAACGTCATACTAGCTATAGAGTACATTCCCGATAAGTCTTAATATTAGCTTTAAATTGTTCAAAAATGCCCAATGGAGGCAGCCGGGTTCTCTCTACTGAGATTTTATTGGACTAGTTCCCCACTGACGGGGTTGGGGTCCGTTTAACCGTTTTGTTCTTCTTTTTTATTTAAAGTAAGTGAAATAAAAATATCAATAAGGGGACAGGGACGTGCGATGAAATTCCTTCTTCTATGTACTAAAATGTACAAAAATCATGCTCAAATATGAAAATCAACGTGAGCAACTTAGCCAGTACTGTAATTTAAAGCTGTGCCAAAGATGCAACCTACATTTTAACACTGCCACATGATTGCTGCAGCGATGTCACACAGATAAAATTTCATAAAATGGAATAGCCTAGGGTAATCCCCTTGCTTTTCATGCCACCCCCACCCCCCCTCCTCACGGTCCCCTCGAAGGAGCAAAACGTACGAATTTCCTTACGTGCACTCTGTGATATTTTGCAAATGCAAGTCAGGTACAATGGGTATAGCGGTATAGGCACAAATTGGCATCCCTACGAAAATATATGGAGAAAGCGATGGGGGTGGGTGGGGTGGAGGGGGCGTATTTTTATTCGGGAACCATGATGAACCATAGCAAAATTGATGTCAGATGCTTTCTAGGGAAAGCGAACCCCCCCCCCCCCTTGGCTATGTGAGCGAGGACCGCGGCAATACTGTTTTATGTCTTGGCTTTGCAGTTTAAAATGTTAGGAACTTCCTACCCTTTAAACGTCCTACAGTACAACCACAGGGCTGCACCTCCTGCATGGGGTGAAAAATAAAATCAGGATCCACCCCGGTGCCAGTCAAATTCGATCCTCCTGCTCTCATTGGCATTGCATCCATAATTTCGGTTAGCGAGGGAGGCAAAGTTCGTCAGTGAATCGGCTAGACAACAACACTTTATGCAACGATCTTCTACTTGTGAACATTACCTTGCCTTTCTGTTAATGACTCTATTGGCGTTCCATAGATTGTAACAAAAGCAATTACGGTCCCAATTTGAACGTTCCTGTCAGCAGCTCTCATGAAAGGTCCCAGAAATCTCAACTACTTGTTCCTGGAACGACTGTCACAATCACAGTAAGTCGTGAAATCTGTTTTAAATTCTTTAAAATCGTCTTGAAGGATGCTTTCATATGTAAAATGATGAAAATTGTTCACTTGTTGAGTCATATGTTTGTGCAAGGCACAAGCCCTTAGCCTAACAGTTAAGTGCACACGGCAGGTACAAGCCTAATGTTAGTGTTCGATAGATAGGCAGTTATACTGTCGAATGCGCGCCAAACTTTCCCAAAGGCTGTTCTATCGTTTCAAGATTTTTACACGAAATTTCAATGCAGATGTGCACTAGCCTAACGTTAGGCTGCCGCTAAAAACTGTACAGTGTACGTAGGCCTATGTTAAAAATTTAAAATTTCCAAGCTCAAGACGACAATAAAATATGTGGTTAGGCCTAGGCCTAAAACTTTTTCAGCATTCTGGCCGTAAAGATTGAATTGAGTGATGTTCTTATAAACATCAAGTATAGTCATGGTCTTCTATTTTTTATGTAGGCCTAGGCTCAGTAGGCCCCCAACTCTTTGTGTCTATAATAAAGCAAGCTTATGCAAAATGTGTGAATAATTGTTCACAGCACTGAATGTTGTATACTGTACCTGTACATAGGTATGTATTAGTATGAATACCAAAGTCTACAGGGAAAATGTTGCTTGGAAAGACATCAGCACAGCCAGCACCAAGTGATGCACAGAATAGCAAAAAACATCAATGATATTTGAAACTTTAGGCCTAGGACTAGAGAAAGTTTATAAAGTCTTCATTTGACACAAGTACCACTGGTTTCACATTCCATAACTTTATGCCCCCAAAAAGATGTTTACTGCTAAAAATAAAAGGGACTGAAAATACCGTTTCTGAGGGCAGAAAGTAACCAGGGCAGAAACTAAGGTAATCCGGCTACCTGTACGTAAGTATGTATTAGTACACTAAAGTCTACAGTGAGAGTGTTGCTTGGAGCATGGTAGTTACGAGTGTTGCACTGAATAGTAAGAAACATCAATGATGTTTGAAACTTAAAGGAAAACTTGATGAAACCTTCATTTGACACAAGTGCTGTACCAATGATATCACATTCCAATCCATTACTTTCCACCCCCAAAAAAGGATGTTTTCTGCTGAAAATAGAAGGGGTGAAAAGCACCGTTTTTGAAGGGCAAAAAGTAAAGAGGGCGGAAAATAATGTATTATTCTGGAGGGTACAGAAAAGAAATGAAGGAGAAATAAATACCTTTGGCTAGGCTTGAATGCAATGAGTGTATCACTGTGGACATTTCTGAGTTGCAGTTTGGCAAGCTAAATATGCAAAGTGAAAGTGAGCTGCTGTACCTAGTGTGAAAGATTGGAGCTTGGAGCACCTAAATTGTTTAAAAATTTGTTGCTACATCAGAACAAAAAAATGACTGAACAGTAGAATCCCCCTTTTGTTAGCCTTGTGTTGGTCTTTTTATATTTCTTGACTTTATGTTCATAAAGCCATTGTACAGTACTGTACATACAGTAAGGTTGAAGTAGGTAGTGTCACAGTGTTGTAAATACAATAGACACTCAAAAGCAAGCGTCCTGGGACGGACCTCTGGCATTTCTTTTCAAGAATCAAAGGAGAAGTTTAATGGTCTCTTAATGTCTTCATGAGTTTCGCTCTTTCATAAAAGTACAGTATTAGGTTAAGGCCTGTAAATTTCACCATTGGCTGGTGGTGCATTTGTGAACTTTTTATGTCAAGACGATTCATTTTCTGGTACCCTGTAAATTACTAAAAATTAGTTATAGATTTGAATAAAGAAATACCTTGGATGCTGAATTACAGTATTGTTCATTTTTTTTCATCCCACAGGAAACTTTGAGGTAAAGATAATAATGAAACTGAAGGAACTCAAAGAATGTCAAAAAGTGATCCTTGGGATGTTGCATGCTGCTTCGCAAGAAAGCATCCCATAAGTTGATAATGATGCCTTGGATGAGCCACCAATAAAGTACTTAGAAAAGGACATTGTGCTTGACCCTGTTGCCATTGAATCCAGACACAATTTCAAATAGCTCAGCAGGACTCTCGTAAGCATGTTATGTTTTTCAAGTCCATCTTCACTTTTGGTGTAAACAATTTTAGTTGCTGTCAATAGCAGTGAACCTTACAGTTAGTGTGATACAGCTAGATAAATTGTGATTTCCAAATGGATGATGTCATGATACTGAACTTACAGTATTGTATAGCATTCTGCAGGTTTTATAGTATTACAGAAGGCATCAACCTTAAAGCAATGTTTTCTGTTAGAAAAAATTAAACCAAACATCTTTGTAATTTCCAGGCATAGAGTTTACAGTAATACTTAAGAGTTTACAACACAATTTAGGGTTCTTTTGGTTTTGATATCTTGTTTACAGTTAGGGGCCTACTGTACAGTCTTAACTGTATCATGAATGACGAGAATAACTTCATCCTTTTCTAGACTTTGCATGTTCAGGGCTCATTAGATTTAGGAGAAATCACCAAAATAAGCAAAATTGTTATTGGGCTGTGTTATTCCAATGGGATATTTTTGAGGGGCAGAACTGACATAAGGAAGGTTGTGATAGCCATGACTATTAGTGCTATCCGTCATTCTGTATGTTTATGCATGTGTGTAGAACATATGTATGAATGTGCAGTAGGTATGTTTTTTATCCACTTTTGCAAAATATTTTTTTATGTTATGTCTTTTCCTAGAAGCCCCCTGAATGACAACATTCAGGGTGGTACATCACCTTAGAAACAACTTCCTACAGTATGATCAATTGATCATTTGAATTTGTGTGCTACTGAACTGTAGAAGAGAGAAGAGGGGTCTGATGGCAAGCACCATTTTCAAGATCATTTTGAGTAAGTTCCTTCATTTCTTAAACTCCATTTTGAGATTAAAGTGAGGATTTGAGAGCAGCTTATTTAGTAAAATCAAGCCAAAAGGTGAAGTTCCTACTAACCAATTTCCTGTCCTTTGCCCAGTCTAGACCATGGTTTGTTTATTTCCCTGTTTTACAAACTCTGATTTGAATCTGTTGGCAAGTGTTTACAATGTACTCAGAGGTCACATGGTGTCCCATGGTGTCCCATGGTGTCATAATACATTATAAATTAGTTAAGTGTTAGGAACAGAAATTGGTCTAAATTGTAAAGAAATGGTAAACATCCTGATGATCAATATGAATTAACACTAAAATGTTTCTACCTTATTGATTATGTCTGGTGTCTTGAGAAAATTTTATACTGTATGTAGGAACTGAAGGAAAGTTTCTCTTTAAAGTGTATCTCAAGTCAAAAAAAATTGAAAATTTATATTAAATCGCATGAAATATGAAGGTTAACAGTCCAACTCCAATCTTTCTTGGATATTCCTTATCTGAGATATGAAATGTTCTCCCTCAAATTAAAATGACACATTGTGCAATAATTTGTGATGTACAGTACAGTAATTCTTATACTACTCGAATTACAGTCTTTTGTATTTTTTTTTCTGAAAGTTACTGCACCTTATGCCAAGGTGTGCTGGTACTCTTACTCCTATGGGTTAATGTACAGTATTATTAATTAAGCCCTCTCCGTGCAACATGCTGTGCAAGCAAACAGGAAATGTTCAAGGTCATAAAACATTTTTTAATATTTAAGGGAAACAAAGAAGGTAATGTGAGTGGTACAACAAGAAAGTTGCACATTATTGCACAATGGACTACAGTAATTTGCTTTTATAAGTTTACAAATTACTTTCCACATTTTACATCTCGGTTCAAGAATGTCCTGTTGTATGAAGATAGGAGTTGAACTGTTAGAATTTTTTCATGCTGTTTAACACATATATTTTTGAATTTCTTTTTAGGTACACTTTAATGCCCTGGTGCCCAACCAGGGATACTAGTACCCCCTAGACTAGTAACCCTAGGGGGTATCAATAAACACCACTGGTTGTACATGGGATGCTTCTCAGACAATTTTTAAAAAGCATTGCTGAATAAAATTAAGTATTATTAAACCTCATTATACCACCGTAAAGAAACTTACTAATTTTGTCATTTTTAAAATCGCTCACAATTTATTTCTAGACTCCATGAAAATTTTCAAGGGGAGGAGGCACCCTCCCTGTTGGAACATTTGCTTTTGTATTTCCAGAGATGCACCTTAAGAACCAAGCTAAATGTCAGTGCACATTGTACTTTATTTAAGGTCATTGTCTGTAATAAAAAATATTGTGTCTATACTTCTTTAATTGAGAAATACATGTAATGTAATTATATTGTTGTTTTTGCAGATATTTATGAACCAGGACTCTGAACTAAATTATTTTCGAGTGACTATGGTATCATGTCTTATCTGAGACGCATCATCAGACCAACAGACTTTTCAGTTGCTACTGATAATTGATTTATGATGGAATGGTAATATTGTCACCATAGGTCTAGCCTGCGTAGCCGCTCTGGGGCAGCTGCCCCCTCAGACCCTGCCGCTGATAGTAAAAAATCTTTCAATGAGCCCAAACATAGTACGTGTTGCTAAATGACTCTTAATCTTTGCAATGCAAAGTTGACCACAAAGTTGTTCAAACCAGAAACAAAACGGTAGGCTTATTATGTCTGCTAAGACAATTCTATTGCAGATGGAAATCTTGATTATGGGCAGCATGCTACTCTCATTTTAACCAAAAGTCTTTGGTTAAAAAATATCGAACTGTCTTTCCTCATGGCTGTGTGCTACAGGTAGTTGTTCGTATCAAGTGGCTGTACTGTGTGTGTATGTTTACATGATGGTACCATGGATACAATACCATTGCCAAGTTACATTGACTCCTGTGACTGTGTACTGTACTGTTGTCGAATGATAGCAATGTATCTCATATGAATAAACATTTAATAACCTTGCTAAAACCAATCCAGTTAGAGAAATGATGTTTGCATTGGATTTCTATGCACAATATACCAGAATTAAGTTACATAGAATTGGTAGTACACTATAAATAAAAAAAAAAAAGCATTGGCCAACAAAGTGAAACCATGACACCAAGTCTGCTTGCTTTAAGTTCCCCCTTCTACAGTATGCAGAAACCTTGCCACATTCAACTACTATCATCTCGAGGAGGACCTTTGATTTTTTATGAAGGTTTTTCATCCTTGATATTGCCTTTGAAAACTGTCTGTCTTTCAAACCTCCAACATTATGTTAAAATTATAACATCATGATTGCTAAGATTATTGTTGGTACTTGCCAGGTGTATTTATACATCAAAATCTCAAGAATAGATGGGATTTCCTAGCAAGCTCCTTATGGGTCAATTCAATTGACCGTTATTTGGAAAATAGTACATTGTTTGGTCGCTATTCGGTGTGATTTGTATATAAGTGTGTGAGTTGGCCATCTCTTCAATACTTTTAAGTTGTTGCAAATCATGATTCTTTTTGTACACCAGTCTTGCTTGAGAGTGTTATTAATGAATCTGTAACAATCTATTCAACGTTGTAAGTCGTAAATCCTGATTTTTTGTTTGCACCAGTCTTACTTGAAAGTGTTGTAAATGAATCTTTACCAATCTATTCAATACTGTAAGAAGTTGTTAACCTTGATTCTTTGTTTACACCAGTCTTGCTTCGGAGTTTTAACCCTTTACCGTTGTTTGGGTCCTTTCAGACCCATGGGGAGAGCTCGGCTGTCACCCATCTTTACTGTTTCGCGCAGAGCTTGAAACTGCGAGTAGCTACCGGAAAATTCGGCCACAACAACGAGAGAGACAATAGTTTGAGGTCACAGGGTCAATGGCCTACAGGAGCTGATGCGGGACGGGCTACGTCCGCTTTTCCGCCCAGTCCCGAGTCACGCAAATATACCTTGATCAGAGCACGACGGTAAAGGGTTATATAAATCTTTGCGAGTTTATGTGTTCGATAAACTGTGATCTGTGCATATTATGTAAAAAACAAAGTAACAAACTTGACAAAATTCACTTTTACCTTTTGTTAAACAAGGATTTTTATGTCCCAATGAATTCCCTGCCAATTACAGTATATAACATTTGACCATGCAGGTCTTTGTTCAAGAGGAGCAGTTTTTAAGCGTTCACTTCATTGCTGTGATTTGATATCAGTTCCAAAGCATGTTAATTTGAGCTGTTCTTCCCAGTAAAGCCATTTGGCTCTAACTGAAACTCAATTGGTGGTGTAAATGATTGATCTAAGAAAAAACTGTCAACATTTCAACTTGCCACTAAAATAAAGCTGCCATTATGAGTATACTGTATAGGGCTGCCACGATATTGCGATATCGCGATATCGTCGATACAGTTTTGCCCTGACGATATCGACCAATGTTTTGTCAAGATGTGATATTGCAACAAATCAAATAAATGACTAAACCACTGTGAAATCCCCCCTTTTTTATTGTCTTAAGTCAGTAACCTGAAATGATCATAATTTATGATGTCACAAAAAATGAAAAACTGCACTTAACCCACCACAAGAAAACATGATATAAAATCGGAAGCTGTTTCAAAATGCATACAATGAATATTTTAACAGCTCACATACGTTCCAGACTTGTGAAGAGTTCTTCTGCACAATCAATATTGCTACATGCACGCATAATCAATCTCCCCTCACTTTTGGTATGTCAGTAGTGGCTGCATGCAATAAACAACTTTTTTGCTAATTCCTTGGCGCTGATGGAAAATGTTAAGACTTAATGCGCGATATCGTCACGGAAATACTGACGATATCGATAAATGAAAAATGGTTATCGTGGCAGCCCTAATACTGTAGTACCACCCGCTTTCATTTTGATATTGAAGTATCAAATGATATTTTGGTTCCTGTTGTATACCACCTTATATTTCACTATACATGAGTATGGTTCAAGTTTTTCTCAAGATTTTCCAAGCAATGTTTACTACAAACCATGCACATCTATGAAGTTTACTTAATGTTTTTCATCCCAAAGTTTCTAATGCTTACATTACTGCCTTTTCATTGGCTTTCCTGTTGCATGCAGTTGCAAAACTAAGCTGTAATACTTTTGTATTAAAAATCGCTGCTGATCTGTGCTCAGCAGTTAACAGCCTCAGGCTTAAAATTTGTAGTTTTTGTCTGCAATGCTTTATATAATATCTACATTGCTTTCATTTTTGAAATTCCTCTAAACCATTCTGTTTACAGTAATAATTTATACGTACAAAAGTAGGTCTAGCACTCTAACTGTAGCACGAAACGACCATTTCTACAAATTAAGTATTATGCAATTTAGATTTCTCAAATTTCAGCTTCGATAGGAATTTTATTGCTCTATAAGCATTAACTGTTATTAGCTTGGTTTTCTTTGTTGTAGCCCAGGCTCTATTTCTCTGTCATGCAGAGTGATGTACAGTATGTGTATACTGGATGTAAAATTCAACTGTACCATATATCATTTAGTGGTACCTTGTGCAAACATTAATCACAGCAATGATGCTTTCAGTGTGTATATGTGCAGATTTAGAGCTGTATGATCCTTTGACATACTTCCTTGCCAGCACTAAGAAGTTAAGAATAGTCTTTTTGTGATTACTTTATTAAAGATAGTCTGATTACAGTTACATACAGTAGGTCAAGAAAATGAAAAACCATTTATATCTTTTTTTTTTTCATTAGCCTTATGTTTGTCTTTAAAGTTAAGTGAAATTTCCCTTCCTCTCCCAGCAAATTTCATTTGTTAGTACTTATGGTCCTAATCAGATGACCATAAAACAGCCCAACTTCGCAATGGTCTATCTCATGGAGAGGTTGAGGGATACATCAGCAATATTCACCTTTCATTTATTTTGGTTTAGGTACGTAAATTTATATCCGTAAGCACCTGAGATATTTTGACGTCATCGAAGTTTCCCTGACATTTTTTCCTAGATTCGATACATTTTATTCGCCTCTGAAACGTTCTTTTGACTTCCGGTATAATTTTCGTACTTCCCTTAATTTTTTCTGAAGATAGGAGACACTTTCCCTACAGCCCTATAAAGCGTTTTCGAGACGTCAGGGACGCTTTATGTACGTCTCTAGTACGTTCTCTGGATGTCCTGGGTGATTTTTGTACGTCCCTAAAACGTTTCCTGAACGTCCTGTACCTTTTACTTACGTCCCAGACGTTTTCCGTACGGACCAGCAAAGGTTTTATAAACGTTTTCTACGTCTGAATAACGTTTTGAGAATGTCTCTAAAAAACGTTTTGAAAACGTATGAAAAGTCCACAAAAACACGTCTTTAAAACGTAGTTCTAGACGTTTGCGAAACGAAAGTGGTTACGTTTGAAGAACGTTCAGGAAACGTTTTGTTGTTAGCTGGGCAGTGCGTACACCAACAGAACAAATACATATTAATATTTAATCAAGTATTTTATCACGGTAAACCCAACCTTTTATAAACAAAAATTTGATGCATATAAATGCCCTTGGTAGTATTGTCCAGTCTAATTTTTCTCCAAAGTTATAAAAAGGCTGGTAAGGTGTTGTCCCGTATTATATTTCGTATTTATGATAAACCTGGATTTTAACAACTGCCCACGTAAGTCATTAATGAATCTCTGGAGGTTATGTTATTTACCTATGCATGTGAAACTAAAAACTTTCTTGCGTCAAATAGTTTTATAAGAAAAAGTTGCTTTTGAAAGAAAAAGTTGCATTCTGTAGAGTATGAGATTATCTTAACCCATGTCATTACAGAACTAACGATCATTTAAGCATGGAATTGCCTGTTTGCATTGCAGATTTAAAGCAAACTCATAAATATAAGTAAGCATTGGCTCTTATGTAATTACTGTAGAACGATGTAGTACTTTGAGCTCTATTCAGAGAAATTGTCTGCAAAATTTTTTAAGATGTATTCTTTTAGGAGATATATTCATGTTTAAGCCTAAATGTAGTTCACCCCCCATCTTCTACCCCTATCCCCACAGTGTAGAAAATATCTGTATATGTACAGAAAGTAAAATAAAGAAAAACAAAATGCACAAAAAGTGTTATCAACTGACTGAAAGCACTTTTTATGTATGCTTTTTACATTTCTTTACTTTTTCGTCTGTAATTTTACTAAAGTTTGGATTATTACAGACGTATTTTTACAGTGCACCTATACAAATATAACTTAGATTGGTATTTTGCAGGTTAGTCACTGTCCCTTATCATTCCCGCTTTATTAAGCTTACATTTAAATCTACAAAAGAAGTAGGATTTTTTGCGTTCAAATTTCCGATATTTTATGGTAGCATCGAAAGTGATTATTATCAAGTCGCATTTGATTGTACTTTCAAAGCCAAGCTAACGAGCAACCTTTGCGATTGCATGCTACTCTGTAAGCCAGTTTATCCTTTCATGACTTTCACCTTCACTTCATTCTCCTCCCGCGGAGTCGGTGGTACATAATACCAGCCAGTGGCGTAGCCAGGATTGCGTCATGGGAGGGGGTTTGGTGTCATGGAGGGGTGGTTGGGGCATAAGAGGGAAAAGTAAAAGGATAGAGAGGAAAAAACTGCTGATTTAGGTGTCTTTTGCATTGCAAGGTTGGGTCATGGGGGTTTCTAACCCGAGCACCCTCCGTGGCTACGCCACTGAAATCACCTCCCCGTTTCTCTCAAATTCCCTACTTAGCAGTTTGGCTTGTACAATCGACATTGAATTTGAAGTCAGTCAAAGATGCATAGTTAACATGAGTTGAACAGCAATTAAGCAGATTTCGTAATGTACTGCAGCATGTCAGGAAAGACTCGATGAAGCGTAACAAGTTTGAAAACTTTGGATTCTTGTTTAAAACATTTTAGTGATCTTGACGGTTTACAGAAATACAAAAAATGTCAAGAGTAATATATACACCATACATATACAACGTTGTATTGAATAAACTGAGGTCGCATAAGCATTAAGAGCTTACGTACGCACAGGTGTTCGTCAGGACGTAAATCTGACTAGTTTGTGACTTCTCTTAGTGCATATAAATAAAAGCAATATATATAATACAAACTGGAAGGTGTGAATTATTTAAGATCGCGTGTTCTTTTATTAAGTTCTTTTCTTTGATTCTTTCGGCGTAATTTGCTACACTTTATCGATGATGTCGATTGTATATCGTTCCATAGATCAAACTTGTCTTGCTTCCATCTCAAGACCATTTTGTCAGGACCGATCATAAGAAGGTTTTCACGAGTGGATGTACTCTCTACACGGCTTCCCATGATTATATACTCCGTGTCCATCTTTAGACGAGGACAGTTGCATATATTTGGAACCCAGAAAAACTCTCTGGAATATAGCATCACCTTGTTCGTGTAGGTCTGGAGGATTTGGACATCGTAGCGCGTCATGTTACGAATAATGGAACGGTCCAAAACAATGGCGTGTACCACGAAATCACTGAATAATGATAAAGATTGTAATTTTTGGGGGGGTGTTGACCGGGAAGGGGACTTTCGTTTTTATCTGCGTACGGTAATGATGGTTGATAATGAAATTGTTTGTAAAGAACTTAGACCAACATATATTCCTCGCCTCGGGGTAGTAACCCCAAATCCCGAAACAACCTAATACTAGTAACAGGAGCGAACGAAGCTCGCAGGGAAAATATCATACGTTGGAGACGGAGTTTGAGACATCTAATTGTAGGCTATTGTTTTTTACTTTAGGTTTTGAATGCAGTATTTTCTCCTATATAAAAAACTGTTTCTGCTTTCCCAGTTACCACATCTTTCAATAGAGTTGGGTTCTTACACCTTGTGGACCTATACGGCTCTTTCTTTCATTATTCATTTTTGTCGATAATATGGGAAGTATCAGCCTGTCGCCAAAAGACGATGACATGTTAAATGGGTAGTTTTACTTCAATATTGCAAAAGGGGATCAACAGTCTTAAGTGCCAAAGACGTAATTTGAAATTCAGGCTGTATCTTAAGGTTATCTCATTTGCAAAGTTAAGATTGTGACCGTCGGCCAATTTGTGGTGGGTGATGGTAATCCCTTATTGCCTCGAAGGATACTTACAATACTTTTATATTGCATATGAACTCTCTTACAAAGTATAAAATTTAAAGTTATTATAGATGGGAAAAAATCGCTTCTATGAAATGTGAGGCAGCAACTGCTCTTGTTATGTCATCTCTCCTTGGCGGTCCGTGCACCCCACCCATATACACCTCCACTGTCATGCGTTGTCACTCCAACATAATCAGTAAGCAGTAAGCATATAAGCAGTTAATTTACATAATGAATTTCCTCATCACGTTCGTTGACAAATTTCCTGTAATTCCTAAAGAGACAGCCCTTTCCGCGATTTCCGCGTTTTCGACCTGGCCATGTCGCCAGGTCGAAAACGCGGGAACGGTGAAAATTTTCTGGACAACTATCGCGAAACATTTTTTTTTTTTTTTGGGGGGGGGGGGTCCCTCTCTCAATCTACAATAAAATACCGTAGAATAAGATGTACGGTGATGGACAATTGTGACTTGTACCAGCGTCTTATACATTCCGTAGATTCCTCTTTGAAAAATTTCAATGTGCTCCTCAGTCAGACAACTCCCTGGTCAGACAACGGAACTTGCTTCCTATAATGCCAGAGCTAATAATACCTCATCTCCCTGTGTTTTAAAGTATTCTTATTTCAATGGGTCATTGTGCATGCAGCGAGGACAAGTCATCAGAAAAAGTGAATAGAAGTGATTATCCCAGTAACGACTGGCAATTAATGATGTTGAAGGACGAGACCGAGGACGAGTTAACAACACTCCCTGTTTTTATTAGCTTTCTGTTTACCGCGGGGCAGCTCCCTGGTTCACCGCTACGTGATGTCAAATCAGCGAGGTGCTGCATAAGCTGGAAGTTGCTAGAGACTAGCGACTCCCCGATATAAGTGTCTTCTTTTTGAAAATCGTGATGGATTTTTGTTAGATTTGAATCTTGTAACCTGAAGACGTAGTTTCTTTTGTCAAAATAGTAACATTACCTAGCTGACAAGCGTATTTTCGTTGTGTTGGAAAGCTGCGCTTTCCCACTTTTTTACCCAAGTTACCCTACGAAATCAGTGTCAATAATCTCTCCAAACTTTCGAAAATGGTAGACGAACACTGAAGCGACGTCTGATAATGGAGAGTGGTGGGTCGAATGCCATGAAGGATCCCCATCGTTCTATCGATTGAACGACGAACGCGACTCATGTTTGCTTGTCAGATTGGAAAGAGGCAAAGACTTTGGATTCATAGTGGTGAGTTAAGATTATATTAATCTTTAAACAATTTATCTTTATTAGACATTATATTTACTACAGAAACAGTCACGCACATACTTCTCAAGTTGGCAACCAGGGGCCGTTTGCAAAAAACATCTTAAGTTTATTTTTTAAGTAGTACTTATCTCCTTAAGAATTTCCTTAGGTGATCATTCTTAACATAAGTGGTATGCACAAAGCATCTTAAGATAAGAATTTTCCCAAATATTTCCTTAACTTTAAGGTACCTCATCGAATCTCTTAAGTGGAAAATTTGTCCTTAAGTGACTGTATAACACAGAGAGATTCATTTGTTGTGTAGATGTAGTCAAAGCTGCGCAGCAACAATATTTCTCCAAATCTCAATGGCTCACATTTTCGCTCTTCACCGTGAAGTGGAAGAAGTGGAATGGGCCGAATTTTTCGGGACCGTGAAAACCCTTTGGATTTTTACCAAGATCATGATATTTACCAGCAAAAGATCGTTCGTTTATGTGATGCTTTGATATCATAGCCTACGTGTTTTGTCTAAGTTTCCTCACGTTGAAAGTGTGACAACTTTACCTGCTCAGATATTGAGAACCACTCATCGGATTTCAATGCAGATTCCAGCAAAATGCTTAGAATAACTACCCCTCTTACATACCAAAACTTGATATTTGACCCTGTTAAGGATTATCTAAAGTGAAAACTGTTGAGTATACGCAAATTTATGACAAAAAGCTTACGAAATCCCCCCAAAACCTTCTGATAGAATCTCATTCTTGACGTTTCCACAGTTAACAGAAGTACTGAATATGTGTAAGCCTATACCTGTGTTCAGTAGCGTAATAAATAGTAAAATCGTAAGGGTAACTAGGCAAGCTGTGAATGACCTGCTACAACTTTTTCACCACAACACTTAAAAGACGAAGTTGATGGCATGTGAGTCGCCATATTCATGAGACAAATATATGCTGGGCTGATTTTTTAAGTGCAGAATTATCACCGATAGGGGAGATAGATGGACGTGTATCGGTCGGTAGAGATCAAACCTTTTATTTGCAATCTAATTCTGTCACCGAATTATTATTTTCATTGACGGGTCTGGGGAATGGTTGACATGCCTGTTTGTCTGTCAGTGTATGAAAATGCTAGGCTTAAAGGGCCAAACCTCTCATCCAAAACTACAATTTTGGTACCCGGGTACCGAAATTATCAATTGGCTCAGCTCTTTGACTGACAGCTCATTCAAACAGTGCTGAGTGTCAAAGCTTATATTACACAGCATGAACGGTGCTGAGAGTGATTTGATTATATAAATCGAGTTTTTCTATACTCACCCTAAAGCAATAAACTGAGATTGTGCCTGGATGAGGATGAATTTCAGACAATTGTGGGAGGGACTTCAGTAAGAAGGTTGGAGAATTGGCGCTGTCTGGGGTGAGAGAACTGCGCCTTTAAGTGATCGATATCTCAACCATTCAATTGAAAACTGATAGGACTATTAGCAATTGCAGTCTACAAATGTGGAAAAATAAAGCATCGCTGGTTTTCCTCAGTTCCTCTTTTTGTAATCGGTTATGTCCTTTTTGGCGCCTGAGAGGAGGTTGTCCCACTTCTTTGAAATGTTTTTAATGTCTCTCTTAATATCAGGATTGCAGTGGTTTACAGCATTCATCACTTTGGCCCATGCATCTGCTTTAGTTTTTGCTGTTATCTTTGAAGAGAATCGTCCTCTGCTTAAAAAAAACCCCTCAACAAGCACCTCTTTCTCCTCACAACTCCAATAAGGCCCTCTTTTTTAGCTGCCTTATTTAGAGCCCATACGACACTCTACAATATACACATTACACATCTATTTGCTTCCTTACTTCCAAGTAAAGGATTCCTTAAAAGAGTGACTCCCCGGAAATTCCCCAGTGAACAGTGAATTCTATTGGTCAATGCACAGGCTAAATGAAGCTTAAGACGTAAGAGAAATCCTACAGAGTTGAGGATTGTCCTATTGTTTGAGATAATTCCTAGCTAAGGAAACTCTAAAGGTGCTTTGTGCATACAACTAAGGTGGTTTCCTTAGCTAAGATTTCCTTTAGGAAGTTAAGGAGGATTTTCCACTTAAGATAAGGATTTTTGTGCATACGGGCCCTGGACCTCGGCATGCTACTTGAAGTAGGCCTAGTGTGATCATAGGCCTAGGTTTATGTCGATACAACAATGTGTTTAATAGTAACAGTGTAATAAACTTTGAGTTAAGAATGATATTTCGTGGCCGCCCCAGGATGTCCAAACTGGGGAGGGGACTGAGGGTAGAGGAGAAATCCGCGGGGGGGGGGGGGGGTAAAATTTCCGCCCGCAGTTAGAACCGAACGCGAAGCTCGAGCTTTTTCGGATGGGAATGGCTCAGTATAGACTACTGTGAATGTATGAGTACCCGCATAAGTTGTGTCTTTGCCATAATAAGTGTTTTAGTTTTGTTATACGTCTACTTGGAACGGGAGTAGAAGTAATTGCAGGCATGTCGCTCCGAAATGTTCAACCATTTCAAATCATTCTTATCGCGTAATATAGTTGTTCCTATACTGTGATGTGAATTCCCTTAAACTGCGTCTGTCAATTAGATGTCTGACTCTCTTACCTAATAACTAGTTTTGAAATTTGTTAAAAAGCCTTGAGGGCAAAGAATCAACTGCTTTACATCCTTACAATACCGTACTCCTCATAACTCATGTGTATGCACTGAAGAACAATATGACTATAGTGTACCCCATCAGGGAGTTGTCAGCCCTGACAACTCCCTGACCATAGTCGTTTGCTAATTACAAGCAGGCCCTGCATTGAGGCCAAAAGTAAACACTGTGTATGTTCTAACCAAGCAAGGTCACAGGTGTTTATGGCGCTGATGACAGGTATTTTCTCACATTTTACGTTAATTGGTGTGCTAAAATATTTGACCTCGTTACTATGGTGGCACTACCCAATCAACGAAACACGTCAGAACGCTGGGTGTTACCCGCGGTTTTGCCTTCTTGGTAACCACCGAGTGCCGCGGGTATGTGTATGGCGAGTAAATGTGTAATGCTTCGATAAACTGATTTTTTCGCTGAAAAACTCTGTTTATCGACCGGAAAACACAGTTTTTCGAAAAACTCGATGACGGAGTTCCGCTTAGATAGTCCTCCTGGCATGCAGGTCCCCAACCCCCTATCTATCCGTTCCTTGGGCCTGTACAAATATTTCATAATTATTTTCGTGCCTACATTTTTTGAAATCCTGGCTACGCCTACGTATGTCAGCAATGGAATAAGCTATGAAGATGGGAGTTGTATGAAAGGGATATAGGCTAAAATATATATTGTTTTAATTCTTGAATAAGGCACACTTTAACCATACCCGCAAACACATTGCCGAGGTGGGTAGCCTATATTCAAAATGTTATCTGGACTGTTAATTAGTCACTCAAAGCACATTGTCCCGTCGCCTGATTTGCAAATGCTTCTTTAGTGGCCAATTCCTTAAAAGGTGAGTTGCTTTTGGGGTTGACGACAGCTGTACACTGCCACCTTACCTAACACTCACCTTACTAAACTGCGACGACAGTCAACCCCCCCCTCCCCCCCCCCGACTTTCATTCCAAATAATAAAGACTTTGATATGTCCAAAGAAGTCGAAGAAAACTCTTGCATCACAATCGCGCCCGTCAGTCAATTTGTCAGGCCGAGAACAAAATTTGAGAGATAGCTAACCAACGCGTTTGCCACCCGACTGGTTTTCGCTGTAGCAGCGTAACCTTCAGCAGGTCAGTGCAGTTTGCGCTTGTTTTCCACCCACCATGGAAGTACTACCTCGGATACTTCCATGCACCCACTAAAATCATGAAGTTTGCGATCGTTTACATTTGCTTTAAACAGGTAAACTTGAAACTGAGACTGAGTACATTTTGTATTCCGACGTTTGCGAAAGAAATTTGCTTTTCTGACTATATGCAGTAGGGATTGCACGTTGAAGCTTTTTTGAGACAATGAATTAAAAATTAGCACAGGTATTGAAGAGAACCCGGAAGAGTCATGAGAAAGAATAGTTGAGAATATCACATAAATGAGAATGGGTTTCCTGACCCGTGAAAGGGGCGGAAACATGCCTTCGTCCCTCATTTTTCACTGGGGTCTGTCTCCCTCGCAGCCCGCTTCCTACGCCTATGCCACGTTGAAGAGGAGTGCTACTTCTATGCCGAAGTCAACCTTACTGTTGTAGCAGACAAATGAAAACGGTTACCCTGAGGTAAACTTGACCGTTGCCAGGCGTTATAATGCGTTTCCATATGAGTTTTTCTTTCATTTTAAAGCTCATTTGCCCACCTGTTATTTTTTAAACTTTCACGGTGTACTTTGTTTTTGGTAAAAAGTCTAGAGGTCAACCTTATTGGTCGGGAAAAATCTCCAGCACCACCACTCCCCGATCCTTGGGACGCCCCTGGGCAGGCGATAATACGGTAATAAACGGAGATTTTCCGCTACCATTGTTTTTACTTTAAAACCAATCGTCACAACTAAAACGGCTGCCGTTACTATAGCAGTCATAGATACAAATCACAAAACCGATGTTTTCGCCAATATAGTTTGCCATTTTTGCGTTCCAAATACTGGCGGGAAACACGTGATTGAAAAACTGAGTTTTTCAATCACGTGGTTGATAAACAGATTTAATCGAAAAACTGTGTTTTTCGGTCGATAAACAGAGTTTTTCGAAAAACTGTTTTTTTCCGGTCGAAAAACTGAGTTCACAATTTCCCATGGTTGGAGTCTTACGTATACTGCAAAATTTCACACATAGTATGCGGATGTGATATCGTGGGCAGAACCGTAGTTCTACTGTAGGTGGTCAAAGGTCACCCGGAATCTCAATGTATGAAGCTTGGATGCCTTGCATGTATTTTTTGTAGTTACATTACGGAGCAATATCAATTTAAAAAGAGAAAGAAAGGCTTAAATTTCAGTGGCAACGAATCACTAAGCCCTCTGTCTTTCTGGTTAAGTTAGCTGAGCCCCCAGAAACATATTTTGCAGAGGACAATTATTTTCTCCTACATTTTTAAGAAATATTCCAAGTCGGCTTACTCTTCAAAAGGGTTACCAACAGATCTTCTATATCTGACATCCAAATGGTAAGAGAGATGATGCTAATGCCTGTCCCCTTTTTAAGGTATAGCAGGGGTTATGGAGGGCTTTCGTGTCTGAAAGGTTTTCGTAGGTATATAATATTAAACAGGTACGCGCCAAGCGCGCGGTAAAATGTTTGGAAAAAGAACAACGGCAAATACCTACTTCTAATCTTTCAAATCATGCGCTAGACCAGATAAGTCAAAGATTCCATAATGTAAGGGCCCCAACAAAGGACACAGATGTACTAAGTTTTTCCAAAAGTGTTGCATTAAAATAATTTTTGTCATAATTGTTTTGTTACGGTGTTGAAATCAGATGTAAACCCTTACGCGTGGGGGCGAAGTACACCGAAATTTTGAATAAAATATCAACGTATGATAAAACCTGCATTCAGGCTATGCATCGAAAACTGTCACCAGGGAGATGATATTTGAAACCTATCTGCTAAACAGAAAGAAGAGAATATTCTACTAGGGAATTCTAAAAAGCACTTTGCTGCGTTGTTTTCTAGAGAGTGGTATTGATAATTAGCGCAACTCTGACGCAAGACTTGACTCTAGTGGAGGGTGCAAAAATGTGACAGTTGCGAAAAATTGCAAGTTTTAACACTTTGGGAGGAGCTTGTCAAAGCAAATGGTCACAGAGTAGATCCATGGACCAATCGAAAGTACATGTATTTTCCATCCCAGCTAAAGGACATCTGTAGCTTAAACGATTTTTTGAACTATTTAAAATGAAAAAAAAAAATCAGCAATCAAAAGTGTCAAAAGGGAAGTGTTGCGCCACTATGTGCCGACTTGGCCGGGGCCTTGGTCTGCATCTTAAACTACTTTTAATCTTGACTTCATTTTCAAACTTTTCAAAAATTCGGAAATCGAATTGACTGTACACAGACTGTTTTCTGCCAGTGTGTTCACCCTGCAAAGCCTATAGTGAGAAAATGTTGCATGTTAATCCCTCCAGATGACAAAAATTTTCAAAAATGTTTACACTCTAACACACAAGTAATTACTACATTTCAATGTAGCTAGCAGGGCTTATAGCGCGTGTGCCAGGATTTTTACCTGCGTAGATACCATGCGCAGCATCGTTACTCTGCTATTCACCTCTTGTCCAACACTGTGACTCTCCTTTCGTCGTCAACCTTTTTGACAGATACCAAAAGAGATAATTCAGCTAGAAGCTCTTCCAGTCTCTAAAGAAATAGACTTTAAAGGCACGTTTAAGTCACTTTCGTTCATAGCTTGTTTTTAATTTTTCGCCTTCCTCATTTTTTTCTTAATTTTTCTCCTTGCATTTTTTTCCTCCAAGGGGGGGGGGGGGGGCTCCATGAATCCGCCCCTGTCGGTCAGGTTTCCTTTCTTTAAGAATGATAAAATTCAAAAGGTAGCTGTGTTCTCTTCAAACGAACTTGTCCTCGTTTTTGTCCATTTATTGAGACTCACGGAAGTCGCTTAAGTTTTTCTTACGTTGCATTATCAGTCGCCCGAGATTGTGGGATCGTGACTTGGTACATGCAATCTGAATGTGTCATGCGCCAATGAATACCTTCACTTTTGCCCGTGACTACTTCATTTCCAAGAAGTTAAAGGGAAAAATTCATCCCTTGACCATAAGGCTTATTCTATCGCTTTAAGGTAACTTACAGTTTTATGTGAGTTTCCTCAACGGCATCGTTTCCATCGCCTACACCGAGCACTCCTATGGGCGAGTGGCATATCTAAAATACGGCACGGTTACCGCAGTTATTCTTCCATCCCTTTAAATCATGTGTATAAGCCTAAAAGCAGGCCTAAGATATCCTGAACTAACATGAAATGACATTATGACCACGCTAGGAAACCTAGCACAAATGCGAACTTTCGGTTGGGGATTTGAATTGGTACCGAAGAACTTCAGTCAGCCGGTGGCTTGTACATTGGCAAATAAATGACATATGACCTTCGTCGACGAGAGAACTTGGTATACGTCCGGTCGAAGGGGCAACTCTTTATTTTGCCAGCCGTGTATTGATGTGATTCTACATATATTAGTCACCCACGTGCACGGTCCCACCCCAACTCTAACCCAATCAGTTTCCAGTCCCTCAGCCCTTTTCCGACGGACAAAGTTCCCAAGATCTTGGAAAATTCACAAGTAGTGTTTGGCCGTGTGGAGTACACATATCGTACGCAATATGACGGCCGTTTCCGTGACGGACATATATTATTGCAACATATTGGAAAGTAAATGATTATTCTTTATTGAGCGGTGCGGCCAGGTTAAAGTCTATGAGAGTCAAAAACTATTAAATCATAACTGGTGGAGAAAGATAACATAGATAACAGATAGACGTATATAATATTTGAAAAAACACATATTTCATTGCAATGAGTGGTTTTCAAGTTTTGTTGGGCGACATTGCCACGGTACTAACGCGCGTACATATCTTCTTTGTCTTTGCAGAGAGAGAAAAAAGAAAAAAGAAAGAAAAGGACCACTGGCAGGTGAAAAAATCGACGTCGGATGGCCCCAGCGAAAGTGTTGAAGAAATTTCTTTTTGCTAAGGTCACAAATAGTTCCAAAATGAAGGTTGTCACCCTCAAATAGATGGATGCCCGTTTTTGTTATTGCTTAGTGGTTAACCCATGAAAGGGAGAGCAAGTCAGATAGATGGGGGAAGGGTCTGATTGGTCGACGTTGCCTAGGGGAAGAATGTAAGGGGGGGGGTGTCGTACCAATCCTCTTTGGAAAACAAAGAGGGGTGAGCGGAGACAACAAACTAAAACACAGAACCAATAACGTGCGCAAGTGGAATAATTTGCTTCTTGGCGAATTAAGTTCGGTAGTAAAGCTCAAGAAATTTTAGCAGCTATTCAAATAAGATTGAACAGATTCTGTTTGGTCAGAAAAGACTAATCATTACCAATTATCTCAACATTTTGTCCACATACTACTACCATTAAATTGCATGAATTTAAGGAACCCCTTCGAAAATGAATTAAATCAGTCTAACTCACATTTTCATGAGACATTACTTAGCTGGGATAAAAAAAAATATTAAAATTTATTCACTCGGTTAAAATTGGTAGATTGAAAAATAATTTGTGTTGTTATGCTTGAGCTCCTCAAATCGCATTCTTTGTATTTGTTTTCCTGAACGTCACTGGATCTTGTGCCAAAATTTGATGACATTCTTACTATCAGCTGGTCAGGGATAGCTTGATTACAATCGCTCTCTCTCTCTCTCTACGGCGTTATGCAAATAAGGAGGAAGCCTTGCAAATTACATAGAAATTTCTTATTTCAAAAGGAAACAAAGGAGGTTATGAGTTGTGCAAGAGGAATGTCACATATTACTGTGCAATGCATGGACTATTTGTTTTTAGGCCAATTAATTTGAACATTTTATATCTCAGCAATAGAAAAAGACAATCTGTGACACTGGGAATTGGAGGAATAGGAATCATTTTGCAACTTTTAAATGTATTCACTTTTAAGTTGTGTTGTGTTGCATTGCGTTATGTTATGATATTTTTGAAAATGCTTATGTAAACCTTTTGGACATAAAGGGACTAAGCAATCCCTCAATCAGTTACCAAACACCAGCTTTAATCTCCCAAAATCATCTTGTTCTTTTCACGCTTACCAATCTCTGTGTTAAACTATTGAATGTTAAAGGTTAAGTAAGTTTCCTTAAGCATAGATATAAGATAACAGCTACAGATATATTTTCACATTATGGAAAGTAACCACCCCTTAAATATGATGACAAGTTACACCAATAATTTGTTGTGACTATAACAAAATGCACTTTTAAAGGTAAAATCATTTCCACTGCGACTCGAGTGTAACCATGGGCGACAGAGAATGTTTTTATTAGGGGCCGCAAGGTTTTGGCACTGCTGGCATAACGGTTGCGCAGTACGACGTCCGGTTTTTCGCGGGTCCAGAGGCCCTGGGCTCGTTTAAGGGTCCCTGGTGGGGCCCGGGGAGCGAAGTGTCTGGAAGCTCAGCGATTAAAGTGATTTGAGAGGCGCCAAAATGGTCGAAAATCATATTCAAATTTAAGGACTCAAACTATGAATTTAATTCAGGAGTGGGGTGAGGTAAGGGAAGAGGAAGGAATCGGGAAGTACTATGGCATTTGATTAGTTACAGATAAGTTCAAAAGAAGGATAGTAAGCTTTTTTTTAACTGTTTGGGTGAAAGAAAACTTTCCTATCTAAAGGTTGTCGTTAATGTGGGGTCCGGAAGCTTAAATTGAAAATTTTGCGCTCTAAAAATAATAATTGAGCCAAAGAAAAACTGAAATGTAATCAAGCAGTTGAAAATTTATTTTGCGACATTCAGTTATTTTTTTTTGGGGGGGGGGGCATGCTCCCCAAAATCTCGTTAAAAATTTGGGGGACCAAGCCCCTGCCCCCGCTTCCGCCGTCTGTGTGTACAATCCAATAGTTGAGAGGACGGGATCATAAAGGATCGAAAGACCCCCATCGAGAAAAATTACCTCCTGGGCCGTGAAATTGGGCATATCATAAATGCAACTTTTATAATTACATCGCACACAATTAAAAGATTTGCCTCCCACGTATTCTACCCCCGCCCCTTGATTGTGTCTTTCTTCGGGGTTGTTCTTGTCGTTTTCTCCTTGTTTCATACAGGAAAGGGAGTACATACCTCGAAGTGTCATTAATATCGGATTTGCTTTTAGAATGGAAGAGTTACGTACCTTTCATGATGCCCTCCTAGATTCTTCATATTACGTCATAAAAATGCAGGGTTACAATCGGATAGATCCACTGTTTTTTCTCGAGTGAGGAAAGGGGGCATATTCCTTTTGCCATCCCTCCGCTCTTGCGCTTATGAAAACTGATTTGTTTCATACAAAGTAAGCTAGATTAGGCCATCGATCCGAATAGAGCTTAGATATCGGTATGAAATTATACTCGACTCAGGGATGTGTGGGGGATATGTTATGTGCTGTATCCCCTCGACGCATTTTCATGGGGAGGTTACAGTACTCCCCCTTCTTTCATCAGGATCAGTTCCCCTATAAGACATGGCCAGCAAAGCAGTCATCTAATAATTTATTTTTTGTCTGTTTTATTCGCCCGAATGGATGTATTATTTGTGTTCGAGTTACATTGGGTAGCATGCACTCATGCACTTCCCTGCCTGCATGTAAGTTGGCTATCCAGTCCCTTTAATTGTTGAAAAATTTCCATGTACGTAATCGTCGAGATGCTTGTGAGAGTGTTCACTGCAGTGGCGGTTCTACGGGGGGGGGGGGGCGAGGGCTAGGGGGCTTTATAGCTAACCCAAGACGTTTACTAACCCCTACAATCGGATAAAAGGTACGCTTCAACAGATGGTGGCGCTCTGCTTAGATGGTAAAACGTAAATTAGCCCCACCCCCCCCCCCCCCCCCAAAAAAAAAAAAAAATGTAACGTCCCTAGAACCGCGCCTGCTCGACTACCTTTTTGTAGCCAGCTTATGTGCAAACTATACAACAAAGTGCTGGTAATTGATTAAACTGCTTGTACTCTTACAACCGTGGTCTAACTAATTCCAGGACTGATATGTCACAATCCGGGATGTAGGTGGGTAGAAGGTGGAAGGAGGGGAGAGGGAGAGGGAGAGGGTATCTCAAGGTTTACCTAAACACATAAGGGGTCAACGACGAGCAAATTTGATTTTAATCTTACAAGATTTCCCTACAATTAAAACTGAGCTATTTCGTCAGCATAATGCATAGTTTAGCTGTATGTGAATATGTATCTGAATATGGGAGATGGAGCCTTATGAAGTGTTTGGAGGTGAAGAGCTAGATACCGTACTTCCTTGTCAATATTTGAACGAACCTTGTAATATTACAAGAACTTCCATTGCAAACAGGGATACAATATTATTGCTTGTAATGTTACAAACCCGGAATGAGTGAGATCATTAGCTGTTACAGAGTACAATATTATATTGCTTGTAATGTTACAACCCGGAATGGGTGAGGTCATTAGCTCATACAGGGATACAATACTATTGCTTGTAATCTTACAACCCGGAATGAGTGAGGATACTCAGGATGAAATATTTTCCTAAGCATATGCTGTAAAAGAGCAGGAATGTGTACCAAATTAGTTGCTTGTAATGTTACAACCCGGAAAGAGTGACGAAACTCATGATGAAATATTTTCCAAATTAGTTGCTTGTAATGTTACAACCCGAAATAGTGAGGCCATAAGCTAATACAGGGATATAATAGTATTGCTTGTAATGTTACAAACCCGGAATAGTGAGGCCATACGCTAATACAGGGATGCGATATTACTGCTTGTAATGTTACAACCCGAATGAGTTAGGATACTTAGGCTGAAATATTTTCCTCAGCACATAACAGAGTAGCAATGCATACCAAAATAGTTGCTTGTAATGTTACAACCTGGAATGAGTGGGTTCAAGGATACAATATTATTGCTTGTAATGTTTCAACCTGGAATGAGTTAGATTATCAGCTGATACAGAGTACAATATTATTGCTTGTAATGTTACAACCTGGAATGAGTAAAATCATTAGCTGATACAGAGTGCAATATTATTGCTTGTAATGTTACAAACCCGGAAAAGTGAGGTCATATTAGCTCATACAGGGATAAAATGTTATTGCATGTAATGTTACAACCCGGCATGAGTAAGGTCATTGGCTCATACAGGGATGCAATATTATTGCTTGTTATGTTACAACCCGAATGAGTGAGGATACTTAGGCTGAAATATTTTCCTCAGCACATAACAGAGCAGGGGTGTATTCCAAATTAGTTGCTTGTAATGTTACAACCTGACGTGGTGGGATGGCTAAAGTAAATATTGTCTTCGTATATAGTGATTTGTTAAATAACTGTTTCATACGCAAATAAAACCAGTGAGACATAGTCTACTAAAAACAAAACCATGTGTACCTCATTTTTAAGTGTTCTAATGGCGAAGTTCTACCGACCTGTAACATTGCATCCCTTAAAACCTCATTGCCTTATGAATTCCTGCCCATCAAACCCCCTAATCTCAGAAAAATATTTTCGTTTTAATGTTACAAAGGGAACAGAGGCGACAAACGGCAGTAAACGCTTGTAATGTTACAAGGCGATTCGGACAGTCGGGGCACGACTGAGAAGAAAATCGGCTTGTAACATTACATTCCCATTTAGGGACTCATAATTCAATCCCTAAATAAATAATTCATCGTTTTATGTAAAACATTAGTTTTCATGAAACAATGAGTTTTTGTGCTGATCCTTGTCCTACTGAACAACAGCGCATTGTACCTTCATTTGACCAGGGATTTATTGCACAAAAAATACAATTGGCGCGGTTTCACCCGGTCTTTTGCAACCTATTTTATCTCGTCTGAACTAAAGACTAAATTAACGTTTAACAAGAGTTTGCAGGTACACCAGACAAAATGGTATTAGATGTGATACATAGTCCCTTTCCTGATAATTACTTAAGTGCTACAACAACGTCACTGTTTTGGTTGCAAGTTAATCAGCTAATATAACATGCTGAAACGTTACCTCTTACTTTTTGTTACATCCTTCATTTCTGCCTGATTAACTCGTATTGCTTCAGGGAGGAAAAGAAGCCCACTACATGCAGACTTGATTAAGTCAAATTTCATATTTGATTTATTGATTGACAGTAAAAGATGTGTTGCAATACACAAAAAGTTACGTAACATTTGGGGTTAGCTAACAGTTCAGTCAGCATGTGTTAATTGCTTTTCATGCAGTCTGAACACAATTAAAGCATAGCTCATTTGAGGTCACAGATCATATAACAAACTCAGATATTAGTTACACCCCATACCGCCTTTGGTGTACTGGGGTATCTATATTCCATTTTCAAGAAGCGATGTCACAGCATGAACGGTGACTATCCGTATGAGATATTGGGCGGGGGAGGGGCATTTTCACGAACGACAGGTGGGTAAGACGGAATCCTATATGGGGGCTGGCACCGACGATGAACTATGTTTGCAGTTATTATTGACACCTGTGGCAACTACTTTTTGCGAGAATCAGATGTTATCTCAAGACTGCCATGCATAGCCCAGTGGTGTTGATGGGGCTCAGGGCATATCGATAAGTGCAAAGCACCCGTTAATTCATACTACAACTACCACCTATTTTTGCAATACAGAATGGAAATTTGAGCAGAATACTGAATGGCAGACTGGCAGAGTCAGTTTTCAATACCAACGGTTTTTACAGTGTTTAGCTGTCAAAGTGATTTTTCATGATAAAGAGAAAAGGTAAATTTTGAAATAAATTTTGTGGTCCCTCAGTCATCAAATTAGGCATGTTAGTCTTAGACGAGTACTCAATATCATGAGGCTTCTACATGAAACCCCAAGTGGGGTTGGACGGGAACTAACTTTTAGCGTTTTCCTAGCTTTAACGAGCAGAACTTATTGTTGAAATTTAATACAGAACTGATAAATAATAAAAAAAAAAATTGTAAGTTCGAATATGAAGTCCCACGGACAAAGAATGATGACATTCTGCAGGAAAGTAGTTGTTATGTTAAAAGGTAAAGAGGGTCATGATTGACATTGACAACAAGAAGGGCAGCTTGATCCCATTCAGGGTCCAACAACCCGGGGCTGCGTGAAAGGGACGTTAGCCGATCCCGAAACAATGTCCGGAACGAACAGTTTGGACGAGCAACGCTTTTCAAAAGTTTTAGGGTTCAAGTTTTGCTCCAGAAATACTGAAAATATTCGGCTGATGTTAATAAAATGTAAGAACTTCTCCAGTAATTCTGTTTTTTATTTAATCTCATTTCAATTCTCCCAAATAACATATTCCTCGCCCCTTCTAAACTGTCTGACCTCTGACCTTTTGCTGATGTAAACCATATTACATTGTCCACAAAGGTATCCTGAGGGCCATGGGAGTCCAGCGTGTTAGCAGTTGCGTAGCTACAGGGGTCGGTCCCAGCTCTGAAAAAAAAATCGGAAATTTCCCGATTGAAAATTACGAGATTTCCTCCGATGTTAGAGAAAACAAAAACACTGGCTTCCAGGAGCCATTGGGCCATGTCTCATTCACTGAAACCTTTTTTAGATCCTAAAAATAGGTATTGTAATCAAATAAATTTTTCTTTAAAAGGTAACGTACGTGGCACCAGAATGCATGCAGGGACACCCAATTCCTGCAAAATTTTCAAAGGGGAGGGACTGTCACACAGGCCCCCTCAGAGATGCCATTTTTCAACTCCTAAATGTAAATTTATCGAATTCCAAATTTTACTTCAAAAGGCAGCATCTCTGCAGGGCACTAGAATGCATGCAAGGACACCTGCTTAAAAAAATTCAAAGTGGGGTCCATCCCTTAGACTCTTTCCCCGGTTATTTTTTCGGGCAAAGATTCAAGACCATTTCATCTAATATTTGTGGCACATTTAATGCGGTATTTTTTTGATCACTTAGCAAATTGCTGATGTAGTAATTATTGCGAAGGAAAGTTAAAACAAGACTTTTTAGATTCTATTTACATAGCGTGAAAATGGATGCCTCTGACGGCCATCTGAGGGCCGCGACTTCTTTTTCAAATTTTCAATACGCAGCTTCAGGCCAACTAATGGTGGGGCTTCGCTTAGACAGTCTTTCTGGCATTTTAATAGCTATCTGATCTCTTTGTAGTTTGCGAACTTATTTTGAAGTGAGCTTTTTTAAGTGGGCGTTTTATTGCAAAGGACAAAAAATAAAGTAGCGACTGCTAAGATTCTAGGTATAAGTTTGGGAAATGCTGTATCCGGCCATCTGATAAGCGGATCTTTCAAAATATTTAGTTTGCTCCTTGTCACGTAGGGAGAGAACTACATTTCATCGTTTTTGCCCTCTATTGACCGAGTGTTGTCTAAAGCCTTAGGCGAGTGCGAATGACTCGCATACCTCCCACGTTGATAGGTAAAGTAGCTTTACGGTAATCCCCCATGGCTTGTTGCAAGCAGGGCGGGCCTCCTAAAAACAGTCAGTAGCCTAATATCTAGCAACGGGAATGGACTGGATTCGAGGAGTCGACCTAATTTTGTCAGTGGAGGCAAAATAGTTAATTTTGGTATTATTGAGGGTGTCAAGCCCAACGTTGGGGCAAAAAATTCAATGAGAAGTTAAGCATCGTCGCCGAGGTCGATTACTGAAATGTATTGGCGCTGAGACCAGTAACATAGTGAAATTTATTTATTTATTTATTTATTGAGGTCAAACGGCTCCCGGTTTCATCACCCACAGATTTCTGCACCGAAAAGTCAATTTCATCCTGCAAATTCTACTCCGGAAAGTCCGTAAGTTGTGTTTGTTTTTACTTTGTAAGCAATGCTTTGAATGTTTTGAATGTGTGATGTATGTTGAAAAAAAAATGTTTCCAATGTGACCTGTAACTGTTGCTGTTAAATCTCTTGTTAAGATTTAGGTATTGTTTATTTGTCCCGAATGAGTGATTGTTAACCTTCCTGGTCACTAGACCACAAAATGACAAATTGCACCGGGGATGTTCTGAGTTTAATAAGGAAAAGGGGACTATTCATCTTGTATGCTAAAAGCTTAAGGAGTTAATTGTGATTTAGACTAGTTTTGAGGGTGTCATTTAAGGTGTGATATAGCGATGCAAGGAATTTAAGGGGCGAGTGTGAAGCAAAATGGAATGTTAAGTATATGGGGCTTAGCATCAGGGAATGTGACAATAATTGGGGAGTTAACTTAGAGTAGCCCGGCGAAATTGGGTCTCCGCAAGTGTTGATGCTATAAATATATCTCAAACCCGCGGCAAAATTAAAGAGGGAAAAGGAGTTTTATCATGCTGGGATACTCAATGTTTGGATTCATTGTGTTACTTGTGATGTGTTGTAATTTCAATGCACTTCAACAGGGTAATGACGACGGCTTATCTTGGTTTTTACTCCGACATCAATAACCAACGCCTAACGCCCGGTTTGACCATTGCAAAGTTACCACTACCCACGCATCACACTTGCATCTGATAGCCTATATAGACGACCATTGTTGGAGGTCATCGCCACCTATTTTGTTTCGCAAACTAGAGTTGTATTTAATCGCGCAGCCAAACATCTGTTTCGCGATCGCGGGGCCAGGAACCCTCGTACCTATCTCCACCATCGACGCACCGGACGCGGGAGGACCGATAGCTGTAATGAAACCTGAGTGCACTCACCAACAGACTGTTTGTTAGGTTAAATTGTTTGTGATATGTATATATGTTTTCATATCTAGAATTTCATATAAGTTTGCATTAAATGTTTTGGTAAAGGAGCACGCAATTACTAAATCAAAACCTGTGCAAAATCCAGTCGATGTGTAGTTGTTTGTGGTGTTGTCGTGTCCAGGGGCCAACTCCAGGGAATACTCCAGACTTGGGCCCTTAACAGTTCCTACCTGCGACACTCCTCGCCAAGTGATGATGATTCTCTGCTTATACAGTCTGTCTAGCAGAATTCCGTCTTTGTCGGGCAAGAATACCAAAAACTGCAATGCTACCATACACCTATGCCGATCACCAATGCCCTTTTATTTTGACTTCTAAAAGTTCACAAATTTAGAAACAAATTTTACTTCAAAAATTGCATATGTAAAGACACGAAATTTTCAGTTTTATACCCATCAAATACCACAATTCAACTTTCAGAACTATTCCCGTCAAAGTTAAAAACTTCCACCACCTTGCATCTAGGCTCTTTGAAAAGGTCCAAATTTTTTCAAGGGAAGGGGGATACCCACAGTACAGCCATCACTTAACATACTGCATGCCCCAGCCCCACCCTTCACTGAAATCCTGCGCACGCCACTGATTGAATATTGTTGGTAGGTGTAGCAGAAACAACAATTAAATTTGTGCTAAAGATATTGTTCTCCTTCCTGTCAAAACGTTGGTACACAGTATTGTTTTGTCGTTTAAATCTATTTAAGCAAGCCATGAAAGTTTTTCACAATACTTCCTGCAGTGGTCAAGATTTGAAAATGAGTAACTTACCCCAAATCAGTTGGTTGTTTGAGAAGTATATAAGAAAAGTATACAAGACATAACCAAGAGCTATAATTATTAACATTTTGAGACATCCTCCTCTGCCTGGATATACGTTATCGTTTCAGGTAGGTTTCGCAACTGACAACAGATTAGCTGTACCGGGTACATGGCAGGAAAGTCTTTTTAGCAAAATTCTTTGACAAGCTGACCAAAGTTTATAAATTGCATCTACACACAAAGTATAATTAAATCTCTCCAATCCTCGACAACAAGTAAAATACATGGAACAAACCCCGCCCCGCGTCAATGTCGAAGATTAGGGACCCTTTGGACTGAAACAGCATTGAATGGGGGAGTGTTGGGATGATGATCCATTCACTGCTTGTTTTGCTTTGTTTTTTGTTCATTCCTCTTTTTGCTTTGTTTATCAGTTTTGTAGAGGATTGTATCCCTATCAGCGCAGTGTGAAGCCAAGCGAATAATGACTTGCGGTGCTTAATAAAAAACTTCCAGTGGATACACTACAGCTTGGCAGGATCATAGGTCCAGATTGAGCAAATTTATGACAGTCAGGCTGAACTAAAACCCACATGTACTACATCTTTATGTCTTCTCGTGGATGCTATGATTGAACATATTACATTTATATGTATGTGTAGTATACTTTCACTGTCTTTATAATGAAGACGAGGGGTCTAGATGAAGAGGTGAGATGAAAAATTCTATCACCTCTCTGTATCGGGACTTTTTAACTGTAGCACTAATAGTGTTTAATCTTTGATATTGATAAATGAAAGCAACACTAGAGTCTTTAACATTTGAAAAGCTAGCCTGATTGCAGCGCTGAAAGGGAGTAGTTAGTTGCAGCTTTTTAGGCCTCGACCAATCAGAAGCCAGCATGGAAATGACGTCATTGTTGCTAGGCAACGGTCAAGGTCATGGGCATCTTTATCAAAACCCTATGATTCATCGAAGTGAAGGTCAATGCCGAAAGGGCAGGGTCAAGTTCAAAGTGATTATCAAGGATCAAGGGATGTTTGAAGCTCAAGATGGCAAGTATTACTGTTTGGGGTGGGATAGAGAGTAGTTGCTAGGCAACATCTAAACATCCTTGTGACGGGTGAATGAGGATGAAGGTATTGTTCGTAGACAAGACGTCTACCTACAACAACTAAGGTAAGTTTTGGGTCATAGGACATGTTGAGGTGATGTTTGCTAGGCAACGAATCAACGTTTGACTGATGACGGACAATCGAGGATGGGGATATTGAATGACACATGACACAGCATTAAAAGAAAATACAGAAAGTTTGAGTGCAGCTCTGTTTATTCATATAACATTACAAAAAGATACTCTTTCTCGTAACATGCACTACTTTGGTTAATACAAGTCATAGCGACGAGGAGACGGGTCTTACCTGTTCCTGTATAAATCATTTCGGATTCTTAGGTTACGGAAAGGGTCTTTAGGGTCCCACCCAACGCCCCAAAGCGTGAAAAAACAACCAACCATGATTCTTTTCTCCGATCATTTGTTTCAGTCACCAGAAAATAGGTCGCAGCCTACGTGGTGCTGATTGCAATAAGGTCTAATGGGCGTTTTTGAGACTGTCACTCTTTTTTTCACCTGAGCTACCACCGCAAAGTACACATATTTACAGAATTCACAGCAAACCAATTAGTCATCTATTTGATAAAATAATACATAACATTGACATAGCAGAAGCTTTACGTTATCTTTAGATGGGTCAAGAAATGCAAAACATCCCTATCGTTTCTCTGTTGATCAATATTAAATCGGCCAGTGATGGTTTCCATGGACTGGCCTTTACAACGATGAAGCAAATAATAGATACAATAATGTCCACACACAGATGAGGCATGCCCTTGTAATGGTTTTGGATTCATCTTAACACTGTCACCATTTGTAGCTAAAAATGTTCGAATGGAATTCAGTTCAGGCGGTTGGCCGCATGAATCAAAGTATTCCACAGGACCACGCTTTTGTAGGTAGATACAATGTTCTCCCGGTCGACAGCTCGGATCCACGAGCGGCGAGGGCAGCAGGGCGCTGATTCACAGGCAGATCAGGGGGGACGTGGAGCAAGGGTCGAAGCATGCGTCGTAAAGCATCGGAGCATATAAGCATGACCACTAAAGCGGCCATTTGAGCAGGAGAGCATACGCGAAAGAGTGCCATGCACTACGGGTCGGAGAATGCGTCGTAGACCACCGGAGCATACTATCATGAAAACTGGAAGAGCTTTTGAGAATAAGAGCATACACGGTGATTGTTTCATGAAAAAATGACAGCCCATACTCAACTGTAGGTAACTGCTTTAAGTCGTGAAAAGGCAACTGACATCCTATGTTTTTTAATCTTTTTATATAAACCGAAAAGCACTCGGCCTCCAACTCAAATCGCTGACTGGATTTAAGGTTCCACTACTGTAAATAAGAATAACAGCATTAATAAAAGCAAGAAGATAATGCCGTGGAGAATAATGGCGTCAGGATGCTAACATGGAACACGGGTAGGAGCGTGCGTGGTAGACCACCGGAGCATATGAGCGTTATACCAGAGAAGCTTTCGGAGCAGAAGAGCATACGCGGTGGAGTACCACGGAGCACGGGTCGGAGCATGCGTGGAAGACCACCGGAGTATACGGACATGAAAACTGGAGCAGCTTTCGGAGCAGAAGAACATAATCGGTGGAGTACCATGGAGAACGGATCGGAGCATTCATGGTAGACCACCGGAGCATATGAACATGAAAACTGGAGCAGCTTTCGGAGCAGAAGAGTAAACGCGGTGGAGTACCCTGGAGCACGGGTCGGAGCACGCGTGGTAGACCACCGGAGCATATGAGCATCATTCCAAAGGAGTTTTCGGGGTAGGGAGGAGCATACACGGTGAAGTGCCATGGAGCACGTGTCGAAGCGTGCCTGGTAGACAACCGGAACATATGATCATGAACATTGGAGCAGCTTTCGGAGAAGAAGAGCATGCACAGTGGAATGCTAATTAATGAATAAAAAATCTGAAAGAGCAAGCATCAGACTACCATGATGTAATCAGAATGTAAGGCAGGTCTTCAAAGGCACCAGGAGCGTTGCGTGGTTTTCATTCTGCAGGCTATTTAGCAATAAGAATAATGATTTGATGCGCTTAAAAGTATAATGAAGGTGCTAAAAACGCTGGCTGCGACAATACATGGCTCGGCATATTCTTGGCATATCTATACCTTCCATAGGTCTACACTAGACTTACTAGGAGGAGATCGCATTACAAGCCAAAAGTTCCTACTTTGTGATAACGGCTTCAGTTGCCGTTATCTTTAGGAACGCAACTTTAAAAACTAATTTTCCTTCCAGGTCATTTAAGTGAAAAGTATTAAAGAAAACTTTGTTTAAAGGGAACGAAGGTAACAAATACATTTTGAATACAGCGCCCATCTAAATAAAGCCAACGACATGAAATCGCTTTGTACGGTAATATATATAGATTGCATGCTGAATCGACATTCGTTATGGTGATTAACACCCTTTTCTTAAAATATGTACACATTGCGCCTTACAATGTGGTTTATTTCCGACTTTCCAAGATTTTCGAGAACCCAAAGGTAACTAACTTTAGTCGTGAAAAAGCAACTGGCACCCCATGAATGTATTACGCTTTTAATATGACCCGAAAAGCACTGTTATCGTTGAGTTTAGTTAGCTTTCGACCACTACACATAACATAACAATAACAATAACAGCAAGAATGAAAACAAAAAAGCCGTGGAGAATAATGAGGTCAGAATGGGACGGACGTATCTGGCTATTTTGCGTTTAATCGCTTGTCAACTCAAAAATTTAGATCCCATCCGTTTCTTTAAATGACACTTTATCCCTGTCCTAAACACTTTGTAACCTGGTCTATGGAGCGCTTGAAACCCCCATTTCCCATCCGTTTATAGCAATTCAAACCCTTTCGCATCACAGTTGTTCGTTTGCTCACATTGCCATAGTTTTTAAATCACAGTTCACAGAAAAAAGTAGTGGTCCAGAATGAAAGACAATGAAATGTTTTAGGTTACATTACTACTTCATGTTTTCCAACACTATTCTTGAATTAATGGTATCAGCACTCGGTGTCAGTAGAAAAAGGTTTTACAACATACAGTTCAACTTCAGTAACCACATGGTAATGTGTAGCCATGACTCACTGTACGCGTTTTGTGTACACTAGGCGATACTGTCGAGTCTACGTCGACTGCCACTAAAGGACTGTTTCGGGTAAGAGACGGATGACCTTCAACTCCGGGAGTTTCGAGTTGTCATACCTTATCCTTGGTTGTACGACATCTAATGTCCTCGATTTAAAATGACTCCCATGGCCTTATGCAATTTGACTAGATTTTCCCAAGTGTCGATCGGACAAGACACATTTCCATGACGATCGTCTTCCTCTTCATCATTATCGGTCTCAGTGCCGGCTTCTTCGGACTCCTCTTCGCTGCTGCCAACTCCGTCGGTGTCGCTGCAGACATCAGTGTTGTCAGCTTCGCTACTGCCAGTCATGTTGTCTTCCTCCAGATGCTCTGATACACTGTTGCTTATGTCACTCTCTGAGATATCATTGTATGAGGCCTCGTCTGGAGAGTCGTATAGTCGCTTCGCTATACCTTTCTTAGAGTTCCCACCGTCCATCTCAAGGTCCCCATGAGGGTGCTTGTGGACACGCTCTACATGCCGACGAAGATTAAAGCTTCTTGTAAAAGGCACCCGACAGATATGACAAAGGTGAGACATGCTTAAGGTGTAGCATTCACAAAGGTGTGTTATTTAATGTGGGAAACACGAGTCTTCATGGACTTAAATATAATCCATTCGCTTGGAGCAGATGATCAAGCGTCAAAGAACACTCGGGCACATGAGCATATGGAACACACGCAATGAACAACACCATAACATCTACTTCTCTGCTCCGTCATACTGCAAGCATGGACTTGGAGGACAGGCGTCCTCTGCTCCGGCGCTTCATGCGTTGCTCAGGAGAGCATTTCTAGATATGTTCTTCTGTTCCGATTGTTCCACATACGCAAGTAGAGCCTGACAGATACCAATTGCAAAGGCCAGTCAGTCTGTGAAGACTCGTAACGTCAATGTAGAGAGTGTTTTTTTCTATGTGGAAAACATTTAGGTTTAGCCTATAAGTTGTCCCAGTCGTGAATCGTTTGCTTGGACCTTGTCAACATTTTTCCAACCAAGACATATTGGTGAGCAATTTAACAAAGATAAGGAGACTGGGGGGAATTACCATTTGGTCAGGTGTATTACTGTACAATCGGACAACGACATAACGATAAGACCTCAATTAAGACTCCCGAAAAGGGGCTATACCGAAAGCTTGCCTACAAACATGCACACATAGACTCGAAACTTTCAAAAAAATCATAATAATTCTTCACTCGTAGGAAAAAGCATGTCTGGACGTGTTAATGACATCAAATTGTTGCGACTTACACAGACCGATTAGTCCGACCATGGCTGAGCTTGCCCTCACGTGCTGCTCGTCTAGCGTCAAGCCAACTCACACCCAGCTGGTAGTGCAACGTCTATAAAGTTTAGCAAGTTCGACCGCTGGGAGCACGCTTGATTAGGTTACAGTATGAATATACTATTGAACAATTGGTTCATTGAGTTCACTTTGGCAGCGATTTTTGGATATGAGTGAAAACGAATATGCCTCACAACCTGGTATTCAGGGATGGTGTCCAACAATTGTTCGGTCAAATAAATTGAGGGTTCTTGCCGTGCTTGGCCCTTTTTGAGTTGGGGATGTGAATTTTAATTTTTCAGAAAACATTTTCAAATGCAAATGAAGAAACTAAAAGTTTACTTTGGACTATTTTTTTCTTACTGTTATAAGTATGTCACACTTTCCCATTGATCATGGTAATACACGGCGTGGAACTAACTACCCTTCACTGCACTGTACCCAATCACGACCATTGTCACAGATCAATATTGTGAGTGAGCTAACATACGGAGTCTGATTCCTTCCCTTCATCTGTTCATACCGCTAACTTTGTTGGTTTCACTGACGTAGTAAAGTACAGTGGCCTACACTCTAAAATAACAACCTGAAAAACATCATAACATGGCTGCACTGTTTTGCTGAAAGGATTATGGGCCTACATTTCCAACTGAGTTGTATGAACATTGACAATGGCGAACACTTGGCAATATGAACATAAGTGATATAAAACTAAAGCAAAATATTATAGCACAGTAACAGGGTGAGAAAAAATCAACGTATTACAACCAAATCACTAGCCTAAATTATGTATCCACGCGGCTTGCATGCCATAGTTAAAGGCACTTCAGGCCAAATTGTCATTACCTAAGGCTAGGAGCAACACCCTTTACTTCCGAAAAACTAACAAGTGTTTCCATGACGACAAAAATATAAAATAATGATTCAAAAAACTCTCGGCAAAGGTACACCTTCACTAATGATATTTTATTAGGCAAAGTCTAAACCAAAGGTTGGGTCTGCCTATGTCATGACATTGCTGAGGCTATGAGCTGCCGGTGAACAAATATGGACACCTCCCTGCCAGCACACCATATTGGGTCCCATATGGGGCCACATTGGGCGCCCGATTGGGGCTCAACCTGATGACAATACCAACTTTAGCCCAAGCCCAACTAAGTCCAAGCTTCCCAAGTAAAACCCACTTGGGGCCCAACCGGGCTTGCTTGCTAGGCTGAGAGAATCGAACCCTCGGATCTCAAAGATCCATCCATATGGTGTTTGTGATATGCAGAACCGACGCTTACAGCTTACGACATTGTCAATGTTTGAGGGTCATGTTTACCATTTCAAAGCTAAGTTACTCACTCTGATCGTTCTTTATGGTCCCAGAGAGAAATCAATACTTGCACTCTTTACAACAGCAATTAATATGATGTGTCTAAAATCTGTTCAAGCAGTAAACACTTACCTGTCACGACGTTTAAATATCGAGGTGCAAATTGCCCGCTAAAGCGATACCGATCAACACTGAAAAAATTACCTTTGCTAAATCCACATTACAATTTTCATTTCAAGTTAATAATAGTAATAAAAGAAAAAAATACTACCGTACTGCGACTGCACTGTACTAAATATTACATAACATAAAGTAAAATATTAGCACAGTCACCTGGTGAGGAAAACTATTTTGGCAATCCTTAAAATGACTGGCCCAGTATTATGCATTCATGAGATCTACCTTTTAAAAGTCCAGCTTGTTATTACTTAAGGTAATGATTAGCATTCATTACATGGAAAAAGAATGAGACCAGTGTTGCCATGACGACACGAGTTGCAGAATGATAATACAAAAAAGAGAAAAAAAATCGGCAAAGCTAAGCCTTCAATGTTGATATATTGCGAGACAAAGTTTAGAAAAATGTCCATAGCATTATGTTTAAGTGATGACATTTTGCACAGGCTTAATAAGCTGACTCTACAAGTAGGGACACCTGAGGGAATCGAACCCTCGAATCTGGAAGATCCTACCATTGCGGTGTTTGTGATCTGTAGAACCGACGCTTACAGCCTACGATAATGTCAATTTTGGATGTGATTTAATGGATGATGGTGGGTCATGGTCGTCATTTCATAGTTGCCAGTCGTCAAAACAACACTGGTCCTTCAACATGACATATCCATGGCAAACGTTAATGGACTCAGAAGGGAAGATGTATTTCTACAATCCTCGCTCACGGGAAACCAGCTGGTAAAAACCGATTGAGGAAAGGCCCACGCAGCTCCAACTCCAACCTAATCCGAAACCTCCTAACGCTTTCTCAAAAGTGACCAAACCTATATAGTCATCTCAGTCGCTGCGTAACTACCCGTTAAGACTGCAACTGTGACTGTGAAAAATAAAGGTCCTAGGATGTATGTTTGTATACAACGGACTACATCAAGAAAGAGTCCTTCACGACGAAAATGTATCTGGTTAAACATTGATGAATGGCACCAATTGAACCTTGCTAGTAAGACCTACTTTCTGCCAAAGCCTAAGAAGACGGAAGAAAACACTTACCAGTCTTGAACTGAGAGATGGATCCATTCCGTTTTGAATGATAGAGGCAAGACATACATAAATGTGTATTATTTACCGTACATCAACTGTGCAGCCGAAAAGCAAAACAATGCTTTCGTGACCCGACCTCATGATACCAGAGCCTAAAGACAGGATACTTCACCGTCACTTCAGTCAGCTTCATTTCATCCGCGATGTATTCCTGATACTACAGGAAATATAATCCACGCAAGGAGAAATGCACGAAGTGATGGACAGTACTCTTTGTGTACATCATGTTTCTAGTGTAACACACAGGTTGAACGATTCAAAGACACTCTTAAATACATTAACTGTTCGCACGGTTAACCAACATATTTTGTATTGGACGTACCTTATTTCACCTTCTCGCAAGGTATGCTTTTTTCCTCCAGACTCTTTGGCAAAACAAGCCTTTCCCCCGTAGAAACCAATCTCTAAAACGAATTATACCCTTCTTGCAGAATGACCATGTTCAACTGAGCTTAACGTCTGTACATCTAAGCACCATTCTATTATGTACACTGTAGTCAACCATACTGTGCTCTCAGTTGTCCATCAATATTGATTTTGCTAAGAAGCAAATATCAATGTCGTCTGGTCCAGCAAATAGTTCTATTGTGTGGTATTTTCGTTCTTTTGTGCCTGTATCGATTGGTCGGGCCCTGCTCGATAGTAATAGTCAAACACTCACATGGCCAAAGACCATTATTCAGGCTGTTGAACGATCCATGACACTTGCGAGAGTTCGGGCCCCGGCAATTGCGCCATCCCAATTTTCATCAGAATATTTTCGAAAAAATAGACAACTATCAATGTAATGTATAATAACAACTATCTAATACGGTCTATTAAATTTTCATTACATTGCATACAATCAACAAAAATATAAATCATTCAATAAAATGCAAACAAAGAAAAAGGACAGTAATGTGGATCAATTAATATTCTAGAAAAATTGCCAAAAAATTATCAAAAAAAAAAAAAAAACCTTAAATATCAACTTACAGCAACACTCTGAACCCTCGTTGCCCATTATCCACCCGACAAATCCCAAACCATTCTTTGCCAAAAGTAACAACAACGGAAGAACAATGAAAGACAAGAAAAGTAGAAAAAACAATTGAATGAAAATGAAAACATTCATTGACCGTGATCTTGACCTTCAACCAATACTTCAGATATGAAGCCCGTTACCCGTTACCAAGTAACAGTGACATCATCCCCATTCCTGTAAAAGATGCCCATGAACTTGACCGTTGCCTAGCAACGATGACGTCATCGCTATGCTGGCTCCTGATTGGTCGAGGCCTAAAAAGCTGCAACTAACTACTAAAGGGGACGTTTCAGCAAAAATTTGGTTTGCATATGTAAAAGAGGTACGAAACTTCACAGTGTCTTGCAACTTTCATTCAAACGAGACGTTTATTTTTCGGGATATCAGTAAATGCCATCACTGGATTTGTGTTCCATTGTGATGATGAGGGAGCAAGAAGTTATTCAACTTTCCCTATATTGAAAAGAATTTTTTTGTTTCTTTGTGTGTGTGTGTTGACGCTGAAATTAAAAGAAGGATGTGATTTCCCTGGGGGAATTCATATTTTGTAAAGTTATCATGCCACTTATGCAATCATGTTTGATTAAATGGGACTGCTGAGTTGTAAACTTTTAAGAAAAGCAATATCTCCTCATTAATGAAAAAAAATTGATATCACATGGACTTGCTTCAGTTTCATCTTGTGTTGAACTTGTGACAACTTTACCTGGTACATAGCTTGAGAAATACACAAATGGTTTCATCAATGCCAATATTACCGAAATTTTTGGAATAAGTACCCTTCTGACATATAAAATTCATGTAAACTCAGTTCCTTTTTCACTCACTGTCACAGTATTCTGTGAGAAAACCAAAATTGTGACTTCTTTCTCGTATAACTTCCATTTTAGATGCGTGGTACTTGCTTGGGCAAGCCCCCAGAAGACTAACGAATGTATCTCATTAGTTGGCAAATCGACCTTTTCCATTTGCTGATATTGGTTTGTCATTTTTCTAAAGGAGATCGTTGCGACAACGCATGCATGTGGTTCCATACCTTCTGGGCACATTAAGTTATTGTGGGTCACCTGCAGCGTGCTGACTAGCATGACGAAACGTTCCTTCTTACTTTTTGTTACATCAGCTTTCTATGCCTGATTACCTCTTATCGCTTAGGGGAGGAAATGAGGCTTACCCCTTTCACACTTGATATGGTCGCATTTCACATCTAATTTATTGATTTACAGTAACAGATATATTGAAAAGCACAAAACGTAACATTTGGGGTCAGCTTACAGGCCAGTCAAGCATGTGTTGATTCCTTTTCACGCAGTGTAAACACCATAAAAGCATATTTCGTTTGAGAGCACAGATCATGTAACAAGCTACCTGTTACACTCACATCGCCTTTGATCCACTGGAGTGTCTTTGTTGCTTTTTCAAGAAGCAACGTGACAGCATGACCTGCAACCTGGGTGGAAATTGCTTGAGATCGGCGAGTATTCGGTGCCAGTGCCAGAAGCGAGCATACAAATTAAAGTAAGGGGATAGTTCCCGCATGACCAAATTCAGGCTGACAACGGAAATAATTCCCTTGAATACTTTGCCAGCATGCATCGCACCATGCACGCACACATGACGAGCTACACACATGTTGGCAGTCCCAACACCGTTTCTTGCCCTCAAAACACACGCCCCATATCCCCAACTTTGACGCGCTGACACTAAATTGCCAGAGATATACATCAGTCGTACGTACATATCTCTGACCCGGCATGTGTTTTGCTTTAAAGTCTGCGACCAATCGCACGCAATTTGAACATGGTTAGAACTTGGCTGAGGGGAAATCAAGCTTGCGTGTGCCCCTGAGGGTAAGTCCGCCTGTTATGCTCGTGAGACACTGACAGGGCCATCTTTTGCCAGTACGTTAGCTGTGAGGTTTTACAGCTTAGTTTTTTAAAACCCGTAAGTTGCAAGCAGTGCTATTGTGGAAAGGCTTTAAACTGGAGACTTAACCCTTTACCACTGTGCTCCGATCGGGGCATATTTGCGCGCCTCGGGAGTGGGCGGAAAAGCGGACGTAGCCCGCCCCGCATCGGCCTCCGTGGGCCATTGACCCCGTGTCCTTAAACTATTGTCTCTCTCGTTGTTGTGGCCGAATTTTCGGGTAGCGACTCGCAGTTTCGAGCTTCGCGTGAAACAGTAAAGATGGGTGACAGCCGAGCTCGCCGCATTGGTTCGAAAGGCCCCAAACAACGGTAAAGGGTAAAATAGTTTAAGAATTGTTTTCGCTTTCAATGGCTTTGTTAAACGTGATTCATAACTCGGTTATATGTCCACTCAAAAGAATTGTACTAGGCTCTCTAGTTAAACAAGCTGTCACTTAGTACCATTTATTCGACTTTTTATTAGTTCATATGGTACATAAATATAGAAGGTAGAATAATGTAGCTCTGTTTAGACACCATTCTATGTTAGCGATGCTTCTAAGATAAAATTGAGACTCCTACGTTGACATTTGGTTTCATTATTTGCACTTCACAAAATTTCAGTGTAGCCTTTGGGTGCACCAAAGTGTTTTACGTACGTCAACACCCAAACTTGTCGTACAGACGGAAACCGTTACTATGATCTTTCTAACTGTAGTTTAGTTCGAAACTCTTTGTCAGAATTAAGAGGATTTTTTCTAAGTCTTTTCATCAGAGGTATACTCAGTACTCACCAATAATTGGCCGAAGATTCGTAGTTTCAGCACCATCCCAAGTATCCATATTATCTAGAAGTACAGAATCTTCTTAAATAAGTTGCATACCTTCACGAACGAACCCAAACCTCGTGTGGTGCCCTGTTCACTCACACATCGTTTTTTATGTTTGAATGTGCTGGAATACGTTTGTGTAAATACGGTATATAGGTGAATCGTTATGAACAATTAGCGTATTATGCAGGTAAATGTATATTCAAGGTAGCGGTACATTTGAAAATTTTCTCTAATTTTGATAGGAGGAACCTTATCCTGATACTCAGTGGAGAAGCACATATCATAGAACTTCTATTTCATTTCTGCCAAGGGTAGAGGTATCACCTAAAACTACCCCTTATTGGTTAAATGTGAGACTTTAAATGAATTTATTAAAACTTGTACAATGACATGGTGCATTTACTACAATAAAAAGTTCAAACCTCACAATTGGAAAGATAGAACGTCTGTTTGAAAAGAAATCGTTGACTACACAGTCGGTACTAAAGTGATAGTTGATCAGTTTAGAAAGGTCCGTACATAATGATAAGCTTGTTTTGGAAGAGTGAAACTCATGCCTTGCTCCGTCAAATGAAAGAATACTTGTTCCAAAAAATTAAGGGGGACTCCAACCATCGATTGGGAAATGGTGAACAATCAAAGGCAAGTGCACAATGAATACTGTAAAGTAAATTTTATTCTGTGAACCCTTAGGACGATTGTTTGTTCATCAAACACGCTATCTCACAGGTTGATCATATAACCCTTATTACGCCAATGCATAATTACTACCCTCCATTATACCCACTTACACACATACACGACCCATTACCCCACTCAATGCCTTTTCATTATACATGACAACAGTAAAGCAGTTCATCGGAATTATCCTTTTAATGGGTGAGTGCATAAATCACAAAATACACTCACACTGGAGGCTGACAACCTTCTAACTTATGGTACCCTACAGAATCCAGCCCTTCAGCTTGGCTACAGTAGCTTGGCAATGCCCACATGGAACACCTACCAAACACAGAGATTTGTCCCAGCTCGGTTCCAGCAAACAAATACATTAATGCCAGGAGTCAGGGCCGACTCCGGGCGACCACGTGTGGGTTACAGAATGTTCGGATTGTTTATGTCAGGTACGAGGTCCGTGTGAACGCGGAAGTATGTGTGATGCTCGAGTTTTCTTGTGCGGCAGTGATCTGCCAAGGCGGTGTTTGTGGGTGCAACCACACATAAAAGAAAATCACATTATGACGAATTTAACGCATCTGGAAAAGCCTGCTTGATTAATGATATCGCGTAGAATATTTTCCCTGGATGGTTTCCTAGTTGTCGCCACTTGCCCTTCAAAACTAAAAACAACTACAACAGTAGCAGAGCTAAAGTCAGAGGGGGCGAAAATGGTTTGCAGAGGCGCTTTGAAGGATTATAGACCCTGAGCCTCAGCACGATCGAAGCCAAGACTTTTCAGACTTTCTATTTGATTTTCCGCACCTGGTAGAAGACTACTTTGCCATTTCTCCTCAGCAATTTTTCCATTAAAACATGTTTAAATTTTCTATCCATGGGTCTCTGCTGAAGAAAATTCGTGAGGGTGGGGGACAAAATTCTTTTAGGGAGAAAGACTCCGCGCCACCATGAGTTGGCGTGGAGCACCCAAAAAATTTGGCCCAAAATGCCTCTCAGATCGCTGAGAAAGGCACTTTTTATTTTCCAGTGGAGGGCAAGTCCCCCCCCCCCTTGTCCCCTATCTGAGGACGCCCATGTTTCTATCCCTCTCTTTCACATTTTAGTAAATGGCAAGTAATCCTACGGGGGGAAAAAGGTGTGGAAATTAATCACGGTTAGGTGTACATTTTGGCATCTGGAAATGTAGAAAAGTATACGAAGTAATATTAACTGACATAATTTACACCATTTGACCACTCTGAGATGGCCATTAATTAAGTACATTGAAAAAGGTAGCCAAGATAAAAGGTCTCCTTGACTCTCTAGATACCGAATTCATAATAAATAAAAGTAGCCTAAAAATAGGCTTATTAGATGCAATTTTCTGGCTCTTGGGACCACGAAATAAGTATTTTCATGGAATTGTCGTGCAGTGTCAAAAATAGCCATTTATCATGAGAATGGTCACTTGAAGAAAAGCAAAATAGAAACTGTTCATTAGAACTCTTAACAATTACCATTATGATGACAGTTTTTTTTTAACCTGAGTGTTCTCTTCAAATGATTTTGAAAAAAGTTGTGGAAGCTATTTTGGTATCTTTGTAATCTCTTTTTGTTTCCTATGTTGACAGTTATCCACTCAAAGAAGAGGATATTTGCACTACAGTTAATGTTGCGCCCTTTGCAACATCTTTTATTGGCCGGGGGGGGGGGGTGAATTTGATGTCAGTCTGTGTAGTTTGTAAGCCTATAAACATACCTGGTGTGGAAGCAATTAACCTAGCGGAGCGACAATATTCATTAGCAGATATATAGTGCGTTTAAAGCATGGAGATACGTTTCGGCAAAACCTTTCTCTATATTACAGAAGATTAGTGACCCTTTTCATCAGAAAAAAGTGCAGTTAGTACAGTAACTCGTGGTTGTTTGAACATTTTGCTATCTGGACCTTAAAACAACGCTATTAAATTATGTCTTTTGCCAATAATAGTGCAAGAGTCAAGTATTTTAAAAACCTAAAAAGGCGCCGACAAACGATTTTGGTCCGTCAGGGGAGGGACCGCCCGAAAATTTTGAAACTGCATGTATTGAGATCTCACTAGTTCCATCGCTCTGGAATTCACTCATTCGAGAATGCATAAATCAGGCTTTATCATTATGCTTCAATAATTGTGTTACTAAAAGGATGTACTTGCTTTCAAACACTTTTTTAAGAAGCATACTGATTTACAAATTTAAGAACAGTACGGAGTTTAAAGTGTATTTCGTTTTGCATTTGACAGGTTTGATTTCTCTTTTCATCGGACTAACGAAGATTTGGTGCATTTTTCCAGCAGGAAGATTATTCCAACGTTGCTTGGCTGTTGTAGTTACATTGGTTATATTCCCTGTCTATTTATATGTAGCTAAATAGTTCATTCCACTGCGTCGAAACCTTTGAAATCTTGACTTATTTTGGGGGGAAAAATAATTTCATCATAAGTAGGTAACGTATTGGCATTTATAATAAAAACTTTCCTTATCTTTGAAAGAATATCATTTACCACAATAAATTGAAAGCATGTTATTTCCTAAAAATATGAATTTCCGCTAAACATTTATTCTTACCATTATAGTTAAAGTTTACTTGGTCACTAAATTTGCTATACGTAAGATCTTCAAAACAGCAAAAAACGAACTTTTGCCTTTTTACTTTTTTAGTAACGACTTAAGGATAGACTTCAACAAATGGTCAACTGTACTCTCATCCAGCAGTCGTTTTTTATTCTTTTTTCTTTTTGCTTTCCAATAGCCAAGAGTGCTAGAGGACATTCCCTTTTCCATCACCATATGGCTGTTCCCCTCCCCATGCGGCATCAGAAAGTAACTAATTTTAGTACCTGAGTGTACGAACCATACTAACGATATCCTGAAAAAGGGAAAGTACGACGCTGGAAACATATCAGTATGGGCTATCCTCTGGACTTCATCCCTACTCAGTTAGAAGAATTTTTCACTTCGGTAGCGACTAAACGAAACGCAGAAATGATGCTCGCCTCACATGGCTAAGTTTCTTGTCATGAGTTCATACTTTCCACTGTGAGTCTGTGTTTTTGTTTTGGACACTGCGCCGTTGTTGAGGGAAGATGCATGACGCTTCTTGCACTTGCAACATATTGCAATGAACATCAAGATCAAGACGATCAAGACTATCACAATGATCCAGATACAAATAAAACACCTATTGTTTGCTCCAGGTTTCTCTGCTGTAGTTCTCCCTGTTTCTGCCAGTTCCTCGTTCCATGTGGTTGAAGCTGTAGCCCCTTAAAAACGGGAGAGACGAATACTTGACATTTTGCTCTCAACTTTGTACATAATATTTCCTTTTTTACTTTACTAGTAAGGAGTATGATACCAAAAAGGGAAATGGCAAGTCAGATCAGAGAGGACGGGGAAATTTTATATAACAGTTTGCATCAGCCGTATTGTATAGTTTGCATGAGCCCTTTAGTTTTAGTGTGGAAATTGTATAGAGCTAAATCCTCCTTGAGATATATTTCCCGAAAATATTTCTGATATCCTGAAGTTTTTGAACGTGGCAAATGCGTTCAAGGTGACAAACTAATATTTCTCTGCCCCAAAGGGGAAGCTTACTTCGGGTTTAACGACTTTATCCAAATTTCCACCGAAAGAGTGGGCTGGGAAAAATTGAAATAGTCTGAATGAAACATTATAAATATCAGTTATAAATATCAGGTGGATTTACTTCATAACAGTGAAATGAAACATGCCTTGCAATTATTTGTGATCACAGTCAGGGTTTCTTATTTTGAACTTTGTTTCGCATACGAAAGTAAATATTTACTGACTATTTTACTTTCGACTACTTACCGATGCAAGACGTATATTTATATATTGACTCCGCATACAAATTATTTCCATAAGTTCAATCAGCACAAGATGTAACTGTATCCAACGCATTTCTTAATTTGAAACAAGCATAATCCAAGCATCAAAATTAAAGCAAACTAATGAAATGCTCATATGCTTTTCAAGTTATATCTGGCTTGACATAGCCAAATTAAACTTGACTTGTGTATCTGGCATGGATTTTATCACATTGTATCTGACTTGATATGAACATATAAAACTTAGTCTGGTATATTGTTTGAAAACATATGTCGCTTGATATACCCATATAAAACTAATCTGTATTCCTGGCATGTATTTTTATCAAGTAATATTTAGCTTAATATAGCCATATAAATCTTGCGTTTCATATCTGGTATACATTTTAGTTACTTTATATCTGGCTTGATATCGTCATACAAAATTATAATTATTATAATAATTAATTATTATAATCATCTAGCATTGGTTTGTATCAAGTTATGACTGACTTGACGCGATCTGATCAAGTCTTTATTTATTCACAAAATAAATGGATTTTGAGTATTATGATTGAGTTATATATCCCAATGACCTATGGCCAGAAAAACTAGTCTAGCGCCCTACATAGTTTGATCACTGTGCGCTATACGTTGCTCTTTCAGCGTTGGAGAGTGCATATCCTCATAACCTTTGACTTATAGAAAGAAATCAACAACTCTGAACACTAACGCTCACATGCCTCAAAATGTTTATTTTTGCTCGCGGCCCTTGATGGCAAATGTTCAAGCCTTGAGAACCCCCCATATTCCAATGTATACATAGTTTTCTCCTGCATGTTGTATTAACAATTCATTCGCTTTAACAATCAATGCTCGTGACAAACCGCTTTTCAAAACATGCGCAGAAGAGGATGTAAACAAATTCAAAATTTTAACATTTTGTATGACATTTGGATTTAAACTTCACCAACTGTTCTAAGGATAAGTATTGTCATGTTAAGTTACCCTCTAAAGCCATCGTTATCGATATTTTCTCAAAATGTGCCTTTAAAGCGAGAAAGAAATGGAGGCTATTGCAATAGAATTTATTATAAATCTAGAAAGGAGTTACAGTGGACTCATTTTTGAAAAACGGTTAGTCACAACCGCTACCATATAATGTCAAAGCTAAAACATGGAACTTACAATATTCAAACTCAATACCCTTTATTTTAGAAATTAATTAAAACAAAATTAGATTAGCAGAATAACTCCAGACTTCTGAACAGATAAGGAAGAAAGCGGTTTTTCAATCGAAATACCCCGTAAATATACCTTGTGATAGCGGCAAAAGGTTTGTGTATTGTAGAGGATTTTTTAAAGTTGTAAAATCATCTGGAGTCGATGCAGTTTAAGAGGAGTCGGTTTTGAAGTCATTGCAGGTCGAGTTCTAAACGAACGGAGTAACATTGATGAATAAGTTGGTGTTGATCGATTCGGCTTTTCGTTGATGGACAAATCTGCAATGAAAATTTCTAAATTAAATTAGTTTTGTCAAGTTACAAATATCGTATTTTATCTCAATGTTTTACCTTATACCTACGTCATGGTGGCCATTTTTATTTTAATAACTATGTGTGGCAACTCTCAGCCACAAAAAAAATAAGATTTGGTTTAATTAAAGCTTTAAAAAGCTATGGCGATCGATCGCCTTTGATTTTTTCATTACGGTCTGAAAAGAATTGTCAAGATACATTTTGGGCAAAAAGTTGTTACAATTTGGACCAGTTTTCGTACGTCTAGTTGTTAAATTTGGGGCAGAAAGCTGTTACATTTTGGACCGACTTCCACAGTTGTAACATTTTGTGCAAAAAATAGTTACATTTTGGACCAAGTCGTTACACTTTGGTCGGTTGTTACAAAATGGGTCGTAACAAGGGAAGATCTGGGAAGATTTGGGGAGATTTTGGAGGGCGTTTTTCAACGTCCAATTTCGGGATACGACTTTTTGACGATTTTTGTCAGGAAGTGGTAGTGATTTAAAGATTTTGTAACTGTTAGGGGAACAAACTACTATTTCGTTTAATCGACATTGCCAATAAGGATTTAGACTAACATGGAAGAAGAAAAAACCATGTTCAAAGAAATCCGAAAATTTCCCACTTTTTACTGGACAAAGATGCACTCTTTTATATCAGGACACATTCTCTTTGTTTATTACCTTGTTACCATTGAAACAGGTAACTACAAAATTTTCAATAAAATGTTACATTTTCTTCATGATGGTTATCTTCATCTGAAGATTCGAAAGGCACAAGTAGGACATAAAGTCCGTCAACAGTCAAAGGAACATCGTTATTAACAAGTGAACCATGTGGCAAAATGTACCCATCTGCTATAAAGCCAATTTCAAAATCTATCAGCGTACTATGTCGTTGTTTTGAGCCTCTAAACCAAAATAAATGTTTGTAGGAAATCACACTGCAGCTTATAATCCCCCTTTCCCAGACTATTCCAGGCTGACGTTATACAAAAGAAAACAAGAATGGAATGTGACACATTTTTTCTACATACTGGACAAAAATTTCTGTTTTCGCCGTTTTATTCCACTGGCATTAGGCTTTTCACAGACTCAGACAAACCATCAACTTTACAGTTGTAGGTTCTTAAATGGCATCCCAGAGGTCACATTTTGTCCGCAAAATGGCCAGTGGTCAAGTCTGGCCAGACCACTGGCCTGTTTAGCAAACTAAGTCAAAAATAAGGGTTGATAATAACACAACGAAATTTACACTGCTGCATTCATTTTATTACATAAGTGGTGTTAAGTTTACAAAAATTAAATTGAAATTTGTGTCATTAAATCATATTTTGACGGGCTTATTAGATAGCCACACTCAGCTAGCTATCTTTTTCCACATGGGATTACGATTGCCACAGTGATCACTCCTGGCGCCATTCGACCTCTCTTGGATAGTTCCACAGTAGATGTACTTTGAAATCGAAATAGTACAAATCCTCTCTGTACAGATAATGTATGCTAAATAAACATTTTGTGTGCTTCTCTTATTTTCTTCCTTGTACCAAAGTATCTAAATAATCGTGCGGGCCCGACTTGGCAAAACAAGTGTGGAATCGTGAATTTTAGTGTTGGTATTTACTATGGTGCACAACTTCTTTAACGTTGGTACAAAGTACTAATCCGTAAATTTATTAAAAAATTTAGCACGTGTTGTTCACTGTCCCGTTTAGTTCTGAAACACCTTTAATTGCAACATGTAGGGTTTATTAGCTAAGCATGTTTAAAATATAGACGTGCTCACAAAGTTGGGGTTAAATAAGTATTAAATTGCTAAAAACGAGTGAATGAGGGGGCACCAGAATTTTCCAGTAAAAAGATTTGCACAGTAGGATGAAAAACTATTACCCACTAAGAAAAACCCACCACAATTTTGCCTCATTTTGCATCTACACTGTTAGAAATTTCTCTGTAAAATTTACATAATTTTTATGGCAAATTTTTTTCCAACCAAATAATGTTTTTTTTACAGCCAGACTGTAATCATGAAAAAACATTAAGTGTTTGTTTTTTCTTTACAGTTTTTGTATGCAAATTAGTTTACAAATGTCTACTGTAAAATCGAATTACAGAATTGTTCTGTTTTTTTTTACCTTAATTTTATGTGAATTTACAGCCTACTGTTTTCATTCTCGGCGTTTTAATATTTATTATAATATCGCTTTTTTCCTTTCATATGTTATTACGTAACATACACTTCACCATTACGTAGATCAGGTATTTGCTTATCAACGTAATGTGTCGTTACGAAGTTATTTTCAATCAAAACACAATGAGGATACTTTGTTATCACATTGTTGTCCAGTAGACTGCTATCTCTAGGAACTTTGTAATTGGAAAGTCACATTTTTGGTACAATATAATAATTGTTTTTAAAATAAATATGACAAAGAATGCAAATACATTGGTTGCAAACATTTCCAGACAAGGTAAACAATAAGTTTATCACTTCCTGATTAAAAAAAGCCAAAAAAGATATTATTCAAAGCAACAGCAATTTTTTTGTTAGGAAAATGCCTACAAAATAAGCTCCACCCATTTATGCAAAATGAGATTTACGTCATAAAGTGGTAAATTTACAGACTCTTTCAAGTAAATTTGTGAAACGTTTTTAATTCGATCAAGTGCATGAGTGCCTGTGGCGATGAGTTGACATCAGTATACCAATTGTCAGTATAATAAATGTAAGTTAATTTTCAAATAGGGCCATAAATTTGCCAAAAATGTTTTCTTTTTTAACTGAAACTTCGCAGAACGATGCATGTTATATATTGAAAATTTTCTGGCTATTTCTTATTTGTTTGTTTGTTTGGGCTTATTTTTGTTTCTTTTTCAGCGTAAAAACAAAATGAATGTTTGTTAAATGACAGTATATTTATGTGAAATCAGAAAAATACAAAATACTGTTAAAATTTCTGTACATTTACAGAAAAAGTTTTACAAAGCAGTAAAATTTGGTTAAAAAAGCAGACAGAAATGTTTTTTCAAATAAACAGAAAATACATGTTAAACAACCTTTTTTTATTGTAAAAAATACAAAGTGTCTGTAAAGATACAGAAAATCTCTATTAAAAGTAAAATACAAAAAGTTTAAGTTAAAAAAAGTCTGTAAATTTACAGAAATTTTTAACAGTGTAGATTCCCTGAAAAAGGCAAATAGGAAATCAATTATCAAAGAGATGTGCCCCAAAGTTAGTTCCTCTGGCTACGGGTTCTTGTAGTGAGGCACCTTTTAAATTTTGAGCAGATCAAACGTATTGCAGGATTTTTACATTGGGTAGGCTATTTTTATGTACTTCGGTAGTTTATCCTTGTTGAAATAGGCCACTCAGTGATTTTTACACTGTTTTGAAAGACCTTCGACAATATACGCGATCACGGTTGCTCATTAGAAAAAAAATTTGAAAGAACAGCCAAAAGTTTCCAGGCATTTTCAAGATGGCTACCAATATTGAATTTAATTCCAAGGGCTGATTGTACATGTTTAACGGATAAGATTTATAAGACATTTATGGCAGAAAATTTCGGGGTACTGGGCGCCAAAAAAAGGATGAATAGAAAAAAGACGAAAAGGAAATTTCCTCTAAAAGAGGAAGTATCTTAGGCCTGTTTTATTAGGACTGACCGACCAAGCACAATTTTTAAAACTGAAAGACACTGTCAAACACTGGAAATATTTGAGTTAATATGAAGCATGGACGTAGTTAATCTTCATTGCAGTGACTTCCCCCTCCTCCTCCCCATTGGAGCAGGGGACAATATTGAACGATTTTGAAGGGTAAAGACGTCTCGTCATTTCCAATTTCACACTACTCCTTTTGGACAATTTGCCACTGTGTTTCCTATCATTGAAATATCTTCCAAAACCAATATTTTCCCCAGAAAAATCTTTCAAACATCGAAGAAAGAAATATATAAACGAAAACACGTCAACCAAATTCCCAAAATCGTCCACTTTTTACTGGGTATTAGTTCGATAGTAGTATGATATTTGCATATCCTAATAGTAGGCGTTGGGATGAAGTCCTGAAGTCAGGAAATACTCACACATCATTTTCCTGTTAAGTGACGTTGGCAGGTTCAGAAGTAATGGGGGTTAATTGCTCCCACCTCGGGAGTAAGTCGGCTAGTTGTGGAAAATCTATCCGAAGAAGTGTGAGTCCGACCAGGCGACAGGAGCGCACCCCGTTTTAGTAGTAATGTATGTTTAAATATGTTTCAAAAAGGTTTAAAAGTAGCACCATTGTGTACCCCAGGCTGCTACAAAGTTGCAACCATTCAAAGGGACGGAGAGGAGATGATCCTCTTCTTACAACCCCCTCTCCTGGACGGAGAACTGTCAAACCTAAGCTTACCATCTCCTTTTAAATGAACACTTTCCTTTCCAATTAATAAACAAAAGCATCGGTTCTTGACATCCACATGTGTGCACCAGTGACCCTATATTGGTTTAAAGACTCAATTTTGCGTCAAGCCAGTTGCGATGGCGAAACCGCCCAGTGTCGCAGTAAACCACCATATCAGTCGTGGGAATTCCGTTCGGGCACTCTACCTCACACTGGGCAGGTTCTTTTAGAAGCTGACTTTCAATTAACTATTCACACTGAAAAACGTGTAACTGAACTGCAAAAGGTACCCTTTTCAAACAGATGCATTTCGTCACCCTCATTTCAAATCCGCCAATGTAACTATATAACGTTCGAGGTGCCATTTTTAAAGACAAAACGTTTATATTTAAATTTGTATATGAAAACTTTGAATATTGGAAATCCCGTTGAATGCTTATTCCTCCTCCATGGATAAAAACTTAAATTTACTTCGTGTATTTAAATAATGCTAAAAAACCTTAGTTTCGACATTTTTTGACATAAAGTACGTGAAATAATGACAATGACAATGACAAGTTTTGGAGTCGACATTTAATGCCTTTTCGAGCAAAATAGCTCAGCCAACACCGTGAAAACTAAGATGCTCAATACAAAATATCTGCATGGCATTTGCACAATGTACGTTGAACTAGCATGCCGAGATTTCATTTACTTTACATTAATGGGGCACTTACTTTTAGTTACGTTTTTCAGAGTTTATACTACTATGATAGCATCCGTCTCAAAAGCTGACACACATCACTTAGTACAGAGTCAATAAACAGCCAGGTTAACATTAAATCCAAAACACGACAACGGGAAACAGAATAGTTTGCTTAAACCAAAATGGACTACACTTACATGCAGTATTGATATATTCTGTATGTCGAAAGTGGTTACTTTTCTGAAGATCATTTTCCTAAATGCATTTCAAGTGTGAAAGAGAATTAAAATTTAAATTTAAATTCGGAATAGAAATGTCGTTAGGAACATAACATGATGTACTTTTTCCGAATAAGCATTATGTCAAATCTGCCCACATATTTCTAAACGTAAAAGGGGTTGAAAAGAGATACCGAATTTGGAACAACAAATATAGCTGCCATGTTTACATTTGGTTGGATTAATACCCATAAATGTAATTGAGGATTTACACATCTTCCCACCTGATGGCGATTCGCAGTTATTGCCTAAAACATTCATTTGGTAGTACCGTTTATATCACAGTCAGGCATGTTCATTCCTCAGATAAACCAAAATAACTTTCCGCCAACTCTTACGCTGAGTGATTAATACGCTAAATATTCTTGTAAATCATTTTAAAAAAAACGATCCGCGAAAAGCTAGCAAGGACGCTGTCATTCTTTAAGATTTAAGTACAAACTTTCTTTTCTCCTGATGAGGTATAGCAATGCTATCTGCCATTCATGCAACTGATTTGTACAGTGTTTACCTTCCATAGATCGAAAAGAAGCCTTTATCTGAATGCTTGTGAGATTGCCTCGTTTTCCCTACTGCATTGCTTATATGCACAACACCAAACACAATGGCAGTAATTTCCATTTGTGAAGTCAGTATGACAGTCCAGGGGTTCAACTCCAGACCCCCGGCTGTTAGTCAGATACTCCAAATGAATGCTGTACCTAGTTACCGCCTCACTTTAGGTGAAGCAACATCTGAGAAATTGTTTTAGTCTTACTTACAGGAGCTTTTTAAGAGATAATGTTCATTACATTCGTTTTATCGATGGTTGCTATACAGTTCAGACTTCCACAACCTGCATCATGTCCACTTAGAAGCTTCCATAACTTCCACTTAACGCTGCTGCGCTTTTCTATATATCGAGATCGAGTTTAACGTTAAGTCTTTTCCATGAGAGAATCCACTCCGTTTAAGATGTGGACAAACTATCTTGTCCTTGAAGTCGTTGCTTGTTACACAACTAACAAAGAACAACATTGTTGCAGATTACATGGTCCAGTGACCACCTATTGTTGTCTGCGGTTCCCTATTGTTATAAAATCTGCCAAATCGTTACGCTATCGGCCAAGTCATGACGTCCACTTTCAAGGGGCAGAATTCTCTAACGCATATGACGTCATAAGACTCTCAGCGGCCATGTAAGAGTAGATGTTACTTCGTAGTAGACCACACTCGATACAATTGCTCGTTATAGTGTTCAAACCAAGTATATCACTGGCACCTTGTGCAGTGCTTTTGGCTACACAAAACCACGTGTTTTTGGCATGAATGACCTCCAGCATGGACGATTTGTGACTTAATCACAAAGCCCCTATTTTTTTAAAAACGTCATAACTCTTAGTTAATTTCTCACAGATGCGTCATTTTGCTGAGTTTCACGAAGTAGCATAGGAAGGCACATTAACTTAATCATTGTTTTGTTTTTATTTCCCTGTAAAACCCACGCACAAATTAACGCTTTACCGTTGTGCTCCGATCGGGGCATATTTGCGCGCCTCGGGAGTGGGCGGAAAAGCGGACGTAGCCCGCCCCGCGTCGGCTTCCGTAGGCCATTGGCCCGTGACCTTAAACTATTGTCTCTCTCGTTGTTGTGGCCGAATTTTCTGGAAGCTACTGGCAGTTTCGAGCTCCGCGTGAAACAGAAAAGATGGGTGACAGCCGAGCCCTCCGCATGGGTCCAAAAGGACCCAAACAACGGTAAAGGGTTAATTATAATTTCCTACTGACAAACTGCGAGTTGTGAGATTTCGAGACTAAATAGTACTGAAAGCTAAAACAGTAGAAAAAATGAAGCATAACTGTATATTAACTATTCACCTAGAATCGTTGCATGAAATTAATTAACCAATTTATCCCTCCACCAGAAGATTTTTTCATTTATCACTTTGAAAAAGGTGAATACCAAAACCGAGCTTGTAGAAGTGTGCCATCATTTCTGTTTACCACTCGGGTTAATTATTCATTGAAGAAGTAGGCTTGGTCAAGATTCTCTTCCCCTCTCAAGTACACCATTGGATAATTGAAGATAAGAGCATTCTCTTCTTTCTTCTTATCTCTGAAGGTGTGGCTGCTGTCACGTGCTTAAAAAAATAATTCAAACAGTAGTTCCATTTTTATTTCAAATAAAATATGTGGGCTATTTGCAATGGATCAAGAGTAGCCAAAGACATGGTATTATTACTCTAATACCAAAAGGTTGCAAACCTCGTAATTTTTTAAGAAACTGGAGACCCATATCCCTTCTTAATGTTTCCTATAAACTTGCTTCGACTTGTATTGCCAACCGCTTAAAGACGGTACTCCCGGATTTAATATCTCTTGACCAGAATGGGTTTTTGAAAGGGCGCTACATTGGTGATTGTATTCGTACAGTTTATGATATTATGTGTACGCTCAACGATGAAAATGAGCCCGGGCTGCTTTTTGCTATTGACTTTCAAACTGCCTTTGACTCCCTGTCCCTCTCCTTCATCAGAAAGGTCCTAAATCTTTTTAATTTTGGTCCTTCTATTATGCAGTGGGTCAAAACTTTCTACAACTGCGCTTCCTCCTCTGTTCTTGTCAATGGGTTTCCTACGAACTCTTTTCCTATTCAAAGAGGATGCAGACAAGGTGACCCACTGTCCCCTTATCTCTTTATTTTATGTACGCAGCTTTTGAATTTGTTAATTTATAATGATAAATCGATTTGTGGTATTAACATTGGTGACAAAGAATGTAAAATGACGCAATATGCTGATGATACCACCTTCCATATCAAAGCAAAGGAGGAGTATTTCAAACGATTATTGGATCAACTTAATTTTTTTGGTGAAATCTCTGGTTTAAAACTTAATTATAACAAGTCATTTTTAGTAGGAATAGGGTCTTTATCTGGCTCCAAATTGCCCTTTAATGACAATCATAATAATATTCATTGGGTTATTGGGGAGGATTTTAATCTCCTCGGTATCACCTTCAACACAGATATTGCCAGTATGACAGTAAAAAATTTTGATAAAGCTAAGACAAAACTAGAAAGGATAACGAATTTTTATTTGAAAAGAAATATGAGTGTCTTAGGGAGAATTACAATACTCAAATCACTAATCCTCCCTCACTTCAATTATTTTTTGCTTACTCTTCCTTCCCCCTCAAGCGACTTTCTTACAACTGTTAGTAACTTATTTTACCGTTTTGTCTGGAAAGGGAAACCAGATCGTATCAGTCGTAACCAGATTATTCAAGGCTATTCTGAGGGTGGTATAAAAATGATTGACATTGTAACTCATTGTCGTGCACTCAAAGTTTCATGCTTTGCTCGTATGCTGAGCAGTGGTAATGGAGGACACGCAGGCTTTTATTTACAAAATTACCAAATTGACCTTGATGATTTATATAAGTATGGAAACGATGTGATTAGACTGGCAGGTCAATGTGTAAGGAATGCTTTTTGGAAAGATGTTCTGACCTCCACTTATTACTATTTAAGTTTGAAAGGTATTTCAGAGGATGAAATGGGAAAAGACATTTTTATTTTAAGTCAGCCGCTTTGGAAAAGTAATTTTATTACAGTAGGCAATGTACCCGTTGCTTACTCTCATTGGTACAAAAAGGGCATCGTTTTTATAAATGATCTCATTGATTCGAATGGTGATTTCTATAACCAAGAGGATTTAGTTCGAATGTATGACATTAAGACACATTTTCTTGAATATTACGGGCTAATAAACTCTGTTAAAACAACTTGGGGTGAATTTGTTAGCACTTTAGATCATAACCTTCCAAACCCTGTAAATAATATATGTAATATTATGTTACACCGTGGTCTGTTTTCATGTAAAGCTGTTTATAGTAAACTCGTAAAACTGTCAAAGTTTCGTAAGACCTCGTATAACAAATGGTGTGAATACTTAAACGTTTCTCCAGAATCCTGGAGTTTATATTGTTCCATACCTTTCAGCTGCTCTATTGACGTTCAGATTAGATGGTTTCAGTACAGTATTCTTCACCGAATTGTCCCTACGAACAAATATCTCTTTGTTATAAATGCAATTGATTCCGATAAGTGTAGCTTTTGTCACAACGAAACTGAAACAATCCAGCACTTCTTTTATTATTGCAATTTCACATCTGTTCTTTGGAATTATTTGCATAATATTTTCACTAAAGCAAATATCAATATTAATCTCCTTGATATTAGCGTTGTTTTATTTGGGGGTGATTTTGCCCGAGTCGGTAACCTTCTGATCATTTTGGTGAAGTTTCATATTTTTAAGTGTAAGCGACAAAAATCCATCCCGTCGGTGTATAGCTTGCAGAAGTTTTTAAAGTATTATTTTGACATTAACGAATATATTTTTAAGGAAAACATGAAAGTAAACATTTGGGAAAGATATTGGTTGCCATGGTATACGTTGCTGGATTTAGAAGATTAAGATTAATATTTCTGTATCTTTTGTTAATGTTATTTTAATGGAATATTTGCTGTTTCAATGTCTTTTGTAACCTTTACCTGAATTTGATGGCCAAGAGAAAATAAAGATTAAATGAGAAAAAAAAAAAAAGAAAAGAGTAGCCAAGTTTCTCATCGGGGATAGAACATTATAGTAAATACAACTTATCATTAAAGGTAAGGAGTTCGTTTTCATAAAATCCCCCATTACTATCACGTGCCTCCTAGGCAAAGTTCCCGGCGTATGAAGTGATGTTTAGCTAGAAATGAACAAATTTAATAATACTATTACACTTAGCTGTCCACTGCGAGGATTTATTTACAAATCCAGGGACTATAAAGGGTATTTATGTCAATTTATTACATTACTGTGAAGTTTTGCCTTTTTCTTAATTTCATCCTAGCTGAATTTGGTACAAAATTTCATACCCAAGTAATATTCTTCCAATTAAATTTGAGATCGGAGCAATTAATTGTCAACTATCAATCAAATAATACGTAACTCGATCATATATTTAAGCTACAATCCTGAATTCTGATACATTTCTTTTTTTCGCTCCTTTTATTGATTTTGAATAACTATTGAAGGCAGGCTTCGCAATTAATTTATTTCTCTTTAATCTTTTGTGATCATAAACTGAAAATTGTCCCTTTTAAAGAAACAGTTTTCTACAATGATCTTAACAGATTTGATATGTACTTACATCAAGCACAATCTGAGTGGAGTCTATTGATTTGGAATTACGTCACCACTCTGCAGTTAAAACTAAGGGCGATAGACAGGATACTATGGAAATGCACTCCTCAAGGGACGCTCATATTTTTTGAGCGGAAAGAGGGCAAGGACACCATTAGTTATGAAGCAGTCAAAATGCATCCTGAGAAAATCGAAACTGAAAGAAAAAATTTCGGCGTAGAAACACTGACCTATCTGACACAATTTGAGAAATTATTTATAAGCAACATCTTTGTAGCCATGGTACAAAGGGGTGAATGCTCTCTCCCCCACCCCAACTCTCCAAAAGCAAAGACGAGCGGAAGATGAAAACGAGATGAAAGAGAAAGGAGGAAGTGAAAAGGAGGAAAAGAGAAAGTATGGTAGCCCCCCCCCCGAACCCAAATGCAGTACAATTTTTTGTGCAGCCCACCTTTCGTAACTTTAACCTAAAAATTCACGTTCTAAATTTTTCCTGAGGGTCTGCCCCTAGAATTACGATCATTCGTCTTTTCAATAGCCCTCTCCCTCACGATGTAATCCTGCCCTATGTGCTCCTCTCGTGTCCGTTCCTCAGCACGTTAAAACTTGTTTTAACGATTGGGCTTATGGAAATTGTTTGTTATATCCCATATAAAGTAAAAATTACGGATGAAACTTTAAACTGAAACGTAGCCACTCACTCAAAATCTATTAAATAATGGACCCTGTCGGTTTTTACTTAAGATAAACCGAGATGTATTTTAATTACACTATATGGGACTGCAGCGGAGGAAAAACTAAGATATTCGGGTGTAACATGCTATAAAGAAGGGTCGAAAGGAACAAAAGCAGGAAAAACAAGAATGGCTCCTCCAGCCAGAGGAAATTTAAGGGCTTGTCCTCTCGCCCCAGGCGTGCGGTTTTGCGCGAAGTGCAAACCCCATCGCCGTTGGGTCCAGGGGCCCACTTAAGGGCCCCTGGTCGGGTCCAGGGGCAAGGCCCTGGTGGGGGTCCAGAGGGCGAAGCTCCCGGAAGCTCAGCGATTTAAGTGATTTAAATGACTCCAAAATGTTCGAAAATCATATTCAAACAAGAGATTTTAAACCTTGAATTCAATTCAGGAGTGGAGTGAGGTAAGGGACGAGAATGGTCGGGAAGTACTATGGCATTTCATTAAGGAGAAATATACTTTACAGTTATTTTAGAGGGCAAAGCCAAATACATTTGAGAAAAAAAGGTACCTTTGTAAAGGTATTTTTAATAATCCTAAAAAGTGATTATTACTGGGGCAACCATGTAGCATTTGGGCCAATAAGGGGACTGGGGACATGTCCCTCGCTCAGTATGTTTAAAAGTCCCTGGTTTGAGTAGAAGGAAGATAATATGAAAAAGAAAAAATAGCTTGCCAAAATTTTTGTTTTAACTGTCTGAAGGGCTGAAGTAAACTCTCCTACAGGATATCGTTATGTGGGGGTCCAGTGGGAAAAAACCCGAAAACTTTGCAACTTTTGCACTCTGAAGAGTAATAATTGAGCCAAAGAATAGCTGAAATGTAATAAAAGCAAACTTAAAATTTATTGCGAAATTCATTTATCGGGGGCATGCCCCCAAAAATCTCATCAAAAACATTTGGGGCCAGCCCCCCCCCCCCCCCCCGTTTCCGCTGAGAACTGAGAATCTTAAGTAGTTATTTATGAAATTTGGATATCTTTACACAAACAAGCTAAAGAAATTGCCCCGTCCGGCTGGGCCACAAGTTCAATTGCAACCAGTATGGTTTACGCATGCGTGCAGATATATCTGCCTACCCATCGAACATTCCCCCGCCCCTCGGTTCTGCATTGTCTTCAATAAAAATCAATGCATTCACTTCTGACGAAGACTTAAGGTACACTTCACACATTTCCCTTATGGGTCTTTTAATTTCTCCACACTCCTGCAGTCTGGGTAAAGAATGCCTGGAAGGCACGAGAAGTCTAAGGTAAAAATGGACTCGGTTACGTTGTGATTTATTGCGGCATATATATGACTAATTAAATTTTCATTTCCTGCTAATATGTTTCTCTTAAGGTACCTGTTATTTACAAAAAAAGGAAAAAAATCTGTGTCGCTAACATAAAATGAAGCTGTCAAAACTGAACTTTCACCTTCATTGACAAAGAAGTTTGCAAAGTACTGAGAAACCATTACTGATTCCGGATCGTGCTTTATAGCTGTATTTGCTGCCCAAGCAAAGGTGTTCTTCTCGGGATGAAATTGTACACCGTAAAACGGGTATTCATCAGCTGAAAGAAAGAACTAGCCGTTAAAAAATAATAGCATACCACCATGCTGTGCAGACGTACCGCAGTGTGGATCAAGAAAGGACTCACATGGGTTTACGAATTTTTAACTATAAGGGAAAAGGGTTCACCTTTTATGGTGGATCATAAAGGACATTGCAGAAACGAATTCATGGACAAATGGAAGACAGGACGACTGGAGCTTACACCACAAACCAGCCTGCTGCTTCAAGGTTTGATTGGTTACCGATTAGTCAGTAATGATGCTAATGAAAACCCATGGTCAACTCCACAGGCCTAAACTCCAATAAAATACATCTAGTCAATAGGAACACAAACCGGAGTCTTGGAATGTCAAACATTTGACAAAAAAAAAATTGTTTCGAAAGTCACCAGAGCTGGTTAAAGAAATGAACTATTCGTTTTTTTTATGAGCCTTACCTAGCCAAACGTTTTGTTAAATTTTCGGTTCATGCCTGACCCAAGTTTTTATTAATCAAATTTGGCTAGAGCACTTTTGATTTTACCTTTTCAAGCACTATCATATACTAAACGTAAAAGGAACGTTACAGCTACTCTACCAAGCAAGGCAAGAAACTTTTCAACAGATTTTTATTAACATATTTACATCAGTTTTACCTTTTCTATTAGCATAATGAGCATCGCAGTGCATGATGTATATTACCTTCTATTGCAGAAACAAACTGTCTTCCTTCTTCATTTTCACTTGTAGAAACGACTTTGAAAAGTGAGTTCAATTTCTTATTTTCATTATACGTCTGTGAGGTAAACATAAATGACATGTTAAAAAGTTACGTCTTTTGTTCAAAGCTCCCACATCCGCACTCATAAGAACTTCTCTCTGACAAATATTCCCAAAAGTCTGTAAACGTACGAAGGGGCCAACCAACTCTTCCTTTTGGTATCTAAATGCAATTAGCATTACCATCATCATCGTTAGTGTCATCATTACATTATCATCGTTATCGTCATCGCAATTGTTCTCGTTTTTAACATTGCAGTTGTCATCGTTCTGACCATCGTCATCGTTATGGTCATCACCGTTTTGCACGTAAGTCGCTAACATGTATCTCCTCTCATCCCCACACTGAAAAAGGGCAAGAGTCTGACGGACTACTATGCGCTCAGTAATCTACTGGTAGACCACTAGTGGTCCATTTAGAGGGTGTGGTGTACTTTGCCAGTGAGAATTCTTGCAAGCTATACTTTTTTTTAGCAAAATAAATTTTGACTTGATACTGCACTTTACTGACACCATATTCAAGAGATTCAGAGAAGCTTATATACTACATACTATGTGCATAAAGTAATTTCGTTACACATTACAAACAATGTTTTCCAACCAGCATGTTATTTTTAAGCAGTAAACAAGGTTTCTGGGTAAATGGTAAATAGATTGAGGAAGTATTTGGATATAACCCATTTCCTTATTCGTAGGCACATCTCAATTTTCTCTTTCGCTTCACATTTGTGTGGGAGGAGTGAGGGTAGGGCAGACGACGTAAATTTAAATGATGCAATGACTGTGTGGTTCTTAGTTCAAGTTCCACGAATTACCGCACCTCTTTATAATTCCATGCTGGTACTGACATCTCACCGACAAAAGTATTCAACGACAAACTGTTGCTGACCAGCTGGCTCAAAATTTATTTTAATTTTATGTTGTGCAGGGGTCTAATGGAATCCAAATGGACAATTTCGAAATCACGAATTACAACTTTACTTTAACCATTTTGTAATACCTTAATAGCTTCCAACAACTGTTTGCAAGGACGTCCGCTTCTTAGATCATTATGAACCAATTTTTCAGTTAACTTAGTTTCCGCCTCTTTTTTAAGCTGTCAAACCAGTTGATTGTGATAAGTCTTAAAGAACTGATCAGTGTCAATAGACATAACCCGACTGGTTTTAAAAAAAATCCTGTTATTTTCGGTGATGGCAAGTTTCATTGGTGAGATTTGCAAAACGCCTTTAGAAACAAAATGTGTTTCTGGTAGCCAGTATCATCTATTTGGCGTTTTTCCCTGCTTTTGTATAGAGCGGATAGGCTCTAGGTGGGAAAAAGTCACTGAAGGGCAATATTTTTCAACAATCTTTAAAAAACTATAATTTTTTGCTTTGTTTCTTCATTTTTATTCATCTGCTTCTGAGCAGTAATTGATAGTAATCAAAACAATATACATAAATAGTGACTTAATATTGAAATGGAACACTTTGAAAAACCGGAGAGTTTGTCGAATAATATGTTTCCAAAGTCGTAGAAAATGGTAGATGTTTCCAACCACTACGGCTTTTCGTGTCCACACATGTGAGAGGCAGTTTGTGTAGCATTTGATCAAGTCCGCACTTACTCAAGAGCTGTATGTAGCATCAACGGTACCGTCATCACAGGGATCCTAGCAGTGCCATGATAAAATTGCTCTCTTGGTGCTGTGTTTAACATTTAAGCCCAACCTTTATGACAGGTTTTTAACGTGCTGAGGGACGGACACGAAAGGAGCACAGTTCCAAACAAAGACCGTGGTGCCTTCTTTAACATTCTAACGGTAATGAAAGGGGCTGCTGATGCGCACTGTTTAACACAATCTAGTACATGGGCATAGTCCAAAGACTAATTTCGTCAGGAAACATTTATTGTGCAGTGAAAACATTCCATTCGAAATAAAAACCATAAAAATGTAAAACTTGTGGTGGAGAGCGTATTTAAGCATGGGAAACACTAAACTAACACATTCTGTAAGAAATAACGGATACCGTCCATGGTTGAAACACAATTAATTTTGTAAAAAAATTGACTGAAAAGTTGGGTCCGTCTCTTAGTTTGTACGTCGAATGATGCTGATAGAAATATCAAAGGGACCCTGACACATCATTTTTTCACTTGCTAGTTTTCTAAGTACATATCAGATTTTTATTTGAATTCCTTTAAACCATCGTGACAAAGCCGTAGGCAACCTAAACGGGCGTGCGTGTTCATGTGTGTTTCTTTGGACAAGTTTAACTTCTAAGCGAAGCTTGTGAATACGGGTTAAAAATCTTTATGTCTATCATTTTTAAAATAATTTTTTCCAAATATATCAGTCGTTAACATGGGCCCAGAACTATACCACATGCGTCGTCCGGACTGACCTCATGACTCTTTTTTCAACCCGATTGCAAAACTATGTAGACCCCTTAAGGGGTCACGTGTGGGGATTTTACCGGAGTTCATTCTGCCTGGTACAAATAGTAACATGAATAATTTTGACCGCATTTATTTTCAACTCACCTTTGGAGTCAGACTGAACTCGTGGTAATTGTATGTTACAGCGTCTGTCGTAAGGGCTTGTAATACTTCTTCTGGGGCATTAGACAAGAGTTTACCTGTTATGAAATCTACAAACATAAACAAAACCAAATATTAGACTGCTAATGCTCGAAACTTCTCTGAAGTTATGCTTTTAAATTCAAGCACTGTGGACTCCTTTAAAAGATTCTGAAGACAAATGAGAATATACCTGAAAAATCCCGATATTAAAAAGGTAGTGCTTTAATTGCTGTTGATGTAAGGGTCTAGGCTCGTTGTGCACAATAAATCTCATGTTAGAATTAATGACTGCATTTCTTTAGTGTGAGTGCATGCAGTTTTTACTCATCATAAATAAGATATTAATCTACAACGATGTCAATAATCTTCCTGATGAAGCAGTTCTTTCATCAACATTATTAGGTTTTAAGAAAGAGAGCCGAAAATGTTTCAAAAAAGTGTCATCATGAATTACATTGAAAATAATTTTTTTCTCCCTTTTTTGCCTTTTGACATTGTAAAAATTTTACGATTAAACATAAAAATATGGCAAACAGTGATCTGATTGAGTTCTTTCGTACTGTAATATGTGCTGATATCGCATCCCACGTATCAAACCCATTTGGGGCAATTCAATGTTGAACCCAAAATCCATATGGGTCTCACATGGGCAGCTTTAATGCATGAAGGATATTATAGAGCTTTTCCCAATTATCAGTGGTTTACATGGGCGCCAGAACTATCCTCTATGGGAAATATGGGTCTTGTGGGTTAGCCCGTATGGGCCCATATTGGGTCAATGTCAATGTTTCCCTTGGATAGGGGAATCATACTTAAAGGCAGTCAACTTTCACCTCAAACTACAATTTTTGTAGTAGTCCAAAAAATCTCAGTTGGTACATCTCTTTGATTGACAGCAAGTTCAAAAATAAAGAGCACCGTACTGAAGCTCATATTACACCGAAAGCATAGCTGTACTTAGAGTGATCTGATAACAGATGGATCTTGTATACTCACTATGGAGCAACTATGATAGACTAATAATTGTGCCCGGATGAGGACGAGTTCAAGGCAGTCTTGAAAAGGACTTAAGTTAGTCAGAAAGGAGAAGTGGAACTGTCTGGGTTGAGTTTTGCCATTTAAAAAGTAAAATGTGCGACACATTCTAAAACGTTATGACAGGCCTGTTTAATTGCAGATTTACCCTTACATGGCAAAAGCAGTTAACTCTATTGCGCGCTGTGTCTATTTGAGTATCTTAATTCATGATTGGCTCTTGATAATCATGGGACATTTTTTCTCACTTAATCGAAAAAGTTACACAGATTATCTCCTTACAAAAATTAATATGAATATGCAATGCTCATGTTCCTAAATCCCGTGAAAAGTTTTGTAATGACACGAAATAAAATGATATTCGAATGAATTGTTGTAAATTGTTTAAAAGTTGAGTTGCAAAGCTAGCAAATGCCTTTTAAAGCTATTCTTACCTGCTTCCAGAGAGATGTTTAAGTTCTGGTCACTGGATTCCAATGATGTTAAAATATTTTCCCCTGCGGCAATACATACTAGCAGCTCGAACCCTTGGCAAGTCCCCCAAATTGGAAACATATCACCAGCACTTGCGCTCTTAAAAGCAAAAGAAATGAAGTTTCATTTCAAGTTAGAGTTTATCAGACAACAACTCCCACTGTCAAAATGGATTTTCAAATTCCATTTTTCTCAAATTTTCATCAAGTGTGCGTGTGCTTTCTTTGGGAATCTTACCCGAATTACTGTTGTTTCCAATACCATGGCGTAGTGGTTACACGTGCGAAAAGTATTAAGTCTGGGTATCTCGACTTTTTCGCAAGTGCGACTAGGAGTTTGCATGGCTAAATTTTCCTTCTAATTTTTTTTTGAAACATCCTCAATTCTCCGCCTGATAACATTTTATCATCTCAGGGTGGATATAAAGCACACTACATACACTTTTGATAGCAGCTTTCGAATTTGACTAATTGTTTGTTTGAGAGTATCACATGTAAAAAAAAGTTGTAAAACATTTCGGGTTAGCTGGCAGGCCATTCAAATATATGTCAATTTCCAATAATTGCTTTTCACGCATGCAGTGTGAAAACAATCAAAGTCATATATCACTTCAGGGCAGAGATCATGTGTCGAAGTCTAATTCCAGTTACACCTCACACAGCCCTTGATCTTTTGTTTCATTATTAAGAAGCGAAGTAACAGCATGTGTCCTTAAAGTCTAAGAGGAAACCAGTTTTGCAAATAATCCAGGCGGACTACCCGTGGCATATCAGTTCAATTCCGTGTAACTTTATTTCAATCTCAACCCAAATTTTACGACGGTAACTTAAAGTGACTGAACTACAATCTGTAACATATAAAGACTGGTACATTTTGTTGAAAAAGGAAAATACTAGATGAGTTGGTGAGAAGAGATTTAGGAGTGGCAACTGAAGCTTCTAATTGCTTGTGGAGGTTGACACCCCTTAACAACAGAAGAAAAACAAGAACAAAACAAGAAAGGAAAGAAACAAACACGGAGAATATTGATAAGACAAACTACATGGTATTCGGTGAGCCCTATCTGAAGTTTAATTTTCGTATTTACTTAGATGGTAAACTTATTCATCAGACTGACAAAACTAGGTTCCTTGGTGTTTGGATGGACTCCAAACTATCCTGGCGTGACCGTATTAATTCCATTCCTTTATCTGTATCTCGAAGTGTGGGAATACTCTGTAAGCTCAAACACTTCTTGCCTAAAATGTTTTGGTATTATTACTAAGTAGTAAAAACTATCTTAGGGTAAATAGAATGTCTCCAGTCTATAATTCAGAGTAGATTCAGACAAACCTTAATGTAAATTAAGTAATGTATGTATGTGTAAATAAATTTACTATTAGTCAAGTTGTGGAAGAAACAAACAAATGAAATGGAATGAAAATGAAATGAGTAACAATCACTACAAAAATATATACGTAATGGTATTTAAGATTCTGTCGAGCACCGAGCTATAACTTTGTAAACGCTTGGCAAAATGACCTATTCAGATTAAAAAACACATTTCTTTCAATTGAACTGGTTAGAAGTAAACTAACGAAACAATGAAAAATCTTTATATTTCAATCTTTCTCAGTTTTTTCAGCATCTTCATAGGAGGTGAACTGAGTTCGATTCGAAAATATGTAATATTTATTTCTTATTTTCTTCCAAAATTTAATGGCTCCATTTGCAATAACCTTTTCAAAACACGTTCAGTGAATTGAGGTCCATGACAAGTCGACCCCACTAACTAAACACTATTGCATTTTTTTTTTTTTTTTTTTTTTAGTATTTTATTGTATTTTTATTTGTTTTCGTCATTTATTACTTTTTCATTGACTTAAGCAGACGATTTGATTTAAAGGAGTTTACGTGTTTACAAGAACTCAATTCTTAATGAAACTATTGCTGAATGCATTTTTTAAAGAAATTCATGTGTATTATAACACCGAGTACTAATCCACATTGAAAAAACCCATTATAAAAGAAGAGAAGGACAAAAATCTACGAATTCGTTACCATACGTTCCCAGTTCGGTGTCAACTTTCACAACTGGCACTTGTGTTGAGTACTAAGCATTTCACTATAACACGCAACGCCATCCAAATTACAATTCATAACAGAAAACATCACCCACATAGTAAAATGAAATGTCCACAAGGGTAAAATTACAATGTGCCAAAGGTCACTCTGATCACCATCCCAAGAGTAGATACTTGAAACCATTATGACCCGCACATAATTTCTCAGAGGTTGTTTGTGAATAACTGACCATCTGTTTAGAAGCTATCAAATACATACCTCTTTTGCAGGATCATAAAAGATCTTCCCTGCTCTTCCATAGCCAGAACCGAGCAAATCTTCAAGTCCCCCTCCAGGCAATAATAATCTAAAACGACGAAAGGTTAATATTTTAACAAAATGTACCCTGCCGTTCCCTGACATAAATTACAGTAGAACCAGTAGACCTTTCCCCATGGGTTGCATTGGAGAGGGGCCTTATTACATGCAGACGTACTAAATAAAAATTAAGTAAGAAAATTAGCTGTGGTGTAGATGTGATGCGAGGAGCTCTCTCTCAAAAAAGTGGGGCGCCGAAATGGTTTTCAGCTTTCCAAAGAAGTGTAGGGCCAAATCCAAAATAAAGTTGCAAGTGCAGAGCCCGCACGGCTCTCTGAAATCTAAAGTTTCAGTATTAGAATGAATCGTATGCAATTGGCATTGGCTGTGAACTAAACAGATCCCCATTGGCAATTTTGTACTCTTACTCGCAAGTTTAATGACTGAAGGCGACAGTGAAAGATACGATTTCTTAAAGAAGTGCCCGTATTGGTTTGATTTACAAAAATAAACATCTGTAACCATTCGAGATAAACTTCCTCAGAGTATGAATGTTTCTGGGACAACTTGTTGGAAAATGCTGCGCAGAATTGCCATTTCATTTGTTTAACCATAAAAGTACTATTATCAATACAAAGGTACCCATTTGGTATTGCAAAATCAACAGAAACATGAGCAGAGATTACAATTACGTCAAATGCTAAACCCCTTCTTTTTAAAAGGAAAAGAATGAAACGGTGAGCCACAGCTTTGCACAACAACTACCGATTATGTTAAAATTATGGGAAACAAACTACAGAAGTTATTTAATTAGCTTCTTAATTACCCATTAATTGAGTCGAATATGTCTTTGTAATAGTTGTGACTTTTGTTGACGAAGATGGGAACGACTCTTGCCCCAGCTGATTCTACAAATTTCACATAGGTTGCTGGTAAATACGTACTTCCAAGATGCAGAAATGGTGTTGGCGTCGCCTGGGTCATCACCCCTGGAAATAAAATTAATGTAATTTCAGTCGGTCGAACTACAAGAAGAATGTTATTTCTAGTAATACAGATTCAGCATGATAAACGTACAGTACAAGTCAGTATGCATATCGGATCCCTTTCTACATCAGAGAGCCACACAAATCCTTCTCAGTAATAGGGATTATTTTAATTCCCCAATGTAAACTTGAAAACCTTTGTACTTGTTAAACACAAAATATTTGATTGGCTATTGCGATTTTATGATGGATTGCAGTACTTTTAAGGGCGAAAGATTGGGGATTGCCGCCATCTTAAACCAGTTTGGGAATTTTTCTATAGTGTCCATCGGCTCAACATTTTTGGTCAGGATGTGATACAGTCCTTCCAATCACATTAATAATGTTGTCTTTTAAGATCCGCAATATGTATCTCGAGCAATTGTGGGAAGACGTTTCATAGTTAATTATTCATTACACTGTGTTTTAGGTTGTGTCAAAGGGTTTTTATGAAACTCAGGCGCCATATTGTAGCATGGTAAATCAATTTACCATCTTCATTCAGTCTCCTCTACAGCCTTCATACATTACGAAATGCAAGGGGGAAGATTCATGTGTACCCATAGGTTACCCCAAGTGAACCAACAGTTTTATGAAGCGTTTAATTTCATTACTTATTCTGAAGGTGTCCAACATTGTGTGAAAAAACATCGACTTAATGCTTGATATATATATGTCAAGAAATATTTATATATATACATATATGTACACTTATTGACTCACTCAATGTTTCGACGTTAGGATCAGAAACATTTTTACTTCCTTTAACATTTACGTAACTGTGAACTTTAACAATTATTTTCGTTAATTTTCTTCAGACTTTAATTATAAGTTCAACATTTGTAGTAAAATTAAGACCACGAAGTTTATTAAACTGTTTTGACAATGACATTATCGATGCCGGCTATGTTTTAGATCTTGGTAAAAAAAGTCATCTAGATTATGGCCATTAATTTACCAACATGCAGATAATGATTTTATTTATTTCCACTCAACAAACTTTAACCTCCAGCGACTCAAGTTGCTAGCCTAAGGATCATTTTTCCTAGTCAATAAAAGGCTACGCAACATTAGTGGAACATTAAAATTTAAGCTCAAACTCACCAATAATTGGCCGATCGTTAACTGGTTTTGCTTCAGCGGTGGATGGTACAGTCCGGCCAGAAACCGCTAAGCTTGTTAAAACTATTAAAAGAATGAACTGGTGAAAATGTTCAAATTTCTTGCAGCAAGGCATGGCGATGTTTTGAGATAAACTTAGAGAGATGGTTAACGAATTGGTTGAAATGAACTCTTTGTGAAAACGTGAGCGTATTATATAAGGTACATTCGGAAGCCTCTGGTGGTTCCGTTAGAATTAACTCTTAAGTTAACACAAGGTAAATCCTCTACTTTCAGCCTAACTTAGACAAACTGACCCTTATGTCTGCTCTAAACTTACCACATGCTTCTGCCTACGTTTCCTTGTCATGCCATAGTTCGTGGCGATATTAGCCAATAAACTGAAAGAACAGTGGTACCTTCATGAACCAGTAAGATCGAAGAAATACTTTCATCAGCCTACAATATTTCGGCTGTTTCTTTGATGTTTCAAGCGACAGATTGAATATGTGAGTACCTGTCTGGTTTCCTTTCCCCGTGTTTATTTGTACATGATATTTCGCAGAAGCAGAGTTTCACAAATCTGTAGAAGGAAACGGTTTAAATTAAAGTATTTAGATTTTTTTGCGTCCTGATAAAGTAATTGAGAAAAAATAAAATGTTTGAACGGAAATAAACTTTGAAGTATTTCCTTCAAAAACAGTAAATAAATAAAATGTGTAAAAATTAAAAAAAACATGCATGATTGCGTGTAAAACACATTATGTGCGCACCTATTAAATCAAGTAATAACTTCAAAATTCCTACTTTTACTAAATTAGATACCGTATAAAACCTGCACTGTCGTTTATTGCATTTGACTTCGAAGATGAAACGAACGTCTGGACGACAAACTCGAATGTGACTTTGTTAGGTTAAGACCCTTTCTGTCTTTCAGATGGCTGGTTGATTTACTGAAAACAAGGCAATCATACACTGGAGACCATTCTTACACGACCATTCCTATACTTTATCACACACAAAATATGCAGTAAGGGTTTATGTAATGCTTTCGAATAATTCTTCCCTTCCATCCTTAACAAGTAGGCTTATGTCGTGCCGCTCCCTCCCTGTCCATGACAAGTACCAATGTAGAACGATTTTTTCGACAAGTCCTTTTTTTATAGTTGGCACTAGCGTACAGGTGGATTTGTAAAATGTCCACAAGGTCCGGATTTCATCTGTTTCCCACATGATCACTACTTCTGCTTTGCGGTTTAAATATTTTGAGAGATTCATTCGTAGTATTTTAATTTTAAGTACGTAATGTACCGATGACTGAACAAGTACTGTACCATTTTGCATCTAGACACCACTGAAAATCGGAAAAAATTGTTTCTTTGGTAGTATGTATGTCACTTGTAAAATCTCCAAATATACTAAAAATGAGTAATTTTTCATGCTCCCCAAAAAGGAAAATAATAAAACGTAGGCCTATATAATCATTTTAAAGTTTTGCCAAACATAGCACCATTTTGCATCTAGGAAATCTAAAGCAAAGAAAATTTCTCAGAGGGCAACACAACTACTTTTGTTTTTCCTTTTAAAGCTGAAATCCATTCAGATATTGCCCCATTTGCGATCTACGTCCTCCTGAGTTACCATTCTTCCCAAGGGAAAGGGAGATAGCGGTTCCCTTCAGTCTCATCCCCCATGTCACAGCTCAGAAATGCCCAGTTTTGGGGTCCCTTAAATATGTATGTATTACCATTTTTCATAGACTGATTTTTTATTCTCATTATTTGAGAAGTGGCAGACATGAGATTCGTATTTCAAAGCTGGGTACATGCAGCTTAAAAGACGTGGGAAGTACCGTTTCCGGCCATTTTGAGGTTTTGTAAATCCAAAAATTTTCTTCCTCGCTCCGCGTCAACCGATGGTGACGCTCCGCTTAGATAGTCTTGCCTCGTCCGACCCTCGGAGGTACCACCCCCCCACTTGTTACCTAGGAACCCCTAAAAATTCCGTCCTGACTACACCACTGCTTAGTGTTAAGATTTTCTTCATACGTAAATAAAGACCTCGGTTTAAAGGAACTCCAAAAAGGGGATAATCTTTACCTGGAATGGAAAAAAGATAAACATCAGATAACTATGTGGAGTCATAAAAAAGCACTACAAATATCATCTTCTTGAAACCATTTGTATAATACTTTTAGACAAATCCGATCGGCGTTTGTGTTTAGTGACTGTGGGCAGAGATGAGGGGTGTCCATCAGCCTGAAATCGTCCCATTTATTGTCTACATGATTTCCAAACGCTCATATTCAGTGAAATTGAAGGAATCAATATCCGATTTAGTGAACATTAATCCATGATGCAGAAAAGCGAGGAAATTGAAAGATTAAAAGGTTACACACCTCAGTTATGGCCGGCTGAAATCAGACCATCACTTGCTGCCCGGATTCGTCTTCAGACTCACCAAAAGTCCTACATTGTAGAAAGACAACAACGACTTAGTACAGACTGTGTACTATCTTTCTCTCCTACAGGACCAACGTGCAACAGAGTTTCACTAAAAACTATTGGTAACTAGAAATTTGCCTTAGTTGAGATCTGTACTAGCTACTGCACTGCTAAGGGAAACTGCCGACCACTGGTTTACCCCAATTATCTGCTTCTTTGTGAAGCTGCTTCGATGAGCATTCTGTTCAAGCAAAAGTCCAACAATTTAGGGTTTAAGAGTACAAATAGCCTTACAACATATTCTGAAATATATACTGATAAAATGGATTTACATTAGGGTACATTAAAAAGTTAGATAAACTCTCAGTTTAATATGAGATAAACTGTAAGCAAATATCGTCCTTTAGTTCTATTGGCAAATACTCTTGAACAGATTCTGCACAGGAAGAATTTCCGAAATGTCCTTCTAAGAATCAGTGTTGTAACAAGTCACGACCCAAGTCACCTCCTATCAAAATGATGGTGAGTCGATAGAGTTCAGGAGTAATTTCCTCATTGAAATAATACAGTGACTCGAGCCAATCACTCGCTTCGAGTCATTCAAAAGTTTGAAAACTGGTGACTCGAGTCACTAATCTAGTGACTCTATTACAACACTGGTAAGGATATCAATTTTGCTAGCCATCAGGTTTTCACATGTGTCTACCAAGGGTTCTCACGGGGTTTTGCAACCATATTGGCTAATTGGTCGCAAGAAGTTGACATCTTCCAGTTTGTTTCACATTTCAAGTTACTTGAACACGGAAATAATATAAACTTTTTCATTACAAAAGGGTTTTAAACTGAAGGCAAAGAAAATGTTTTAGGCTCGTTTCAAAGTGGCGTCTTGAAGGCTCCAAAACACAAGTTTGCTACCTAGGCATACCTAAGAGACATCCTCTTACTCACCGGCCCGTTTTCGACAATATTGAAGTAATATGAAAGCGAACAAAGACTACCATTAAGAAGACGTTTCATTTTTTTTTTTCTTATAGAACGTTTTCTTACTTTCAATAACAAAATTTGTACGCAAATTTCGTACGCGGTGGGCAACATGGTATGCCGTCTTCATTTTGCACAAAGAAGCCACTTTACTACAGACAGTCTAATCCCTCCCTTCCACAACCTCCAAAAAAATAAAAAGAAAAAACAATAATAATTTTCAAGTTGCGTAACATACTTGACGGATTCCATTATGCACTGCCGACTTCGACACAATAGTACTTATGGAAAACTCTTCAAAATCGTCAAAAACTAATTGGGCATTTTTAGAAAACATCTCTTGTGGTCATCTAGCTAGTTTTCTAAGAACTTCCTTAAAGAGCAGTTCATTTCAACAACGGTACACAAATTTACACTGCAGAAGTGATTTGTCAGCCATTGGTTAGTTGCATTACACTGTTACATTTGGACAACATGTAACGCAGGCCGGAATGATTTATGAAAGTTTGATTTTTTTGTGCGTTACTCATGCGTTTCAAGTTGGTATACGATTCCTGTTGATTCAAAACCGGCTACGTAGGCTCTTGTTAAGCTTTATGTGCTCCCGAGAGGTTTTGATCACAGGAAATTAGCTACCAGCAAGCACAACGCCCCAGGTTAAATGCGCACTGTTCAACAAGGTGGTACTTGATTGGCTGTTGTCATTGTATTGCATCGATTGTATTCTTTGTTCGGGTTAGTGATTAGGTTAGGGATAAGGGTTATCGTTAGAAAGTTAGAAAATTTCATGTTTAAAAGTACGCATAGCAACCCCCCATCAATCAATCAGGCCATTGAGGAAGACTGCTAAGAAGAACTCGGGTACTCAAGAGTCAACTACTAGGAAGACCGCGAGAAAAGACCTAGCGCTTGGGGAGCCATTCAGTAGAAAACTGCTCGGCGGGAACACTAACTACTGAGTTGCCTGCTCGAATGATGATCACGCTCACCTGGAGCTAATAACGAGTCAACATCTCACTGGTGAGAATCGGCTCACATACAACCGACGGAAAGTTCAGCCCAGCTGTTGGTGAGGAACTTGATCGTTTGCAAATCTGCTTTACCTTCTGAGGGAACATAGGCCTACTAGTATAATTTTTAGCCGTTAGGAAATGACGTACAAAATGATGTACAAAAATTGCAGCATTTTAAATCTCTCAGAGTTATGAACTAGATACTCTTGGCTTAGTATTTGTGTATGTCACAACTTACTACTCATGAATGTATGCACATGCAATCTGATGGTACATATACTTCACCTTATTGGAAAGTCACATTGAGCTGATGGCTCAATTAAATACAAGGGACTGCTGCAAAACGAGGCTGTTTATCGACAAATCATTTCGAAATCAATTTAAAATGTGATCAATATAATGATTTTAGACACAACGTAAAACTTTTCCTCATCTTTGCGGAGAGCTGTCCATATTTCCAAGGAACGGGTTAGGTCCGGCCCTTCAAACTTAACAACCTATATTCGGAGTATATGAAACAACCTCAAAAGTAATTTGGGTGGTTTAAACTTGCAACGTTTGTTGGTCTCATACTCAAACGTCTATTCTTGCAATAACCTAACTCCATTCTCCCTAATACAAAATACCTAGGCATGACATTAATATAACGTTTAATGATTGTTTTGGGGAAAGTGCTGGTATTTATTTCAAGGTCTTCAGCCCGGCATTGCCGATTCTCATATTTTGAAAATATGGGTTTACGTGGATTAGTGATAATTGATCTGATTTTTCGTAATTCGTTGCTAGCATTGCAAAAATGGGTAAGAGAATTTAGTTTGGGAATAAGGGGTGTGACCAATTCCGATGGAGGTGTTCAATTAATACAAATGAAATTTAGCCAGCTTTTCTACCAAAACGAATCTCTAAGCAGGGAGCTCTGAGTACGCAGTTACAAATAAAAGGAATTTTTTGCATCCCATACGGCGTCGTCGCACAGTTTGCTACTGGTGTTTATGAAAGATTACAGTTACTATACCACAATACTTTTTTACTTTCTTTGCAAACTATCTGACTTTATTGTTCAACTCATGCACGAAATAACTTTTATACAAATATTTATATTTGAATTAGAGAAGCTGTATTATTACTTAAGACCGTAGCGAATAATTTGAATTAAAACGGTGAGTCTGCCACATATTTAATATTATGACTTGTACGTACACTGGCTCAAATCACGGAACACCCAACGGTTCCCAAAATGAAAACAGTTCAGAGTGTTTCCACACTCAGCAACATTTTGTAGCAATGTCACTAATTAAATTCACCACACCAAGGATGGCCCTTATTCACAGAGTAAAGGGCAAGAGTCTCACAGACTGTAATGATGTAAAAAATTAAAGGTACGCCACTAGTGGTATATTAAGACGGTGTGAGATTTCGTCCGAAATACACTTTGCTTAAAGCTCAGCAACGTTTCAAGTGGGCGTGATCTTTGACTAACATGAAGTTGGAGAAACGCACAAAAGCTTTTGTTATATTTAATGCACATAGAGTGGTTTGATTACACACTAGGACGCTACCAGCGCATTCACTTAAAACAACAAACTGTTCGGCGTGTGGTTTACAAACTGGGGGAATATTTGCCTCCTGCATATAATGCATTTCTCTGTTCTTAACTTTTAAGACACTTTTTCTTTTCTCCTACTGGTTGTATTTTCGTTTATCTTTGTATGTGTCGTGTCGGGGTGATTACCCCTAAAAGCTTTCCAAGCTTCTTGTTATCACCCCTCAGGCTCTTCCTATTCTTTAATATTGTATTTCTTTACATTTGTCTGTTTATAAATGTGAATGAGTCTGAAATAAAGTTTTGTGAAACTGAAACTGAAATTGATCTCGCATGCTGTTTCCATTGCGGTAAATAAGTTTATTTTCTAACCTCAGTAATCTATTGTTCCAGTCAGGTATATCAAGTTTCCAAACCACTGCTGGAGGTCTATTATTTTCACCTCACCGAGCTTCAAGTCCACTTAGGTTGCAAAAAATGGCACAGTACTTTTGGCAGGATTGAAATCAAAACCCCCTCTGAATGCTCTGCATGCTGTGGCTAGGGTTTCTTGACTTGGATTAAATGTCTTTGTACGCAGTATTTTCTGTCAATCATCAAATTTTGAAATTGAGCATGGAAGGAATTCAAGTATATATTTTCACCGTGACCAATTCGTCATGCATTTTTATTCGTCACGGTTGTTTCACGTTTGTATGGGATGAATGGGGTTAAGGCAAACGAAGTAAATTAAAATGATTCCCTATTGGATTCGTAGTTAAGTTCCAAGAATTGCCGCATATCTGAGCAATTCCATGCTGGTACCAACATCACACTGGCAATTGTATGTAACTCAAATATTAATTGTGTGCGTGCGGAATGCAAAAATTAGTGCCCTTACCGTGCATATGTTGAAGTGTATATATATTAGACAAGAAGATGAAAGAAAAAGAAAGAATGTCTTTGTTATTGCATAGATCGAGGAAGGTCTTCTCCGTGAGGGAAAGGTATGTAAAAAAAAATGGAAGGCAAAAAATGTATGTTTGAAATTGAAGATTTAGTATTGACGTCTTTTTGAGCAAAGCTGTTAGAGGAAATGTAAATGGGGAAAATATTAGAGCTATGGATTATTTCTTCTGATTTTCACCACCAAATTCACTTAGCATCTGAGTAAATACCAATAACGTACATTTACAGCCGGACAGGTTTCAGAACAATGGGCGGTTCTAGCCAGGATGACTACAATTTAGCCTTTTCAATCTTTTACCCTTTTCCCGGTTTGTCTTGGGTATGAATAATAATTTCCTTTTTAGACAATTTTTAGTTATCCCTGCGGCTTCGACGAGTATCCGATCTCCTCAATTGGTACATAGAACCATTTATTTATTCAATAAAGGATTGGTGTGTGTCATATTTGTTAATTACGGCCTACACCAGGGGCATCACTGGGATTTTATTCTAGTGGGGCACCTATTGCCACACCGTCTATGATAGGACACAATACAATGTGGTGGGCAGTATTTCTGCTTCCGGGAGATACTGCAGGGTCTTGTCCCCGGGCTATTTTGTGAACCGTTTTTGAAAATTTTACATTTATACCATCAAACCAAATTGGTGCAACTTTTAACATAAGTTGAGGTCGACTTATTCAACTTTTTCCAGATGTGTATGGGCAATCCGTGTATTTTATTCAGAGTTCCCTTCTTGAATGAAGGAGAACCATGGTCATAGGGTTACCATTTCCTGAAATGGAAACACATGATTTGTCGTCCTGGTATGAGACTAAGGATAGACGCCGTTCCCTCGACTTTGGAATTTATTTTATTTCCGATGTCTAAATGCAGATTAGTGCTTTAACTGAGTTCCCTCAAGTAAAATTCTGAAAAGTTCTGAAAGTTCTAACCATGAATTAGGTCAGTGGTCAGAGAAGGTCCGGCGGACTTCAAGCCATTTTGTCTTGGTTGAAACCGGGGAGGATTTAGAAGGAACTCACCCGGCGCAGTCCCTTATTTTTTTTTCTGTTTGTTCATTAGATAGTCTCATAAGTCATGCAAACTGAACAGTTTTTCCAATGAAATAGCAAAATATATAAAAGGATGATCGAAGGTCATAACCATTGGCGTACGCGTTAGGATAGAGGACAGACTGACCCCTCTAGTTCCCGCAGACCTGGGGCCCATTCCAAAAAGATTTACGCACAATCTTAAGTTTGATTCCCCATACTTAAGTCAACAATACATCATACTTAAGATTGTGCGTAACTCTTTGTGGAACGGGCCCCTGGACTTCAAACAGGGGTCCGTACGAATTCAGTCCTTCGTTTGAGTCTTTCACAATGTTGACTGTGTAAATTTAGAAAACTCAGAAATGCTCCTAACTACACCAGAAACACGTCTGGTAGCTTATGGAAAGAGGATTTTTACTACACCCCACTTTCAGTCTTGCACAACACCGAAAAGTTCAAATTAAAGTAAAGTTGCGAAACTTTTTGAACCGCCAGATTACACGGGAGACAGGGAAGAAATGCAATGAAAATTGATGAGAAGTAAACAAAAGTTAGCTGTGAAAAAATATTGGTACCTTAGTCAGTATCGAGGTACTAAGCGATACTTTCGACACCATCATTTTTACTGAGAGGCTAAAGCCACAATAGCCCTGCGTTCTGAGGGAAAATCGGCTACTTAACTGCTCGATCCGAGTATGTTTCAGTGCGACACTCAACTGACTTGGTCGGCTGGGCAACCGATTGAATTGGAGAGTATAATGTCAAGGTAAGAGTAACCGTCCTTGTGACGGACATGTTTACGATCGGCGTTTCCAAAATCCAAATTCTTGGTCGCCAAGAGCAGCCCCGCCCCAACCCTGGCCTAAGTATTCTTTTTCGAAGTTTTCAATATGAGCAATCATTTCGTTTCTGAAACTAGCTTAAATTAGCTAAGTCTTCAGCGTCGTAGAACGGAACACTGGGCTGACGTAATTAAAAAAAAAAATAAAAAATGGCAATGGCGTAACATTTTGTTAAATAATCCTAGAGGTTTCCGAGAAAGGTGTTAGAAGACAAGTGGAATTTCTTTTGCCGATCTATTTCCTGCTTTTGTGTCTGGATGTTCATGTCATCGAGAATGGTTATAAAATTCGCCGAACTGAGTCAGCTTTGGATTATCCAGTTATTCTGATAAAATCCTTACTAAAATTTGGGCATGTAAGTCTTCTGAGTCTGGGATAAGCAGGTTGTAAGAAATCATGGGAACCTTGTGAAGTCCAATGTAACTTACGCATAGTAGGTTGCTGGTATGCGATGCGATGCCACCCACCCTCAAATTTCGAAGTTTTATGTTTTATTGATTATTATATAAGTCAGTCAGCCAGCCAGCCAGACAGTGAGTCAGTCAGTTGGATGCAATATAACGACATGCCAATACGAATGTGTTATAAAGTGTCAACTAGATAAAAGACAAAGTTTAAATGAGGTTTCAAATGCGGTCTAAGTCCAAGCCTTATTACAACTACAGCTACAACTATATAAAAACTAGTATGTGGACCCCTTATGGGTAACCCCGGACCTAGCTAATTAGACCAAACTCAGGCTGATACCAACAGAGACTAGTAGTTCATGTGTAGACTAAATAACATGTAGGCTTTCTGGAGTGTAAGAAAGAAACACTCATGAAAGAAGCAATGTCTGAGACACTGGGCCGTATGCATACAGGCAAATTACTTTTTGTAGCCGTCTTTGTGTGTGAACCTATTGCACAAAATGCACATCCAAAGGCTATAACAGCCCAGTTCTCATATTTTACACCGCAAATGAATAACTTAAACTATGTCCAGCTTTCCAAGCCTGCCTAATATATGACAAAACTGTTATCATTTGTGCCTTCTTGTCTTCAAGTTTATTTTTCGTCTTTCTCAGACAATGACCTTTATGGCGATTGAAGATAGGATGCTGTGTGCCACGTGTTCTGCCTACAGGACACATTATGTACTGCTTTTAATAGCCTGACGATAAATCCAACACTTGTTCCATTTTCGTTGTGAGATATATTTTATTTCTTGGAGCACGTGGACTCTACTTTCGCACATGACACAAGTTTTTAGCAAAATTGCAATAACGTCCAATCTTTTGCTGCATTCATACTATTGGTAAAAATGGCACAGGGGCCAGACACAATATTTGAATGAGTCAATTTATGTCTCACACAATATTCGGATGATCCAAAACATGACTGACACAATATGTGAGGGGCGCAATGTATCACAGACACTATATTTGACTGACACAATTTATCTCTCATTCAATATACGGCTAACCAAAATATGACTGATACAATGTGTGAGTGGTACAATATGACGGACACAATATTTGACAAACACGCCTTATGTCTCACACGTGGACAATATATGTCTGACCCAATACGTGACTAACTCAATAGGCAAATAGGTGATATTAATCGTTCAAAGAATGTGCCTGTACTTCGGGCTATATGGTTCATGCAAAGACAGTTTTTTCCTTTTAAGAAAATAATTATTTTGGTGTCAAAACATGAACACTAGTCATATTTCCTTGTGACATTCCACGTTTTTTAATGATTACTTACAGCAACTTATTTATCAAATAAATGTGTACTTTATGTGGCTTTCATTCAACATAATTTGGAATTTTATCCTCTACGGTGACACAATTGAAATGTAAAGCAGCCACATTTTCTGATAATTTCAGTTAGTTATCTAAAAATCTAGTTCAAAATTGTCCTTGGTTGGACTCCTTGCCCTAAGGAACTGGTCCAAATATCATTTCAAATCTTTTAAACTCCCATTCTCTGACTGAAACTTACCTTTATTTGGTGGTAATTAGGGTTAGCACAGACTGTTGCAATGGTCTGTTTTCTTCCGAAACGTGACCGTTGGCCTGTTGGTTGTCTTAGAGTAGACATCCAACCTTTGCTGTGTGACGTCATTGCTCGAATCCAATTGTCCTCAAAATGTTTACTCATAATTCAGGTTGTGAGTTAAGCATCTGAACCTGTTTACAAAGTTGGAGACAAAAAGTGTTTAGAAAAACGTTGGAATGATCAACCTTGTTTAGGAGTATTGTCTTCAGTTTGTGCTAAATTCTGTTTCACTTAATTCGAATTGAATTCACTAAAAGGGAATTCTACTTCACTCAAAGGAAAAATCTATCTCACATAGGTGGAACGTAAGTCCACTTAAACGAAATTCCAGGTCTATTCCACCTGTCACTCTCGGAAGACCTTGATTGCCAAACCACGACGCGCTAAAAGCGTGCCTTATATTAACATGCAATTATTGAACGTTTTCCATGGCCTAGATTCTTACGTAATACTCCACGTGAACGCACGTCAATCTATCGCAAGTGAAAAAAAATCACTTAAGCTAAGGATGTTGAATTGAAATTCTAATTCACTAAGGTGAAATTTAATATCATTTAAGTGAAATTGTATTCCACTTTTGTGAAATGGAATAAAACTCAAGTGAAATTTAATTTCACCTAAAAAGTGAAATAGCTAGACCATTAGACTTACACTAACTTTAAATAAGTTAAATTTTATTCCACTTGAAGGAATTCAGTTCCAAATGCATTCCATTTTAGTGGAATTCAATTTCAGTTCGGTGGAATGCATTTCACTTAGAAAGAATTAATTCCACTAAAGTGAAATTGAATTCCACTTAATTGAAATGTATTACCATTTGACAGGGAAATAAATTCAGAGAAACCAGCTGGAATAACAAACCAACTGGTACAAAATGATAGCATAACATCATGCTTTACAAAAAGAAAGAATCCCATGGGTCACGCATTTTAAGCTATAAGAGGAAAAGGGAAAACATATTACGATGGCTCGTTAAGGACATTGTAAAAGCAAATTCAAGGGCAAGGGATACTTGTCCTTCTTCACAAACCAGCATGCGACTTCAATGATAATATGATATCCTATTCTTCATTGAAAATGCTAAGGTCTAAAAGGTCTCCACAGGCATTTTTTATGAGCACACACACATAGAAAACAATACTTAGCAGACACAGCTAACAAAAAGTATACTATACTTTCAAAGTCTTATATTGATACATTAATATCAGTTTTACAATCACATTGACATATTAAGTATGGTGGTACATAATGTGTATTACCTTCCATCGCGGAAACAAACTGTTCCCTTTAACATTTTCACTTGAGGAAACCACATTCAAAAGCTGAGTTTAATTTCTTATTTTAATAATATTTCTGTGAAAAAAACTACAATGACATGTATTTAAAAGTTAATTTGAGTATTTCGTTCAGATTTCCCACTCAGTTTTTCAAACCCCTCGTTAACTCTCTCTGACAAATATACACAAAAGATTCTACAAAGTAACTTTCACGTTTGATATAAGCAACTGTTTTTTGACATCTACTTGAAATGTCACTATTATTATGAGCATTATTTTAACGACATTTAGCAACATATTCACTCCGTAACGGGACAATCAGCGTCGCCGTCACTGTCAAGGTTAGCCTTTTTGCGGGGAATAGGCAAGAGTATGCCAGGTTTCGAGTAATCTACTCGAAAACTAGTTTTTCGTTTTGGCGGTGTGATGTACTTTGAGATTTCTACCAGGTTAATTTTGCCTAAGGCAAAACAGTATTTCAATCTACCCTGCTCTTTGACGAAAACCAAATTCAAAGCAGGCACATAAGCCCTTGTGCGACTGCCAGCAAAGGTCCTTAAACTAAGTTAGTTTCTGGGAATCTGATGAGTTGCCTGGGAGAATGTTAGCTCTTTGCGCGCAATGCATTCCCTCGATCTAAGACCTTCTTTTTTGCTTCACGTTTGCGTAGGAATAATAAGGGTAAGGCAAGATGACTTTAAATGATTCGCTGATTGGTTTGTATATTTTAAGTTCAACGAATTGCCGCATGTCTTAGCAATACTTTGCTGGTACTGGAGTTTCACTGCCAAAAGTATTCAGCGTCAAAGTGTCGCAGAAATACTCGCAAACTGGCTTACATATTAATTTAAGTAAGCGTTATTTAGTGGTATCCATGACGGTAAATGAACGAACCAGAGATCACGAATTGCTGTACAGCTTTACATAGAAATTACATAATACTTTCCAACAACTGTTTGCACGGACGTTTTCTTCATAGACGATTAAGTATACGATTTTTCCATTAAACTATATTAAGCCTAGTTGACAGGCAAATAAGTGTGATACGTAACAATTAAAAGACCGTCCGGTGGCAAGTGACTCAAACCAAATATTTTTTTATTTAAAACCCCGTTATCTCTAGTAAGTGTGAGTTTCAAAAATAAGAGTAAGAATAATTGTAAAACAAAAACTTATTTCTGATATCAGTTATTTGTTATTCCTGTCCTGCTGTTTTTACAAAGAATAGGCTTTCTTACTCCAGGTGCGAAAAAGCGACAGGCTATATTGGTTGCTCTCATGTTAGCATGCCTGAAACATAATCAAAATGATACTCTTTATGATATTTGCCGTGGTTCCATAAAAATTGCGTATTGACATTATTTACATTACATTTTATTCGTGTGGCTCTTGACAGTAATTTGTATCAACCAGTATACAGGAATAATTACATAACGTTAAAACGGGTGCTCTTGAAAACCAGGTGGTTTGTTGAGTATTGTGCTCCCAAAGGAATAGAAATATTAAAATATCATTTAAAGGTACAGACTTTCTTGCACTCCCATTAACTTTTATTTTAATTAAATTTTAATCTTGACAACATCACAAGAAAATAATCATCAATTAAAGAGGTTACAACCAAGCAGGGGCTCCACCATGCAGGCATGGAAGCACATGCTTTTAATTTATTTTGCACTCATTATTTTTTTAAATACATAATTTGAAAAAGTAATTTCGAAGTTTTGTCCATGTCTCAGTCAGCTCCGCCATTTTATGTTGTAATCGCCACTTCCAATTAATGTCATACCCAAGTGTAATGAATTATTACCTCAATTGACCTTATTTCATTATAACCATGGATTTACCTTTTGAATTATTATATTAAGGCGAATTGTACAATCACAAAGGTTAGGTTTCTCAGTGTAATCAGTAATGTGTGTCCGATAATGAATTGCATTGCGTGTTCACTGTGTGTGTTGAATTCCCCTAACTCCACAGTCTTCAGTGCTCTCCGTTTCTGGCTTTTATGGATTTTACTCAATCTGGCTACTAATGACCCTTAAATTTACAAAACTGGAAAACAGGATGAACACTCAGTTCTCACCTGACGTCATAAGAGCTTTTCACGTGGCGTATTTCAGCCATGTTTCAGGGCAATCCCTACATGTAAGTATAGGTTTTTCCCCACACAAAACGGTTGTTAATGCATCACTAAGAACTATCTATACAATGGCGTCACCAAGGGGGTGGGGGCTGCGCAGTGGCGTAGCTACTGGGGGCAGGGGGGCAAGTTCCCCCCCGTCTGGAAAAATTTTTGGGGAAATTTGATGAAAATGGGGAAATTTGATGAATCTTCCTATTATTACAAAAATTTCTCAAAATTTTTGTTAGAATAAGAAATTGTGAGACATTTCTCATACATAATTCGTATTTTCATGCAACAAATTAACTCAGATTTCGTCAGTGTCGCATGAACCGGCCCAATTCGCGTTCCACAGAAATGTCCTCACCGCGTAGCAGATTGAATGTTCTCTTGTGCTTGTATACGCACGGGGGTTATGATCAGTGCATTTTAGTGCACAGGAAGCTGTTATTCAGGTGATACTTTGGGAATTCAGTAAAAGGATGTGAAAACTGACAAGTCACTACCGTAGACCCCCGAGGTTGTTATGTTCTTCTACAAGCTAGCAGTAGCTGTACGATTTTACTCTGTAACGATGGGTGGGGCTGAAACAATCCATGGCCAACGATAAACTTAAAGTTAATCTAGAAATTAGAATTAACGGGATCCGTTGGCACACTTAGATTTTGTTACTTAGCCTAATCCGGGAGGCTTACAAGCTAGTTCGGGAAAATAGCTTTCTGCTCACTTTGAGTGTAACAATAAATGGACAATGAGTACCTTGTAGCCTTCTACACTTAACAGACTGCTTTTCTAACAGGATATCCTGTGTGATCGAGCCACTGTTAGGCCTCCTTAGTGGCGTGCGAAGGGGAGACAATTGGGCCATGCCCCCTCACCTATGCCATTTTTTCTTTGTTCTTAAAAATACGTAGTCTAACTTCATCAACACAGATTTTACTTCAAAAGATAGCATATGTGGCACCAGATTGCTTATAAGGACACCCAATTTTTCACAAATTTTCAAAGGGGAAGGATTGTCCCTGCAAGGTCTTTCAGTGATGCCAATTTTTTTTTTAATTTCTACAAATAGACCTAGGCAAATTCTGTCAAATTCCAATTTTACTTAAAAAGGTAGACTCTGCTTCCCACTGGTGGCATCGATAAAAAAGGCTACATGTTTAGATTCTCTTTACAAGCATAAATACGCCATTTTGACCATCTGAGCGGTCTGATTTTTCGAAATTTTCTTTATGTTCCGCGCCAACCAATGGTGGCGCTTCGCTCGGTCTTTTGGGCAAAATTACATTTTGGGGGTAAAATTAGCTCTTAACTCTTTGATCACTTTGCAGTTTGCGAACATATTTTGAAGTGAGCATTTTATTGCAAACGACAAAAGAAGGAAGCAACTGGCTAGATTCTTCGTATTAGCCTGGTAAATGCTATTTCCGGCCATCTAAGGGGTCTGATTTTTCCAAATTTTCTCTACGCTCCGCGCCAACCAATGGTGGCGCTCCGCTTAGATAATCTGTATGACAAAGTAACATTTTGTGGCCAAGAAAAACAACAAATACCGATCAATGCTCTTTTATTTTGAGTCCTAAAAGTGTGCAAATGTAATGACAAGTTTTTCTTCGTAGGGTAGCATAAATGGCGTAAGGAAATGCATGTCAAGACACAAAAGTTTCAGTTTTATCCTCATGAACCACCACGATTCAACTTTTAACACTGTTTCTGTCAAAGTCGAAAATCTTGCACCATTTTGCATCTAGGCTCCTTGAAAACGTCAAAAAATTTCCGGACACCCCTCCCCTTAGACCATACTGCATGCCCCGCCCTTCAGAGAAATCTTGCGTTAGTACATACAAATAAACCAGATATTGTTTACCAAAATAATATACTTTGTTATTTCCGATTGCTGAATGCTTTACTTTAAGATTAAAATGCAGGTAATATTACAAAATGACATGGTAATGTTGTTATACTTGTAAGTTTGCATATTTTATATGAAATACATACACATTGACCGGGAAAAGTTTTGGGGAAATTTCATACCTTTGCCCCCCCCCCCTGGAAAAAATCCTAGCTACGCCACTGGGGCTGCGGCTAAGTGCCCCCTGGAAAATATTGTGCCCTTTATCGCCCCCAACTGAGATTTGAGATATTCAAAAACAGGTATGTGTTCTGTAGTCAGAGTGTGACTGCAAAATTTTTTTAGATTTGATTCTTCTTTTTGACGAGGAAAGGCAGTTATTAATTTACATGTGCTCCAAACGAAAATATCACAAAAACACGTGGAAGATGCCATTTTTGAGGGGTTGCGTTTGTTTTTCTCTCAAAATTTTCTGCACACTTCCGACTACGCTAATTGAAGGTGACGCACAGCTCAGGTAACCGTTCAGGCAAAATTAGACCTACATCTTTTCTTAAGAGAATCACATTTAACTCCCCATCAACTACTTTCTCTTTCTCTTCCTCTGTCTAGTTTAGCTCCCCTTTTTGAAATGTTAGCCGGATCTGATTTTGGTAGTAGTTTTACTAGATTTCTTATCAATAAAATCTTACTTCGAGTTCCCTGAGAGTGATTCTAGACCAGTGTAAAGGCAAAAGATTACCGTTAAATTACGACGTTTATACCTCACAAACACCTTAAAACCCTGGAGCTGATGTGGGCAGTACGTACTTAAGTAACATACATTTACTTCCAGTGGTAGCATGCGTGGCACCAAATTGTATGTGAGGACACCCAAGTGGTCAAAAAATGTTCAAATGGAAGATTTAATCTATCCAAGGTCCTTTCAGTAATGCCACTTTTTATATCTAAAAATTAAAAAAAAAATTGGAATTCGAAATTTCACTTCGAAAGATAGCATCTGTGGCACCTGTCTTTTCAAAAGTTTTCAATACAAAGGAGCCAATCCGTTAGACTCCTTCCGCCGCCGGAATAGACCTACGAGACGGGAGCTGGTGAGCGGAGGGTGTTCAGGTGCGGTGGGCAACAGTTTTCCATTCCATTTATCATGCAAAAGATGTTGGAGGAAAATCATTTGCAGTTTGTAGTTTCGGCAGTCACAAAGACAATTTCATTCACTCAGCTGATCGTGACTTTAGCCAAGAGTTACAATGGGTAAGTATTACCATATTGTCAATTCCGTGTCGAATTCCCCCAAAAAGATTCAGTTCATGGACCATTTTCACATAATGTTAGTCGTACATTTCATACTGTAAGGGTAATGTAATTGTTTGACCAGTTACCGATTTCGTATTATTGCAAACGAAAGATAAAAATAAAGACAAATCAGATTCTCTTTTCAATCATAAAAACGCCATTTTTGGCTACCTGAGTTGTCCTGATTTCCCAAAGTTTTCGGTTCGCTCCGCGTGAACTAATGGTGGAGAAAGTCCTTTGGACGAAATATCATTTTCAAATGTGAATATTTTTAATTACTTTATGTGCACTGTCAGGAACAAAATTTTCAGTTTCAGCTTTATTAACCACCACGATACAACTTTCAAGAATATTCTTGTCAAAGTCGAAAATCTTGCACCACTTACATCTAGACTACTTGCAGAGGTTAACGATTTGCAAAGGTTAGATGTGTCCCACCTAAGATCCCTGGCCTGTGAACACTCAGCGTACCTCAGGTCCTCACCGACCCCCCGGGAAAAATATGCATATGCAACTGCAAACATATCAATTAATATTTAAAGGTATAAATGATTGCTTTCAAGGGATTTCCTGTAAGCAAATTTTGTAAGATTTCGATGTACGTATGATGACCTCGATTGACCTTTCACCTAAGAGCAAAAAAAAAAAATCTCTTACCTAATGATAGACGTTCAGCACTTTAAGCATCAGAGGTACCCATGACTTTTAACATTGCTAGATAGTTTAAATAATGTTCTCAGTTTTTGACCTACTGCCTATTTCATCAGGTAACCTTTTACATTTAACAAAACAGAGATTTCGCATAATGCGACACGTCATACTGTGTCGGCATTAATTAGCTGGGCCCTATCTTTTACTGTAAAAAAGCTGGTGAATCAGAGATACATTCCGGGAAGCTTTAGATTGCCATTGTTGGTACGTGAATTTCTTTTAAAAAATGCATCAGCTGTGACACCGTCTATGCGATTGCCAGATCTAATAAGGCCGAAGAATAGAGTAAAATGTTTCCATGACCTTCCATCAATCAGGAAATAGAATGCTATGCTTCTCTCTGTGTTGTTAGGTGCACTTCCTTTTTAAGATGAATTAATTTGTTGTGGTTCAGATATATCTTTGATTCCATCAGGAGCAAACGGTGGCAACAGCCTGTGGATACCTTTATGTAAGTATGAGTTCATTATGTTGATAAACTAATGCTCGTAAAAAGGAACGGCGACCCATTGTGTGTAGTCTCTTTTTACAATTCCTTTGAAAGTTTTTATTCTCCTTTGACGAGGCGCTTTGGCCTGTTAATAACGAAAATCGATCGAAAAAATTATCACTGAAAATCCCCATTGCTGTGTTCAAGTAATACTAACACAAATTCAAACAACAACTCTACTTTCATAATTCCGATCAATTGAATTGAAGAACTGAAGATCAAATTTGACCTGGTACATGTAATATGAAATAACGGTTGAGGGAAAGTTTACATTGAAACACCAGAGGAATAACAAATTTTATTTTACTTTATAAATAAATAATTATAAAAGTTGTTAAAAAGAGGTATAATTAATAGTCTGAGGTGATATTTATATATTTATGCAAATGGGCATGGTGATGCTCAACTTTTATTACATCATTTAGTTATTAGGAGATGAGTGGAAAACCGCATTGCACCTTATTTCAAGGTCAACATTACAACAAGATTACCAACTGCCCCATAGTGAGGTAACTGGACCCGCTGAGATTCTAGAAAGATGAATTGAGACCGAGGCTTTTAATGGAATGTTCCTTATTTTCTATTTTCTAACTGAGTTTGCACAATACATCACTTTCTATTACAATAACTTATTTTCTTTGCTCTTTCCCACGCTATTCGTTTCGCTGGGAATGGAATCAAAGACGTACAGGGCGAGGCACGGAATGTATATCAAAAGGCAACAGAAAGGCCGCCTCGCCGTTTTACTAGATTTGTTGTAAATCGTACAAGCCAATCATGACTATAATAATGATCACATATTAACAAACAAACGACGTGACCTTCGTCAAATTACTTCTTAATAAGAATTTGACCCTTTTAGGACCATTAACTGTGGATAACCCTGTCTTCTAAATTCTCCTAAGTTAACGCAAGATTCACAGTTTTGAGAGTAAAGCTGATGACAATACCATAAAGTTTTCAAGACAATATACCTTTATGCACACCAACTTGCAGTCAGTTGGGTCCTCTGAATTACCCTTTGGTTTTAAAAATTGTCTACCAAGTCTATACCGCTAAATGACCCATACATTTCAGACAAACACGTAGCCAACAGATGGCAAAAGCGTTAGTTGTCAAAAGTTTTTTTTTAAATTTTAATCAATTTAGATTTGAACGATTTTTGAAAAATATGAAAGAGCATATTTTATCTTGAATTTACATTGAAGAGCCACTATTTCCGAAAGAAATTATCCCCATATGATTGAGACAGGTTACTTGATGAGTAGGAGGCCAAATGAACCCACCTAAACAAAGTATTTTTTCTCATTTAAAAACTCTATTAGGATAACTTAGAGCTAAAGCTTTTATAACAAGTGATGTGTGGTTATATAACGTATTTTTATTTTAAGTTTGTTCCTGAATGTGTAAATTGCCTTGATTTTAAACCCCGACGTGGATACTTCTTAAAGGACCATCACTTCGAAACTTGCTCTTCAGTAACACTTTTGAAGTTTGCAATGTCGCTACATCAGTTGCTGTTAATATCAGAATTGTTCTGCAAAGTACTGCTGTACTCGATTCAGTGCCTCTCTAGGTCCATTCTGACATTTTTAAAGGTGGTACACCCGGTACCATGCTATCATGAGTAATATTTTATAAGCAGTATTTTGTAGAGCTATTATGGTATTAACATTGGCTTCTTTCTCAAAAGTGTAAATTTTAGGTCCATTTTAATCTCGGACAGGGGCATATCCCTTAAACTTTGTTTTCTTAAGTCTTTGTTATTTACTTATTTGTGTTTAATTAGTAGATTAACCGGTATGGATATTAATGCTGTAATCAAAATTGTAACTGATGGTCAGTTAGGATACCTTCAGGGTGCCACCTTTCTATAACGTCGAAAACAATGCAGGTAAGAAATGGGCGTAATTTTTCAACACCCCAATATTGTAAATAATTAACGGTGTAACTCCACAACTATTTGGTAATATTGGTCCTTCATGATTACGACTTTTCACCCTCTTTTACCCCAGACTCATTAAGACACCGTGTATCAATTTCTCTCATAGATAAACGACATTATCGTTGTTTCGATTAACTTGCAATCGGTATGAAATCAAAATAATGGCATGATATGAGTCCTGTTGATAGAGATACAATGAGAGACTGTTAGATAATAAGACAATATCATCTGTGGTATCAATTTCTCAGTGACTCACGATTTTTAATCTGCTACAACAAAAAGCACTTGCAACGCAAATTTGGATCGAACTGAGCGATGCATTCACTTGCAAAACCAATATCGTTTCATTTAATTCATAAATTCAAGTATTTTGCAAGTTTTAGCCAATAAGAACGTATGACCTTGCATTCCGTCTGATAATGGCATTTTTATTGTGATTTTATTTTGTTCAAGAGCAACAGCTGACTTGATAAAACGGTATTAGTGTCATGTTCCAAACAGCTACTTCCACGGTGTTGTTCTTCCTCTCTGTTTTGTGTGAAGTGGTTCCCGTAACTGGCGTGACTTGCCAGGATTTGAAAGGAAATGACGTAGATTGGTAGGTATACCAATTCTATCATTTATTAAGTTGTTGTGTAAGGAGCTTCCATGAGGTAGGTGTCGTTTAAATAGTTGCGTCAACCATATTTTATACGTAAACTGAATAAACCATTTCTCATCACCTTTAACCAGGGACTTGGAAAGGACTACCTTTCGTTGCCTCTGTACCTACATGTTAGCGAGGATTACTTTTCCTTGATTTATTTGGAGACATAGCTTGACATTTGTCAAAACACTTATATCACTAAAGTCTAAATTTCTAATAAGCTTTAAAAATTCTTTCCCCCAAATAGGTTTTACATTTACAAACTTCCAAAAATCTGTGACTCTGGAAACAGATTGATCACGAAAGGCGTCGCCTTTTACTGTCTTGACTCTAATCAACAAACATTTCGTCTCCCGAGAACTTCGATAGAGGACGATTCGCAACCTCTGGCGTTTACGCTGAAGCCGATCTACAGTCAAGAAGAAATGGTAAACATCTAAACGACATTTTTCTTCATAAGATGGAAAATATACAGGATCAAAATAGCAACGATACATCACAGTTACCCAATTTCTTTCAAAAATTAGTAAAATAACATAATTTAACGGAATTGAATATATACGTATTTTATTCCCCAGGTTTGGCATATGTTATACAACGATCAGACATCAATTGGGGTATCTCCATCAGGAGGACATGCAAAAGGTAGATTTTATGTACCTTTTACATTGAGAAATCAAACGCAGGAAATGGTTGTTAAGGTTTGCACATCATTTCCAATACTGACCACTGTTGTCTACCTATTACAAGATTGCTTTAGCAAAAATATATTTAAGCGTACTCGCAAATACATATACGTGCCAAGGTGATGGCTCAGGACCTGCGGTCGTCACAATTGGAAATAATTATAACTCATTCAGTGTTTACAAACAAATTTTCTTTCACGGCTGTGCATCAAAAGAGTTGGTATCGTGGCTTCCAATTGGTCCGCAGTAGTGCAAGCGCTAAAACGCACAACTAATAATATTCATGCAAAAAATTTCCGAATCACAAACGTATCATGACAGCCTTACCTTTAGCTCACAGACATGATGTGGTCCTAGAAGCATCCTGGCGATGAACATTATTTTTGTATTCTCGGTGCCAATGTGCGTATCTTTACAAAAGTTGTAATCCAGTATACATCGTTCAAACGTTTCTCTTTTACCTCTGCAGGAGTGGTAGCTTACGATTCCAGCACTGGGTTTTGGATGGCTTACAGTATTCCCAAGTTTCCTGAAAAAAGAGGGCATACCAATGGCCTAAAAGTGCCAATAACTATGGGCAAAGCATGTGTGTATCGTTTAATTCCAGTGAAATGGATAAAATCGGGAAGGTTGGGGTTTCATGTTTACTATGATGATTATGCTCCTTTGGAACAGTGTCGAAAACGTTGGTCATTTTTAATTTGAAACGATAAAAGCTTAAGTTCATTCTTTTAAACAATTACTTTAGCTTGACAAATCACATTGTAAAAATGATCTCAAAGAGAGTCGTACCTTCAGTATTCTCTTTCTTCGTCAACGTGTAGCAGGTTGTTACCGCCCCTTTGTGAGGAGCGGTAGCCGCCTCTTCCATAAGGTTTTAGGAACGTTCAACTTAAATTTAATTTCTTAGTTCCCAGTGGAACCCTTTACTGAAATCCAAACATGAACTAGATATAAAATCCATGTAATATGGGACACATGAAGATTGCATATATGGGGCTGATGTTAGTGTGGAATTTACATCTGCCCAGGTAAAAATATTGGATGGACACAACCCAGATCCAGACCTAAAGCCACATATTTACCAAATAAACTTTTATCTGGAAAAAGATGTGGGCCAGGTATCAGTTGCATACTGGACCAGGTATTGAATATATATGTGGCCATTTAAAGATTTAGAAGGGTGTAACCAAATCTAAATAAGAACTAGATCTTAGCAATAGATGGACCAGAAAAAAATCTGAATAAGGTTTAGTCCTATAAATTAAAATCTCTACAGTCCCTCAGCATCCTGGAGAAGAGCACTTCGGTTATGCCAAACATCTACTCTTGAAGTTCTGCTTTCCAAGGAAACTATCTTTAAAAAGACAAAATTTAACGACTGACCATCCCCAAGGACTTCGGACCGCTTGCATCATCGGTCTGTCCTACTTATTGAGGCATTAAACAAAAACGGTAAATATTTTCAAGTAAGTTCAATTTATTTTGAAGCAAAAAGGTCACCTCTTCTATAGAAGTAAAGAAAACAGTGCGACAAAACTTTTCATTTAATGTTATCGCAGTGGTGCGTACTTCCCATATTATACTTCGGCACGTATTTGAATGTACACTTTGCATACTTCTAGGTGAATCCCTTCCTTCCTTACTTTACTTCTTAAGTCGAAAGAAATGAATGTCTTTAATACTAGCTATGCCCTAAAATGCAAATTATTTTCATAAATCTGCTCAAAAAATTCCAGTAAAAATGTGTAGCCCCAGAATGACTGCGATATTTCTGTTTCCTAAGCATGAAATGTCTGTGTGTTAATAAATTTATATCTGGTATGATAAAGCCGTATGAATTTAATTTGTATGTCTCGTGTCGATTTCCATCGATCTATATCTGGCTTCATGTGACCGAATAAAACCTGATTTGCATATCTCGAATTGATTTTCCACATTTTATTGCTGGTTTGATGTAGGCACATCAATCTTGGTTAAATGTGACCTTGAACTTTATCAAGTACGGTAATTTGATTTGGCCACATGAAGCTTGATCTGCCTATCTGGAATGGATTTTTGTTACGTTAAATCTGGTTTTATATGACCGACACAAACTTGATTAATATTACTGTTATGCGTTTCTATCATTTAATATCTCTCTCTTGATATGGTTTTGTAAAACTTCATTTGCACATCTGACAATGGTTTAATGATGTCATTATGAACGGACTTTGCAAGGAAAATTGAACACGATCAGTTTAAGTTCAAGTTCGGCAAACAGTCCGTTGTAAAATCGCGTCATCACTATTAACTTGTTTTGCACGGTTGCGTCGTTTAGCTGTGTTTAAAATTGCGGCGCGAAGTAGGCAAACATTTCATTATTGGCAATCCCTTTGTAAAGAGGTTGTACGCTTGACGTCGGCGCGTTTTGGTTTGGCTTGCTGGATGGATGTTGTCATGGGTAGTGCGTGTGTTACCAGTGCGTACCGCACGATCAACACAAGAGATAATTAACTAAGTTTAGCAAAAATGAGATGAAATTTCGTCATGAACATTAATCCATTTATTCTACTTATTAATTTACATGAAAAGATGGGAAGGGTTTGTACTTTATAGCTCTAGGTAACGGAACTGAGGGACTAAGTGTGCAAACCCCTGTACGGAACATTTTGGGTTTTATCGCAGAATGTTTTGCTGTCTCCGAAGAGCAGATCTTGTGCTATATAGCCAAAGTTCTCTAACAGGGGGGGGGTGGTTTAAACCGACACGTCCTCCATGAAAGGCGACAATCCAAAAAGTTATCTCCAAAAAATGCAGCTTCCATTTCTAGTTCATTGCTTCATTACACATATACAATAACCTGGAAAAATGTGTCTTCCTTCCAGGCTTGGCGCCAAGGTTGCCAGACAGCCACTCTATGTCGAGCCGGTGGCCGATGAAATGAGCCAGGACGCGCGCCGATCGAGTTGTATCGGCACGCGTGTATATATATATATATAGTAAAACAAATCGAAAATTACTAAATACTTCCAACAGAAAAGTAAATCAACGGTGGAATTTATTTGTTACGGAGTCATTTTTTCAACATCGCCCATCGCGTCCCCAAAATTTCTGTGGGGGGAGTGCCCCCCTGCCCCCCGCTGGCTACGCTAGTGTATATATATATATATAGTAAAACAAATCGAAAACACTTACTAAATACTTCCAACAGAAAAAGTAAATCAACGGTGGAATTTATTTGTTATTTATATACAAAAACTTGTTCTTCTGTATATGACGTTCCTTTCAGAGGCAACATCTTTCTTCAAAATAATAAATATATATATATATATATATATATATATATATATATATATATATATATATATATATATAAATATATATATATTATAAGTACAGTAACTTAACAGTTGAATTTGGTATGCAGTTCATTTACAGGCACTGACGATTGCAACCTAATGCATGAAACAGTCTGTCTGCCAAATGTTAGTTTAGGAACATGCCTACCATTTATACATATATATACATATATATATATATATATATATATATATATATATATATGTATGTATATATATATATATATATATATATATATATATATATATATATATATATACAAAAAAGGAACAAGATGGTGACGCTTTCATTACATCCAGTTTACTTAATTCGGCCAACCATAAACCTGCTTCTTTCGTCAGATATATCGACGACATATTCATCATTTGCTAAGAAAGCTTTGAGGAGCTCCAGGATTTTTTTTCAGTTGGCCAACAGCCTACATCCCACCATCAAATTTACGATGGAGTCCTCTTGCAACAATATCCCCTTTTTAGATGTCGAAATTCTTTTCAAGCGAGGGGTTATCTCCACAAAAGTATTCACCAAACCCACTGACAGGCATTGCTATTTGCATTTCAATAGCTTTCAAACAGCCCATATTAAGCAATCTATTGTTTTTAGTCAGCTGTTGAGGTTCAAGCGCATTTGTTCGGAAATTGCTTATTTCACTCTTGAGTCGGCTAAGCTCATTCATCATCTTATGCTTAGAGGTTACCCTTTTAAACTTTTAGACTAAAAGTTTGAACGTGTCTACTCCCTCGATCGCAATCAACTTCTCAAGTATAAAGAGAAACCTATCCAGATGCGCATACCTCTAGTCATTAAACATCATCCTGTTCTAGAACCCCTACTTCGCAAAATCAAATCGTCTTGGTGTATTCTTCAGAGTGATCCTGCAATTGAGAAATTTTCCCCTTACCCCCGACCATTGCCCGCAAACAATCGTGCAACCTGCAATCAATCATCAGCAGAACCAGACCCCGCCCCAAATCCCCCAAAGGCAATCGACCCTGTCATGAATCTAGATGTCAACTGTGTGATTTCGTCAACCCTTCCACTAGTTACATTGACCCCTCATCTGGTTTTGCTCTCACCCCTGGTTCATTCAACTGTGACTCAGCCAAAGTAGTCTACTACCTCTATTGTGCCAAATGCCCCAACGGAGCTTATGTAGGAGAAACTTGCGACAGATTTCGTCTCAGATTTAACAACCATAAACACTCTATTAGACATAATAAGACCGGATTCCCTGTAGCAGCGCATTTGAACTCACCTAGTCATTCCATCCACGATCTACGTTTCTTTATTTAAGCTGGTAATTTCCCCTCTGCTGATAAACGCAAACAATTCGAATTGAAGACCATCCTAAAACTTAAATCCCACATAACAGGATTAAATAAAGATTTATCGATTCTAAGCCATTACTCGTGGGTTCAACAAATTTAACTGTTGTAACTAAGTTTTCTAACTCTTGATCTTAATCCGATTTGTGTTATTGTTAAGTGCTTTCCGAGTGGGGTTGATCTCCTCCTCTGTGTGTAAGACCAGTAGCTAGGTACTGACTTTTCGTAGTATTCCACTCTCAGTCGTCTTATTTGGCAACTGATGACGGGCAAGGTGCCTGAAATATTTTGCCTTCAGTTTTACACTTTTTTTCACTGGATGTAATGAAAGCGTCACCATCTTGTTCGTTCTTTTTTGTGTGTGGTATCCAGTACGCGTTTCCAGTAATATATATATATATATATATATATATATATATATATATATATATATATATATATATATATATATATATATTTATCTATTTATTTATTTATTTATTTATTTATTTATATAACGGTAATTCCCAACTTAGTGGGAAATTGTTATATCTGCTTGTACATACGGCGAAAAAATAACAATAAAATACATAAGACAAAGAATTCACCCTAACGTCAAAACGTATACCTAACGTTATTTCAATGGCCAGCCATCCGTTCATGTTTACAGCTAGGTGTCCGTAAATCTGACAACTTTGAAGTTATTGTATAACGCTAATTCCTACCTTAGGGGGAAATTGTTATATCTGCGCGTACATAGGGCGAAAAAATAACAATGAAATACATAAGGAAAAGTATTCGCCCTAACTTCAAAAAATATAAACAACGTTATTTCAATGGCCAGTCATCCGTTCGTGTTAACAGCTAGGTGTCCGTAAGTTTGACAACTTTGAAGAAATTGTACCTTTCTTGTAAATTCGGGAGGGCGCCCTTGTCCGTTTTCGTATTCCGATAGAAAAAGTGTGTAGAAACGTTACGGCCAAACTTATACTTCGCCCCAAAAAATTTTTCCACTTAAGGTCGACTTTTCAACAACAACTTTCCCCCTATGTGCGCTAGTGAAATATATATCTACTTTGTAAATCTAGGAGGGCGCCCTTGTCGGTTTACGTATTCCTTTAGAAAAAGTGTGTGGAGACGTTAAGGCGAAACTTATATTTCGCCTCAAAGTTTTTCTCCCTAAGGTCAAATTCTACAAGATTTCAAACTTATGTGACTGTTACCGCTACTTATCATCATCTTTTTACTTCTATGTCAAAAAGTCGCAATGTCGCACCGCTACCACCTTACATTTACACTCTTGGCGGAGCGTGCTTCTGATGCAATGATAGAAGCACCGTCTCGCTTGGTACTTGAATTAATTTAACCGTTCCTTCAGCAGAAAGCTGCTTGCTTACAGCCTGATCGGCATGACGTAGATTCCTGGTTACAGGGATTTGAAGTCTCTTGAGTTCTGCGTATCTTTCATCTTTCAGTAGTAACTTCCATCAAAATAAGGCAAAGGTTGACGATGTTAGGTGTTGCATTCTACAAGGTTTTCAATTATTCGACTGTTTTCGTTACTTATCGCCATGCTTCAGTTCTATGTCAAGAAGTCGAAATGGTAGACCCATATTTATATATGACTCCAGTAAGCTCTTCGTTCATTTCTTTTTTTCCTACTTTTAGCTACGCAAATGCTTTACACAGAACCTTTTATATACTACTCATTCACGCCTCCAAAATTACAACTGATAGCACCAACATTTCAGAAGGTTTTGAAAGGTGAGAGCCTTACAAATCCACCTTGGTACCATAAAATCCAACTTCAGTCATGTAGTGGTCAGAATTTTACACATAATGCTAAGCACCTGGATTTCGACAAAGGTAATTTGATGTTACGTTTTGAATAAAATAATCGTAAAAAGGTTATCGCTACGTCAGATCTTTACCGAAGCCGTTAAAGAGTGATAGTAAGATATGATTTAAGAATTAGGGACTTTTCATGCTGTTTTTCTAAAGTGCCGTTTTAATAGTTTGGCCTATTCACACTGATTAAAAAGCTAAACTTCTATTTGTTCGGTGTGGGCAGGTGGTTGTGCCTTATCCCGAGGTAAACTCCCTGTAATGATTAGAAGTCATATCAGACTACTCTATTTTACTCGGCCTGTGTTGTCGTAATGTGCTTACTAACAAGCGAATGTTTAATTTCTCTTCATCTCTTGAATTAATATAATGCCGTGCTTGAATGGAGTGGGTTAAATAATGTTTGAACTGTGCAGTGATACAGGAGAATGCACTCTGGGGTCATAATGCTCTCGCTGGATGCACTCAGACTGTACCCCGTGCTTCGCGTGCATTTACTCTGACCGTGTGTAATTATGCTGCGTTTAATGCACTGTCCTTCCTGAGATTACCTCTTATTTGTTTGTTAAAAAGAAGAAACATCGCAAACTTAATTGGATCCTTGGACTTAGGTCAAACACTAATGGATTAATCACAGACCTTGGCCCCTTTAGCATATTTCACTTCAACATGAAAACGATATCCTGTAACTCCTTAAGCCTTTCGTATTTACCTCTGGTAACTTATAAATGGCTATGTAAACTATTATGTTTCATTTCGCCTCTCTGTTCGGTGATTAACATTAAACATTTCACCGGCTGGTTCTGGAGATCGGTATAAACGCTAAGGCGAAATATTTTGACCTATGTATAAAGTCATATAACATCTCTCGCCTAAGGGTGGAATGAGTGAAGAAGACATATATATGCATACATACACACACACACACACACACACACACATATATATATATATATACAAATATATAAATATATATATATGTATATATATGTATATGTATAAATATGTATATATGAGTGGTTACCCATAAAGAAAAATTTCTGGAGAAATCAAACGGGCGTCATATATTTCCCGGCAGTCATCACTGCAGTACAAAAGTAAGGGGAAACACCGTAACCGTATTGCTTTTGTTACCCGGTTCAACCCATCTATCGACCTATTGTTACGTAAAGTGAAGAGTGATTAGAGAAACCTAAAAAGTGACCCGGCTCTGGCTGAAACTTTCTCCTGTTCTCCGGTTCTGGCCAAGAAACAACCCCATAACATATACAGCCTTCTGGTTCACACCAAAACTCGCCTCCTTCAGGCAACGTACCATGTAGGAATCCCCGCTGTAAAATATGCGAGCATTTTGATATCAGCCCATCTATCGAATTGAGCAACAAAGTCAAGCTTTACCCAGACAGGGCAGGTTGCAATACCCACAATGTAGTGTATGTACTTTACTGTACAAAATGTCCTGAAGCCATATATGTAGGTGAAACAGCAAACCGTTTTAAAATGCGGTTTAATAATCACAAACACAGCATTAGAAATAACCCTCCCGGCCTTCCAGTAGCAGCCCACTTTAATTCACCACTCTCGCCTCGATCTCAGTTGTTTCATCGCCAAACAAGCTTTTACCAGTAGCAACAACATAGAGCTGTACGAACAGCGGCTAATACACAAACTCCAATCCCATAGCACTGGCCTTAATCGAGACACATCTTTTCTATCCCCTTACAAAATCAATAAAAGAAGCTTCAGTGCGTCCGTCTAGTTTAACTGTCTTGGTCATTTCTGAGGAAGATTGCAGGGCAATCGAAATGTTATTTGTGTAGTGTTCTTCTACGTGTATCACCATTTAGTTGGAATTAAAGCGTTATACTCTGTATTGACACCATTTAGTTTATTTTCCAACACACGGTATATGTTTATTCATATAACTATGTTATATATATATGTATGTATATATATATATATATATGTGTGTGTGTGTGTATATATATATATATGTTTATATATATGCGTGTATATATATATATATATATATATATATATATATATATATATATATAAATATATATATATATATATATATATATATATATATATATATATATATATATATATATATATATATATATATATATATATATATATATATGTATATATATATATATCATATAAGGTCTAAATGCTGAGGAGCACAATGGAAATGTGTAGGTCGAAAAGGGAAAAGGCTAGTAAAAAGTTTTTAAAATTTGCGGAAAAACTCCACGACGTTTCTCGTCTTAACCTCTCATCAGGTGGCAAAAGCCAAACTGAACAACCAACACTAACAATTGGACACGATAAACCTCAAATCCGAAGCGGTCAGTGTAAAAACAGAAACGGGCGAAAGTGATGGTCAGAAAACATGAGCGCCAACGATGAAGCACAAACCCCAAAAAACAGTCCTGGATGAAAGCGTACAGGTAAGAATCGAACATGGTCGGGAAAAAATAGAAAAAAAGTAGCCAAGAACCAGGCCCGGAAAAAAGGTACACCGGAAAAAACGAGCACGAACGGGTATGTGTAAAAGGAGTTTAATTTGCTCAAAAGAGGGTGAATATTACAAAAGGGAAATTCGAACGTTAAGGCCGTGTGGAGCGAGAGTACCTAGCCTCATGATAAGTCGGTTTTCAGCACTAAGGCGGTCACGATCGGAGCCTCGGCACATTACAGCTGCGGTAACGATTAAGTGTTGTATAGTTTCAAGTTTCAAGTTTATTTTTCACCTCAAATTGCTAGAAATAAACATTACTGCACAATAAAACATGTAAAAACAAATACTATCATTAAAGGTGAAAGGAGCCAGATGAGAGCAGAGATGCTTTTACTAAGTCTGGCCCCTCAAGAAAGCAGAACTTGAAACTTCAAAACCTTTTTGAAAATTTCCTTTAGAGCGGAAATTTAAACAAAACTACAATTTTTATATGTGAAAGAGGAACCAAAATCTACAGTGCTGTGAAATTTCCGTGTAATTTAGACATGTGGGCCAATTTCTCGAGGTATCAGTAAATGAAGTTACTAGATTTTTGTTCCAAAGTGAACTTCAAGTTTCAAGTTCAAGTTGAAGGGGGACTGAAATGTGTAGCCACCGGGTATCCATGGAGATTCCGTTTGATGGACCTTAGTTGCTCTGTGACTCAGTCCGCAAGGCGCTTGGCCTCTCCCACATTCAACGAGTTACAACGCCCACAAGCTAAATCATAAACTACAATAGAGGAAATGCAGGAGAATCTTTGTTTGATAATGAAGGTATTGCCGTTGGGGCCTGAAATGTTGACGAGGTCGTGTTTGCCAACAAATGGGTAGGTATTATACCTCGGATGGTTACAGGGAAAGGTACAGGGGTGTCGTTGAAAGAAGCTAATGGGTGGGAAGCCCGAACTAAATGTTTTGTTAAATTTTTCTCAACTCTTAAAGCAGTGATGGGGGGTTCCGGGATAACATCACGGGTTTAGGGGTCTTGTCGGAGGGACTCTACTTTTTTGTAGATAGCGCGTAAAATAGGACGGACAGAAGGGTGATATGAAATAACCAAAGGAAAACGTAGATTGGTACCAGATTTGTTCTTTTTCTCCAAGGGTTCCTCTCTGCTGGTTCCCTGAATTCTGTGTAGGGCATTAGAGAGGATTTTGGCAGGGTACTGGCGTTTTTTGAAAAAAGGATAAAATTTCTTCAGAGGCAGTGGAGAAATCAGCATCCTCCCAACATATTCGCCTGGCTCGCAAGAGCTGGGAATAAGGGATAGATTTAGCGCAGGATTTGGGATGGTTGGAAGGGTACAATAGGTAGTTATGCGAGTCGGTTATTGCGCAACCATTTTCTGTCTCCTTAAGCTACATTTTTAGAGCACGCTGATATAACACAGCATATTACATGTTTAAATGTATAAACATATGTTATAAGTACAAGCCCCATATAAAGACACTATAAAGAGGGCGACTTGAAGGCATTATATATGGTATTACTTTACTAAAAACATACACACAAAATAAACCCTCGAACAATAGGTCTTCACGAAAATGAGGACCTATTGTAAATGAAGACCTAACACATATTTTTAGAGCATGGAATGTCGACCAAAGGTAGAATCCAGGTAAATATATTTGTACATATATAAATGTATTTGTATGCGTGCGTGTGTGTTTACACTTTCACGTAAAAATACTACAAAACAAGAGCAATTTTATCTGAAATATACACAGTAACGTTACAAAACTGCAAGGGTTGGTAGTGAAAGCGTAAAGCTACAATGGTAGCTGGTAAAATTTAAAAAATAAGTCTCAGTAAAACTGGTTATAAGGAATATGAAGGTTGGGACCATACAGATGGTAGAGTGCTCAATAAAGTAGGAGCAGATATACTATAAAATGCTAAAAGTCAATCTAAAATTTAAAATGTCATATCTACGAGCTTGTTTCATGAGGTTCATAAGAACATCACTCTTCAGGATAAAACATTGTATGAGCTGGAAGGGCAGAGTCAGCTCCGTTTATTTCAGATTTAGCCCGGATTAAAGTTGCACAATAGGTATTTCTTTCTGTGTCTGCAAGCAGATCCTAGCTCATTTCTATTGTTCAGACTGGCCATGTCTGGCTTGTAGATAATGAAGCATTTTTCTTTCAGACAGAGATTACAGGTTTTGGTCGAATTTGAGTAGGGATTACTTCTTCCAACAATTCTCCATAGCATTTCTGTTTTTGCTGTTCTTGAAGCTGCTTTTGTGTGCATTGCATTTTTGTTTGAAGGTATTCTCTGTTAGGCCTATGTATGTTTGTCTGTCGTTGTTATCATGGCGGGTTACTGTGGCTTGGTATATCACTCCTGTTGTTAGGCAGTTTACTTGTATGGGGCAGGTGTCCTTAGCTCTGCAATTGTAATTCTTTGGTGGGGTTGTTGCCTGGTCCATATTTCGTATGATAGCTTTGTTATGTCCAGATATTATTTGTCCCATATTAGGCATATAACTGTAGCTAAGTGTGTTCCGGTTGAGTATTTTGTCTTTAAGTTAGGAGGCTGTCTCCTGGCTTTTAGAGGAGGGTCCCGAAACAAATGCGATATATATATATATGGCCCTCCTCTTAAAGCCAGGAGACAGCCTCCTAACTTAAAGACTCTTGTTACATCATCTAAGTTAGTTCAGTCTTTAAGCACCGGTAATAAGAAATGTGATAAGCCAAGATGTCAAGTATGTCAGTTCATTATAACAGATCGATCATTTACTCCACCTGGTTCAACTATTTCTATCCGACCGCCTTCCCTTGATTGTGATACTCCTAATGTTGTATACCTTTTATGTTATGCTGCGGGCGAAGAAGGTAGCTAGGTTGGTCAGACGGGCCCCAAGTTTAGGTTGAGATTTAACAATCACAAAAAGTCAATCATCGACAAAGTCAACCTTCCCGTTTCCAATCATTATTGCAGATTAGGGCATAACTTCTCTAATCTGCGTTGTATACTCCTCTGCTCGCGGTTCACTACAACAAACCAGCGACTCTGAGCGGAGAGTAACTGGATTATAGCCCTTAATACGCACAAACAGGGCCTTAACAAAGACTTGGGCGTTCTCAGTGGTTTTAGCTTTGCTAGCAACCGTTAGTCCTTAGCAACAGTTAACCTTCCTTGCGCGCCGTGACTTTTCTCTCAGAGGAGTGCGTACTGTGCGCATAAATTCATCTCTGCGTGTTTGGCGGTTTCTGCTAAAGCTTTTGTTTGTTTCAATTTTGCTACATTTTTTATAATGCAGTTGAAGGCCACAGGAGTGTCCGAAATATTCGTTTCAAATAAAGACTATTGTGCTCTGAATACCGTCGTTTTCATCATTTTTTGGTTTTCTTGTCGATATGAAGCATACGTGGAACTCTTTAATATATATATATATATACATATATATATATATAACATAGTTATATGAATAAACATATACCGTGTGTTGGAAAATAAACTAAATAGTGTCAATACAAAGTATAACGCTTTAATTCCAACTAAATGGTGATACACGTAGAAGAACACTACACAAATAACGTTTCGATTGCCCTGCAATCTTCCTTAGAAATGACCAAGACAGTTAAACTAGACAGACGCACTGAAGCTTCACTTATTGATTGTGTAAGGGGATAGAAAAGTTGTGTCTCGACTAAGGCCAGTGCTATGGGATTGGAGTTTGTGTATTAGCCGCTGTTCGTACAGCTTTCTGTTGTGGCTAAAGCTTGTTTGGCGATGAAACAACTGAGATCGAGGCGAGAGTGGTGAATTAAAGTGAGCTGCTACTGGAAGGCCGGGAGGGTTATTTCTTATGCTGTGTTTGTGATTATTAAACCGCATTCTAAAACGATTTGCTGTTTCACCTACATAAATGGCTTCAGGACATTTTGTACAGTAAAGTACATACACTACATTGGGGGTATAGCAACCTGCCCTGTCTGGGTAAAGCTTGACTTTGTTGCTAAATTTGACAGATGGGCTGATATCAAAATGCTCGCATATTTTACAGCGGGGATTCCTACATGGTACGTTGCCTGAAGGAGGCGAGTTTTGGTGTGAACCAGAAGGCTGTATATGTTGGGGGGTTGTTTCTTGGCCAGAACCGGAGAACAGGAGAAAGTTTCAGCCAGAGCCGGGTCACTTTTTAGGTTTCTCCAATCACTCTTCACTTTACGTAACAATAGGTCGATAGATGGGCTGAACCGGGTAACAAAAGCAATACGGTTACGGTGTTTCCCCTTACTTTTGTACTGCAGTGATGACTCCCGGGAAATATATGACGCCCGTTTGATTTCTCCAGAAATTATTCTATATGGGTAACCACTCTTCAACATGGTTTTAACTAGGCCACCGACAGCTATGTCATAATCCACTTTATCACAACAAATGCGTTTAAATCTAAAAAGTTGGCCGAAGGCTATCGAAGACTTAATGTGTGGTGGATGATTGGAAACTAGTGTAATTGAGGTATGTGGGCCTATCCGTGGGCTTCCTATATAAACTCGTCTTAAAGCCAAAGCCAGCCAAAGTGTCACTGTTCTCAATCTCGTCCACTAGAGAGATCAATTCCTCGTGGAATTTCTGTGTTGGATCAGAGTCCTGTTCAATATAAAATTGTTCATTGTTTAATTGGGCTTCGGCCTCCGAGATAAAGCTTTCCCGGTCGAGGATGGTTATAGCCCCTCCCTTATCCGCCTGTCTTATAACAATATTGTCATTGTTTTTCAGGCCCTGAAGAGCTTTCCGTTTCCGGGCTGGTAGTTTATTGGGAACTTTCTCTTTGGTTGATTCCAGGAAAGTATCCAAGTGGCCCCTGACCTGATTGACAAAGGCGTCAATATGGGGGTTTCGACCTGAGGGTGGGGTCCATTGGGATGTTTTAGGAGGAACATAGTCGGGAGGTTTAGTGGTATTATCGTTGTCCTTGAAGTATTCATCCAGACGCACTTTGCGTAGGAAACTCTCCGTGTTATGACAGAGTTCTACAGTATCTAACTTTGCTGTGGGGCAGAAAGAAAGCCCCCGTGAGAGGACGGATATCTCTGAGTGAGTAAGGGGGTGGTGGGACAAATTAGCGACATTCTTCTTCTTATGACAGAAGAGCCGTCTGTGACCTATGCGCTACGAGCACGGTGTAAGTGTACGATATCAGGTGTTAAATAATCGCACTGGCCTTAATCGGGACACATCTTTTTTATCCTCTTACTCAATCAATAAGTAAAGCTTCAGTGATTCCGTCAAGTTTAACAGTCTTGGTCATTTCTGAGGAAGATTGCAAGGCAATCGAAACGTTATTTGTGTAGTGTTCTCCTATGTGTATCACCATTTCGTTGGAATTAAAGCGTTATACTTTGTATTGACTATATATATATATATATATATATATATATATATATATATATATATATATATATATATATATATATATATATATATATATGTGTGTGTGTGTGTATGTATGCATATATATGTCTCCTTCACTCATTTCACCCTTAGGCGAGAGATGTTATATGAACTTATACATAGGTCAAAATATTTCGCCTTAGCGTTTATACCGATCTCCAGAACCAGCCGGTGAAATGTTTAATGTAAAACACCGAACAGCGAGGCGAAATGAAACATAATAGTTTACATAACTATTTATAAGTTACCAGAGGTAAATACGAAAGGCTTAAGGAGTTACATGATATCGTTTTCATGTTGAAGTGAAATCAGCTAAAGGGGCCAAGGTCTGTGATTAATCCATTAGTGTTTGACCTAAGTCCAAGGATCCAATTAAGTTTGGGATGTTTCTTCTATTTAACATTGCAAACAAATAAGAGGTAATCTCAGGAAGAACAGTGCATTAAACGCAGCATAATTACACACGGTCAGAGTAAATGCACGCGAAGCACGGGGTACAGTCTGAGTGCATCCAGAGAGAGCATTATGACCCCAGAGTGCATTCTCCTGTATCACTGCACAGTTCAAACATTATTTAACCCACTTCATTCAAGCACGGCATTACATTAATTCAAGAGATGAAGAGAAATTAAACATTCGCTTGTTAGTAAGCACATTACGACAACACAAGCCGAGTAAAATAGAGTAGCCTGATATGACATCTAATCATTACCGGGAGTTTACCTCGGGATAAGGCACAACCACCTGCCCACACCGAACCAATAGAAGTTTAGCTTTTTAATCAGTGTGAATAGGCCAAACTATTAAAGCGGCACTTTAGAAAAACAGCATGAAAAGTCCCTAATTCTTAAATCATATCTTACTATCACTCTTTAACGGCTTCGGTAAAGATCTGACGTAGCGATAACCTTTTACGATTATTTTATTCAAAACATAACATCAAATTACCTTTGTCGAAATCCAGGTGCTTAGCATAATGTGTAAAATTCTGACCGCTACATGACTGAAGTTAGATTTTATGGTACCAAGGTGTATTTGTAAGGCTCTCACCTTTCAAAACCTTCTGAAATGTTGGTGGTATCAGATGTAATTTTGGAGGCGTGAATGAGTAGTATATAAAAGTTCTGTGTAAAGCATTTGCGTAGCTAAAAGTAGGAAAAAAAGAAATGAACGAAGAGGTTACTGGAGTCATATATAAATATGAGTATACCATTTCGACTTCTTGACATAGAACTGAAGTATGGCGATAAGTAACAAAAACAGTCGAATAATTGAAAACCTTGTAGAATTCAACACCTAACATTGTCAACCTTTGCCTCATTTTGATGGAAGTTACTACTGAAAGATGAAAGAAACGCAGAACTCAAGAGACTTCAAATCCCTGTGACCAGAAATCTACGTCATGCCGATCAGGCTGTAAGCAAGCAGCTTTCTGCTGAAGGAACGGTTAAATTAATTCAAGTACCAAGCGAGACGGTGCTTCCATCATTGCATAAGAAGCACGCTCCGCCAAGAGTGTAAATGTAAGGTGGTAGCGGTGCGACATTGCGACTTTTTGACATAGAAGTAAAAAGATGATGATAAGTAGCGGTAACAGTCTCATAAGTTTGAAATCTTGTAGAATTTGACCTTAGGGAGCAAACCTTTGAGGCGAAATATAAGTTTCGCCTTAACGTCTCCACACACTTTTTCTAAAGGAATACGTAAACGGACAAGGGCGCCCTCCTAGATTTACAAAGTAAATACAATTACTTCAAAGTTGTCAAATTTACGGACACCTAGCTGTAAACACGAACGGATGGCTGGCCATTGAAATAACGTTAGGTATACGTTTTGACGTTAGGGTGAATTCTTTGTCTTTTGTATTTTATTGTTATTTTTCGCCGTATGTACAAGCAGGCACCTTTCCCGTCATCAGTTGCCAAATAAGACGAGTGAGAGTGGAATACTATGAAAAGTCAGTACCTAGCTACTGGTCTTACACACAGAGGGGAAGATCAACCCCACTCGGAAAGCACTTAACAATAACACAAATCGGATTAAGATCAAGAGTTAGAAAACTTAGTTACAACAGTTAAATTTGTTGAACCCACGAGTAATGGCTTAGAATCGATAAATCTTTATTTAATCCTGTTATGTGGGATTTAAGTTTTATTCGAATTCGAATTGTTTGCGTTTATCAGCAGAGGGGAAATTAGCAGCTTAAATAAAGAAACGTAGATCGTGGATGGAATGATTAGGTGAGTTAAAATGCGCTGCTACAGGGATTCCGGTCTTATTATGTCTGATAGAGTGTTTATGGTTGTTAAATCTGAGACGAAATCTGTCGCAAGTTTCTCCTACATAAGCTCCGTTGGGACATTTGGCACAATAGAGGTAGTAGACTACTTTGGCTGAGTCACAGTTGAATGAACCAGGGGTGAGAGCAAAACCAGAAGAGGGGTCAATGTAACTAGTGGAAGGGTTGATGAGATCACACAGTTGACATCTAGATTCATGACAGGGTCGATTGCCTTTGGGGGAGTTGGGGCGGGGTCTGGTTCTGCTGATGATTGAACGCAGGTTGCGCGAATGTTTGCGGGCAATGGTCGGGGGTAAGGGGAAAATAGACTCACTTTCAGGATCACTCTGAAGAATACACCAAGACGATTTGATATTGCGAAGTAGGGGTTCTAGAACAGGATGATGTTTAATGACTAGAGGTATGCGCATCTGGATAGGTTTCTCTATATACTTGAGAAGTTGATTACGATCGAGGGAGTAGACGCGTTCAAAAGTTTCGTCTAAAAGTTTAAAAGGGTAACCTCTAAGCATAAGATGATGAATGAGCTTAGCCGACTCAAGAGTGAAATCATCAATTTCCGAACAAATGCGCTTGGACCTCAGCAGCTGACTAAAAACAATAGATTTCTTAATATGGGCTGGGTGAAAGCTATTGAAATGCAAATAGCAATGCCTGTCAGTGGGTTTGGTGAATACTTTTGTGGAGAACACCCCCGCTTCAAAACAATTTCGACATCTAAAAAGGGGATATTATTGCAAGAGGACTCCATCGTAAATTTGATGGTGGGATGTAGGCTGTTGGCTAACTGAAAAAATCCTGGAGTTCCTCAAAGCTTTTTCCCAAAAGATGAATATGTCGTTGATATATCTGACGAATAGAGCAGCTTTATGGTTGGCCGAATTAAGTAAACTGGATGTAATGAAAGTGTCACCATCGTGTTCCTTCTTTTTTGTATATATATATAAATATATATTTTTATATATATAAAACAAATAAATTCCACCGTTGATTTACCTTTTCTGTTGGAAGTATTTAGTAAGTGTTTTCGATTTGTAACATCAGAGGCAACATCTTTCTTCAATATATATATATATATATATATATATATATATATATATATATATATATATATATATATATATATATATATATATATATATATATATATATATATATATATATATATATATATATATATATATATATATATATATATATATATATATATATATATATATATATATATATATATATATATATATATATATATATATATATATATATTGAAGAAAGATGTTGCCTCTGAAAGGAACGTCATGTACAGAAGAACCAGTCATATATTTTCCGTCCAAAACCTTCTGTAATGGGTAAGAAAACATTGGAAGATGAAAAGGTGTCAATGTCTTAATCGTCTCGATATCGTTTACTCAAAATTCATATATGCCTTTATATCTTGATATGAAGATTTAGAGCGGCCACTAAAGTTGGTTTTTGAAATTTACAATTTTTTTCGAAACCTGTTCTTGTTTTTTCGCATACCAATGACAAATTATCAAACTTAGAAACCCCCTGTAGCCTTAATACAAATAACTGTGTCATGAGTGAGTACTAAACGGTCAATTAGATCTTCGAAAGTTCAGGACCAAAGACATCTTTATATTCTGCAAAGAATCGTTACAAATGAGGACACCATAATTCAAACTTCTAAGTTTTCCAGTAACTGTTGGATATGAAACTTGACTGATCATGCTAATTTTTAGTTAACCTGGCCAAGTCAAACCAATCCTGATGTAACTTGATTAAACCATTGTCAGATGTGCAAATGAAGTTTTACAAAACCATATCAAGAGAGATATAACTTGATAGAAACGCATAACAGTAATATTAATCAAGTTTCTGCCGGTCATACAAAACCAGATTTAACGTAACAAAAATCCATTCCAGATAAATCCATTCCAGATAGGCAGATCAAGCTTCATGTGGCCAAATCAAATTACCGTACTTGATAAAGTTCAACGTCAGATTTAACCAAGATTGATGTGCCTACATCAAACCAGCAATAAAATGTGGAAAAATCAATTCGAGATATGCAAATCAGGTTTTATTCGGCCACATGAAGCCAGTTATAGATCGATGGAAATCGACACGAGACATACAAATTAAATTGATACGTCTATATCAAGCCAGATATAAATTTATAAACACACAGACATTTCATGCTTAGGAAACAGAAATATCGCAGTCATTCTGGGGCTACACATTTTTACTGGAATTTTTTGAGCAGATTTATGAAAATAATTTGCATTTTAGGGCATAGCTAGTATTAAAGACATTCATTTCTTTCGACTTTAGAAGTAACGTAAGGAAGGAATTGATTCACCTATGAGTATGAAAGTGTACATTCAAATACGTACCGAAGTATAATATGAGAAGTACGCACCACTGCGATAACATTAAATGGTAAGCTTTGTCGCACTGTTCTCTTTACTTCTATAGAAGAGGTGACCTTTTTGCTTCAAAATAAATTGAACTTACTTGAAAATATTTACCGTATTTGTTTAATGCCTCAATAAGTAGGACAGACCGATGATGCAAGCGGTCCGAAGTCCTTGGGGATGGTCAGTCGTTAAGTTTTGTCTTTTTAAGGATAGCATCCTTGGAAAGCAGAACTCCTTCAAGAGTAGATGTTTGGAATAACCGAAGTGCTCTTCTCCAGGATTCTGAGGGACTGTAGAGATTTTAATTTATAGGACTAAATCTTATTCAGATAATTTTTTCTGGTCCATCTATTGCTAAGATCTAGTTCTTATTTAGATTTGGTTACACCCTTCTAAATCTTTAAATGACCACATATATATTCAATATCTGGTCCAGTATGCAACTGATACCTGACTCACATCTTTTTCCAGATAAAAGTTTATTGGTAAATATGTGGCTTTAGGTCTAGATCTGGGTTGTGTCCATCCAATATTTTTACCTGGGCAGATGTAAATTCCAAACTAACATCACCCCCACATATGCAATCTTCATGTGTCTCATATTACATGGATTTTATATCTAGTTCATGTTTGGATTTCAATAAAGGGTTCCACTGGGGACTAAGAAATTAAATTTAAGTTGAATGTTCCTAAAACCTTATGGAAGAGGCGGCTACCGCTCCTCATAAAGGGGCGGTAACAACCTGCTACACGTTGACGAAGAAAGAGAATACTGAAGGTATGACTCTCTTTGAGATCATTTTTAATATCTGATTTGTCAAGCTAAAGTAATTGTTTAAAAGAATGAACTTAAGCTTTTATCGTTTCAAATTAAAAATGACCAACGTTTTCGACACTGTTCAAAGGAGTATAATCATCATAGGAAACATGAAACCCCAACCTTCCCGATTTTATCCATTTCACTGGAATTAAACGATACACACATGCTTTGCCCATAGTTATTGGCACTTTTAGGCCATTGGTATGCCCTCTTTTTTTCAGGAAACTTGGGAATACTGTGAACCATCCAAAACCCAGTGCTGGAATCGTAAGCTACCACTCCTGCAGAGGTAAAAGAGAAACGTTTGAAAGATGTATACTGGATTACAACTTTTGTAAAGCTACGCACATTGGCACCGAGAATACAAAAATAATGTTCATCGCCAGGATGCTTCTAGGACCACATCATGTCTGTGAGCTAAAGGTAAGGCTGTCGTGATACGTTTGTGATTCGGAAATTTTTTGCATGAATATTATTGGTTGTGCGTTTTAGCGCTTGCACCACTGCGGACCAATTGGAAGCCACGATACCAACTCTTTTGATGCACAGCCGTGAAAAAAAAATTGTTTCTAAACACTGAATGAGTTATAATTATTTCCAATTGTGACGATCGCAGGTCCTGAGGCATCACCTTGGCACGTATATGTATTTGCGAGTACGCTTAAATATATTTTTGCTAAAGTAATCTTGTAATAGGTAGACAACAGTGGTCAGTATTGGAAATGATGTGCAAACCTTAACAACCATTTCTTGCGTTGATTTCTCAGTGTAAAAGGTACATAAAATCTACCTTTTGCATGTCCTCTTCATGGAGATACCCCAATTGATGTCTGATCGTTGTATAACATATGCCAAACCTGGGGAATAAAATACGTATATATTCAATTCCGTTAAAATATGTTATTTTACTAATTTTTGAAAGAAATTGGGTAACTGTGATGTATCGTTGCTATTTTGATGCTGTGTATTTTCCATCTTATGAAGAAAAATGTCGATTAGATGTTTACCATTTCTTCTTGACTGTAGATCGGCTTCAGCGTAAACGCCAGAGGTTGCGAATCGTCCTCTATCGAAGTTCTCGGGAGACGAAATGTTTGTTGATTAGAGTCAAGATAGTAAAAGGCGACGCCTTTCGAGATCAATCTGTTTCCAGAGTCACAGATTTTTGGAAGTTTGTAAATGTAAAACCTATTTGGGGAAAGAATTTTTATAGCTTATTAGAAATATAGACTATAGTGATATAAGTGTTTTGACAAATGTCAAGCTATGTCTCGAAATAAATCAAGGAAAAGTAATCCTCGCTAACATGTAGGTACAGAGGCAACGAAAGGTAGTCCTTTCCAAGTCCCAGGTTAAAGGTGATGAGAAATGGTTTATTCAGTTTACGTATAAAATATGGTTGACGCAACTATTTAAACGATACTGACCTCATGGAAGCTCCTTACACAACAACTTAATAAATGATAGAATAGGTATACCTACCAATCTACGTCATTTCCTTTCAAATCCTGGCAATTCACGCCAGTTACGGGAACCACTTCACACAAAACAGTGAGGAAGAACACCACCGTGGAAGTAGCTGTTTGGAACATGGCACTAATACCGTTTTATCAAGTCAGCTGTTGCTCTTGAACAAAATAAAATCACAATAAAAATGCCATTATCAGACGAAATGCAAGGTCATACGTTCTAATTGGCAAAAACTTGCGAAATACTTGAATTTATGAATTAAATGAAACGATATCAGCTTTGCAAATAAATGCATCGCTCAGTTCGATCCAAATTTGCGTTGCAAGTGCTTTTTGTTGTAGCAGATTAAAAATCGTGAGTCACTGAGAAATTGATACTACAGATGATATTGTCTTATTATCTAACAGTCTCTCATTGTATCTCTATCAACAAACCTAAAATAAACAACGTTATATAACCACACATCACTTGTTATAAAAGCTTTAGCTCTAAGTTATTCTAATAGAGTTTTTAAATGGAAAAAATACTTTGTTTAGGTGGGTTCCTTTGGCCTCCTACTCATCAAGTAACCCGTCTCAATTATATGTCGATAATTCCTTTCGGATATAGTGGCTCTTCAATGTAAATTCAAGATAAAATATGCTCTTTCATATTTTTCAAAAATCGTTCAAATCTAAATTGATTAAAATTTAAAACAAAAACTTGTGACAACTAGCGCTTTTGCTATCTGTTGGCTACGTGTTTGTCTGAAATGTATGGGTCATTTAGCGGAGGAGCGAGCGGTATAGACTTGGTAGACAATTTTTAAAACCAAAGGGTAGTTCAGAGGACCCAACTGACTGCAAAGTTGGTGTGCATAAAGGTATATTGTCTTGAAAACTTTATGGTATTGTCATCAGCTTTGCTCTCAAAACTGTGAATCTTGCGTTAACTTAGGAGAATTTAGAAGACAGGGTTATCAACAGTTAATGGTCCTAAAAGGGTCAAATTCTTATTAAGAAGTAATTTGACGAAGGTCACGTCGTTTGGTTGTTAATTTGTGATCATTATTATAGTCATGATTGGCTTGTACGATTTACAACAAGTCTAGTAAAACGGCGAGGCGGCCTTTCTGTTGCCTTTTGATATACATCCGTGCCTCGCCCTGTACGTCTTTGATTCCATTCCCAACGAAACGAATAGCGTGGGAAAGAGCAAAGAAAATAAGTTATTGTAATAGAAAGTGATGTATTGTGCAAACTCAGTTAGAAAATAGAAAATAAGAAACATTCCATTAAAAGCCTCGGTCTCGATTCATCTTTCTAGAATCTCAGCGGGTCCAGTTACCTCACTATGGGGCAGTTGGTAATCTTGTTGTAATGTTGACCTTGAAATAAGGTGCAATGCGGTTTTCCACTCATCTCCTAATAACTAAATGATGTAATAAAAGTTGAGCATCACCATGCACATTTGCATAAATGTATAAATATCACCTCAGACTATTAATTATACCTCTTTTTAACAACTTCTATAATTATTTATTAAAGAAATGAAGGGAAATTAAGTGTTCACATAAAGTAAAATAAAATTTGTTATTCCTCTGGTGTTTCAATGTAAACTTTCCCTCAACCGTTATTTCATATTACATGTACCAGGTCAAATTTGATCTTCAGTTCTTCAATTCAATTGATCGGAATTATGAAAGTAGAGGTGTTGTTTGAATTTGTGTTAGTATTACTTGAACACAGCAATGGGGATTTTCAGTGATAATTTTTTCGATCGATTTTCGTAATTAACAGGCCAAAGCGCCTCGTCAAAGGAGAATAAAAACTTTCAAAGGAATTGTAAAAAGAGACGTCACACAATGGGTCGCTGTTCCTTTTTACGAGCATTAGTTTATCAACATAATGAACTCATACTTACATAAAGGTATCCACAGGCTGTTGCCACCGTTTGCTCCTGATGTAATCAAAGATATATCTGAACCACAACAAATTAATTCATCTTAAAAAGGAAGTGCACCTAACAACACAGAGGGAAGCATAGCATTCTATTTCCTGATTGATGGAAGGTCATGGAAACATTTTACTCTATTCTTCAGCCTTATTAGATCTGGCAATCGCATAGACGGTGTCACAGTTACACTTGCACAAGCTGATGCATTTTTTAAAAGAAATTCACGTACCAACAATGGCAATCTAAAGCTTCCCGGAATGTATCTCTGATTCATCAGCTTTTTTACAGTAAAAGATAGAGCCCAGCTAATTAATGCCGACACAGTATGACGTGTCGCATTATGCGAAATCTCTGTTTTGTTAAATGTAAAAGGTTACCTAATGAAATAGGCAGTAGGTCAAAAACTGAAAACATTATTTAAACTATCTAGCAATGTAAAAGTCATGGGTACCTCTGATGCTTAAAGTGCTGAATGTCTATCATTAGGTAAGGGATTTTTTTTTTTTTTTTTTGCTCTTAGGTGAAAGGTCAATCGAGGTCATCATACGTACGTCGAAATCTTACAAAATTTGCTTACAGGACATCCCTTGAAAGCAATCATTTATACCTTTAAATATTAATTGATATGTTTGCAGTTGCATATGCATATTTTTCCCGGGGGGGTCGGTGAGGACCTGAGGTACGCTTAGTGTTCACAGGCCAGGGATCTTAGGTGGGACACATCTAACCTTTGCAAATCGTTAACCTCTGCAAGTAGTCTAGATGTAAGTGGTGCAAGATTTTCGACTTTGACAAGAATTTTCTTGAAAGTTGTATCGTGGTGGTTAATAAAGCTGAAACTGAAAATTTTGGTCCTTACAGTGCACATAAAGTAATTAAAAATATTCACATTTGAAAATAATATTTCGTCCAAAGGACTTTCTCCACCATTTGTTCACGCGGAGCGAACCGAAAACTTTGGGAAATCAGTCCAACTCAGGTAGGCAAAAATGGCGTTTTTATGATTGAAAAGAGAATCTGATTTGTCTTTATTTTTATCTTTCGTTTGCAATAATAAGAAATCGATAACTTGTTAAGTGATCAGACAATTACAGTACCCTAACAGTATGAAATGTACGACTAACATTATGTGAAAATGGTCCATGAACTGAATCATTTTGGGGGAATTCGACACGGAATTGACAATATGGTAATGCTTACCCATTGTGACTCTTGGTTAAAGTCACGATCAGCTGAGTGAATGAAATTGTCTTTGTGACTGCCGAAACTACAAACTGCAAATGATTTTCCTCCAACATCTTTTGCATTATAAATGGAATGGAAAACTATTGCCCTCCGCACCTGAACACCCTCCGCTCACCAGCTCCCGTCTCGTAGGTCTATTCCGGCGGCGGAAGGAGTCTAACGGATTGGCTCCTCTGTATTGAAAACTATTGAATAGACAGGTGCCACAGATGCTATCTTTTGAAGTAAAATTTGGAATTCCAAAAATTTTTTTAATTTTTAGATATGAAAAGTGGCATTACTGAAAGGACCTTGGATAGATTAAATCTTCCATTTGAACATTTTTTGACCACTTGGGTGTCCTCACCTGCAATTTGGTGCCACATATGCTATCATTGGAAGTAAATGTATGTTACTTAAGTACGTACTGCCCACATCAGCTCCAGGGTTTTAAGGTGTTTGTGAGGTATAAACGTCGTAATTTAACGGTAATCTTTTGCCTTTACACTGGTCTAGAATCACTCTCAGGGCAACTCGAAGTAAGATTTTATTGGTGAAAAATCTAGTAAAACTACTACCAAAAGCAGATCCGGCTAACATTTCAAAGAAGGGGAGCTGAACTAGACAGATGAAGAGAAAGAAAAAGTAGTTAATGGGGAGTTAAATGTGATTCGTTACAAAAGAATTTGTTCTGACAGTGATGATTTAAACATTAAACTTAATGATCTAACAAAGCCATTCATGCTAAGGGGATACCCTCCTTAATTCATTAGAAAGAATATGGAGAGAGCCAACAAAGTATCAAGGCAAGAACTTTTGAACTACAAGGAGGCCACCCCTCTTGAAAGGATTCCTTTCACTACCAATTTCCATCCTACTGTGATTGATCTTTTTCAGAACTTTAGATCTCTGTGGAGTATTCTCCAAAATGACGTCGAATTAGAGGGCGCCTTCAATAATGCACCTCTCCTGTCTTTCAGACAGCCCACTAACCTTAGAAAGATTCTTGTAAGTAGCAAAATTCCTTTTACCCCTACAGGGAACTCTCCATGTAACAAACCAAGATGCCAAATATAACTTTTACAGTGATTCTGCCAATGTTATATATGTACTCTTTTGCAATAAATGCACTGAGGGCATCTATGTGGGAGAAACGAAGACAAAATTCCGTCTTCGTTTCAACAATTATAAACCCACCATTTCACAGCGGCTTACTGGATTTTCTTTCGCAGAGCATTTTTGCTCTCCCGAACACACAATACACAATCTAAAGCTATTCATCTCGAAAGGCAACTTTAGGGACAACGATCAACGACACACTGAGGGGATTAAACTAATTTTATCCTTAAAAACACATACCAGGGGTCTGAACAAAGATTTGGGTATTTTAAACGAGTTTACGTAGTACAGTGTACTTTGCTTTATTACTCAAGTCTCCGAGAAGAGGTAGGACCTCGAAATATTACACTACGTTTTTGTATTACGTTGGTATTGGAGGCACTCTCACCCATGAAATGGGGATAAGTGATATTTGCTTATTTACTGATATTTATATTCCAACCCACGGAACTTACTGTCATATATATAATATATATATATATATATATTTCCACACACTTTTTCTATAGGAATACGTAAACGGACAAGGACGCCCTCCTAGATCTACAATTTACGGACACCTAGCTGTTAACACGAACGGATGGCTGGCCATTGAAATTACGTTGTTTCTATTTTTAGACGTTTGGGCGAATTCTTTTTCTTATGTATTTTATTGTAATTTTTTCGCCCTTTGTACCCGCAGATAAAACAATTTCCCCCTAAGGTGGGAATTAGCGTTATATATATATATATATATATATATATATATATATATATATATATATATATATATATATATATATATATATATATATATATATATATATATATATATATATATATATATATATATATATATATATATATATATATATATATATATATATATATATATATATTTATATATAACGCTAATTCCCGCCTTAAGGGGAAATTGTTATATCTGCTTAAAAAATAGTGAACTTCTTAGACCTTACCCTTGATCAAAGCACAAGCACATACAAGCCATACATGAAACCAAACAACATACCTCTCTATGTGCACAAGCATAGCAGCCACCCCCCACTTATCATAAAGAACATTCCAGAAAGCATCAACAGGAGACTATCCAACATTTCTTCCGACGAAAACACATTCAACACATCATCGCCCGTATACCAAGAAGCATTACAAAGAAGTGGCTATGGGTACAACCTAAAGTACGAGACCCAACCCCCTAGCACCAGTCATTCCAAGGGAGCCCTGAAACGAAGGCGAAATAGGAACGTAACCTGGTTCAACCCCCCGTTTAGTGACAGTGTCACAACCAACATTGGCAAGAAATTCTTTAACCTCTTGGACAGCTGCTTCCCACCTGGGCACAAACTACATACTTTACTCAACAGAAACACGGTGAAACTGAGTTACAGCTGCATGGCAAACATAGACCAAATTATATCAGCGCACAACAAATACATACTGGTGAAACAGGAAGTACAACCAGCAACGCGAAGCAACTGCAATTGTAGAAAGCAAAGTGAGTGCCCATTGGAAGGCAACTGCCTCACGAACAACATTGTGTACCAAGCAACTGTAACACCCCACGACAACCACAACGAAGAAACATACATTGGTCTAACAGAGAACACATTCAAAACAAGATACACCGCCCACAAGTCTAGCTTTAAACACAAAGACAAAAGAAACGCAACTGCACTCAGTGAATACATCTGGAAACTAAAGGATACAAATGTAGAACACTCCGTAAAATGGAAACTTATGAACAAAGCTCGAGCATACTCCACATCATCTAAAACTTATCTCTGTCTGGAAGGAAAGTTCTTCATTATACTCAAACCTTCCTTTGCAACTCTAAATAAAAGAAACGAACTGATAAGCTCTTGTAGACACAGGAACAAACATCTACTGTGTAATTGTTCTAATAGGTAATGTATCTTGGCTCGCTGTACACCGTTCGTGCCTGTTCACAACGAACACGGAACGAACACGTGCTTAAAAACGGACACGTTCAAAAGCAACATTATTGGCCCTTACGAAACAGTTCTTTAAAGCTATGTTGTAAGAACATATTGCAACCTTTTCAATATATATATATACATATATATAAATATATATATATATATATATATATATATATATATATATATATATATATATATATATATATATATATATATATATATATATATATATATATATATATATATATATATATATATATATATATATATATATTTATTTATTTATTTATTTATAGGCCGAAAGTGTTGTAGTAATACGTTCGATCATGAATTTTATACCGATCCAAGATAGAGTAATATAAAACGGAACGGCTTTTTGAAGAAAACACCGGAAAGAAAAATTTAGCCGCACGGGGGAGCGAGCCCAACATCCTCCGCTTTCCGGGCTGAGTATATCTATGACCATCACGCTATTACAGCTCGTGATTCACAGAAACGACAACAGGCTATAAATACCCCGCTTGAATCAAATTTCTCTCCTTGTTACCATAGTATTCCCAAACGGGATGAATAATCAGTAAGTCGAAGTTGGCAGATCGAAGTTAGAATTTGTAGGTCGAAAGTGTTGTAGTAATACATTCGTTCATGAATTTTATACCGATCCAGTTTTGCCTATATATTGTTTTCGGCAATAAGTGCATGTTAGGGTAGGTTACCCAGGTGCTTTCACAGTTAATGTGTTATGTTATGGGAAATTCTTGGTTTTGGTTTGTCCTTGTGTTTTGAATTTATTCGTGGCATGTGTTGCATTCATTTCCTTGGTTTACATGGGAAAAATGGGGGGTGGATTCTATGAATCATCTATGTATTCTTTGTATGTATATGTATCTGTGGGTGCCCCTTCTCTCAATTTTTCCCTTTGTCCCATGTAAAGTAAAGGGTGCGTTTGATCGAAATTTATTTTAACCATGATCATCACAAGTGGTACCCATTTTATCAGAGGTTTAGCAAGTCTTCCACAAACTATCAAATTTTTCTGGTCTATGCGCAAGATTCTGTTTAACTTGTTGGCTGACGATCGAGCCAAACCCTACCTAACCTAATACCTAAGTCTTCATAGTGCTCATCAGCTGCAATTTGCAGTTCTTTTTGCTATTCTTATGTTAATATATTCATTTGCATGTTATGTTATTCACTTGATATAAAACCCACGCCTGCTTACAAAGCAGTGCACTACAATAAGAAACTCTGCGTTGTGCGTTTGCCGTTGCGTTTACCATTATCGTTTATTTGTATGTGTCTGGTTTGTTTCCGCTGACCGACACTACACCTACTTCAGTTCACATCGACCTTAGTCCTTAGAAGAATTCTGTAATCCACACTGTCAAAACCATGCCTTGAAAGACTTGAAATAGTAATTCCTCATATTGAAAATTTTGTACCATTTTGGACCACGGCTTCCTTCTCTCAGACACCTAACCTCGACGGGAGAAAAAATTTAGAACAAAATGTCTCCTCCCCTCCCCCTCCACTTTGAAAATCAAATTGACATCTATGGGAAATATCGTTTGCACCATTTCAGAGAAAACGAAATATTTTGAAAATCACTACTTTAAGGCTTCCATTGGTTTTAAAGAGGTTCATTCTTTTCTTAATGACGACATCAGAATAATAATGGGCATTTGCAACTTGAAAGTGTCCGAACAGACGTTTTGATCAAAACGATTTACTGCTATCGGATAATCACAAAAAGATCAAAGCAGTATTTTGACAATGGTCTTCGTTACAGGATTAATGTACTTTGAAAGAAGAAAAACATTAATAAGTAGTGTTAAGGAAAGTTTTACAACTAGAGAGTGGAGTCAACTGATTGACAGCGATTAATGTATTCTTTTTGCACTTCTTCAGTTTCCTTTTGTAAAGTGTTCGGTAGATAACCGCTTTGGAGACAAGATGAGGTTTCCCAGATCAGAAGAAAATGTGCATGTCTCAACGGTATATTTAGGAGCATGCATTTGCCTACCTCTTCACAGTCGTCGATTAGTTTAACGAATGTGTATGTATTTAAAAGTGATATCGTGGTTAGGACGCAAAGGTATTTACAAACACAAATGCTAGCTCGATCCACTTGCACACATTTTGAGGAAAATGTTGCACAAAACTCAAAGTTGTGTCGAGTCTGTAAACTAAGCTTAGGACAAAGAACAATTGCTCGATAATCCAAACTCGGCGCTGGGAACAAATATAGAGAATAAAGCTTTGTTATTTCCATGTCAACACAGATTTCAAAAATGCCCAAATTTCTCTTTTTCTGAGATCTATAAAAATTGCTAGGTTGTTTCACGTTATCTCCGTTGAATTCGCGCGGTAGGATCGCAATGCAACATGGGAGATATTTTAAAATGGCGCAACACGTGGCAAAATACGCTCCTGATCGGGTGAAAATTATTTTCTCTCGAAAGCGGTTATCTCCCAAACTGGTAAACGTACAAATATTTTGTAATACTACAGACATTTGAATAGTAATGATTTTCAACTGAATATTGGACTGTAAGACTGTGTCTACTGTGGGATAAGCATCTCATGGAGGATACTTTTATAACTTAGTATAGACAATGTGGTGATGTGCATTGCAGTATTGGAAGTAAACCCTAATTTACACAGAAGTACTATATGTGTCGGAAGGTTCCGCCTTAAATATATCCCTATAGCACAGGAAGTATTTCGATTTTACATTAGGGCCTTGATTGCACCCCAAAGAAATTTTCCCAAGCAGTGAAATATAGGTAACGTTGTTCCTGAAAAACTACCATATATCTAACACAGCATTGTGAGGCTAAAGATACGTCATGCTGAATTCGTCCTAGTAAACATCCGCCTTTAAACGTCACCTTTTTCGTCCTTCTACAGCACATCACGTTATGTTTTCAAAGTGGGCGCAAAACAGTCTTTGGGAAAGCGTTTAATTCCAAAATACCTTTATCAAAGTGTAGGATAAAGCTGTAACTGTTAGGTGACTGAACCGTCGTTTACATAAAAAAGAGAACACGTTTTGCATATATTGGCTGCATAGATGTCTTCAGTACAGCATTTGGACATTTGCTACAGGATTACAGGAAGTAAAAAGGAAACTCGACAAACTTCAAACAGTTATTATGTGACTTATCAAATGAATCAAATTTCTGAACTTAATATTTCCTACGTCGGTACTAAAAATAAAGTTTGTATTGTCCGCCAATTTTTTTCGAAGGTTGCCCTTCTTAATACAACACCCCACTTTAAGATGGATCAGCTACGAGCTTTTTTTGGTTATTTCCACATTAAAATGTGTTTAACAAGGATTAAATATTAGGTATTCATTCATTCCAGACAACTCAAAAAAAGGATTTACAGAAAAACTACGGTAGTTCGTTTCAGCATTATATCACAACTTCTGCCAACTCTCAGAAAGGGGCAGACTTCGAAGATAGTTAGATAGAGTTTGACGGTCCAGTTCCAACCCATTCGTTCAAGTCGAGCCACAGCCCTGTTCCAGTTGTGGCTCACTGGCTTGTTTTTTACTCCTTTGTTTATGTTGAGCACCAAGAACAATCGCAGTAGGTTCCGTTTTTAAATTCTTCGATATGACCCGGCCTGTCCCAACCTCCCGACTGCAATTCTGATGCTCTAACCACTTGACTGTGCAGTGGTGCCATACTTTAAAGAAGCATACATTTTGAAAATTTCAAGGCATTACATTAAGAAGACTATTGCTTTAGAACGCTTTTAACTACATACCCGGCAAAACAGGTATTTGAACTGGGACGTTGGACTTGTATCAATTGCCAATAGCAGCTGGAAGTCACCCAAACATAACCAAAGGTAAGGGAATTAAAAGTTCTTTAAGCTGAAGCAAACAATATTCCTGCTCGCTGATGGGAAAAAGTAAACCATTAAGGGAAACTATTTTAGATTAATCACGGTTTGTAAACTTCAAATGACGTGTCGATATCATGAATATAATTGAAATGGACCTGGTATTGGGGGTTTTTACCTATCAGATTCCTGATTGAAAGGTCTGCGCTGGTTCTGTTTTTCGTTTGATTTCGTATCACCTCGTATACTCTTCGTCCGTCAATTCTGTTGAGAGACACGATTTTTAAAAATCCTAACTGGCTCGTCCTGCGTTTCTTTCCGTCGTTATTCATTAATAATTGATTCTTTAAATCCCCTGTCACGTGTCAAATACTAAACGAGTCTTTTGTGTTGAAAGTATGTTTATTAGATTCATGCGAATTTAAGACTCCGATTGAAGCACAAGTTATCCGATAGCAATCAAACCCGCCACCTTTGCTTGAAAATGGCTTCTTAAATATAAGGCTAAACTAAACTTGTTTAAGAATCATATGAAATGTATTAACTATTTTCATCATAAATTTCATGAAATTTTCGTACCTTTTACCACTTAGAAACCATGATTAAAATTCATTTAACAATAATAGTAACAAATAAGTTACTAAGAATCGATTAATAAATTACATAAGCAGCAATGTTGTGTTAAACGTATACACGTCACCACATCTTAGACATTACACCAATCATTGCCCCTTCAGAAGTGGTGAATATCAGCTATCGTCCCTTCATTACATGAAAGCGTTTAAGTTTGTCTTGATAGTTTTATATGAAATTCCAGACGACATTTACCACCACCTCGTTCTTACCGAACAATCATAGATTAATTAAAACCTAATTTACCAGGCTGAATTAAATCTGAAACAACGTTAAGCTCTTTAAACCTAGACGGGCAGCTATCGTACCCGGAGATGGCGTCATTATACTGACGGCTCACACAGGGCAAACTGGCGCATAACGCTCCTCCGCCTCGCTTGAACTGAGACTCCTAAAATGAAACACCATGACAAAAGAAAGGTTCTGAAGGTCTTTAGACGAATCCGGAAAGCAAGTGATGGTCTGAGTTTAGTCGGCCATAACTGGGGTCTATCACCTTTTAATCCTTCAATTTCTTTGCTAACCTATCATGCATGATTATTTAACACTGTAATGTATCTGAACTCCCTTAATTTCACTGAAAAGGAGGGGGGTTGAAATCCATGTAGGCCATAAATAAAGACGATTCAAAGCTGATGGACCCTACTAATGGCTGCCCACAGTCACGAAACACAAGCGCTGATCGGATTCGTCTATGCGTTTTAACGTTCTTTAACGTATTGAAAACAATGAATGACAAATGGCATGGAATATTAATTAATAAGAATAGTGTTCAGTGTTCGTTTCAAAATACACCATTTCATACAAAAAGGATGGTCTTGTAGGTAGTGAATGTTCTCCTGTGTATCACGCAGTCTATTTACATTTTTAAATTGCATAACGTTTCCCGCTCTTTCAATGCAACATATTTATGAGGAAGTTAAATCACCTTTGTAACGCATAACCTTTGTCACTCGACTGTTGCAAAAGAAACAGCAACACATTTATCACTTACGTGAACGATTACGTTCCAATTAGAAACTAGGAAAATATTAATATGTTTTTGTCGGTAAGGGAACCTTTTAGTACTACATTTGTCAGTAAACCATATACCTTCCTCAAATGTATATGTGAGCCACATGAACAGATTTTAGTCTAGGTCTATGGCAAGCAATCGGTATCAAATCATGGGGAATTGACACATACCAATTTAAATTGACACATACCAATTTAAATCGACAAGTACCAGTTCAAATTGACACATGGGTAGTTCCATAAATTAGGGGGCCAATGGTAAAAATACACTTTCAAAGGCTACTGGCATGCAACTTTAGTTCACATGATGGTAAATGTGTTATTATTTTGTCACTACAATTTATGGTGATTATTTACTTACAGCAAAATTTGTGTCAATGGAGTAAATCTTCCCAATTTGGTGAAAAATTAGTTTAAATTAGCCATTTCAAAATTTGAATTTCCCCATGTTTAAAGGCATATTTTGTAAAGTTTTCAACATACAATTATTGATAACATATAAAATATGTCAACAAAACATATAACTTAAAGTTATGTTGATGTTTCATCAATTGGAAGAATTTTATAAAAGATGTTTCACGTGTAAACTTTGGTGTCCCCCTTTACACGTGAAACATTCTCACTCCTTTTCCAATAAAATTGTTCTTATAAAATGCAGTAATGCTCTTGAGTAGTTTGTAGATTGTTGAGGCCTGGGCACTACCTCATGCAGTAAACAATTTAGAGAGAAATTTCAACAAAAATAAAACGCACAAGACCTTTTTCAATTTTGAAGACTAGTTTGGTGTCCCCTGAAAAATTTACATTGTGAAACTTGACAGTTGAAATAAACTTATTTGCCAAAGTTCCTATTTTGAAATATCTTGTGGAATTAGACTTTTGGATATGGCATTTGACATACACTTTGTAAAATTCTGCTAACTGCTTTAAAATTTGAAATACTAGGAAATCTATTTTGGTGTCCCCCTATCTTGTTTACACGTGAAACAAATGTTTTTATACCACACAATTGAAATAAAACCATGAATTGAGATATGAATGACTGTTTAAGTTTTGGAAAGTTCAAATCATCTAAATAATATGCTTACGTGCTATGAAAGAGACCCATCTATGGTATTGATGGGGTAAACGTGTTTTGGTGTCCCCTTTTCACGTGAAACATTATTCTTTTTCCAAAATGGGGTCATTTTTAAGATGAAAAAATTCCTGCACCTATGATTAGAACTTACTCCTCATTAGTTTAGAGATTAGTATTATAAGACAAATTAAAATAATGTTTCATAGGAAAAAAACAAGAGACATGGATAAAGGGCCAAAAATGTCATGTCACAACTTGGCCTCCATATAAATGGAACAACCCACATACCAGTTTAAACTGACACGTACCGAATTCAACTGACATATACTAATTTAATCGTCACATACCAGTTTTAACTGGCACATTCCAATTTAAATCGACACATGACGACTTTCCCTTATTAGCATATTTCAGATCCCGATTTCACAACCCCAGCAAAACACATGCTCTTTGCAATCCGCTAAGACCTCACCTCTTTGTACACATTTAACCACTGTTAAACGTCGATTGCTGCCATGCTCTGTTGAGTATGGTAAGTTGTTCTCAATGAGCGCACATTTCAGTAGGCCTAAATTAGTTAGACCTCCGTTAGATGATGTTGTACATATCAAGTTCCTTACCAATTGGTTTAAGTCGGGTAGACCTTTTGTCCAGTTATGGCTCCCGGCTTGTTTTCAGTACTCAATTGCTAACGCTGTTCACGAAGCACAATCACAGTGGATTCCATTTTTAACTCTTTCATTTCACTGAGGTGATGAGGCCTTAGCGGATTGCAAAGAGCAAGCGTTTTGCTGGGGTTTCGAAATCGGGATTTCAAATATGTTAATGTGGTAAGTCGGTAGGTTTCGATTTAAGCTGGTATGTGTCTATTTAAACTGGTATATGTCAGATTAAATCGGTATGTGTCAGTTTGAATTGATATGTGTCAATTTAAATTGGTATGTGTCAGTTTAAATTGGTATGTACCGATTTAAATTGTTATATGTCGGTTTAAATTGGTATGTGTCGATTTACATTGGTATGTGTCAATTCCCCATGATTTGATACCGATTGCTCGCCATATAGGTCACATCTGGACTCGATTCGAAACCTATACTTGTCGTGCATATATAATCCATCCAAAACTGTATGTAGCTCCAGTTTTGTGTGGCGGGAACCGATAAGGTGATAATTACAATGGCAAACCAGAAACCCTATAAGAGGTAAATCCAGCCTCTGCTGGGAACTCTCTATCTGGGCGAGATGTTGGATTTGTATCTGAATTTAAAACAAACTTGGTGCATATGGAGCAAGGATATATCATATTTTACTTTTTCAATCATGAAGAATTAAAATGGGAAGCTGATCACTATAACAAGTAGAAAATGTGGTAAAGTACTGTAATCACAAGGACATGACCATGTGCTAGTCTCTGGTTGCCCATGTAGGGGGATGGACTGCCTGGTTAATCCGACAACATGGACTTAGATATGGTACGTGTATGGGGGCAAACATTTTTCCAAACAGCATCTCAAACCGTGGGTCTCTTCCAGGACCTGAATCATCTATAAACGATACACCTATACGAACCCGAGCGCAAACGTGCATACACAAACAAGCACACATACGCACCCAGACTGGCACACACATACACTCAAATTGACGTTTCCTGGAAGCCCTAAGGTCAGTAAGGCATCCTTAACCGACAATGTTATATTTTGATTATTGTGCTTACTGTTTTAAATCTGCTTTAATTATTGGAGGGGCAAAACAATTTTTGCCCCCCCCCTCCCAATACCATCATTGGGATGGATCGACGCCCCTATCTGACAATTGAGGAGTGCTGCAAGTGTAAGTAACTTGGGCTCTTATTTAGAATAAGTGCCCAGATCGAAGTGAACCTTCGAATGTATAATACAATTAATTATATTACTTTTACGCTTGACTTCAGCTTAGCAATGGTCTATGCCAATCGAAAACCTAATGATTAAAAGTGGTAAAATACGAAATTTCCATCGAAAATTCGCAGTTGAGGTTTGATTGCACTTGTCTTCTGTACGACATTTTGTGAAATTCTTTTTGTTTTCTACGACAATTTACCTTGAACATTTTAGAAAACTTCGTTCAATCGGTCACATCGCTTGTACACGGATCGCAAACGACCGTACAAACTGACTTTCTATTCTGTTCCAAACCGGGCACTTGCATACCTTCACGCTACTGCTGTACATATATTATGCAATCGTTAACTGGATGCAGTTACTTCAAACGGGGGCATCGCACCATACCGCTCTGCCGAGTTTCCAGTAAATTGCCAGAAGAAAATACGCAGGTCCTTACATTTGTACAGTTGGCTTTTTAATCACTTTGTAAGTGGAATGGACTTTCTTGTTGCAAAATTCACATTTCCTGTTGTTTCCCTTTGAGATGAAAAATGTATTACATTGGAAGCTTTCTATTTGCTGGCATAGCATTCTGTACAGAGAGGGCTTAATTACATGACCCCATATATTAATTAGTTACTAAGTTAGTTTGCAAGCTAGTTAGCTAGTCAGTTAGATCGTTAGTTAGTTAATCAGTCAGTCAGTCAGTCAGCTAAATGAATTTTTACGGCCAAGTGTCCAACCTATTGGGTTTGGTTAAGTCGATATGGCCACGGCCTTACTTCCAGTTGTGGCTCAATGGTTTATTTTCCCTACTCCATTTCTTATGCGGAGCGTCACACACAACGGCAGTAGGTTCCATTTTAGAGTGTTTGGTTATTCCATAAGAGCAAAATTGCTACAACCTACTGCACAAGGTGTTGTCGCTTTTTAAAGCGAAGAAATACAAACTGCAGAGAGACTACAAATAGCAGCCTGTTTTTATGCATAGAATTTACTGCTGGATACACTCTAACATATTTCTCTTCTGCGGAAACCCCTAGTATTGATATAATCAGCCATTCCTGCTCTTGCTTTCTCGGTCGTAGCTTTAACGTTCCCAAGTACTTACCCACATCAGTGCCGTTGATCTAGTTTGCGGATTGGGTGGATGCATATTTTCTAACAGCAGGGACCCCGGATCATTTCAATGACCAAATTTATCCATGAGAAATTCACCCACACAAACGGGAGAGCACACGTTTGAACTACGCACACAAACAAGCAAGCTTGCACACTCATATTGACACGCGCATGCACGGCACATATATAGATGGCGTTAATGTAATACTATTACTTTAACAGGCCCAAATAGACACTTCTCGATGCCATGGGATTACCTTTTTACCAAATGCCATATTTTGTTCATTCTGCTTCTTGTTGTTTTTTTTTTTATCCGCCTGAATTATTTTTGGGCAAAATTTTTGCCCCGGTATTTTCATTAGGGCAGTTTTTTCCCAAAATAGACGCTCCTGACCCACATACATATTTTCATATAAAGATATTTTCGTGTTGAAATCTAGAGCACATTCAATCCGTCATATATGGCAAAACACAGAGATTTTCAATGCCCCCAAAGGCCCCACCTCTTTTCCTGGCTGTTATATAATGTAGTGTAGTTTCATGAGAAACAGCTGAGGTCCGACCTTACGACTATTAATTTTTGCCCAGAGATGGGCATTATTAAGCAATGATGTCGTTCCTTGAAAAGATTTCATACTTATCCCTTACCTGCCTGTTGATATCAGCAATGCAGATAAATTGTCTATCTTTTGAAGACGCCCATTTTGAGTGATCCTTGGCATAGGCAAACTGAAAGGCATTGGAAAACCTGATGTGGTTGATGTTGTACACATGATACGGATGATTGCAGTTCGAAGGAAGTTTACCACTTCCTCGTTTCCATGTTTCTACGAAAAACGTTCTGTCCAGGTCAGTTGCGATAAAATCAACGTAAAGGTCTACAGGGGAAACAATCATAAATGGTTACCGCGATTTTTCAATAATACAACGAAAAGATTGCATGAAAATAACATTTACAGACCACAGCATGAAATTTCAGGTATTCGCAGTAAATCGCCAATGTGGTCAATTTTTTCACTTCGTCTACGATCCACCACTTTGGAGTTATTTTTTATTACCGGCTGCCACTTGCTGATAGTGATTTACCGAGTTTTATTCGTTGTCAGTTTATCGAGAGGGTGTGAAGGTTGTTAATGTTAGCAGAAAATTCTATTTGTACTGTGTTTTTTTTTCTACAAGAACAGTGGCAGGTTCTGTTTTGAGTTGAGTCATAATGAAATATAAAATTTGCATAACAATGATTTGGAGACTTAAAAAACTCTGCGTTGGTAACAAATTGATATACTTAAAATTATTTTCAAAAAATAGTGACATGTTATGTTACCTTTGCCGAATTTATCGTACTTCGCATAATGCGTAAATCTCTCCAAGCCACGTGACTGAAGTTGAATTTTCTTATGCCATGGTGCACTTTCAACGCGTTCACCATTTATAACCTTCGGAAATGTTGGCGCTATTTGCTGGAAGGCTTGAGGTATATTGCTGGAGTACACATAAGGGTTGGTGTAAAGCATTTGCGTCGCTAACAGTAAGATGAAAGGAAATGAACATAGCTGAACACATTTTCATATTCATAGGATGGATTTGGTGTAACATAACTTCCAAAACGTTTCACAGTATTACAATCACACTTTATTTGCTCAATTGCTCTTGTTCTATATATTTTACCCACTACGTCATTTTTTGACTGATGTTTCTACAAAATCGCACTTTACTGATCAGCAGAGACCAGCTGAGAGTTACTGGTTGATGTATCAAAAAAGATATCCCTTTCTGGACAGCACAGAAATGATGTCTGTAGGAATCGTTACTGTGGATGTTGTTCAGTACACTGCAGTAAGGACTCGTTTTTAAGTAAGAACACATGTTTCTATAGATGATTTCGTCCTGGTTTTTACTGCTATTCTGCCGATAATTTTTTATTTACCGAATTCAATTTTATTCACCCATTAGATCTTAATTAACCACTTTTACTAAAACAATTATCTGTAAACCTAACTTATCTTATACTTGACTGGACTGGTCAAGTACAATTTCCATTAATTTGCCCATGTTAACCACTTTGGATTTTTATCCAACCTTTTTTAGAGTGTAGGCTATAAGACCAAAGGTTTTCTTGAATGCTTTCAACAGGCGTTCGAGGTAGGGGACAGACTGCCCTAAATTTCCTCTAGATTCAAAATTCGAATAGAAATTTGGAAGAAATGGGGCAGCAATTTGAGTTTTAAACATGAAAATGGTTTGAATTATCCCGAATCGACTAAGCCGGCCGGAAATCTTTACAAGATATGTCGCAAAAAGGAAAACAAATAGTCATAGTCGCTGTAAAGATCCATAAAAAAATCAACTAGTTTTCACAAATTCGCTACGCACTCGGGTAGCACAAGAAGCTATAATTCGTGAGTTTTTCCCACAGTCCTCCCCCAACACAATGCCCGAAATGGTCGAGTATCCGATTTCAATGGTTTGCCCGAAAAATATAAAGGTGTCAGTCAAGATTACATTTTCATAAAAAATCAAAAACAAAGGAAAGATAAAAAGACAAACTAAGGAAGCCTATCACTCCTCAGCCTATTTCGACATGGCTTTCGAAATGGAAACTACTGTCAATGTATGTGCTTGGACCTTATCATAAGCACTGGCGTAGGGAAAAGGCCAGTGAGCCACACCCGGTATAAAGTATATCGACTAAAACCAATTGGATAGAAACTGAGCCGTGAAACCTCACCTAAATAAATAATTTACTCAGCCGACACAATGACCAAGATGACAGATTATCTGAATTCAAACTCAAAATTTGCGACAAAATCTTGTAGGTTATGGATTTTTACCTCAGCCCATGGGCAAAGGCGTGTCTAGATCTTCTTCACAGGCGGCCCGCAATGTGGCTAGAGAGCGTAGCGACCAAGCCCAAGAGCGTTTGCGGGGGTGGAGAGGGTGTGGAGGGAGGTGCCCCCCTTCCACGATATGAAGCGTTTTAGTCTTTTTGCTTAAGAACACCCATTATTATGTATTTTATGAACATTTTCTAAGAATAACCGCATTGAACTGAGTTTGCGCGGAGCGCAAGAAAAGTTTGGTTCAAAGTCTTACCTATTGCTGAAAAGGTACCTCCCAGGCCTGCTTACCGTACATAAGTGGGGAAACACTAGCAATATTGTAAAAATAAACAAAACAATATCAAAAATATGCTAATAGGGGGTGCGCGATTCACCTTCGACCCTCGCACCCCTGACTACGCGTCTGCCTCACTTTACCCTACATGACATCTTCATCGTTAATATTTATTTCTTAATATCCCTCTGTTTCTATTGAAGGAAAATATATTAAAAAGAAACATCTCAAGGTCAGTGCCCAGGTATTTCAGTGGGGTTTGAGGAGTGACGAAATTTGGAATAATGAATACCGGTACAGGACAGTGCTTAGCAGCAGGCCCATTATCTAAGCGGAGCGCCACTATTAGTTGTCTCGAACAGAAAACCAAAGTGTTAGTAAAGATGCTTTACAGATCTCCGGATTGAGTTGTTTAAATTGGGATTTGCGTCTTAGCTTTTAACAGTCTGATTAAACTAGCTGCGTCCAATGCCTCTTTTTCGGTTGCGAGTTAGATTGCTCCCCCCCCCCCCCTTTTATGCGGAACCCCACGCACATCGGCATGTATGCTCCCTTTTGAAATTTTCGGTGCGAACCAGCCAGCTAGCAACAACAAACACAAAAATAGTGGTGGTGTCTTAATGGCCAACATAGTTGTAGACGTAGGCCAATAGCTACGAAATTTTCGAAGCCCTGCTTCTTTCTTAGCTTAAAGTGAACTTTGTTCCAGAGGGTTGTACAATAAACACAGAAAGTGTTTACAATTCAACAACTTGAGTTTGATTAAAGGAATTAATTGGGCAGCCTATAATTATAGAATAAACCATTGAGACTCCAAATTTGTCGAAATAGCGGACGATGTATGCATAATCTTTCAACATGTGGAATCTGATTTGATATGGTCATATAAACCTTCAAATGAATACCTTTCCTAAGCCTACCTAAGCTTCAATCTCTACAAGACGGTTTATCAAGTCATTTTGGGCTTGATATGGACATGTATATCTTTATTTTGGTATGGTACATTTGCTAATCAAGAGATATCCAGCTCAATTTGGCCACAGCAACCTTTAATATGTTTATCTGGCATGCTATTTAAATAAGTTCTGTCCGTCTTGATATTGCCATATATAAATTAATATGTATACCTGGTATAAAACTACATCACTTTACATATGATTTGATATGGATGTAATGATGAAACCCTATATGTATATCTGACATGGTGTTTTATCAAGTTTCATCTGAATTGATGTAACCATATTAAATGTAAACACAGTCCATTATAGCATAAAAGAAAAGCCTCACCGATTTTCTCCATTTCATTCGCATTAAACGATACACACAATATGCTCTGTCCATTGTTTAGGCCATTTTTAGGATATTCGTATGGGCCATTTGTTCCAGGAAACCGCGGAACACTGTGGACAATCCAAAATCCATCGTTGGAATCGTAAGCTACCACTCCTGCAGATGTGAAAGTGTCCGTTTTCACTTACAATGTTTAGAAATATTGTGTAATATATTATTCTTAATTGTAATAACATGCAAAGGAAATGGTATTAAAATAAGTTAGAGATAAGATAACTTTAGACAACGGCTAATTGTGGCAAAAAATAAGCAAAGAACTATACTAACAATCCATTTGATATCCAGATTGCCCAAATGGAATTGAACCATTTTACGTGACGGTCAATACTTGTCTTCCACACTCTATTTTAATATACAGAGTTCGGTCTTGAGAATGTAAGGAACTTTTAATCAAACTACGATTTAATTTTCTCTACAGTTGGTAATAGTTAGAGCTATTGATACATTACCACTGCTGAAAGCGAAAACTTGATAAATAGCCAATTAAAAGGATACTTTGAAAAAATACAGTTACAACATTAATTTATTGAGTTTTTCTTTCTTTATTGCCTTAACATAGTCAGTGGGTTATTTTGTGAACAACAAGGGTAAAGATATTTAGACGAGTTGGTGCTTTATTTTCAAGAATTGCAATAAGGGGTCGTGCTACTTCACTTTACACAGATAATTACAAACCAGAATTTCTTTTTTACCCAAACTAGACAATGACCCTTATGAAGACCCAAACTAGACAATGTCCCTTATCTAGACTGGATTAGGGCCATTTCAAAATGATACTTAAAGCGGGAGTAAGAGTTGGTTTTTATATTTTACAACTTTTAATTCTGGGCGGTGATAGGTTGCGGTGTACCGGAGGCTGACTGATTAATCCATCTATCAGAATTTTTTTTATGCGACAAATATTTAAAAATTTTAATTCAACAGTAAATATCACAAGATTAAAGTTTCTTCAATGTTTGTCTAATCTAGCAAACAATGTGTTAGGAAAGGTAAAACAAGGTGCTGGAAACAGAAAGCTTATTGTCCTCTGTCATTCTCTGATTGCCCCTTTATTTCCCACCAACATTTAGTAGTGTAGTTCACTGTCCTGCTTCATGATTGGCTCTAAAGGGTCGTGTGACGGTGATTTTACTACTCAAATGTGAAATTTCCGGGAGTTACTGCCTTTTTTGCCTTGAATATGCAATATTAAGGCCTAAATTATTACAAAAAGTACTTTGAAGAGAAATAATGAAACTGTATATTTAGCTGTTGGTCAAAAGAAGGTTGGGCGTCTTCTATTGCCTTTTTAAAGGGTTTGAAAGGGTATTAGCGTGTCATGACTGGAAAGATACTTTTCGAAAAACAACGACAAAAGATTTTGGAAAAGGGTTTAGGTGCGCGTCATTTTTTGCCATGATGAAAGAACAATTGACAAAAATGACGCCTACCAAATGTTTATCCAACAATCCTTCCAAACAGTTTACTAATTGGAGAAGGGACTTTGGTTTGGTGATTATTGTAGTTCATCTTACCCCTCGCTGTGAATTATTTAGAATGAATTTATCGCAAAAATATATGAACACAGAAAATATGTTTTGAGAGATGTGTAAGCATACGCTCTAAAACGTGTTTATCAATTAAATAGCTATTTTAACTCCTTGTTTTTAGCACATCTAAATTCTAAACATAAACAGTTATGATTAAACACTTACTTTTTAGCCATTACACGTGCTTAAAACGACGTACTTAGGAATTATGCAAGTCTTAACGTGGCATCTTAACGTGGCTGCAAAGTTTTCACAAAGAGTGCTTAAAATCGTTTCCTTCCAAAATTCCTTTTTATAGGGTGTACTTTGTTAAAGCATCGTATCTTCAGTACATGCAAATATGAGAACTTGTCGTTGATTGTGCTTGTAAGAACGTGCATTCTTTGAGCTCAACTTCTTGTGCTTGATTTCGTAATGTAAAACGTACGTATGATCTACCTTTTGTATGCCCTCGTGATGTAGTTTGTCCGTCTGGTGGCTGGTCGTTGTACATGATATGAGCAATCTGTAAAATGAAATCATTAATCTCCGTTCAAAACATGTTTTTTTTTTTACTTTTTCGCACATAGGGTACTTCATCTGTGTTTTGATGATGAAATATGATTAATTTACGAATAAAAATAACGGACGTAGATAGTTACCGTCCTTCCTGGACTGTAGATCTGTTGCACCGTAAAAGCTAGAAGATGTGACTCTTCCTCTATTGAATTTCTAGAAAGTTGAAACGTTTGTTGATTAGAGTCAAGGAATAAAAATGCAGCGCCAGTCTCAACCAAAACGTTCCCAGTGCCTTTGATTTTAGGAAATTTGTACACGTAAAACCTATTGTTGGGGCAGAACATTTAATAAACCAATTAAGCTTATTTAACGTGAAGTAAACTCATTGAGCGATAGATTTGCCCAGAATAATAATAAATTAGTACTTGTGATAAGGGCAACAAAAGCCAAACCTTGAAATTATGGAAAGCCAAAAGGCTCACCGCATATGATGATTTACTAATATTATACGTTCATATACCATGTGCATGGACATTCACGTGACATGACAAGTTGAAGTATTAAGGGTCGAAATGCATTGAAGCATGGTAGTAGATCAAAAGTTTTGGACCCAGGGCCCCATTGTGGGCAAAAAGGCATCGAACACCAAAGGAAACATTGAAGATCATACATTTTTACATGTACAACATGCGTTTTTAGATGTACAATGTGTATTTTTTACATGTACAGCGTAACATTTAACATGATGAACTTATGGTTTTAGAATGTGATGGTGTAAATTTACATCATGATCGGATAAAGTTAGTACATCATCGTATATTTTGGGTACATGAACGTATAATTTTAGTACATCATCATATGCGGTGAGCCTTTTGGCGTGCCATATGGAATATCTAGGTTTTATTCTTATACTAGATGTTTAAAAAAGTTTACATAAGTTATACACTTGTCAATTGTAAGAATAACCTCTTGCTACCTCACATATTGGGTCAATGTTTGTTAGGAGCGTGACACATTTTTGTTTTCCCTCTCCACGTGTTTTAAACTTTAACACAAATTTGAAGTCAATATTACACACCATGCTGTACATATTAGATTTGACAAAACATTTATGGAACTTTCACACATCCCTGTGTCACAATTCTGACTGACATGAATTTAAGTAATTAATTAGATGTTTACCGTTCCAGTTTCCAATCTATTGGTTCAAGTCAAGACGGCCACGGCTTTTTCCCAGTTGTGGCTCACTGGCTTGTTTTCCTTACTCCATATGCGAAGCATCCCACACAACTGCAGTAGCTTTCTTTTTTAGAGTCTATGGTGACTCGATCTGGGAATCGAGCCCGGGCCTTCCGCGTGAGAGGCGGATGCTCTACCGTTAGACAAGCATACCAAGATGATTCCACAGAACTGACGGTCATCTGAAGTGGCAGTAAATGCGGAAAGTCTGGCAACAAATTGGGAGATTTGTCCTTCACTGGCTGTTTATTTTATGGACTTCTCAAGGTTGAGTGTACTGGGTATATTTTGATTCAGTATTTCCTTCTAAACGATGCATTTAGCAATAATTGTATCAATAAATTCATATTCCATCGAAAATTTACTTTTATTGATGTAAATTTTGTCAAGTTCGAGATTAATGAACATTTTTACTGGAAGGGGAAAACAAGACAAAAGATGGAACTGTTGCATTAGATTTATGACTAGATACTTAAAGTGTACGACTCTGTGTTCTGTGGAATCAACTTCTCATGAAACACGCGGTCTCGGACTGACATGAAGCACATTTGACCGACACATGCCCAGGGTCAGAGGGTGAGTCTTTCAGTTGATAAAATCATTACATGATTGGCACAACTTTTTGATATGTACCTACATCGTATGACCTCATTGACACAGCTACTAAAAAATATGATTACAAGTAGGAATTTGGGCTACGTCAACATACCAATCTACTTCCTTTCCTTTCATATCCTGACAGGTTACGCTAGTTACGTAAACCACTTCAGAGACAACAGAAAGGACAAACAGCGCCGTGGCAATTGGTGCTCGAAACATGTTACCGGATTTCCTTTTTCCGTTTCAATTATTAGTAGAGCGGTTGCTATGAAATGCAGTAAAACGAAAACCAAAATATGGTTTATATAAGAATGCATGCAAAGATAAACTGTCATAGAAGATTAAGCTTGCAAACAACGAAATTAATAACACAAATCAGTATTTCAAGTAAGTTTGAAATTTGTGAAATACTTGTAGTTGGATGATAATTCTAGTGACACAACTAGAATTATCTTGAGAGAGGGTTATGTATTCTCGTGCGGTGCTTACATTTTTGATGCGAACCTGTTCTCCTGTTTCCACTCTGGCGGGGAGCGTGCAGACGGTTTTTGTTTGTTTGTTTTTTCTTTTTTTCTTTTTTGCAATTTGTTTTGAACTTCAGTTTGCAAAATATGTTCTCTAATCAATAAAAAATGAGCAAAGGACAACATGAGATTAAGTCCACCACCATCATTTCCCCGGGTCAAATTTCAAGTATGCCATATGCCTGTTCATTCTCCCTTCTGCTGGTGTTATTTGGCAATAGCAAATCACAGAACTTCTTGCAACATTTCCCGAACCGAGTTTTCTGCCATTTCGAGTAAAGAATTGCGCAGCACTATTCAGTGCGGCTGAATGATTGCTTTGATTTGTCATGAAAATTTTCCAGAACTTTTCGCGTGCAGCAGCATGTCTCTCAATTGCAGGAAAAGACCCTTGGAAGTTTGAGCGCCACATTTATATAATTATGATATTGATCATGTGTTTTTAAATTGTTCCTTTCTTCAAGAAAAATATTAGTTCGGCTAGATCATTTTAGATAAGATAGAGTTTTACGGCCCAGTTTTTAACCAATTGCTCCAAGTCGGGCCAATTAACACTATTGGGAACGAAAGGTCTCGTGGTCCTATTCTACAAGGGGTAGAACAATTATTTTCATCAATACCAATTCAAACAGTTACATCGCAAGGTAGGCGTCAAAAACAAAATTTTAAACCGGTGGTCCTTAGGGAGCGTCCAATTTGGGGTCCAACTAAGGTCTCAAATACAGGATGAGATCAAACACCACGAGTGATGCTGTGACTTCGTGACATATTGTTTGTCAGTAACATGTGGCTAAAAAACTGACGAATAAGTACGGGTAATTTCAAAGCTCAAGCGGAGTGGAAAATTCTACATAATAGAAAAATTGACACTCCGTTTAATTTTACAGTCAGAAAAAAATTCTCCGTAAAAAATAAATTACTCACATTAACATGCATCTTTACTGATGGGGAAGGAAGTTAATATGTGAAAGGTTCAATGTCATCTCAGCTAAATATTTTAGGCTAAATCAACTTGTTAGGCCAATATTTCGAGCTATATTGGCATGACCCGTATGAGACAGAACCGAATGGCAGATTATTTATATACTTAGCAGATTTTTGTAAAGTGTTAAGTATGGCTTGAAATAAAAGTTTTTAATTGTTTCTCAGAAATGTAAAGTTAGGTTCAGTCTCTCCCTTTCTAAGGGGTGGGTGTCCGAAAATTTGTTTCTTAAGTGTTGTTATTCAATTAATTGGTTTTGGTAGAGTAACTTTTAGGGAGTTGTTCTAGAAATTGAAACAGAGGATAATTCAGGGAGTCCTTCAGAGCCTTTCGAGTCAAAATGACCCAAAATGCTGCACTAAAGATGTGTTTCTTATTTGTCACTACCGTATCCCTGGTAAAATGAGACCACGGTCTTTAGTGTCCAGTTGTGTAAAAGAATAGGGTTAGCTCCCAAGCTCAATTGAGCGGGATTCGGTTCAAACTCTGACATGTCCGTTGGTTATCCTTTTGGTTTGGGAGGGTATAGGAAAAAGGATGTCTCTTCCCATTTTCGAAAATTGCTGACTTACAGAAGTCGGTACAGCAATAAGTCTGTAGCAAGTAAGTCAACAGACATGTTGATCTTCAAAAATATCAGCACTAATAATCTCAAACTGGCATTTTTCAACCTTCCAAAATGGTAGTGACCATGCCTATTTTTACAGTAATTTATGGCGCAACACAAATCGGATGCGTCCGAAAGCTAGCTGCAAAGTGTTCATCCATGGACCCAACCTTTCACCAGCTAAGAAATTGTCTCGTAGAGAGTTACCTTAGTTAGATAGGGTTAAACGCCTAACAATACAGCCATCTGGTTAAATCTATTGGCGGGGAGCACCGGATTGGTATCGGCAGTAGGTTCCATTTAAAAAGTCTTTGGTATGACACGGCCTAGGAATCGAAACTCGGACCTTCCGAGTGCTAGTCGGATGACAGCTAGACTTCACATTTTTAGTGAGAAGAGACTTACACAATTATGTCACTAACCATATGCCGTAAACCTTGTTTTCACTGTTATGAGCCCACGGATTAAATTTTAAAATTGTTCATACCTGCCGATACAAAAGTAGAAACATTTCCGGATGGTCCTAGGGCCAAGGGCATATTTGCCATTGCACGTCAATTTCGACATTGCGCTGCTCTAAAGGCCATTCAACATTATCTGAATCAACGGCAAAATAACACAATTAGACCAACACCGTTTTCCTTTCTCTGGCCGTATTAGCTAAAGCAGAAGCCAGCAAAGGTTCTGGTTGCAAACCTGGATTAACCACTGCCTTACAACGCTTAAGTTGGAAGCACACGAACTCCACTTGTATTGGACTGTTCTTCTAAAACAGAAGTCTTATATAAGTGCATTTGTTAAGAGTTTAATATTCTTTGGACAGAAAAATCCATCTCTGAACTTTCTGAAACCCCCTCTTCTCAAAACCACCTTCAAATCCCTCCTCACATCCTCACATCCCCCAGGCCTCGCTAAGGTAGAAACGAGGGTGAAAAGGGTGCCTTATAGACCTAGGTGACAACTCTGTCCTGCCATTTCCACTAAGGAAACTCATACCCATGCTTGCACTATATTTGTAACATCTGCCCTCTTCCCTTGAGCTGTGACACGGCTTATGCGGTGTACTTGCAATAACGGTGCTAAAATTTTTGCGGTGTGCGAGAAATTTAAAGGCTACTATGTTGTCCAAATCGGCAATATATCAAAACTGTATGCACATACCCCTGTACTCAAATGACCTTGGCATTTCGAACTACATTCCCTCTGTGGTTTACAGGGAAACTACTACTGTTAACCATCTCCAGTTACGATTTTTAGTTCTTTTTAATCTGTTGTTTAATCACCTAAAACTACTTCATCACCTAAAACGTAGTTTACCGAGTTATAGAAGCACGTTATGTCAATCAGCTAACAATTTTGACGGTCACGTGAGCTCGTTAAAATTAAGAAGGGCCTTTGAAAAAGGGTTTCAACTTTTTTGTTGTTTAATTAAACTTTTGTTTAATTAAGTATCGTGTGTAGCAATATGTCTTTACAGAGTACCTTTCGACTGCTGGGGCATATACTTGAGAGACTGGAAAATGGATTTAATTTAGCCAACCCCATCAACATTGTTTATATCTCACGTAAGGAATTTCCTGTGGAGATGAGGTAGTTGGGCCAATTGAACTCATTTACCAAGGTATATGTTACATATTTTCGAAAGTTTGTTTTATGCATACTTTAGGTACTCAGTGGTGACAAAGGCCTGACATGTAATCATTTCTCTAATCAAGCCTCTTTGGTTTGGTGGTTACAGACAGAAATGTTTCTAGGCAATTTGAATCAAAGTGACTTCATAGAATAAAAGAAATAAACGAAGATTACGTAAACGTTATTATGAGGTAACAGTTGGGGTTTGTGTGAGAGTGCATGCCGCTAGAATTCAAAAGATTTTAGACAATGTTTCCCGACAGAATAGCCTTTTCTCGGGTTTCAAGCCATGTCTTTGTTTAGAGTTGCTATCCAGTGATGAAGTTAATCACTAACAGATATGCTCCTCTGCAATGCAAAAACAAACATTACTATTAAATTAGTCTGTAAGTCTGTATGTAAAGGTGCACACAATGTCTCATGCGATTGCGAAAAAAGTTTGTACTAACTGAATTTTTTTTTGCTGAAAAATGTGCTCATACTTACATTGCGGTATCCACAGCCTTCTGCAACCATTCACTCATGATGGAATCAAAGGAATGTAAGAACCGCGACAAAGTAACTCATTTTTAAAACAAATTGCACTCAGCAACATAGAGCGATTCAAAGCTTTCTGTACATGATTGGCGAAGAGTCAAGGTAAAGTGTCATCCTATTTGCCAATAACAATAAAGTCCGCCTTCCACAGATGTTAACACCCCTTCAGATTTTGAGTGTAAGAAATGATTACGAATTTAATAAATGTTTTCTTGGGAAAGACACTTTTCACTTTGCACACCGAAAGAGGAATGCATTCACCCCAAATCTGGGAGCTGAGCAGATAGAGAAAACTTGACCAAACATGTTCTCGAAATTAATCTAATGGTTCATATAATAACTTCAATGTATGCCAACTTACGTACACGTTTCCGTAACACGAATGTATGAGGGGACATTGAAATAACGTGTATGCATATCTCAAAACGAAAAGGGGAAATATATCCTTATGTACTATTTGATTTTTTTTTTTACCTTAGCGTTCTGACGGTATAACGATTTCCCCCTAACCGTCGATTCATCGTTACATATATATTTGCCTAACTCGGCACTAAGAGGGAAAGTTGGTGTTGAAATGTCAACCTGAGGGAGGAAAATTTTAGGGGGGGGGGGGGCGAAATATTAGTTTCGCCTTAAAGTTTCCGCACACTTTTTCCATAGGAATGCGAAAACGGACAAGGGCGGCCCCCTAGATTTACAAACGAGATACAATTACTTCAAAGTTGTCAAACTTACGGACACCTAGCTGTTAGCACGAATGGATGGCTGACCATTGAAATAACGTTAGTCATACGTTAAGGCGTTAGGGTGAATTCTTTTTCTTATGTATTTTATTGTTATTTTTTCGCCCTATGTACAAGCAAAGGCCAATTTTCGCTTGAGGTGGGAATAAGCGTTATATATATGTACATATATATATATATATATATATATATATATATATATATATATATATATATATATATTTATTTATCTAAATGCTGGCTATCGTGGACATTGCGCATGACAAATTGAGTCGAAACGTGGACTTTGACATTTAGAAGTCGCAACGTCACATCTACACTTCCGTATATATGTATATATATATATAATATATGTAGATATATATATATACTGCTAAATGCGGGCTTAGGTGGACATGCCTGAAAAAGGGTATTTTAGTGGACATATTATTATGGTATTGTGGTAGATGTATTATGCACCATTCAGGCAAGTAAGAGTGATACTGCATAGTGTTTAGTACTACTATGGCATGTCTCCAGTACTCCAGAGAGGCTGCTTTCAAGTCCCGTGTTGTATTTGAGATATAATGTTGGCTTCACATAAAATCGTGTCCACTTAAGGTGTGTCACCTTTATTTGTAGGCCACAGATTGACCCAAATTGAAACAGGCAACATATATATCGAGCTGATTTTAGCCACTGATGTCTACTGAGGGAGTGATTGAATCGGGTTCATTTGTTGACAAAAAATAGATGGCGCTCTGTATTATCAGAAGTCATGCTTTGGAGTTACTCATTCTCCAGAAAATACTCTTCCGAGAGGCCTGAACAATACGTGGACACCAAAATGTCCATTTAATGTCAAAGTCCACGTTTTGACTCAATTTTCCATGCGCAATGTCCACGACAGCCCGTATATATATATATATATATATATATATATATATATATATATATATATATATATATATATATATATATATATATATATGTATATATATATATGTATATACATATATATTTATATAACGACTAAAGTAACGCGATACACTGGAGAAAACATAGGTTGATGCAAAAACATGGTCATACGTTGTGCAATAGAGTTGAAAAAATAGAGTTTGACGAAAAATAGAAACAACGACGTTTCGGGTTACATACCCTTCAACACGGTAATAGAAAGTCAACTGAATTCACACAAACGAGGAGTCAAAGTCAAGGAAAAAGCACCAGTTAACAAAAAGATTAAAATCATTCAAGCAGTGATTCTAGCTTAGAATTAAGGCCATGGGGGTGAAGAGTGCCAAGTTTAAGGATAAGACGGTTTTCAGTCGTGAGACGATCAATATGGGTTCCTTTACAGGTTAATGCGGCCGTGACCAAAAAGTCTGTAATTGTACAAAGGGAGGGCGGATTAAAATGGGCTGCTAGAGGAAAGCCAGACAAGTTAAGTTTAATAGATCGGAGGTGTTCAGTAATTCTATCGGCCAGCCTCCGTTTGGTTTCACCAACATACAGAATTTTACAGCGTTTACAACTTATAATGTAAATAACATTGGGAGAAATACAAGTGAAATGATTAGTAACTTTGAACACATGAGAGGGTCCTTGAATCGATAACAGTTGGTCTCCGGAGACAACAGGGCAAGTGTTACACCGTTTGCGTTTACAGGGAAAGGTCCCAGGGTTGGGGACAGGAAAGGGGTGGGGGTGGGAAGATCTTACTAAATGATCACCAATGTTGCGATCTCTTTTGAAGGCAACTAAAGGGGGGCGAGTAAAGATGGACTTAGTGGTAGGGTCAGACATGAGGGTCTTAAATTTCTTAATAATGAAACGCTTAATGGGTTCCACGGAAGGGTGGAAGGGCAGCACCAGAGTGATACGGTCGGAATTAGAATTAGAAGCCTTATTGTCTAAAATAGAGGACCTACTGATGGATTTAACACGATGGTTAGCGGCCTTTACGATTTTATCGGGGAAGGGACTTAATTTCGTTCCTTTAGAGAATTCTTTTGATACCTTCACTGTCCGCAAGGATGTCAACTCTTTTCTCAGGAAATTACGTTTAAAATTCCACTATTCTAATTCCACCGAAGGCTCAGATTCTGATCCTATCGTTGCGTCTGATCCTTTTGAAAACCTTCAGCCGAAGTTATCCACATGGACCCCCAAAGCCGGACAAAACAAAACGTTGGATAACGTTATTCATTCAACTAAAGTGGAACTTGATGATTATTTATTTCCTAAACCGTGCAATTTGAGAAACTTTACGAAGGGGGAACGCAAAGCTTTAGAATCCCTTAAAAAGAATTCCAATTTTGTTATTAAGAGAGCTGACAAAGGAGGTGCCACAGTGGTCTGGAGACGTGACCTCTATATAGCGGAAGCTGAAAGACAATTATCGGACACTACTTCCTATTTGGAAATTGATGTAGATGACACCTCAGCCTTACAAAAGAAAGTAACGACATGTGTTAATTCATTGATTTCTTCAATGGAACTCCCGAATTCGGCCGTTAGTCTGATCAATCCGTCCCCCAAAACTGCTAATTTCTATTTATTACCTAAAATTCATAAAGTGAACACACCTGGACGCCCCATCGTGTCTTGTCATAGCTGTCCTACAGTCTACATTTCCGAATTTTTAGACTCTACTCTCAGGCCTTTGGTTTCTTCCCTACCTTCTTTCGTGCAAGATTCACCTCATCTCTTACGTATGCTGTCAGAGTTTTGTTTCCCAGAGTCTTCGCATAGTAGTTATTACTTATTTACCATGGATGTGTCAAGTTTATATACGTCAATCCCGCACAACGTCGCCCTCACAGCTTTGAAATTTTACCTCGACCAGCGGAGCGACCAGACTATCTCAACCTCAACCCTACTTCGTTTAGCTGAGCTTGTTCTTTCGTCCAACTCTTTTCAATTTAATGAACGCTTTTATAAGCAAATTAAAGGAGTTGCTATGGGGACTAAAATGGGCCCTTCTGTGGCATGTCTCACTCTTGGACTTTTCGAACGTAACCTTTTCCAGCAGTATAACGGAACCACCCCAATTTTATAAAAACGTTATATTGATGATATTTTTGGTGCCTTTTTGGCACTTTTGATGAAGCTCAAGAATTTGTGAACTTTGTTTCCACCTTTGATCCTAATTTTAAGTTTACCCATACTATTTCTACCTCTAGTGCTACCTTCTTAGACTTAAGGCTTACCATCGTAGATCGTTCTATCAGATCTAATATTCATTTCAAGGATACTGACTCTCACAATTTCTTATTGTATTCCTCTTGTCACCCCCCTAAGTGTAAAAACTCAATCCCCTTTTCTCAGTTTCTTAGAGCTAAAAGAATTTGCTCTGTTAACGCCGATTTCATTCACACTTCCAATCAACTTTCGAATTTCTTTGCTAACAGGGGTTACCCCGATAAAATCGTAAAGGCCGCTAACCATCGTGTTAAATCCATCAGTAGGTCCTCTATTTTAGACAATAAGGCTCCTAATTCTAATTCCGACCGTATCACTCTGGTGCTGCCCTTCCACCCTTCCGTGGAACCCATTAAGCGTTTCATTATTAAGAAATTTAAGACCCTCATGTCTGACCCTACCACTAAGTCCATCTTTACTCGCCCCCCTTTAGTTGCCTTCAAAAGAGATCGCAACATTGGTGATCATTTAGTAAGATCTTCCCACCCCCACCCCTTTCCTGTCCCCAACCCTGGGACCTTTCCCTGTAAACGCAAACGGTGTAACACTTGCCCTGTTGTCTCCGGAGACCAACTGTTATCGATTCAAGGACCCTCTCATGTGTTCAAAGTTACTAATCATTTCACTTGTATTTCTCCCAATGTTATTTACATTATAAGTTGTAAACGCTGTAAAATTCTGTATGTTGGTGAAACCAAACGGAGGCTGGCCGATAGAATTACTGAACACCTCCGATCTATTAAACTTAACTTGTCTGGCTTTCCTCTAGCAGCCCATTTTAATCCGCCCTCCCTTTGTACAATTACAGACTTTTTGGTCACGGCCGCATTAACCTGTAAAGGAACCCATATTGATCGTCTCACGACTGAAAACCGTCTTATCCTTAAACTTGGCACTCTTCACCCCCATGGCCTTAATTCTAAGCTAGAATCACTGCTTGAATGATTTTAATCTTTTTGTTAACTGGTGCTTTTTCCTTGACTTTGACTCCTCGTTTGTGTGACTTCAGTTGACTTTCTGTTACCGTGTTGAAGGGTATGTAACCCGAAACGTCGTAATTTGTATTTTTCGTTCAACTCCATTTTTTGTTCAACTCCATTTTTGGTTCAATTATATTGCACTGTGTATTACCATGTTTTTGCATCGACCTATATATATATATATATATATATAAAATTAAAAATGAAAGTTAAAACTAGAATTGCAACTGCACATACAATGATAAAAAGACACCGTGATTCGAGAAGCTTTCGGCTATTTTATTCAGCCTTCCTCGGCTCGAATGAAGCGAAATAAAATGCGTTCAAATAAAATTACTAACAGACCAGCAAAACGAACAAAGGATAAAAGCAACCAACACAAACTTAGCCCTGTTAAAAAAAAGCTTGAAATCACTGGAGAATAAACAAGAAAAAGTAAAAAGAGAAAAAAATGATAAGAAGCTTAAACCCAGCTGTAAAATTGCTGCACAGGAGCAGTGAGAATCCCCCAGAAAGGTAAAAACTGATGGTAGATAAAAGGGGCCTGGAAGGAGTGTTAGGCAAGAACATTAAACATGGAAACAACCGGGAAAAATTGAATCTGGGCTTTACCGTAGGTAGCTGATTCTTTTAGATGAGTTAAATTCCTTTCTTTTATTGAGACCCAATGGAAATAAGGTATTCAATTGGACAAGCCAATAACCCTCTCTTTTGGTGAGGACGGTATCAATATTAGACTTACGGTAAGTCTGTTCAATAATTATAAACTTAATGTCCCACAGCTGATGGGGAGAAACATTATAATGGACTGCTAATTCACATCTACCCCGATCATTGAGAAGATCGGATTTGTGATTTCTAAACCTTACTTTAAATTCCGTAGAGGTAGACCCAGCATATTGCAAATTACATTTAAAACAAGTTGCTACATAAATTACGCAAGCACTTGTACAGGAAACAAAACTCTTAATAGCGTAAGTTTTCTTAGTGACACAACTATGAAAGGTAAAACTTTGCGTGAGAAAGTTGGTACAAAGGTCACATTTCTTCCGTTCACATTTAAAACACCCCAGTTTGGAAATAGTGCCCCCTCCATAGGTACGATAAGACGGTTGCGATTTCTTCAGTAAATCCTTAAGGGATTTACCTCTTCTATATGCAGTAAAGATTGAATTGTGTGGGAAAATATTGGTCATAAGGGGCGAACTATGAAGAATATGGATATGTTTCCGTATAAAAGAATTAGCATTCGGTAATGCTGGATTGAAATCGAAGACTAGAGGGTATTTTCGACTACAGTGATCCTTTTTTACAGGATTAAGTAAGGCAGATCTTGGTAATATGCTCGCCTTGTAGAATTGGTCCTCTACCAGCTGGGGGTCATAGCCTCTAGCTATTAAATAATTCTTATATTCAGTAAAACGATTGCGTAATAATTCAGGGGTGGAACAAATACGTTTCAGCCTCAATGCAATGCTATACGGTATGCTCTTCACCTGATGTTTATGATGAGAGCTAGATGGTAATAAATAGAGATGACCGTCCGTAGGTTTAGAGAACACGTCAGTGGAAATAATACCATTATTTAACATAACCAAAACATCCAGAAATTCGAGCTTAGATTCTGAGAACTTAACTACAAAAGTGATAGTGCTATATATATATATATATATACATTGCATATATATGTATATATATACATTGCATATATATGTATATATATATATATATATATATATATATATATATATATATATATATATATATATATATATATATACAATATAGAAAGAAGACTGAGTGATTACGCCATACTAATTCTAATACACACTACGTTCCGTTTCGCCCGAAGGCTCGTCAGGTGTGTGACTGAGGTACAGGTTCTAGCGTTCACCGTGGTAGAGGCAGTCAAGTGGGTCAAATACAAAAGGTGGATTAGTTGTTGCCGAGTAGGAACTTGTTGGAGTGTCTGCACTTGCTAATGAGCTCGGTTCTGCTGTTCAGGATTAGGCTTTTTCTTTTTGTTATGATGAAGTACTTCTCCCATAGACATAGCTGGCAGCGTTTGGATGTGTTGGAGTAGGAGTTGGCTTGTTTTAGTATTTTCCAAGTTAGGTTAAAGTTGACGTTGCTTTCGCGGAGATTCCATATGTGTTTGCTAAGTTCGGTGTCGTTGCGTTTGTGTTCGAGTTTGAAGGAGGATTTGTGGTTGTACCATCTCTTCTTAAATTCAGTGTCGCAGGCCCCTATGTAAATGTATGAGCCCCTTTGGGATGTGACTGATGCCTGGTACACAATGTTCTTTGTTTGGCATAAACCATTCAGTGGGCAATTGGTTGGTGTCCTGCAATTACATGCCTTTGTTGTGCGTGCCCCGTTGGCCAAGATGGATTTGTTGTGTGCGCTTATTATGTGGGCCATATTATCCATACAACTGTAACTGACTTTAACAGTGTTTCGGTTGAAAATTTTGTGGAGCGGGTTACCTTTTGGGAAGTGCTTGTCCAGTAGTTGAAGGAATGATTTACCAACTTTCGTCGTAACGTGTTTACTGTAGGGTGGGTTGTACCAAATAATGTTTCTTTTTCTGTTTCGTTTCTGTTGGGGCTTTTTTCCAGCGTATTTTAGTTCATGGTGGTAGCCGGCGTTGTTAAGGGCATCCTGATATTCGCCTGATGTAGCCTTAAATTCGTTCTCGTCACTTGAGATGCATGATAGTCTGCTGTTTATGGATTCCGGGATCGCTTTGATTACACTAGGTGGATGATTTGAGAGCTTGTTTACTTAGTGCACAACAAAGGCATGTAATTGCAGGACACCAACCAACGAGCCTTCGGGCGAAACGGACCGTAGTGTGTATTAGAATTAGTATGGAGTAATCACTCAGTCTTCTTTCTATATTGTATACAAGCTCTCTGTAACGGATTGAGCCCTGTTTTTGACGAAAGAAGTATGTATTTTTCCGTACATATATATATATATATTATATATATATATATATATATAAGTAATGATTTTCCTCTAATTTTTATATATATATATATATATATATATATATATATATATATATATATATATATATAAGTGGTGAAGTCCGTGCGTTGGTTGGAAATACACACACACAATATAAGCACTACCCAAGAAAAATGAAAACGATGGGACACTCTGCAATCCTGTGCTTTGTAGAAGGACGAAAAGCAAATAGTAACAAATTACAGAATATGTACAAACTGAACATTTCGAACCTCCTTGGTTTCTTATCGACAGTATAATGGAAAGCTTAACAATGTTACGGAGAGGAAAGTACAAGCGACCTGATCAGCGGTCACGCTTGTTGGCCATGAGTGGAAGGTCATGGTTAAGACCGTAGACGTGACTCCTACACCTGAACATTAGCCCTAATTCTTGTTTTTTACGTACTTCGGTTGTGGAAAAGCCTCCCACCAATATAGCAAATTTCAAGTCGTTCACACTCTGCAGGGGTTTGTTGAAGTGCTCTGCAACAAGGAGCCCGGTGCTTTTGTTGCAAAAGCTGGCTCTGTTGTTATTGAATCTTAGCCTTAATTCGGAGGAGTTGTCGTATTTGCATAACCAGTTTAGCAATGTCAGGTATTACGTAATTGCACAAGAATGAAATTCCATTACACCCTCGTTTCATGTAGAAGCAATTGTGCACTGATTCAGTTGGGTCTTGGTCAATACACCATGAAGGTTACCTTCCTCTGCTGTCTCCTCCTTATTTGTCTGCTGTGTTTCGGTGCTACGATACTACATATTTTGGCGACGAGGATTGCTCACCTTTCTCAGCCACCTCCCTTTTTACAGTGTGCGGGAGTTCCTACTATACCATGGAAACAGTGGATATCTGTTTTTGAAACTTACCTACTTGCTTCGGGAGGAGAGGAATATTCCGCTGAACGTAAAAGCGCTGTGTTGTTACACTGTATTGGTGTGGAAGGCCAGCGTATTTTTCAAACTTTACCAAAATTACCAGCCTCAGTAAAACTTGACACGTATGAGGGTGCCGTTAAAGTACTGGAAGATTATTTCATTTCGTATGTAGCAGAACGTTACCGTTTTAGACAACGAGCACAGAAAGCAGGTGAAACCATTGACTCTTATGTGGCAAGTCTGAGAGAACTTAGCAAAACCTGTGACTTTGGCCCCATGACCGATGAAATGATTCGGGACCAAATTGTTGAAAAAACTGCAACACCACGAGTTCCTGAGAGACTCTTAATGGAAAAGAATTTAGAGTTCTGCATAATGTATAGAAAATGCGATGAAAGAAGCAAAATCTATTGGAAATTCGTTATTAAAAGAAGCATTAGAACAAGATGTGAACCAGCTAACTTCTAGGGGAAATAAACCAAACGTAAGAAAAACCGGTACCAAGGTCAAACGAGTCTGTTACCACTGCGGTGCAACGCAACATATCGCCTCAGACCCGAACTGTAAAGCAAGAAACAAGAAGTGTAGAAACTGTAAGAAAATCGGGCATTTCGCTGCTATGTGCCGAAGTAAGCCAATTGCTCAACCCAAGAATAATATTCGCGAAGTAACGACACAAAATTCTACCGAACTACCCTACCATCCTACATCTTCGGACGAGGAGATGAAAATTATGAAGTACTTGCAAACAACACCAAAGATCGCAGAGGTTCCAAAAGCAGACGTATCCGTTGTGTAGTAATGATTTACGGGGTCCCCACCCAGTTAGACGTCGACACCGGCTCTGATGTCTCTATTCTTTCGGAGGAAGTATTTTCGAAATCTTTCCTTTCTGAAGCTCTTGTGAAGGTACCAGAAGGTGTTAAACTCTTTTCGTACACAAAACACAAGATAGAAGTTCTAGGTTGTTTTGAAGCGACCGTTAGTTACTTGGACAGAGTTGCGAACACAGTTTTCTTTGTTGTTAAAAGTGGAAGCAATTTGTTAGGACTCGACCCTATACAGAAGCTTGAAATTAATATTTTGGGATCACAGTTGTCATGTTTTGCATTATCAGAGGACAGTTCATCTAATAATCCAGCTATTCAAGGTAATTTTATCCTTCCAAATTACATTGAGTCATTTCAAAATATGTTTGCTGATACAAATATTTTGCCAACTATTAAAGGTATGATTCATAAAGTTCATGTTGATAAGAGTGTTAAAGGGAAACATCAGAAATTGCGTAGACTCCCTTTCGGCGTACGCAAATTAGTGTCCCAAGAATTGTCGAGATTAGAATCTCTGGGTGTTATATAGAAAATAGATTCCTCAGAATGGGTATCCCCTATTGTTGTTTCATACAGAAAATCAGGGAAGGTCAGAATTTGTGTAGATTTGAGGCAGGTGAATAAAGCTGTAATTCCTGATTCATTCCCACTTCCCAAGATCGATGAATTACTTGGAGAATTAAGAAATGCGAAGTTATTTTCTCAGCTAGACCTTGCAGCTGCATACCATCAATTATTACTTCACCCAGATTCCCGACCATTAACTGCCTTTATCACACATGATGGCTTATTTCAGTATAAAAGGTTTTGTTTCTGGTTGTCTTCAGCTCCCTCCGTATTTCAAAAAATGATGCAGTCTATGTTGGCAGGCCTTTCAGGAGTTCAGTGCTACTTAGATGACGTAATTGTTTATGGTAAAGATGAAGAAGAACACAATGAAAATTTGCGTGAAGTGTGAACTAGATTAGATTCTTACGGAGTGAAACTTAATGATAAATGCAAGTTTAATCAATCAGGTATTAAATTCCTTGGCCATATTATAAGCAGTGAAGGGATAAGAGTAGACGACAAGTATAATGCACTCGCTAATGCCTCCGTACCTAAGGATCCAAAATCCCTTCGTTCATTTTTAGGCTTAGCAGGCTATTTTTCCAAATACATTCCTAGTTTTGCGCAATTGGTGGAACCGCTTAGGACAATATTGCGCAAGGGTAACGAATTCAAATGGTCTACAGAGTGTCATAGTAGTTTTGATAAGTTGAAGAGCCTTATTAGCAAAGATCCTGTCTTAGCCATGTATAACCCTGAATTGGAAGTAGTGGTTAGAACTGATGCGTCTCAAGATGGCTTAGGGGCGTGTCTCAATCAAGTGAAAGATGGTAAAGAAGTTACTGTGTTTTGCGCCTCACGCAAGCTGTCAAAAGCAGAGAGAAATTACAGTGTTGGTGAAAAGGAAGCACTTGCATGCGTATGGGCCTGTGCAAAATGGCATGTATATTTGTGGGGCAGAAAATTTAAACTTTACACTGACCATCATGCCTTAATTACACTGCTTACCAAAGGTTCGGATAGTCAGTCTATGCGAATAGCACGTTGGGCATGTAGGTTAATGAAGTATAATTATGAAATGGTGTTTACTAAGGGATCTGACAACGTTATAGCAGATTCATGGTCTAGAGTCCCAGTTCAGGGAACCGATGAGTGTATTACAGATGATGATCAGGAAATCATATGCCAGGTTTTATGGGAACCAATGAAATCAAGGATAACACTATCCCAGTTACAAGAAAGTAGTAGACTTGATCCTAGTTTTCAAATTATTCGTAAATACATTTTACATGGTTGGCCGAGATTTAATCAAGTTAATGAATGTGCAAAGCCATATCATCTAGTAAGAGATGAATTATGTTTGGTGGATGGTGTAATACTAAGAGGGGAAAAGGTCCTAATTCCTAGTTCATTGACCCAACATGTCTTAGCATTTGCTCATGAAGCCCATCAAGGAATGAGCAGAACCAAACAAAGGTTAAGGGAATTGTACTGGTGGCCCTCGATGGATAAACAGGTTGAGGAACTTGTTAAAACTTGTTCCGTCTGCAGTTTCAATGATAAAATTACGAAGCGAGCTTTTGCTCCCTTACAGCCTGTACAGTTTCCGGGCGGCCCATGGGAGAAAATTGCAATCGATATTGTAGGCCCGTTCGAACGAGCAGTGAATGAATGTAGGTTTGCTATTACTGCAGTAGATTTTTACAGCAAGTGGCCTGAAGTCATGTTTACGTCCTCAGTAGAGACAAATAAAGTCCTCGACTTTTTGAAACAAATATTTAGTCGTGAGGGATTCCCCAAAGAAATCATTACAGATAATGGGGTTCAATTTAAATCGTATGAATTTCGAAAGTTTGTGAGTGAAAGAGGTATTAAGCATTGTTGCTCATCGTTGTATTATCCTCAGGCAAATGGAGCTGTGGAAAGGTTTCATGCAGTCCTCAAAAATACTGTGCAGAATGCAATTCACTCAGGAAGGTCATGGAAAGAAGCTGTACTTCAATTCCTTGGAATTTACAGAGCTACTGCTCATGCTACTACCGGGGTATCACCTTCTGTGTTAGCACATGGGCGACACATGAGGACAAAACTGAATATTGTTGGTCGTAATCTACCTCGTGTAGACATGCGTAATGTAAAGAAGAGGGTACAAGAGAAGCAAAAGAAGTATAAATTTTATGCCGACAAAAGGAGGAATACTAGAACCCCAAGTTTTAATGTAGGCGATTGGGTAAGAATTAAAAGACATGGAAAACTCAAAAAAAGGGGAAAGGGGCTACTTCGACCCAATTCAAATTTCTAACAAAATTAGCAACTTTACGTTTGAAATGTCGGATGGTCGTAAATGGAATATAAGTAAGCTAGCCAAGTGCAACCCCCCATAGTGTAATTTGCCTATGACATCTAGTCTGTATGAAGTACCAAATAGTGCAGAAGATTCAGCTCTTAGGAGGAGCTCACGAATCAGGCAGCGTCCATTATGGCAACAGGATGGAAGTTTTGTTATGTATTAATATGAGTATATATGAATTGTTACATGAATCCATTTTGTAAATATGTACAATGTATTTTATTTTAAGCAAGGGGAAGATGTCGTATTTGAATAATCAGTTTAGCAATGTCAGGTATTACGTAATTGCACAAGAATGAAATTCCATTACACCCTCGTTTCATGTAGAAGCAATTGTGCACTGATTCAGTTGGGTCTTGGTCAATACACCATGAAGGTTATCCTTCTCTGCTGTCTCCTCCTTATTTGTCTGCTGTGTTTCGGTGCTACGATACCACAGGAGGTCTCACCTATGTAAGAAATCGTCGGGCGCTTATCACACAAAAGAAGGTAAATAACATTGGAGGAATTACAAGAGTAGGGGCCCGGTGATAATTGAATTCCCTTGGGGTGGATGTGCACTGTACGCTCTGTGATCATATGGTTGCATACTTGGCAACGACTATTGCCACTAGGGGAATAACCTCTGGCAGGGGTACCAGGGAAGGATTAAGCCTGGTGTGAACCAAGATTCTGCGTAAACTGGGCGGTTGTCTGTAAGCAGTAACTGGGGGTTCATTGAAAATATCTCTGATAGTGGGGTCTAGGCTGAGATTTCGCCACGAAGTCTTGATTCTTTTGAGTAGGGAGGAAAGCTTAGGGTTTTAGGAAACTACGATGGAGATTCGTTTAGTTTCATTCCTGGCACGGTAACAGAGCAGATTGTTTCTATCTAACTGCTGAACCTTTCTGAAGTAAGAGTCAATAAGTTTAAAAAGATACACTCTATGTAAAACGTATCCAGCAAAATCGACCGTATGCCGTAGTTGGTCGGCTTCAGTAGAGCAGATACGTTTGATTCTTAGTAATTGAAGTAAATTATCGAATGTTTGATGTGAGAAGAATGGAAACTGCCAAAATGTAAATAGGAATGACTGTCCGTGGGTTTCGTAAATAATGAAGTCTTAAGGCAACAGCCTGTGAGATGCACAACCGTGTCAAGAAACGGTAATTGAGTATGAAAATATTCCATAGTGAACTTAATGGAGCTATGAAAAGAATTTACAAAATCCTTGAACTTAAGTAACTCCTGTAGGCCATGAGGTCAAATTAGAAAAATGTCAATGATAAAACGAACATAAAAAAGGTTTCTTAGGGAAAGCCTCGAGGAGGGGTTGCTCTAAAGAAGCCATGAAAAGGTTAGCGAAATTTGGGGCCATCTTAGTACCCATTGCGGTTTCCTTGTTTGATGGTAAAATTTATCAAGAATTTGAAAATAATTATTTTTGAAGATGAACTCTGTTAGGGAAGCTAAGTCATTAGCTTTACTAGGGGTATGGTGCTTAAAACAAAAAATTCTCGGCAGGCCTTGATCTATTGCTCAATGACATTTTTCTAATTTGGCCTCATGGCCAACAGGAGTTACTTAAGTTCAAGGAATTTGTAAATTCTTTTCTTTTTAAACACCAGAGAGAAAAATTGAGGCGCACGGGGGACAGAACCCATCATCCTCCGCTTTCCGGGCATAGTCTATGACCACTACGCTATTACAGTTCGTGATTGACAGGATCGACAACAGGCTATAAATACCACGCGTGAATCAATATTCTCTCCTTGTTTCCAAAGTAATCCCAAGCGGGATGAATTATTAGTAAGTCGAAGTTGGCAGATCGAAGTTAAAATTTGTAGGTCGACAGTGTTGTAGTAATACATTCGGTCATGAATTTTATAATTCATGTATTACAACACTTTCGACACTATATATATATATATATATATATATATATATATAAAGGTGTAACCGTAATAGTGAAAATTAATTAAAAATGTCAACCAGGCAATGGAAAAGTGCTCAACCCTGTGAAGGGAGCTTTAATATTTAAAAGGTTGCAACAAGTTCTTACAACATGGCTTTGCAGAACTGTTTCGTAAGGGCCAATAATGTAGGTCCTCACTCAAACAGAACCGGACGAAAGTGTTTACAGCGATCGCTTCGGATTTGATGTTTGTCGTGTCCAATTGTTACTGTTAGTTGTTCAATTTGGTTTTTGCCAGCTGATGAAGGGTTTATACCCGAAACGTCGTGGAGATTTCCGCAAACTTTTAAGCACTTTTTACTACCTCTTTTCGACCTGCACATTACCACAGTGCTCCGCAGCATTTGGACCTTATATATATATATATATTTATATATATATATATATATAGAAAGATATATATATATATATATATATATATATATATATATATATATATATATATATTTATATATATATATATATATAGAAAGATATATAACCGTAATAATAAAGTGTTATCAATTATGTCAACCAGGCAATGGTAAAGCTCAACCGTGTGAAGGGAGCCATAATATTGAAAATGTTGCAATAGGATTTCACAACATAGCTTTACAGAACTGTTTTGTTAGGGCCAATTGTGTAGGTCCCCACTCCTTAGAAGCCTTAGGTATAATGATGTCAATAACGTTGAATACGTATGTGTTCGCTGCTTTTGGTCGTGTCCGTTTTAAAACACTGTTCCGGCGGTGTTCGTTTTGAACAGGCACGAAAGGTATACAAAGATCCACGGTACATTACCTATTAGAATAGATACACAGTAGATGTTTGTTCCTGAGTCTTCAAGAGCTTATGAGTTCGTTTCTTTTATTTAGAGTGGCTAAATATGATGAGGAACTTTTATTCCAGACAGAGATTACAAGTTTTGGATGACGTGGAGTATGCTCGAGCTTTGTTCATGAATTTCCATTTTACGGAGTGCTCTACATTTGAATCTTTTAGTTTCCAGATGAATTCACTGAGTGCAGTTGCGTTTCCCTTTTCTTTGTGTTTCAAGCTAGATTTATGGGCGGTGTATCCGGTTATGAATGTGTTCTCTGTTAGACCAATGTATGTTTCTTCGTTGTGGTTGTCGTGTCGTGTTACAGTTGCTTGGTACACAATGTTGTTGGTGAGGCAGTTGCCTTCCAGTGGGCACTCTCTTTGCTTTCTGCAGTTGCTTTGCGTGGCTGGTTGTTCTTATATAATTTGGTCTATGTTTGCCATGCAGTTGTAACTCAGTTTCACCGTTTTTCTGTTGAGTAGAGTATGTAGCTTGTGTCCAGGCGGGAAGCAGCTGTCCTAGAGGATGAAGAATTTGTAGTCAATGTTGGTGGTGACTCATGGGATAGAAACCTTGCATTGATATGTAGAATAAAAAATTCTACATGGCTTCTCTTAATAATAAATTCATTAAAATAATTTAAATCTGAAAAGCAACAATTTACTTCAGCCTATAAAAACCACGAATCAACATCGGGCTACTCCAAAAGCATAAAGTCATGCACAATATGAGAGATGTATCTTGATATCTTGATAGAATAATGTCTTAGATATACATGTTAAGTTTGCTATTACCATATCAAGTCATATATAATTGTCCAGTCGGATATACATATAAGGTTTTATAAAGCCATATTAATCCAGATACATTTTATTAATGTACTATTCCAGATACATATAATTTTTATATTGCCATATTTAGATGGATATCTTTTGATGAAAGGTGTACCAGATATAAATGAAAAGTTTAACATGCTTTTATCAAGCAATATTGAACCTAATGAAACACCATACCAGATATATTTTGGTTTTACACTTCTATATTTTATATCTTTAAATTTTGAGTCTTATAAATCCAAGAGGATCCTGTAAGGTACGGAAAGAATATTGTTGCAACCAGAAATTGCTTTCGAAGTAAAAAAAAATAGAAATTACGACGTTCCGGGTTACTTACCCTTCCACACGGTAACAGAAAGTCAACTGAAATCACACAAACGAGATGTCAAACTCTAGGAAAAAGTATATGTGTTATTTATTTTTTGCCCATTCAATGACCACACCTGGCCAGATATTATTCCCATATCAGTATAAGATATGGTAAAGATATGAAATCTATGATATGTTTGGATTTTCATATATTGGCCATTTTTGGATTTTCAAAACAAATAAAAAATGATGTAGGCTTAAAGCATTTTAAAACGTAGCGCAACCATTTTCGTATCTTAAATACGTTAATTTTCCTTACAATACACCGTTTACATCTTTAATTCCTTTCGACTTTCCTTGCAAAGGACCACAGGGGCAAAACCAAATGGTAACTCCCGAATACGTTTTCCTTCCCAATGGAGGAAGTTACGCTAAAGAAAGACTCATTTAACTGGTCAAACTTGTCAAAGATCTGAATAATAAGAATAGTGCAAAAAACAGAACTGCAATTTATGCCATAGTTGTCCATATAAACCCTCAGACCATGCCATTCAAATTTAGCACCTTGTTGTGAGAATTGTTCCATTTAAATGGGTATCAATAGTCTATGTAGGTGTCAAAGGCCTTTTTGAGTGCCAACGTGGATTACATCGTGTCCCGACCCGGACTCGTCCATAAGAAATCCACCCCACGAATGTGAGCGAACACCTGTACACAGACAAACAGTTACATATACACATTCACATTGAAACGTACATGTTATTTACAAAACGTTTATACATGACGCATTTTAAATGAAGTATTATTTCTTTAATAGGCCTCAAATAGCCGTTTCTTGGAATCCTAAAGTGATTGCAAGTGATCGGTATAACTCAATATTGTATTTTGTTTATCTGCCGGTTGCTTCCTTCAATCTGCCTGAGTTATTTTGGGCAAAAACATATGTTTGCCCTAATATTTTCATTGGACCACTTGCCCCACCTCCTTGCTTCTCAGGATCTACGACCCTGCAACATGAGCAAATAGAAATGGCAAAATTCTCTGTCTATCGGTTCTCTGATCTATTAATAGTGATCTTCTTTCTTAACATCGTTCATACTTGCACAATATATGAACCTAACATATAAAGACCTTCAGCTGAAGTGAAATATCACATTATTAGGGATACTATTTCGTCGTTAATTGCAATAAGAGGCCCGTTTCCTGTTCAGTAATGCCAGCAGTATTTTCTTCGCAAATATCTTTTTCTTCTTTCTTCGGATGCCTCTTTTTAAGTATAAAGAGATATGGGAACCTTCCAGATCTAGCTAGATACCTGCTTTATTCACGTTTGGTTTGAAGTCCTTACATAAAATTTTCCTTGGTGGTCGTAATTTAAGATGGTAACAAACGTAACTGTTGTTCTATGTTAAGTGAATAGCGGGAGGTGCACCTAGCAATGAAGTTGGAAATTATTATTTCTTTTGGTAAACATTATTTAGCTTCGTTCACTATTATTATCTGCTATTATTATCGGCCTTGATGGCACCGGCAAATGGGGAGTTCCCACGGATTTTACTCTTCCCAAAGGCTACCACTGGCACTAGTTGTAGTCTGGGGTGTTTTCCAACCAGGGCGTCATTGCAAAATACCAACCATTTTCACTAGCAGGGCTCAGTCTATACCAAAGAGTTAAATAATTTCTCCTCAAGACTACAGTAGCACATTGTGGGTCAAGAGGGAGAACATTTGTGTTCAAATGTCATTACCACCTGCTTGCTTCTATCGAAAAAATGAACCTTATTAACAGTGTTGGACCTGGAATATGAACTGGATGGAGACTCCAAGTTTTTGGTAGACTATTTGAGAAGAACGCCACTCTCAATCGGTTTAGAGTGTCCGGCTACATCTCCAGGTCATTGGAAATAGCATTCTGAGTCATTCTAAATCGATTAGTTACTCTTTTATTTACCTTATCCACTACCCACAAAAGTATCGTCTAATAACGTTTTCAAGTACAATTTTTCGGTCAAAAAGTATCTGAGGCACATGCCCTTATGCACCAGTGGTGGAGTCATTGCTTAGCTTACACCCTTTTAAATCAGGAATATTTTTACTGTTGTGTATTAAAAGTCAATTGCATTAGAATTTTCAAAAACTTGCCTCTTTAATATTTTATTTTTCAATTTTTTTTTGTTTTTTCCTATTTCTCTGTAAGCACCCTTTTCGAGAAATCATCTACTTTATAAACAGTTTCCTTTTAATTGTATGTTACTAACCCTACATATTGGATATAAGCAAGTGTTCTATTGTTGTGTAACAAAGAAGAAGATCACAAACTGACATAGAGTATATAATTTTTTAACAGGCATTTTAACATGAAAGCGACCAATATAACCTGTTGCTCGTCAATGTCGCTTTTCGCACTTGGAGTATGAGCCCCAGTCGTTTTTTTTACAACAGCAACACAGGATGAAAAGTAGCTGATATCAGAAAAAAGTTCCCATATCATTCTAGCTCTCATCATTGAAACTTACCCTACCCTAACCTGATATAGCGGATGTTTAAATAAAACCCTTTGGTTTAAGTCACTTGCCACTAGTCAATCTTTTGTTACGTATCATACGCAATTGTTTGCCAAGGCTGCAAATAATTTAATTGATATAACCTGGTGTACTCACTGGTCTAAGAACCAAACGTCCCTGCAAGCAGTTGTTGGAGACTAAAATGTAATGGTTAAGGTAAAGCTGCACAGCAATCGGTGATCCCGGGTGTTTCCATTTACCATTAGACCCAAGCTATTACGTATAATGACATTAATATTTGAGCATTCTTGAGAGTATATCTACGTTGGATACTTTTGGCAGTGAGACGCCAGTACCAGCACAGAACCATTGCTAAGAGGTGCGGACATTCGTAGAACTAAAAATATACGAACCACATAGCAAATGATTTAAATCCACGTGTGATCTTGCCTTACAACCATCCCTCCTACGCAAACGTGAAGCAAAAACGAAAAAAGGGAAGGAAGCTGAGATCTGCCTAAGACCAATAAAATAAATTGCGTGCAAAGAGCAAAATATTATCCCGGGCTACTTATCAGTTATCCAGAAAGAAACCTAATTTATTGTTTAAGGGTAAATGCTAGTATTCACACAAGGGCCCATGTGTAATCAGACCACTCTCTGGGCGTAATATGAATTACAAGCGTATCTGCTCGTCTTGAATGTGATGTCCGCCAAAGAGCAGTATCAATTGGACTATTGTTTTGCCCCAGGCAAATGTAGACTGGTGGAAATCTCAAAGGTCACTACATCCTATAAACGGGCAACTATTAGCCGGGGTAGCTTTAGATTACTGACAGCCTGACAGACCCAAGACTTTTCATACGTCGCAAATTAGAGCCTTGAGGGACACCAACAGCAATTTCTCTGATACCTTTTTACCTTTGTAACGGACAAATTGTTTCCTATTTGGGAGATAACTTGTAAACCAAGTAAGTACCACAGCCTTACTCCATACGTGTATAATTCTTTTAATAAAATGTTATGATTAATAGTATCAAACTTTGAGTGTTCATTAATTTTTGCCAGTGTTGAATCTAATAATGATGACTGATGGTAACGGTTACGGCTAATGCTCCCTGTAAAGGTGCAGGAGCCAAAGACGATGTTTATTATAAGGATAATGATGATGGTGGTGGTAATAATAATGCTCATAATGCTATGGACATTTCAAGTAGATATGTGAAAATAAAGAGTTGCTTTGATTGAAATTAAAAGTTACTTTATAGAGTCTTTAAAAAACCCATAATTGTTAATCGAAATATCTAAACATTTTGCTAAATTATTATTCTTTTTATTTTGTACCTTATATATAAACATAAAGAAAATCATTATTATCCCCTTTGCTGTTAACGATAAATTATTAGCAGCTAACCAGTCATCCACAAAGTTTAATTCCAAGGATTCAACATGAAGGGCTCCATTACCATTATAATTGTGACAATAGACAGTAGTGTAATCAGCAAAGATTACACAGTGAAGTAGTTCTGACGATTTATTAATATCATTGATATGAAGTAAAAAAAAAGTATACGTCCCAAATTAGAGCCTTGGGGGACACCAACAGCCATTTCTCTAATATTAGAATCTTTACCTTTGTAACGGACAAATTGTTTCCTATTTGTGAGATAACTTGTAAACCAAGTAAGTGCCACAGCCTTACTCCATACGTGTATAATTCTTTTAATAAAATGTTATGATTAATAGTATCAAACGCCTTTCAAAAATAAAAAAAATCTACAGTGGAGTTCGTAACATTCAAATTACCCGCAATATCGCCCACAAATTATAAGGCAGCCGTACATGTAAAATTATTTCCCTAAAACCATACGGTCCAGTTTATAAGAGATCATTCGTGTTGATCAAATTAAACAATCTGTTGTAAAAAAGT